>CAVLJG010000002.1:6261184-6902599 GCA_963669975.1 Acanthoscelides obtectus | reverse complement strand
TCTTTTCCCACGAATTTCCATTCGTTTGTTAGATCTCATTAGAATTCTCTCGGTTTCCGTTATTGCTTCCGAAAACTCCTTATAGGCTTGATTGTGTTCGTCAGATATAGCGGATTTGTAAACATTTATGGGAGTCGTTGTAGTTTCCAGGCCGCCTCCTCTTTAAATGAAAGCATCCTACATTAAACTGTCTCCAGTCAAGACGTGCATGCTTTTTCATTACCTGAACTTTTGTAGCACTGACACCTGATTTGCAGCTACTTTCATAAGATAATCCTTCAATAGTTTAAGATCACTAGCTAATGGAACCAATGTTTGCATTATCTACTGTTGGCAGTGACTCAGATTTTTTTCAAAACGTGTAAAAGAGCCACACCGCAACATTTTTTCAAGGTTGTACCCATGTTCATAGCATATGTCGGGGATCTATAAGCTTGGCTTTCATCATCATATCCTGATGTTAACTTAGTTGCTTTCACAAGTATGTCATATCTATGTGTTTTTATAGCAATCAATAGGGTAATCACAGACAAATCTAATTCCATTAGAAGTCAAGCCACTTCTCCCATTTTCCTAGAAACGACTTGGACAAATTGTAGTTCCCTGTGAAGTTTCAGATATCAGCAAGCATGCGCACATATTATCATCTTTTGCAACTTGAAACTTTGTCAGGTCTCATGCGATGAAATGCTTTTGCTTTGAGCTCATTATCTACCTTTATATTATTCAATAACAAAGTTTGTCCTAAAGTCTGTGATCGTTTGCCCGACGATCCCTTCTCCGGGTTTGCATCACATTGTTTGCGATGACGCCATAAGTTCTTGGCAAAATAGTAACCCATATAGTGGATGCATGATTCCGTTTTTCCACACCTTTTCTAACAGGTTTTACCCCCTCGACCTCCGAAGGCGATAAAATTATGATTTTTCCTTAGAGCAAAAAGCAGTTGTTGCCTTTTACGGATCAAAACAGGTAAATGTAGATATTCAAAAAAACGTTCAAAAAACTTCGTATTTGACGTTTCAGAGAATCCCGATCATTTTCAAAAACATTTTTGGAGGGATTAAAAAACTCTTTCGTCTCTGGCCTTCTCTCACTTGCCAAACAACAAGCGACAAAGCTTATCTCTGAGCGAAGTTTTTACTGTAAAAATAGATTTTATTATACCTATTGAAAAAATGGTGTCAAGTAGGTTGACTCTATACGTCCTACCCCTTAGAGACAGCTTTTAGTGCAATTTTCAATATAGTGCAATCGAGTCTATAAATTTGCTTTCAAAAATGACGGTTACAATCTGAATTTGAAGTTCAGTATAAAGGAGTGATTTTTGATGCCCTTAAATATCACCTAAACCTTAGATATCATCTATAAGTAAAAACTTTGAATTCAAATTGTAACCACTATTTTTGACAGCAGATTAATAGATTCAATTGCACTATATTGGAAATTGCACTAAGAGCCATCTTGAAGGCGTAGGAAGTATAGAGTCAGCCTGCTTGATGCCATTTTTCCAAATAGGTATAATAAAATCTATTTTTACTGGAACAACTTTGCTCAGGATAAGGTTCTCCGCTTATTGCTTGGCAAGTGAGAGAAGGCCAGAGACGAAAGAGGGAAATGTGGTTGAAAAACAATGGTCATTCCTTAGCATAGACGGCATGATATTTTATGAATTGATCAATGAAACAACATACAAAATTGAACGTCAATACTAACACTATTCACTGAACATTTCATTTGATACGCCTCCAATGATAAGTATAAGTACTGTCCACCTGTCGCGATGCTTATGCATTTATTGTATTTATATTTATTTTTCTTTTGAAAGGACGAGGAACTGGACAGGAGCGATGAGGCCAGAGACAACTTACATTCGGCAAGTGTCAAGAAGAATGTTACTATACATGCAAAGCTGAATCAATTCCCACCGCAGAATGTGATCAGTCTGCACCCAGTCAGTCTGGTTCTTCATCAGTGAATACTGGACTGTCAGGAAAGAAGAAAAAAGTTACAGTTTTCTGTTGTTTTTGTGAATGTGAGGTTTTTCATTTTCCACGTCATTTGAAAAGAAACCATACGAATGAAATTGAGGTACAAGAATTTCTAGCTTTACCTGTTTTAAGCCGTAAAAGGCAACAACTGCTTTTTGCTCTAAGGAAAAAGGGTAAATTTATCAACTCTACGCCTTTGAGGGGAGAGGGGATAAAACCTGTTAGAAAAGGTGCGGAAAAAACGGAATATCTTCCATGCATCCACTGTATGGGTTACTATTCTGCAAAGAACTTATGGCGTCATCGCAAACAATGTGATGCAAACCCGGAGAAGGGATCGTCGGGCAAACGATCACAGGCTTTAGGACAAACTCTGTTATTGGGTAATATAAAGGTAGATATTGAGCTCAAAGTAAAAGTATTTCCTCGCATGAGACCTGACAAAGTTTCATTGGTTGCGAAAATGATAAATTAATATGTGCGTTTGCTTCCCGATATCTGAAACTCCATAGGGAGCTACATTTTGTCCAAGTCGTTTCTAGGAAAATGAGAGAATTGGCTCGACTTCTAATGGAGATAAAAAATTAGATTTGTCTGTGGTTACCCTATTTGATGCTCTAAAACCACACAAATATGACATACTTGTGAAAGCAACTAAATTAACATCAGGATATGATGACGAAAGCCAAACTTATAAATCCCCCACATATGCTATGAACATGGGTACAACCTTAAAACAATGTTGCGATGTGGCTCTTTTACACGTTCTAAAAAAATCTAAGTCACTGCCAACAGTAGATAATGCAAACGTTGAGGCAGATATAAAAACATGCATCCAACTCATAGAGGCAAATTGGCGATTCGATATTTCAACCAATGCTGCTAATGACCTCAACCTAAAAAATGGAATAAGGTCACTTTGGTACCGTTAGCTACTGATCTCAAACTATTGAAGGATTACCTCATGAAAGTAGCTGCAAATCAGGTATCAATGCTACAAAAAAATCCAAGCAATGAAAAAGCATACACGTCTTTACTCGAGACAGTTTATTGTAGGTTGCTTTTATTAAATAGGAGGCGGCCTGGAGAACTACAACGACTTCCCATACATGTTTACAAATCCGCTATATCTGAGGAACACAATCAAGCCTATGAGGAGTTTTCAGAAGCAATAACAGAAACCGAGAGAATTCTAATGAGATCTTTCAAACGAATAGTAATCCGTGGAAAAAGAGGCAGAGGTGTTCCAGTTCTTATAAGCAAGGATGTACAGGATCACTTGAATCTAATACTAGAGTGTAGAGATAATATTCAGACGGTGTCGAACATATATCTTTTCGGTAAACCTAACTCCCAAGAACCCATTATTGGTTACAAGGTAATCAAAAAGTATGCGTCGTTATGTCAAGCGAAAAAATCCGCATGCTCTGACTAGCACCCGTCTGAGAAAGCACTTGGCAACCTTGACTCAATTGTTCAACATGTCAGAAAATGACATGGAACAACTCGCATCTTTTATGGGACATACACTAGGTATCCACCGTGCATCATACCGATTACCAGATGACGTCTACCAAACGGCTAGACTCTCCAAGATTTTGACGTTGATGGAGAAGGGCGAGGCAGGTCATTTCAAAGGAAAATCCCTGGACGAAATTAATTTGAATCTAGACGAGAATTTGATATCAGAAGCGCAGCAGGATGATAACCACCCAGAGCCTCTATGCCAATATGAAGATATCCAAGAACCGCATCCAGATCCGGAATCTCAGCAAGTGGATATAACGTTACCAAAGAAAAAGTCCAGGGTTCTAGTTCCTTGGACTGAAGATCAGAAAAATTTAGTCTTGGTTCACTTTGGAAATCACATTAAATCTAAGAGGGCCCCAAAAAAGGCTGAATGCGATAACCTCATCGCAAGTCATACTGAATTATTACATAATAAGGACTGGCTAAAAATCAAAGTTTTCATCCAGAACCAGTACCGAAAGAAAAAATGAATACCATCTCAATTTATGAGCGAACCCGTTTTTTTAATAAAGTAGAAATTAAGTATGAACATATGTATCACAAACTAAGTATAAGCATTTTTTAGTAGTTTCATTTTGTCAATGTATAAATTCAGTTTTCTTCTTATGTATTTTCGTAAATAAAATTCATACCGATATTATTTGCGTTTATCCTTCGCTCCTATAACCGCGTGGTTGTCAAAGCACAAAATGTTGAAAAATGTAGGTCATTGTCCGAAAGCGAAGTTTATGCAATTTTCTCTTCGTTTGTTGACCACTCTGCAACCACTGCAGCTAAAGCGAATTTTTTGTGATTACATTAATTCCCTGCCAATAGGCGCGGTAAGTAAAAGCATATTTTTTAAATTGTAAAACTAGGATTAGCATATTTGTTTTTATTTTATTCTATAGGAAATTGGATTTGAGCATCACCTTTATCATATTTGAGAGTGTTTTTTTGTGAACATTTTTCCTTAATACTACACCATCCTTGATTTTCTATTCATGTGGTTGTATTTGCATAATGGTCTATCTATATTACCCTTTTTAATTTAGCTTGAGTAGCTTTACGCTAAACTTTGCTCTTTGTTCATATAATCATGTATTGTACACATCGTGACCCAATATTCCATGGACGTGAGATTACTAGTTATTTTCAGACTGAGAACAAGTCGATTGCACATAAGTTATCTGTATTCGAAGGTGCTTCGTTAGGGGGCATCAAAGTTTTCTTTTAAAAACACGTTTTCCAAGATATTTCAAAAGCCGGTAGGTCGATTTTAATGAAATTTGGAACACATATGCTCTGCTCAGCGTTCTAATATTTGCCTTTTACGAAAAACTCCAGAGCTTTTTGGAAGGGTGAAAACTACCCCCACACCTACATAAATTGTAGCAGAATTTTTCCCAACTTTCCTCATGACCGATTTTTTTATTTATTCCATCCTTTGTCTCTCATTAAAACGAGATATCTTTCATAGTTTTCGAGAAAAAAAAACCTTTTTTGGGGCTGGTTTCTAAAAAAATGTTTTAACACATCAAGCGTAAAAATCTAGTTGGCAAATAAACGAAGCACTTTTGCATAGAGGTGACTTATGTCAAATCGACTTGTTATGAGTCTAAAACCTGATTGGAAAAACATTTTTTTCCGAAAACTAGTAATAATAATCGTAATCATAATCATAATCACAACCATAATCGTAATCATAATTATATTAATAATGATAGTAATCGAACAAATATATTATTGCTGCATTACGGTACTCTCGGTCACGGACGCCCCTATTATAATGCCTGACGGCGAACTGGGCCGCACCAGACATAGAAAGGTGAAAAGCCGATCCTCTAACACAGCAAATATAATAAAATACCTAATACAGCGATGCCAATATTAAGGAGGATCTAAAAGCGATAATCTGGATACTGAATACCCGGCAGATGACCGATCCACTGTAGACCTGACTGGTAATATTTGATAATATACGGGCTGAATACCCAAGCGATCGTGAGTCCACCAAATCGGCGCGGCAAAACCCTGAACTACGGTACCCAAATTCGGCGAAAAACATGATCTAGGTCATCCCTCTGAAATTTTGCCAGGTGACAGAGGGGGGCCTGAGGGGCCGATAGGTGGAATTTGCGATAGGTCCTCCTTATACGGAGGACCTATCAGAGCGGAGGACCTATCGACTCTAAAAAGCCCATGAGTGGAGGACCGATCCATCAGAATCTACATATATATAAATATATATATATATTATATATCTATCCTTTTCTCTTGAAACTTCGAAACTATCAAACTTTTCTCTTGGAATTAAACAAACCAAAATACGACTGACGCCCCAGCCAGTGGACGGACAGCGAAAGATAACAATGTGGATTATGACCAGCGATATTGTGTCCGACTACTGGAATGAACGGATTTTCATAGCATCCCAGTAACTTGCCACTTCAATTTTCCCGCCATTTTTTCACGAGACTGTGAAATAAAATTTCACATTTCCACTTCATTCGGGAATAGATTGTTTGAAATATGTAAACAGTATGGTAGTTCAACGTCGACAGTGCAGGACGGCATTAAAGGAAAAAATGTTTGTTGTTCATTTTTACCTACATTGCATATATTTTTGATAAAACATCATTATTAAGTGGACTCAGTATGAGTGTGTTAATTTCTTTTCCTCAAAGTCCTAATGAAAGCTGATTTAAAATTTCCATTCTGCTATCACAAATTTTAAGTACGGTTTTGTCTAAGGCCGCGAACAGACCGAGATTCCAACGCAAGCCAAGGTACATGTTACAGGTTTGGAAGTGTTCGAATCGGTGTGTACGGCGCGAGCCAATGGTTTCCAGGGTCGACTGTTGTCTAAACCGTCCGACCACTGACACATTCACCCTACGCAACTTTGCCCAATTCAAGCGACTTCGTAGCTCTTGCCGTTTCCAAGATGCCAATGGTGAAGGTCGAATTTGAAATACGCAGTATATGCTAGCAGTTAAAGTCCAAAAAAATATAATGGAGGCTTGATGAGTATCATTCTGTAAAAATGAGTAAAAATGAAATAAACTAACACTTACCATTTTCACGCCATTTCTGTATGGCGGTATCTGCGAAGTTTTCCTTCATTCTTCCCCTAATCCAAAGGTGCAAATCACTACAAGCAGTCACAAACACTTGTTTCACATATCACTAGCACATTTTCCTAGGAGCGACAGAGTTTTTCCTCTGAATACACAGAAATTAGCGCTTCCGAAGAGCGCGTGTAAGAAGTCCGCGATATCTCTGAAGTTTTCCTTCATTCTTCCCGTAATCAAAGGTACAAAACGCTACAAAAACTAACAAACACCTAATCTACATATCCCGAACACACTTTTCCGGGTGCGGCCCAATGTTCCCTTTGAAAACACTGAAAATCACGCTCCCGAAAAGTCTGTAAGAGGCTCGCGAAGACTGTTAAAACAATTGTAACATTGCATACCAGACGACAGACGTCTTTCTAGGATTTGGAGTTGGCGGAAGTCCGAACTCAGTTCTGAGAATTCTTCCAGACCTGTTTATTTGCAATTTCGTTTATTTTAATGATTAATTTCTGTGATATCAGAGGTACCTACTGCAGTTACATAAATATTTGTATGATGCCAAAAATATAGTTAAGTCATATTGTGATATTCTTCCTCCGTAAAATAGTCTGTTTCAATTTCTAAATAACAGATAACTACATATCAATTAAATAAGGGTCATTCTACGAAATACTGAAATTCGGCTTTACAAAGGGTGTCAAGTAGGTTGACTCTGCATCTTGGGTGGAGTTGAATGAAATTTTTTGCTTGTTAGTCTTCGTCGAATACTGTCATAGTCCAGTCATTATTGGTATCGATCGAAATGCTGAACCTGCGCTCAAATCCGATTTTTTTTAGTGGTAAATGTGGCTCTTTTAGACCTATGTTATTGATTAATGAATAATTTTTGATATATTTAACAGGATTAGCGAAAAGTAATATTTTCTTAAATATCTACGATGGCTTACTGAATATCAAAAATCTTGTGGTAACGAAATCTTGTAGGGTGGATGTGCCAGTAATCTAAGCACTACCAGTAGTCGGACAAATGCTATATTATTGGTGAAATCTTGAATATTTGAAATCCTATACTTGCTGGTAATTGGTACCAGATTTATCAACTAATTTGTGACAGTTATCAAAAATTTCTCCTCTACAGTTGTCATAATGACAACAGTATTGGCGCGTTAAAAGCAGCATGCATGAGGTCAAATTTGAGTGGTCGCTGACTAGATCATGATACTAGCCAAAATATAATAGTCGGACAAGGTCTAAAACTGGCCAATCAAATGCTTCTTGTTCATTTTTACCTAGTTTTTTTATAGAAAAATATCTATATTAAAGTATGAGTGTGTTTAATTTCATTTCCTCAAAGCTCTTAATGACAGCTGATTTGAAATTTTTATTTTACTATCACATTTCTGAGCCCTACTGAGCGAGGGCCGTGGCAAATGCTTGTTCCGGAAGTTGTTGTATCCAGTATACAACTTCTTCCCGTCCAAGTGATTGTGCACGCGTTAAGGAATACCTCAGTACCGATTGCCGGGTGGCGGTACAAGTCCGCCAACAGGCCACTTTAGGTCTATTCAACATCACTAACACGTAAAAAGAAGGTGGTAGACAAGGACCAGTCGACCGAGGCAGTACCACCCGCTAGCTTTTCCCAGGGTGTCTTATAAATGTCCGCATGTTTCCACACCTAAGCTATGCAGTCGGTTATCTACCAAAACAAAGAAACTAATGATGATGGATCCCTCGAGCACTAAAAACTCCGGACGTAAACTCACTCCACTCTCGGAATGTCCGGGTGGAGGGTGGGCTCGAGGGAACAACATCGAAGATAAAATTTGTTTTTCGAACATCTGCGGGATCAACAGCAACATTGATGCTGTTCATCACTACCTGCAATCCAATCATCCCCCCGTGCTTTTCTTGGCGGAGAAAAAAATCTCAGAGACTGCACCGATTAACCATCTCAACTTCCCAAACTACGAGGTGCAATCCAATCTGAGAAAGAACGGGGGAGTTGTGGCTTTTGTCCGCAGCAGTCTTTCCTGCTCCAGGGATCTTTCTTTGGAATCAGACCGGAAGGACATTCTGTGGCTTCGCCTCAACTCCAAAACAGCACCCAAATTTATTTGCTGCCTTTATCGCACTCCCTCGAACCATAACTGGGATGACCTACTCGAATACCTCGCCGTCCAGATCGACTACCTGAACATCAATCACCCCGCTTCAGAGGTAGTTCTTCTCGGTGATTTCAATGCCCATAATGAGCTTTGGTTGGGCTCAAATAAGACCGATGCAGCAGGTCGTGCAGTCGAAGCGTTCGCTCTTACTCAAGGGCTGACCCAGCTGGTGACGAGCCCTACTTTTTCCCCCGGGTCTCGTCACACTCCAGTAGCCTGCTGGATCTCTTTCTGACCACGCATCCTGCCCCTTACAGCACTGCTGTCCTGTCCCCCCTGGGTAACTCAGATCACGGTGTTGTGGAGGTTAGGTTTCGGTCAGAAGCCGCTGTGGCAGCAGAAACTCACACAGGCCGCAAAACTTGGCATTACGGACATGCCGACTGGGAGGGGCTCAGAGACTTCTTCTCTAGCTTTCCTTGGAGAGATGTCTGTTTCACTGACGCGGATGCGTCGACTGTCTGTTCTTCAATAACCGAAATTATCCACGTCGGAATGGAGGAATACATCCCTCACACAGTGAAAGTTCCTAAACCAGGGTCCAACGGCTGGTTCAACAAATCGTGTGACACTGCTCGCCAGCAGAAGATCAAGGCCCACAGAACCTTTTTTTTTTTTAGTAGAACTGGGAAAAGCTTCCTCCCGTAGATTGTTCCACAATCTAGACACCCTCGGGACAAAGGAGCGGTCGTATCGGCCAGTTCTGGATGTACGAAGTTTGACACGGTTAGAATGGGATGCCGAAGTCAGGCGGGTCTGTCTGGCAGGCGCATCGCGCGGCGGCATCATGGAAGAGAGCTCTGAGGAGCAAAGCCCGTTGGTGTAGCGATAGAAAAGAGCTAGATCGCCGACGGCCCGCCGGTGCGAAAGAGTCCCGAGACTGTCTGTTAGAGAAGAGTCATCGATCAGTCGGACCGCCCTCCTCTGAACAGCATCGAGCATGGACAATGTAGTCGGGGCAACAGCACCCCAAATGTGTGAGCAATACTCGAGGCTAGGCCTTATCTGGGCCTTGTATAGAGTGAGAAGGTCATGCGGAGAAAAGTACTTCTTAGCCCTAAACAAATAGCCTAGCTTTTTCCCAGCAGATGCAGCTATTGAAGAGATGTGTTCGTGCCAGATCAGGTCCTCGGTGATCTGGACTCCGACCAGCCGAAATGAATGGCTCTTTGGTAGAACTCGACCGTCCATCGAAACTGTATGAGCGCTAGGACGCTTTTTGTTCGTCAAGGTACAGTACTGTGTTTTGGAAGCATTGAACTGTACAAGATTGGTGCGTCCCCAAGCAGTGATAGCCTCCAGGTCTCTTGTCAGAGAAGAAGTCGTCGCTAGTCTTCTTTTTTCCAGCTCAGCGGCAGAGATCGGCTTGTCACTCTGAATTCCTGCATGTAGAGTGCTGTCATCAGCGAAGCTGTGGATTGGGTTGATCGTGCAGGAAAGGAGGTCGTTGATATGTAAGAGAAACAGTGTTGGAGCCAAGACCGATCCCTGGGGAACACCCGCGTTGACGTTGTGGGATGAAGAGGAGAATCCGTCAATTACGACGGATATCTTGCGGCCAGAGATAAAGTCAGCCACCCATCTGCAAAGCTTTTCTGGGAGGCCGTAGGATGGAAGTTTGCTTAAGAGGGCAGCGTGCCACAGCTGATCGAACGCTTTCGTGATGTCAAGAGCAACGACATGAGCCTCACCATGAGACTGGATGAGTTTACTCCACAGTTGCGTGACATAAGCTAGGAGGTCCCCTGTGGATCGTTGGTGCCGGAAACCGTACTGCCTGTCGCTAATCAAGCTGTGACGTTCGAGGTAGTCCAGAAGCTCGCCATTTATGCACCTCTCCATCACTTTACTTATAACAGAAAGCAGAGCTATAGGCCTGTAGTTGTAAGGGTCGGTTTTAGATCCTTTTTTTGGGATGGGCTGTATATGAGCAAATTTCCAGTTTTCTGGGAAGATGCCAGATTCATAAGATATCTGGAAGAGACGCGAAAGAACTGGAGCAAGCTCCGCTGCACATCTCTTCAGTACAATGGCAGGAATCAAGTCCGGACCAGAAGCTTTGTTGATGTCGAGCGACAAGAGCACTCGTCTTACGGTCTTATGCCTGAATGTTACTTCCCGCATAGTGTGGGGAACCCTTTGAATTGACGGCACTTGGGCATTGGTGGGGACGTCCATGGTGGAGTTGGCAGCAAAGATCTTGGCTAGCACTTCCGCCTTGGCCTTTGAGTCGAATACAATAGTTCCATCCTGACACGTAAGTGATGGAAGGCTACTGTGTGAGAAGTTCTTTTCAATCTGCTTGGCCAGCGTCCAGAAAGACCGACTGCCATTGCGCTGCGACATTACCCTGTGCCTAACTTTTATATCATGCTGGTTTTTGGCATTGCGAACCGCTTCGTTATATTTGTTTCTGGACTCGACGTCGGCTTGTCTGTTCTCTACAGTGGGGTTTTGTAAGTAGGTTCTGTGGGCCTTGATCTTCTGCTGGCGAGCAGTGTCACACGATTTGTTGAACCAGCCGTTGGACCCTGGTTTAGGAACTTTCACTGTGTGAGGGATGTATTCCTCCATTCCGACGTGGATAATTTCGGTTATTGAAGAACAGACAGTCGACGCATCTGCGTCAGTGAAACAGACATCTCTCCAAGGAAAGCTAGAGAAGAAGTCTCTGAGCCCCTCCCAGTCGGCATGTCCGTAATGCCAAGTTTTGCGGCCTGTGCGAGTTTCTGCTGCCACAGCGGCTTCTGACCGAAACCTAACCTCCACAACACCGTGATCTGAATTACCCAGGGGGGACAGGACAGCAGTGCTGTAAGGGGCAGGATGCGTGGTCAGAAAGAGATCTAGCAGGCTACTGGCGTGTGACGAGACGCGGGGGAAAAAAGTAGGGCTCGTCACCAGCTGGGTCAGCCCTTGAGTAAGAGCGAACGCTTCGACTGCACGACCTGCTGCATCGGTCTTATTTGAGCCCAACCAAAGCTCATTATGGGCATTGAAATCACCGAGAAGAACTACCTCTGAAGCGGGGTGATTGATGTTCAGGAAGTCGATCTGGACGGCGAGGTATTCGAGTAGGACATCCCAGTTATGGTTCGAGGGAGAGCGATAAAGGCAGCAAATAAATTTGGGTGATGTTTTGGAGTTGAGGCGAAGCCACAGAATGTCCCTCCGGTCTGATTCCAAAGAAAGATCCCTGGAGCAGGAAAGACTGCTGCGGACAAAAGCCACAACTCCCCCGTTCTTTCTCAGATTGGAGTGCACCTCGTAGTTTGGGAAGTTGAGATGGTTAATCGGTGCAGTCTCTGAGATTTTTGTCTCCGCCAAGAAAAGCACGGCGGGACGATTGGATTGCAGGTAGTGATGAACAGCATCAATGTTGCTGTTGATCCCGCAGATGTTCGAAAAACAAATTTTATCTTCGATGTTGTTCCCTCGAGCCCACCCTCCACCCGGACATTCCGAGAGTGGAGTGAGTTTACGTCCGGAGTTTTTAGTGCTCGAGGGATCCATCATCATTAATTTCTTTGTTTTGGTAGATAACCGACTGCATAGCTTAGGTGTGGAAACATGCGGACATTTATAAGACACCCTGGGAAAAGCTAGCGGGTGGTACTGCCTCGGTCGACTGGTCCTTGTCTACCACCTTCTTTTTACGTGTTAGCGATGTTAAATAGACCTAAAGTGGCCCGTGGCCTACTTACAAAACCCCACTGTAGAGAACAGACAAGCCGACATCGAGTCCAGAAACAAATATAACGAAGCGGTCCGCAATGCCAAAACCCAGCATGATATAAAAGTTAGGCACAGGGTAATGTCGCAGCGCAATGGCAGTCGGTCTTTCTGGACGCTGGCCAAGCAGATTGAAAAGAACTTCTCACACAGTAGCCTTCCACCACTTACGTGTCAGGATGGAACTATTGTATTCGACTGAAAGGCCAAGGCGGAAGTGCTAGCCAAGATCTTTGCTGCCAACTCCACCATGGACGTCCCCACCAACGCCCAAGTGCCGTCAATTCAAAGGGTTCCCCACACTATGCGGGAGGTAACATTCAGGCATAAGACCGTAAGACGAGTGCTCTTGTCGCTCGACACCAACAAAGCTTCTGGTCCGGACTTGATTCCTGCCATTGTACTGAAGAGATGTGCAGCTGAGCTTGCTCCAGTTCTTTCGCGTCTCTTCCAGATATCTTATGAATCCGGCACCTTCCCAGAAAACTGGAAATTTGCTCATGTACAGCCCATCCCAAAAAAAGGATCTAAAACCGACCCTTACAACTACAGGCCTATAGCTCTGTTTTCTGTTATAAGTAAAGTGATGGAGAGGTGCATAAATCGCGAGCTTCTGGACTACCTCGAACGTCACAGCTTGATTAGCGACAGGCAGTACGGTTTCCGGCACCAACGATCCACAGGGGACCTCCTAGCTTACGTCACGCAACTGTGTAGTAAACTCATCCAGTCTCATGGTGAGGCTCATGTCGTTGCTCTTGACATCACGAAAGCGTTCGATCAGCTGTGGCACGCTGCCCTCTTGAGCAAACTTCCATCCTACGGCCTCCCAGAAAAGCTTTGCAGATGGGTGGCTGACTTTCTCTCTGGCCGCAAGATATCCGTCGTAATTGACGGATTCTCCTCTTCATCCCACAACGTCAACGCGGGTGTTCCCCAGGGGTCGGTCTTGGCTCCAACACTGTTTCTCTTACATATCAACGACCTCCTTTCCTGCACGATCAACCCAATCCACAGCTTCGCTGATGACAGCACTCTGCATGCAGGGATTCAGAGTGACAAGCCGATCTCTGCCGCTGAGCTGGAAAAAAGAAGACTAGCGACGACTTCTTCTCTGACAAGAGACCTGGAGGCTATCACTGCTTGGGGACGCAACAATCTTGTACAGTTCAATGTTTCCAAAACACAGTACTGTACTTTGACGAACAAAAAGCGTCCTAGCGCTCATGCAGTTTCGATAGACGGTAGAGTTCTACCAAAGAGCCATTCATTTCGGCTGGTCGGAGTCCAGATCACCGAGGACCTGATCTGGCACGAACACATCTCTTCAATAGCTGCTGGGAAAAAGCTAGGCTATTTGTTTAGGGCTAAGAAGTACTTTTCTCCGCATGACCTTCTCACTCTATACAAGGCCCAGATAAGGCCTAGCCTCGAGTATTGCTCACACATTTGGGGTGCTGCCGCCCCGACTACATTGTCCATGCTCGATGCTGTCCAGAGGAGGGCGGTCCGACTGATCGATGACTCTTCTCTAACAGACAGTCTCGGGACTCTTTCGCACCGGCGGGCCGTCGGCGATCTAGCTCTTTTCTATCGCTACACCAACGGGCTTTGCTCCTTAGAGCTCTCTTCCATGATGCCGCCGCGCGATGTGCCTGCCAGACAGACCCGCCTGACTTCGGCGTCCCATCCTAACCGTGTCAAACTTTGTACATCCAGAACTGGCCGATACGACCGCTCCTTTGTCCCGAGGGTGTCTAGATTGTGGAACAATCTACGGGAGGAAGCTTTTCCCAGTTCTACTAACCTTAGGCAGTTCAAAAATCGTATTAACAAAATTTCTTTGGGATCATCATAGCAGCCGCGGTGTTCCGGCATTTAGGCTTCTGCCTGCGCGGCTGTTTCGATATAAAAAAAAAAAAACAAATTTTTAAATACGGCACTGTCTAAAACTGGCCGGCAATTGGAAACTAGCCGGCCGACTAGTAGCACCTTCTGTCCGAGTTCTGGCAAAATAGCACCTTTATGATTAATATTTTGTTTAATAAAATTACAGGAATATCTATGAGCAATGTATTAGGCTAAAAGTTAACAACACATACCTGTGTGTTATCTTGAATTACACTTTTTACTCCACTGTTGTCTAAACTGTCAGACCACATTCACCCTACGTCAAACAATTATGAACGATGAAATTGTTATAGAGTACGAGTACAAAGTTCACTCTCTAACAATTCACCTGCGCAGCCTTTCTGAGTCGTGGGAAATGGTGGGGAACCCCTGTTAAGTCTCGGTCCGTTTCCCCAGCATTTCAGCACCAGTCAGAATGGATTATGTCCATTCGGACCCGCCTTATACGTGTGCCGCCGTGCTATTGGCTTTCATCGGTCTTCAGTGATGAGATATCTTCTGTGTCAAGAGCATTTGCATATAATGGGTATATTGACAGTGATAGGTGTATTGATCATTCGCTGATAACACCAAGTCTTTTATTATAAACAATTGTCGGCTTTTTCTAAGAGACCATTTTATTACGAATAATTTGACACTACACATTATTATTTTATTTTCACTATTTTTCTGAATAATTATAAGAAACGATCATTCCTAACAACGAATAATACGTATCTGCATTCGGTATACCTATGCACTAATTCCTATTATTCTAGTTATCCGTGACAAACAAATGGGGGTTGTTCATCATTTATCCACATTTATCCACCAATTCATTTGATTTGTCCACCCTTTGTATTCGCCTAAAATAAAAAAATAAATTTTGGGGCTAACGTCACGCAGCAAAAGTGCTGAAAATGATTTATTAGGAATAAAACCAGTTCTCCATTATTGCTGACCATTTGAGACACATCATCCATCCACTGTATTGATTAAAGCAACCCTTTGGAGCCAACAATCTTTTTTCAAAAAGGATTGCATATGTGGCTAACTTCCCACCCCTGTAGGATCATCGGAGATGCTTCATCAAGGATGAACAACATTGCATTCGTTTGTCCACCCACCGTAGACATTCGTCCACCCTACAGATCTAAAAAAAAACGATCTTCGGTTCCTCTTGAATATTTTTTTGAATACTACTATGGGGACTAAATTTACGCCCGCGCAGAATGATTGGAGATGATTAGACCAAGGTGGATGTGGTTGCATTTATTTGTCCATCGATTGGAGACATTTGTCCACCCATCCGTATTCATAGGTCTCATAGTCTTTATTGTATGTAGTTCTACAACAATTTATTATTTTTATCCACCTCTCGTACACGTTTGTACACCCCACATATTTAAAAAAAACAATCCTCCGATTCTCAAACATTTTTTAAAATATTACTACGGGGGTTAACTTCGTACCCCCGGAAAACCGTCTGCTAACTGTAGTTTGTTGCGAATCGTGTTATTTGACTGCCCACCGTTCAAATACGGCATAAAATAAAGAAGAAATTGATTTCGTTTGGACATAGGTTCCTGTTTTGATGATAATAAAATAATGACCTGTAAGGACTGCAGATCCATAGGTAAAGACATTAATGACTTGAAGGCATTAATCATCGATTTGCGTAATCAAATAAAGGATTTGAAAGCTGATAACACCAAAAACGCAGATTCAAGTTTTTCCATGGAAGACATCATATCTGAGATTTCAGAGCGTGAAAGACGTAGAAACAACGTAATAGTCTTTAATGTCACTGAGCCTGATCAAAAAGCCAGAAGTGAGCAAAATGAATCTGATAAAACAGTTGTCGTCAACTTGTTACGTGAAGCTGTCCCTGACGTGAGGCTAACCAACATAAAAGTGATGAGATTAGGAATGTTCTGCGGCACAAAAGTTAGACCCATCAAGGTAATACTTGACAGCTATGACTCAGCATTGCAAGTTCTGGTGAATGCGAAAAAGTTTAAATCAAGTAATACCTTCAAGCATGTAAACATCGTACAGGATCGCACCTAAAGGCAAATGGAGCATTATAGAAGTATCAGAACTGAGTTAGCCAGGCGTCATGAAGCAGGAGATAATAACTGTAGGATCAAGTTCATCAACAATGTACCAACGATGGTTCCTTTAAACTAGGTCGGCCCAATAGTGGATGTAGTGATTTTTTGACAGTGTACTATCAGAATGTTAGAGGGCTAAACAGCAAAATTAACAAATTCTATCCTGCTGTGAGTGACTGTGAGTATAATGTATTTGCTTTAAGCGAAACGTGGCTAAAGCCCTAAGTAAACTCTCTCGAATTATTTCCCAATTCTTTTGACGTTCATCGTAAGGACAGAAAACATAATCAATTGAACCTGTCAATGGGTGGTGGTGTACTACTGGCATTTGAAGCGGCTCTTAACTCTGTTGTAGTAGATACTACGCAGTTTGATACAAGTTTCCCAGAAATAGATTTTTTGGTATGCAAATGCATTGTATCTCATCAGAATCTTTATTTCGCTGTCATATATGCTGCATCACATGTTTCTGTTGATACATTTGAAGCTTTTTTTGAAATGTTAGAAAACTGGGTAATCATGCATTCCAAACGTGTTGTCATTCTGGGTGATTTCAATTCTCCAAACTTTGTGGAAAATAATTTAAATGACGCAAAGACCCGCTACATTGTTAATTGGCTCAACTTCTGGAACATGAAACAGTATAATAATATTCATAACCAATATGATAGAATCCTGGACCTAGTAATAAGTAACATTGATTGTATTGTTTATAGAGATTTAGCTCCATTAGTGGATGAAGACGTGTATCATCCTTCTTTGTCCGTAACATTAAAAACTGTCTGCAAAAAGAGTGAATACGTCACAGTCAGTAGGTACTGACCAAAAAAGATATAATTTTAGACGTGCTAACTAACACTAGTGACACAAATGATGCAATTAATGCATTTTATACCAAACTTTACGAATTATTCGATGCACACGTTCCACAATATAAAAATTTCAGGCATAAATATCCCTCTTGGTACACCAGTGAAATTATAAAACTAGTAAAACAAAAAGACAAAGCGCACAAAAATTTAAAAGGTCTGGTGCTAACGAAGACTACCAAGAATTCGGCAGAATCAGGAAAATATTTAAGCTTAAAACCAAAGAGGCATATAATATCTATCTTCAAACCATTCAAAATCAGCTAAATGATGACCCTAAGTCTTTCTGGTCTTTCGTACATAGTAAAAACAACACTTCTAGGATTCCCAATAGAATGTTGTATGGAAACGAGTCATTTGGTGATCCGCATAGTCAACGCCTTCGCTGATTTTTTCTCCAGCGTTTACTCAACTGCTAATGTCGATACTGAGTTGAACTTTGATTTCAGTCATAGTGGACTCGTCGACATTGGTTGTGAGCCAATATCAGATGAGGAAATTTTAGTGGCCTGTAGAAAGCTTAAAAGTAAATTGACTGCTGGACCTGATCAAATCCCATCTTTTATTGTTAGAGATTGTATCAGGAAATTAGTTCATCCTTTACGGGTTATCTTCAATTTAATCCTAACAACGACTGTTTTCCCCGATAAATGGAAAATTGCCAAAGTTTGCCCAATTCCAAAGTCAAAAAATTATCACTGTATCAGTGAATATAGGGCTATATCTATACTCAATAATTTTGCAAAACTCTTGGAGATCGTACTGTACAACCGCATTTACCTGTCCACTAAAAATAATATTTCCATCGACCAACATGGTTTTATAAGGCAGCGTTCAACACTAACAAACTTAATGGTATTTAGCCAATACTTGTGCGAAAGATTAGACAATAGAGGACAGGTAGATGTGGTGTACACCGATTTCTTCAAGGCCTTCGATAGGGTCAGCTACAGTATTTTGCTCCGAAAGCTTGAGTACCTGGGCTTCAACAACATTTACTTAGCGCTCTTAACATCATATCTGTTTGAAAGGAAACAGTATGTTTTTTATAATGGCTACATATCACATGTTTATGTCTCAACCAGTGGCGTACCACAGGGTTCGAATTTAGGGCCATTGTTGTTCATATTGTTTGTGAATGATCTGTGTGAATCTTTGGCTTGTTCTAAGTTAATGTTCGCAGACGACATAAAATTTTATTCATCCGTTTCATGCTTGGAAGACTGTGCATTTGTTCAAGATCAAATAAATAAATTGCAAAGCTGGTGTGCCAAGAATCAACTTCATCTTAATATAAGTAAGTGTAAAGTAGTAACTTTTTCAAGGAAAACCAACCCAATGGTATATAATTATACAATGATCCAACATGTTCTTGAGCGCAGTGAAACTGTGAAAGACTTAGGTATCTACTTTGATCAACATCTAACCTTTAATGAACATATCAATCGTATTCAATATATTTATTTTTTGTTATTGATACATGAATTATTATTGTTTTTTTTCTTCACAAGCTCATGGTGATTTTTTTTATAGTAGTTTGCTCTGTAAATGGTGTTAAGCTGTTGGGCAATAAACGCTTATTATTTTAATTATTATTATAATAATAATAAAATACAACATATATATTATTACATAATCTCCAAAATGACCAATTATACATTTTAACAGCTCCACTTTTAAAATTGACAATGAGTAATATGCATGAAAACAAAGTCCGTGGTACTAAATTGAAAAAAATCAACATATTAGACTTTAAGCACTACAATGCAATAGCTGAAGCATGTTCCAGAAATAGTGGATTTTCTTTGGATATCAGGCTTATAATAATAATGTTCAGTTATAAATTTAGGGTCAAAGGGTGTAAGTATAAACTGTTTCCAGATTCTACTATAAAAGAGTCTACATCTAGGATGATAATACATGGTCTAATTCATAAATGATAAAATAGTAAAAATCGTAGACCGTAATACATACCTATAGTATTACTGCCGTGGCTTGGAACAGGTGTAAAGCTTAGAACTGATCAGAGGTGAAAATATTAATTCGGTATAGGCATTTAGAATTCCACAAAGAACTTTCAGATGGTATACAGTGTGTCCCAGATTCGCTTCTCTATACAAGGATCTCGGCTTCTGTTATACCTACAGCAAGGGTTAAATGGAGAAAGTTTAATTCGATAGCCGGCTTCAGATTTACGATCGGTCAATTGGTTTTGGAAATATCGACGAAAAATCGAGAATGTCGAATTTTATTTTTTGCCAGTACATCCGAAACGGTTAATTTGACAGCTGTCAAAATGTGACATTATTCGGTCATTTTTTTAAGGCAATTAATATGAGCAGAAGAAGCAGATAACCGTGTATGACATGTGTCAATCGTCTTTTGTTTTCCCGCAACATGCCTCAACTTTCGTTTATCTTATGGCCGCCATATTGGATTTTCGATTTTTGGAAAACGCCTAGTGATGTCTCACAAATGCATGAAAGATTGGAGTAACATCGAAATATCATCACACGTAATGTTATGTATTAATTTTTTTCTAAGGAGGCCATGATTTATTGGTCTGAAAATAAAATTAATAAGTAACGATTTTTTTTTCATCTAATCAAAGTATTAAAATTGTGTTTTAATAAGTAGTAGGTAAGTTTTCTCTCATTAAGATCATAAATCTGACAAAAAAAAATTGTCAAAACCTGTTGAAAATGGCCGGTATTCCGTACTCAGAAACGTCTGTATTACCTCAAGGTACTTGGAGATGTACCCCGAACGACGACAGCCTCATAAAACCTAATTTAGAAAAATAGTAGCTAATTTAATAAACATTCGAACAACCTAACATAGAAGCGGATAGCATATTGAAAATGAAAATCGCGACAGAAACGTTTTACAAGCTGTCAACGAAATCCCTAGTGCATCAGCAAGAACTACAGAACGAGAAATTGGTGTGTCAAAATCAACAGAACGGAGAGTGTTAAATAAGAATAAGTACCATCCATACAAACCAACAGTAGTTCAAGAACTTAAAGAAACTGATTCTTCAAGGCGAATGAGCTTCTGTGAGTGGTATAGTAGCAAGTCTAATGAAAATCCCGACTTCGTAAAACACGAATTGTAGATTTTTTAATAAGCACAAAACTCATCATTGGGCTGTGGAAAATCCTCACGAAGTGGTAGAAGTCTACAGACCAGATTTCTAACTAACGTTTGGTGTTGGGCCATTGGTAATCGACTTATAGGACCATTTTTGTTTGACTACAACCTAAACGGATAGAGGTACCTAGAACTTTTGCGAAACCAGGTTGTGCCGGCTTTACGAGCTAGTCTAACCTAAGATGAGTTTAGAAGAACCTGGTTTCAACAGGATGGATGTCCGGCAAACAACACCGGTCAGGAACTTCTTAAGAGAGCAGTTTGATGAAAGAATAATTTCATTAAATGGTTCAATAGCTTGGTCTCCTAGATTTCCTGACCTTCCACCCTTGGATTTCTACCTCTGAGGGCATACAAAGAATTAGGTCTATGAATTTGATCCTTCCGCGACCATAGAAATCCTGAGACAAAGAATTTTGAGCACAGCTAGAAACATTAACAGAAATATACTAAGTGACATATAAATCCGAACACCCAGTTTAAATGGTTTTATTTTAATAAAATTTTGTATAAGTACTTAATGAAGCATCATAAGTAAATGATAAAAATTTCAAAATGATTGCACTGCTTTAAAGCCCTTTGACCTTTAATAATGTGTGGATGCACCCTGATGTGCTACGCATTCTCCAACGCGCCTAGGCATGCTTCTGATCAGGTGGTCAATGTCCTCCTGTGGTATCTCATTCCAGGCAACCACCAACTCCTCTCGAAGTGCTTCTAGAGTCTAAGGAGGACGTTGCAAATTGAGCAATCTCCTACCCATCATATCCCACACGTGCTCAATTGGGTTTAAGTCGGGAGATCTTGGTGGCCATGGTAACAATGTGACATCATTATGATGAAAGAAGTCTATTGTGACTCTTGCAACATGTGGTCGGGCATTATCTTGTTGGAAAGTTGGATCTGCCAGGGTGTCAAGATAGGGTAAAAGATGGGGTTCTAGAACTTCGTGGATATACCGCTGCGCGTTCATGTTACCTCTGATGAAGATTAAAGGTGACCTGGAACCATAAGCTATAGCACCCCAAACCATAACTCCAACAGTGTGATGAACATGTCTTTCAACAAAAAACTGTGGATTCCTCCTTTCACCACGTCGCCTTCTAACCCTGGCACGACCATCGTGAATGCCTAAACAAAATCGAGACTCGTCACTAAAGACAATACTGTTCCATTCCTGATCCCAGAGTGACCGTTGTCTGCACCACTCAAGGCGATTACGTCGGTGTTCTCGAGTTAAAGGGAGGTCCCAGTGTGGCCGGTATGAAAACAAGCCAAAACTTCTCATTCGTCGGTAAACACTTCGCATGCCAATATGTCTTCCGTGTTCTGCAAACCATTCATTTGCAATGGACCTGGTAGTGGAGAAACGGTCCCTTAAGATCAATAATCTTAGGCGGCGATCTTCACGGTCTGTTGTTCTACGGCGGCGTCCAGTGCCCCTTGCTCTTTGCGTACGGCCTTCTCGAAGCCATGCCTGACAACACCTAACCACCTTGTCTACACTTCTTTCCACTCTAACTGCAATTGCCCGAAAAGAAAGTCCAGCTTCCCGAAGTCCCACTATACGGTCCCTATCAAACTCACTAAGTTGACGAAATCGTACAGGCCTCCGTACTCTAGGTATCGTAACCGATCGTAAAGGATGTCAAGAACCAAAATCCGCCAACGTTGATTCTTTACTACGGCTGAAATATTCATTTTTAGAGCGTTAGTGAATTAAAAAAAGCAGTATAAAAACCGGCATGTCCAACTGATAAGGCTGAAAATTTGTTCACTTGTTATTTACAGTAAGATAAATACATTTACCAACTTTTATTAAAATAAAACCATTTAAACTGGGTGTTCGGATTTATATGTCACTTAGTATACACTAGCTAAGGTTGTACGGAAAACAGTCGCCAATTGTCAAAAATGTCTGGATGCAAATCGACGTTATTTTGCAAATCTGTAGATATACCCACTTACATAATTAGATTTTACATTACATTACAATTTTGTAAAATATTTTCTGTTGTGTAAAACAGATTTAGGACGATTTTTCTGACATGTTTCTTAAAACACTCATAGTTGGAAATTGGCTCCAGAACATTTGACTTGTTGCGAAATCTATATCATTGTTGACATTCTATAGAAAATTCAAGGCGCTTATGTGTTTCTTTAGACCTTAATCATTAATGTTATTTTATGACAAATAAATCATGGCCTCCTTAGAAAAAAACTAATACTATACATTACGTGTGATGATATTTCGGTGATACTCCAATCTTTTATGCACTTGTGAGACATCACTAGACTGGAAATCATACAATCTTTTCAAAAATAAAAAAATCCAATATGGTGGCTCTAAGAAAAATGAAAGTTGAGGCGGGTTGCTGGAAAACAAAAGACGATTGAGACATGTCATACATGCTATCTTATTTTTCTTAAGAAAATGTAGGAATAATGTCACATTTTGACAGCTGTTAATTTAACCGTTTTGAATTTACTGACAAAAAACAAATTCCGCCATTTTCGGTTTTTTGCTGATAATTTCAAAGCCAAGTGACCGATCGTAAATCTGAAGCCGGCCCTCGAAAGCTCTAAGATTTCTCTAAAATTTCTCTCATTCAACCTTTGCTGTAGGTATAACAGGAGCCAAGATCCCTGCATAGAGAAGCGAATCTGGGATACATTGTATTTGGTTGAACATTTAAGGGTGTATAAGGAGGTTCTTGGTAACTTAAATTGTATTGTTTTATATGAGTTTCGAATACAGTTAAAAAAATGGACAGTAGATGTCTTGTACACGAAAGTATAGGTTGTGTGGGTGAATATCTGTAGTGGACGATAAGCAAAGTGAATGGGGTGGACGATAAGCAAAGTGAATGGGGTAACGTGTATAGTACTTTAATATAATTACATCATCAAACGAACTTACCTGTAAGTGATGTTCGATCTTAATTATGTAAAGTCCTCGTCGAAGTGAATATTTAGAATGCATATTATAGTACCCTCGTAGTTGTACCAAACTCCCACGGTTTCAAAGCGCGCGCGCAGCGAAGGAAAGCGGCACCGCGCCCCTTCCCCCTACTTTCCTCCCCTCTCGCCGCCCATAAACATTCTTTTTCTTCAAAGCCAAGTTGTTGCAGCAATTGGGTGATACATAGGGAGCGAGGAAGCTACGTTATTTACTTCGACGAGGACTTAACATAATTAAGATCGAACATCACTTACAGGTAAGTTCGTTTGATCATGTAATTATGTTCCGTCCTCGTCGAAGTAAATATTTAGAATACATATCGTAGATGTTCAAAGCTACTATAATTTAGCAGGCGAAAAGGTAGACGTATTTCATGTACTGTGGGCTGTCAATTGTGACGCTCTCTGCTAAATCCGACTTCATCCATCTGGGAGCAGAGGCACCATCATAATGTTATTGTACAGTGGCAAATAAATACTCTGACTGCACAGATATTTGGGCGTAAAATACTGTAAAATTAAAAGTGGTTGCCACATGAGTGATCACGAGACTTCCAAAAACTGAGAAATCCAAATTTCAATATTATTCAACCCAATCCGGATGTTGTCTGTTTCAATTAGTTTGCACACTCTGCTAGAGCTAGCAGTGTTGCTGATTTCCTCATCCAAATATCTACAGAGCTTACCAGCAGCCCCTTTGGTTGGTTGAGTACAACCACAGTATCTATATTTCAGTTGAGATGGCCTCAGCCTGTAAATGCCCTTCAAAAACCATTTTATGTCTGCATCGTTAGTAACATTTTGAGCAAAAGATAGCTCAAACAATTGTATCTTGATCTCTTATCACACTGTGAGGTAAGAAATTTCAAGGTAGAAAACCAGACATGCATTTCTTCCCGACAAAGGTCCTACCGTAATCTAATCCCACAATACATGATGGATTATCGATGTTGATTGGAATGACAGCTTTCCAGTGACGATAACCAGGATAAGCTTCAGAATTAGTAAGAGCGGTGCCCTGGGTCCCTCCATCAGATCCTTGCGTTACTTCTAGAAGCGAAATTTCAGAAACACCAAATACTTGAACCACGATCAGGACGGTGAAAGGTGCAGCTCTCACTCCGTTTCCACGTCCCACTGACGCAAAAGCTCATATGTATCAGTATTACTCCTAGATTTTATATTTAACGCGAGGGCAGTAAGATTTCTCTGTTTAAACAATTGCCATAGTTTTCCCGCAACCAGTAGTGAATTCTATCGATGTATGATGAGGTATAATATGCGACTGCCTATCAATTCGGTAGCAAAGCATTCACCACAGAAGAAAACTACTAGTGGTTCTTGATGATTAGCATGAGGGATCTTCTTCTCGGGTGACCAAAAAATATGAGACTTCTCCCTGGCCAACGAATGTCTCAGTCCGAGAAATTATACAACTAAAAATTGGATAATTTAATACCTCTGATCGCATCTGCCAGTTTCGTTGAGCTCCAGCTGAAGTAGTCCTTAAGTAATATTATGTTAGTGTGATAGTAGCGTTAAAATTCCCTTGAGAATTTTACAAGGCAAGAAATTTCTCTCGTTAGTGTATAGTCGGCTGTAGCGAAATGAAAGACAAGCCGACAAGATCCCGATGTTCACCGCAAGGTTTCGGACTCTGTCTTGGTTGCTGTCCATTATTGCCCTTACTAGGTTTAGTAATGTCTGCATCGTCCGCTCAAGTAAAGTTACTTTTTTTCTCTCACAATTTAATACTGAGCCTGAAAGTGCTCAATTTTTTCTTAAGGTATTCCAGAAATGGTTTTATTAACTTTGTGAACACATGAGGGGCACAATTCACTCTAAACGGTACAGCATTGTATTGGAAGAGCTCTATATTGAATATGAATCTGAAATATATTCTGTGACTCTCCCTAACGGGTACCAAAATCTCTGCATATTCCAAATCCAGATTCGTTAAGAAAGTGTCTCTACAGAGAAGTCTAATCCCAGTTCAATAGCCTAGACTTAAGTGTTCTATCCCTATAAACAGACAAAGTGCCTTGAGGTAAGGTATCAAATGTGTTGACCCATCAGACTTGGTGGCAAGAAAAATATGGATAGCTGCCGATTTTTAGTTAGCTCAACTTTTTTACTGATAGCACAGCAGCTAAGCAATTGAGAGACTGTCGAAGGTCGGTAGTTCATAGATAGACTAATGAGATTCAGCTTTGGCAAAGTGCTGAACCAGTCGCCATCTGAATGGCAAGTGACCACTTGAGTCGAACTCAGGACTTTAGCGCCACTCCTAAAGCTCTGCCATTGATGATAAATACACGTCAATGTCCATGCTGATCTACACACCTCATCTGCAATAATGGGCTGATGTCTTCAGTACGTTGTCTGGCCTTTTGACCTTCAGTTGCTGCTCAGTTTATCTGATCTCTATTTAGAATTGACTTACTTGGTCAGACCTACACCAAAGAAGAAGATATCCATGGAAGCCTCTGTGAGAATAGTCCTGAGTTCTTTGCTTTAATGTGAATATCTGCCAGCATGCGCTCCTCTCTCTTCTTTGAACCTAGAGGATAGAGTATTGCTACTTGCAGTTAATGAACAGCTCACATGTTGCAGTCCACAGACCCAGCACCCATCCCTGCGTGCGACAATTTCTATTATGGCTTCCGCTACCTCACCTGGTTCACCTTAGGTGGCTAGAATAGAACAGAATTTATTCATCTATGGTCAGACCTGCCCTCGAACTGTCAGCCTTGGAACAACGAGTGAACATTAATTATACTAAGGTCGCCGCATCATCGTGGTGATGTGTCATCTATAGAAACAGATGACATGGCCTTTAAGACAACAGAATTAAGAACGCCCTGCTGTTCGAGTACCACCTATGCAAAATGTAACGTTAATCGGGCAAAATGATATTGAACTTCCGTTATTACTGAACGTTAGAACTTTGGTGGTTGCCTAACCGGTCATGTTCATACGTACAGTCCTGTTCCATAGCTATCACCAGCCAGGTGGAATTTGCTATCACAAGCAAAATGTAACGCTAGTCTAAAATAGATGTACCTAATTTCTATATGTTATTAATGAAAAATAGTACTTCAGCTGTTTCGTAACTTATCATGTGCATATTATTGACCTGTTCGATGGCTAATCCAAACCATATGGAATTTGCTATCACAAGCAAAATGTAACGCTAGTCTCACATATATAAAACCTCATCTCTATCTATTAATGAAAAATGGTACTTTAGTGGTTTTCTAAACTGTCATGTGCATTCTGACAAAGATGTTCCAAGGTTATCACAAACCAGATGAAATTTGCTATCACAGGCAAAATGTAACGCTACCCTCGCATAAAGTACCTATTCTTTATCTGGTGATAAAAAAAGATATACATTGACGGTTTTCTAACCTGACATGTTCATAATTACACACTTGTTCCATGGTTATCACAAACCACGAGGAATTTGCTATCACAAGCAAAATGTAACGCTAGTCTCGCATAGATGTACCTAATCTCTGTCGTTCATTGATGAAAAATGGTTCTTTGGCTTCTTCCTAACTTCTCATGTGCATCCTTACAATATCGTTCTATAGTTATCACAAACCAGATGGAATATTTGCTATCCCAAGCAAAATGTACCGCTAGTCTCAGACAGATGTACCCAATTTTTATCTATTATAAATGAAAAATGCTATATTGCTACATTGCTATCACGAACCAGATAGAATTAGATATCCCAAGCAGAATGTACCGCTAGTCTCACATATGTCGTCGGTCTCCGCACGTACAGGCGTAAATGACAAATAATCTAAAATCGAGTTACGCCGTAATTTCACAGATTTTTTTGTAGTCTCTTACTTCACGAAGTGACAGCTATATATCAGTTCGCTGCTCAGAATTAAAATTTACAGAAAATTGCCTAAATAAAATTCCGAAAACAATTTTCACGTACCGGCTTAAATAGATATTTATTGCTCATTTTCGTTTTCTAGCTCCCCTGTAAAGTTTGTAAAATGTTAGTTACGCCGGAACATGCGGAGACCGACGATATGTACCCAATTTTTATCTGTTATAAATGAAAAATGCTATATTGCTATCGCAAACCAGATGGAATTTGCTATCTCAAATAAAATGTAATGGTAATCTTGCATAGATGAACCTAATCTCTATTTGCTATTAATGAAAAATGGTACTTCGGCCGTTTCTTAAACTGTCTTGTGCAATCTTATCATGCTGTTCCAAGGTTATCACAAACCAGATGGAATTTGCCATCACAAGCAAAATGTAACGCTAACCTAGCATAAGATACCTAATCTCTATCAGGTAATAAGGAAAAATACATCTTAACGACTTCGTAACCTGCCATGTTCAAACTTACAGTCCTGTTTTATGGTTATCACAAACCAGATGAAATTTTCTATCACAAGCAATTAAGAAGAGATTGTTGACTATACCCTGCTGCTACAGTGTCTCAAAGGATTTCAGTGTTGTTATTTGTGCAACGGAGTTCAGTATTGAGTCATTATCCCAAACATCCTCATTCGTCCTTGGTGTGGAGTATCACAAGCAGGTCCATGTTGCTATCCGAAGCAACCGAGTCCAATGTCACATCGTTATCCCAAATGTCTTCGATCATCCTTGGTGTGGAGCTGACTATCCCAAGCCAGGTCCACGTTACTATCCCAAGCAGCCGAGTGTAATATGTCAGCGTTATCCCAAACGTCTTTGTTCTTCCTTGGCATGGAGTTGGCTATCACACGTCCACTTTGCTATCCCAAGCAACCGAGTTCGATATTTCAGCGTTATCCCAAACGTCTTTGTTCGTCCTAGGTACGGAGTTGGCTATCACAGACTAGGTCCAGGTCGCTATCCCAAGCAACAGCGTCAGAACGTTATCCCAAACGTCATGTTAGGCAGAGCCCGTGAGGCATCCATACCAATATTCATTTAACTTGCACCTAAAACAGATCGGTTAGTTGACAGTTACCTGATGGTGACGCCCCTTCAGAAAACGAGGCCTGCGGGCCACTTCCTAATTTTGCTCCGCGAGGAAAGGAACCTTCTATCGGTATCTCGTTCGACAATGCACTTGTATCGGCCAACCTTCTCTCCTGTTTTCTAATTCTAAATGTTCAGAGGATCCTCTACACTGCACTGCACGTAAAACGACGCGCGTTGATTAATGTGTCAACGGTTCGGCACCAGAACAAGGAATGAAGGTTTATAGGCGGCCAGAGGGGTGGAAGGTAGGCGGAAGGGGCGCGGTGCCACTTTCCTTCGCTGCGTGCGCGCTTTAAAATCGTGGGAGTTGTGTACTACTACGGGGGTACTACGATATGTATTCTAGGGCGGAACATAATAACATATTCAGATTAATTTATTTTGTAAATTTTGGATGTCTTCTGCATATCTAACAAGAACAGTATTTATATATTGTCTGCTGACGATTCTACTTACTTTTGGTTTGTCACTCACTACACAAATGATAAAAATTGAATGCATGCTGCTTTTAACGCGCTAATCGTGTTGTCAATATGACAACTGTGGATGTGAAATTTTTGTAAACTGTCATAAATTAGTTGATAAATCTGGTACCAGCAAGTATAGGATTTCAAATATTTAAGTTTGGGCATTAATATATCTTACAAATACTCATCTAAAGGATACCTTCTGGCGAATTCTAGAATTGTACTAGATTTCATGGGCATTTGACAGAGAAGACACGCACAGACAAATGACGTGTATAACGTATTGGTATGGCTAATAGATTTGCTGTTAAATAAAACCAGCAGGTCTTTCAGTCCTCCTAATATATTTTACACACACTCATCTAAAGGATACCGTTTGGCGAATTCTAGAGGTAAGACTCTTTTTAGAATTGTACTAGATTTAATGGGCATTTGACGGAGAAGACACGCACAGACAAATGACGTGTATAACGTATTTGTTGGGCTAATAGACTTGCTGTCTATAAAAACCAGCAGGTCTTTCAGTCCTCCTAATATATTTTACACACAATCATCTAAAGGATACCTTCTGGCGAATTCTAGAGGTAAGACTCTTTTTAGAATTGTACTAGATTTAATGGGCATTTGACGGAGAAGACACGCACAGACAAATGACGTGTATAACGTATTTGTTGGGCTAATAGACTTGCTGTCTATAAAAACCAGCAGGTCTTTCAGTCCTCCTAATATATTTTACACACAATCATCTAAAGGATACCTTCTGGCGAATTCTAGAGGTAAGACTCTTTTTAGAATTGTACTAGATTTAATGGGCATTTGACGGAGAAGACACGCACAGACAAATGACGTGTATAACGTATTGGTATGGCTAATAGATTTGCTGTTAAATAAAACCAGCAGGTCTTTCAGTCCTCCTAATATATTTTACACACACTCATCTAAAGGATACCGTCTGGCGAATTCTAGAGGTAAGACTCTTTTTAGAATTGTACTAGATTTAATGGGCATTTGACGGAGAAGACACGCACAGACAAATGACGTGTATAACGTATTTGTTGGGCTAATAGACTTCATGTCTATAAAAACCAGCAGGTCTTTCAGTCCTCCTAATATATTTTACACACAATCATCTAAAGGATACCTTCTGGCGAATTCTAGAGGTAAGACTCTTTTTAGAATTGTACTAGATTTAATGGGCATTTGACGGAGAAGACACGCACAGACAAATGACGTGTATAACGTATTGGTATGGCTAATAGATTTGCTGTTAAATAAAACCAGCAGGTCTTTCAGTCCTCCTAATATATTTTACACACACTCATCTAAAGGATACCGTTTGGCGAATTCTAGAGGTAAGACTCTTTTTAGAATTGTACTAGATTTAATGGGCATTTGACAGAGAAGACACGCACAGACAAATGACGTGTATAACGTATTGGTGGGGCTGGTGGATTTGCTGTTAAATAAAACCAGCAGGTCTTTCAGCCCTCCTAATATATTTTACACACACTCATCTAAAGGATACCGTCTGGCGAATTCTAGAGGTAAGACTCTTTTTAGAATTGTACTAGATTTAATGGGCATTTGACAGAGAAGACACGCACAGACAAATGACGTGTATAACGTATTGGTATGGCTAATAGATTTGCTGTTAAATAAAACCAGCAGGTCTTTCAGTCCTCCTAATATATTTTACACACACTCATCTAAAGGATACCGTCTGGCGAATTCTAGAGGTAAGACTCTTTTTAGAATTGTACTAGATTTAATGGGCATTTGACAGAGAAGACACGCACAGACAAATGACGTGTATAACGTATTTGTTGGGCTAATAGACTTGCTGTCTATAAAAACCAGCAGGTCTTTCAGTCCTCCTAATATATTTTACACACAATCATCTAAAGGATACCTTCTGGCGAATTCTAGAGGTAAGACTCTTTTTAGAATTGTACTAGATTTAATGGGCATTTGACGGAGAAGACACGCACAGACAAATGACGTGTATAACGTATTGGTATGGCTAATAGATTTGCTGTTAAATAAAACCTGCAGGTCTTTCAGTCCTCCTAATATATTTTACACACAATCATCTAAAGGATACCTTCTGGCGAATTCTAGAGGTAAGACTCCTTTTTGGAATTGTACTAGATTTAATGGGCATTTGACGGAGAAGACACGCACAGACAAATGACGTGTATAACGTATTTGTTGGGCTAATAGACTTGCTGTCTATAAAAACCAGCAGGTCTTTCAGTCCTCCTAATATATTTTACACACACTCATCTAAAGGATACCGTCTGGCGAATTCTAGAGGTAAGACTCTTTTTAGAATTGTACTAGATTTAATGGGCATTTGACAGAGAAGACACGCACAGACAAATGACGTGTATAACGTATTTGTTGGGCTAATAGACTTGCTGTCTATAAAAACCAGCAGGTCTTTCAGTCCTCCTAATATATTTTACACACACTCATCTAAAGGATACCGTCTGGCGAATTCTAGAGGTAAGACTCTTTTTAGAATTGTACTAGATTTAATGGGCATTTGACAGAGAAGACACGCACAGGCAAATGACGTGTATAACGTATTGCTATGGCTAATAGATTTGCTGTTAAATAAAACCAGCAGGTCTTTCAGTCCTCCTAATATATTTTACACACACTCATCTAAAGGATACCGTCTGGCGAATTCTAGAGGTAAGACTCTTTTTAGAATTGTACTAGATTTAATGGGCATTTGACAGAGAAGACACGCACAGACAAATGACGTATATAACGTATTTGTTGGGCTAATAGACTTGCTGTCTATAAAAACCAGCAGGTCTTTCAGTCCTCCTAATATATTTTACACACAATCATCTAAAGGATACCTTCTGGCGAATTCTAGAGGTAAGACTCTTTTTAGAATTGTACTAGATTTAATGGGCATTTGACGGAGAAGACACGCACAGACAAATGACGTGTATAACGTATTTGTATGGCTAATAGATTTGCTGTTAAATAAAACCAGCAGGTCTTTCAGTCCTCCTAATATATTTTACACACACTCATCTAAAGGATACCGTTTGGCGAATTCTAGAGGTAAGACTCTTTTTAGAATTGTACTAGATTTAATGGGCATTTGACGGAGAAGACACGCACAGACAAATGACGTGTATAACGTATTTGTTGGGCTAATAGACTTGCTGTCTATAAAAACCAGCAGGTCTTTCAGTCCTCCTAATATATTTTACACACACTCATCTAAAGGATACCGTCTGGCGAATTCTAGAGGTAAGACTCTTCTTAGAATTGTACTAGATTTAATGGGCATTTGACAGAGAAGACACGCACAGACAAATGACGTGTATAACGTATTGGTATGGCTAATAGATTTGCTGTTAAATAAAACCAGCAGGTCTTTCAGTCCTCCTAATATATTTTACACACAATCATCTAAAGGATACCTTCTGGCGAATTCTAGAGGTAAGACTCTTTTTAGAATTGTACTAGATTTAATGGGCATTTGACGGAGAAGACACGCACAGACAAATGACGTGTATAACGTATTTGTTGGGCTAATAGACTTGCTGTCTATAAAAACCAGCAGGTCTTTCAGTCCTCCTAATATATTTTACACACAATCATCTAAAGGATACCTTCTGGCGAATTCTAGAGGTAAGACTCTTTTTAGAATTGTACTAGATTTAATGGGCATTTGACGGAGAAGACACGCACAGACAAATGACGTGTATAACGTATTTGTTGGGCTAATAGACTTGCTGTCTATAAAAACCAGCAGGTCTTTCAGTCCTCCTAATATATTTTACACACACTCATCTAAAGGATACCGTCTGGCGAATTCTAGAGGTAAGACTCTTTTTAGAATTGTACTAGATTTAATGGGCATTTGACAGAGAAGACACGCACAGACAAATGACGTGTATAACGTATTTGTTGGGCTAATAGACTTGCTATCTATAAAAACCAGCAGGTCTTTTAGTCCTCCTAATATATTTTACACACAATCATCTAAAGGATACCTTCTGGCGAATTCTAGAGGTAAGACTCCTTTTTGGAATTGTACTAGATTTAATGGGCATTTGACGGAGAAGACACGCACAGACAAATGACGTGTATAACGTATTTGTTGGGCTAATAGACTTGCTGTCTATAAAAACCAGCAGGTCTTTCAGTCCTCCTAATATATTTTACGCATAATCATCTAAAGGATACCTTCTGGCGAATTCTAGAGGTAAGACTCCTTTTGGAATTGTACTAGATTTAATGGGCATTTGACGGAGAAGACACGCACAGACAAATGACGTGTATAACGTATTTGTTGGGCTAATAGACTTGCTGTCTATAAAAACCAGCAGGTCTTTCAGTCCTCCTAATATATTTTACACACACTCATCTAAAGGATACCGTCTGGCGAATTCTAGAGGTAAGACTCTTTTTAGAATTGTACTAGATTTAATGGGCATTTGACAGAGAAGACACGCACAGACAAATGACGTGTATAACGTATTTGTTGGGCTAATAGACTTGCTGTCTATAAAAACCAGCAGGTCTTTCAGTCCTCCTAATATATTTTACACACAATCATCTAAAGGATACCTTCTGGCGAATTCTAGAGGTAAGACTCCTTTTTGGAATTGTACTAGATTTAATGGGCATTTGACGGAGAAGACACGCACAGACAAATGACGTGTATAACGTATTTGTTGGGCTAATAGACTTGCTGTCTATAAAAACCAGCAGGTCTTTCAGTCCTCCTAATATATTTTACACACACTCATCTAAAGGATACCGTCTGGCGAATTCTAGAGGTAAGACTCTTTTTAGAATTGTACTAGATTTAATGGGCATTTGACGGAGAAGACACGCACAGACAAATGACGTGTATAACGTATTGGTATGGCTAATAGATTTGCTGTTAAATAAAACCAGCAGGTCTTTCAGTCCTCCTAATATATTTTACACACACTCATCTAAAGGATACCGTTTGGCGAATTAGAGGTAAGACTCTTTTTAGAATTGTACTAGATTTAATGGGCATTTGACGGAGAAGACACGCACAGACAAATGACGTGTATAACGTATTTGTTGGGCTAATAGACTTGCTGTCTATAAAAACCAGCAGGTCTTTCAGTCCTCCTAATATATTTTACACACAATCATCTAAAGGATACCTTCTGGCGAATTCTAGAGGTAAGACACCTTTTTGGAATTGTACTAGATTTAATGGGCATTTGACGGAGAAGACACGCACAGACAAATGACGTGTATAACGTATTTGTTGGGCTAATAGACTTGCTGTCTATAAAAACCAGCAGGTCTTTCAGTCCTCCTAATATATTTTACACACACTCATCTAAAGGATACCGTTTGGCGAATTCTAGAGGTAAGACTCTTTTTAGAATTGTACTAGATTTAATGGGCATTTGACGGAGAAGACACGCACAGACAAATGACGTGTATAACGTATTTGTTGGGCTAATAGGCCTGCTGTCTATAAAAACCAGGAGGTCTTTCAGTCCTCCTAATATATTTTACACACACTCATCTAAAGGATACCGTTTGGCGAATTCTAGAGGTAAGACTCTTTTTAGAATTGTACTAGATTTAATGGGCATTTGACGGAGAAGACACGCACAGACAAATGACGTGTATAACGTATTGGTATGGCTAATAGATTTGCTGTTAAATAAAACCAGCAGGTCTTTCAGTCCTCCTAATATATTTTACACACACTCATCTAAAGGATACCTTCTGGCGAATTCTAGAGGTAAGACTCTTTTTAGAATTGTACTAGATTTAATGGGCATTTGACGGAGAAGACACGCACAGACAAATGACGTGTATAACGTATTTGTTGGGCTAATAGACTTGCTGTCTATAAAAACCAGCAGGTCTTTCAGTCCTCCTAATATATTTTACGCATAATCATCTAAAGGATACCTTCTGGCGAATTCTAGAGGTAAGACTCCTTTTTGGAATTGTACTAGATTTAATGGGCATTTGACGGAGAAGACACGCACAGACAAATGACGTGTATAACGTATTTGTTGGGCTAATAGACTTGCTGTCTATAAAACCAGCAGGTCTTTCAGTCCTCCTAATATATTTTACACACACTCATCTAAAGGATACCGTCTGGCGAATTCTAGAGGTAAGACTCTTTTTAGAATTGTACTAGATTTAATGGGCATTTGACAGAGAAGACACGCACAGACAAATGACGTGTATAACGTATTTGTTGGGCTAATAGACTTGCTGTCTATAAAAACCAGCAGGTCTTTCGGTCCTCCTAATATATTTTACACACAATCATCTAAAGGATACCTTCTGGCGAATTCTAGAGGTAAGACTCTTTTTAGAATTGTACTAGATTTAATGGGCATTTGACGGAGAAGACACGCACAGACAAATGACGTGTATAACGTATTGGTATGGCTAATAGATTTGCTGTTAAATAAAACCAGCAGGTCTTTCAGTCCTCCTAATATATTTTACACACACTCATCTAAAGGATACCGTTTGGCGAATTAGAGGTAAGACTCTTTTTAGAATTGTACTAGATTTAATGGGCATTTGACGGAGAAGACACGCACAGACAAATGACGTGTATAACGTATTGGTATGGCTAATAGATTTGCTGTTAAATAAAACCAGCAGGTCTTTCAGTCCTCCTAATATATTTTACACACAATCATCTAAAGGATACCTTCTGGCGAATTCTAGAGGTAAGACACCTTTTTGGAATTGTACTAGATTTAATGGGCATTTGACGGAGAAGACACGCACAGACAAATGACGTGTATAACGTATTTGTTGGGCTAATAGACTTGCTGTCTATAAAAACCAGCAGGTCTTTCAGTCCTCCTAATATATTTTACACACACTCATCTAAAGGATACCGTTTGGCGAATTCTAGAGGTAAGACTCTTTTTAGAATTGTACTAGATTTAATGGGCATTTGACGGAGAAGACACGCACAGACAAATGACGTGTATAACGTATTTGTTGGGCTAATAGGCCTGCTGTCTATAAAAACCAGGAGGTCTTTCAGTCCTCCTAATATATTTTACACACACTCATCTAAAGGATACCGTTTGGCGAATTCTAGAGGTAAGACTCTTTTTAGAATTGTACTAGATTTAATGGGCATTTGACGGAGAAGACACGCACAGACAAATGACGTGTATAACGTATTGGTATGGCTAATAGATTTGCTGTTAAATAAAACCAGCAGGTCTTTCAGTCCTCCTAATATATTTTACACACACTCATCTAAAGGATACCTTCTGGCGAATTCTAGAGGTAAGACTCTTTTTAGAATTGTACTAGATTTAATGGGCATTTGACGGAGAAGACACGCACAGACAAATGACGTGTATAACCTATTTGTTGGGCTAATAGACTTGCTGTCTATAAAAACCAGCAGGTCTTTCAGTCCTCCTAATATATTTTACACACAATCATCTAAAGGATACCTTCTGGCGAATTCTAGAGGTAAGACTCTTTTTAGAATTGTACTAGATTTAATGGGCATTTGACGGAGAAGACACGCACAGACAAATGACGTGTATAACGTATTGGTATGGCTAATAGATTTGCTGTTAAATAAAACCAGCAGGTCTTTCAGTCCTCCTAATATATTTTACACACACTCATCTAAAGGATACCTTCTGGCGAATTCTAGAGGTAAGACTCTTTTTAGAATTGTACTAGATTTAATGGGCATTTGACGGAGAAGACACGCACAGACAAATGACGTGTATAACGTATTTGTTGGGCTAATAGACTTGCTGTCTATAAAAACCAGCAGGTCTTTCAGTCCTCCTAATATATTTTACACACAATCATCTAAAGGATACCTTCTGGCGAATTCTAGAGGTAAGACTCTTTTTAGAATTGTACTAGATTTAATGGGCATTTGACGGAGAAGACACGCACAGACAAATGACGTGTATAACGTATTTGTTGGGCTAATAGACTTGCTGTCTATAAAAACCAGCAGGTCTTTCAGTCCTCCTAATATATTTTACACACAATCATCTAAAGGATACCTTCTGGCGAATTCTAGAGGTAAGACTCTTTTTAGAATTGTACTAGATTTAATGGGCATTTGACGGAGAAGACACGCACAGACCAAATGACGTCTATAACGTATTTGTTGGGCTAATAGACTTGCTGTCTATAAAAACCAGCAGGTCTTTCAGTCCTCCTAATATATTTTACACACAATCATCTAAAGGATACCTTCTGGCGAATTCTAGAGGTAAGACTCTTTTTAGAATTGTACTAGATTTAATGGGCATTTGACGGAGAAGACACGCACAGACCAAATGACGTCTATAACGTATTTGTTGGGCTAATAGACTTGCTGTCTATAAAAACCAGCAGGTCTTTCAGTCCTCCTAATATATTTTACGCACAATCATCTAAAGGATACCTTCTGCCGAATTCTAGAGGTAAGACTCTTTTTAGAATTGTACTAGATTTAATGGGCATTTGACGGAGAAGACACGCACAGACAAATGACGTGTATAACGTATTTGTTGGGCTAATGACGTGTATAACCTATTTGTTGGGCTAATAGACTTGCTGTCTATAAAAACCAGCAGGTCTTTCAGTCCTCCTAATATATTTTACACACAATCATCTAAAGGATACCTTCTGGCGAATTCTAGAGGTAAGACTCTTTTTAGAATTGTACTAGATTTAATGGGCATTTGACGGAGAAGACACGCACAGACAAATGACGTGTATAACGTATTGGTATGGCTAATAGATTTGCTGTTAAATAAAACCAGCAGGTCTTTCAGTCCTCCTAATATATTTTACACACACTCATCTAAAGGATACCTTCTGGCGAATTCTAGAGGTAAGACTCTTTTTAGAATTGTACTAGATTTAATGGGCATTTGACGGAGAAGACACGCACAGACAAATGACGTGTATAACGTATTTGTTGGGCTAATAGACTTGCTGTCTATAAAAACCAGCAGGTCTTTCAGTCCTCCTAATATATTTTACACACAATCATCTAAAGGATACCTTCTGGCGAATTCTAGAGGTAAGACTCTTTTTAGAATTGTACTAGATTTAATGGGCATTTGACGGAGAAGACACGCACAGACAAATGACGTGTATAACGTATTTGTTGGGCTAATAGACTTGCTGTCTATAAAAACCAGCAGGTCTTTCAGTCCTCCTAATATATTTTACACACAATCATCTAAAGGATACCTTCTGGCGAATTCTAGAGGTAAGACTCTTTTTAGAATTGTACTAGATTTAATGGGCATTTGACGGAGAAGACACGCACAGACCAAATGACGTCTATAACGTATTTGTTGGGCTAATAGACTTGCTGTCTATAAAAACCAGCAGGTCTTTCAGTCCTCCTAATATATTTTACACACAATCATCTAAAGGATACCTTCTGGCGAATTCTAGAGGTAAGACTCTTTTTAGAATTGTACTAGATTTAATGGGCATTTGACGGAGAAGACACGCACAGACCAAATGACGTCTATAACGTATTTGTTGGGCTAATAGACTTGCTGTCTATAAAAACCAGCAGGTCTTTCAGTCCTCCTAATATATTTTACGCACAATCATCTAAAGGATACCTTCTGCCGAATTCTAGAGGTAAGACTCTTTTTAGAATTGTACTAGATTTAATGGGCATTTGACGGAGAAGACACGCACAGACAAATGACGTGTATAACGTATTTGTTGGGCTAATAGACTTGCTGTCTATAAAAACCAGCAGGTCTTTCAGTCCTCCTAATATATTTTACACACAATCATCTAAAGGATACCTTCTGGCGAATTCTAGAGGTAAGACTCTTTTTAGAATTGTACTAGATTTAATGGGCATTTGACGGAGAAGACACGCACAGACCAAATGACGTCTATAACGTATTTGTTGGGCTAATAGACTTGCTGTCTATAAAAACCAGCAGGTCTTTCAGTCCTCCTAATATATTTTACACACACTCATCTAAAGGATACCGTCTGGCGAATTCTAGAGGTAAGACTCCTTTTTGGAATTGTACTAGATTTAATGGGCATTTGACGGAGAAGACACGCACAGACAAATGACGTGTATAACGTATTTGTTGGGCTAATAGACTTGCTGTCTATAAAAACCAGCAGGTCTTTCAGTCCTCCTAATATATTTTACGCATAATCATCTAAAGGATACCTTCTGGCGAATTCTAGAGGTAAGACTCCTTTTTCGAATTGTACTAGATTTAATGGGCATTTGACGGAGAAGACACGCACAGACAAATGACGTCTATAACGTATTTGTTGGGCTAATAGACTTGCTGTCTATAAAAACCAGCAGGTCTTTCAGTCCTCCTAATATATTTTACACACACTCATCTAAAGGATACCGTCTGGCGAATTCTAGAGGTAAGACTCCTTTTTGGAATTGTACTAGATTTAATGGGCATTTGACGGAGAAGACACGCACAGACAAATGACGTGTATAACGTATTTGTTGGGCTAATAGACTTGCTGTCTATAAAAACCAGCAGGTCTTTCAGTCCTCCTAATATATTTTACGCATAATCATCTAAAGGATACCTTCTGGCGAATTCTAGAGGTAAGACTCCTTTTTCGAATTGTACTAGATTTAATGGGCATTTGACGGAGAAGACACGCACAGACAAATGACGTGTATAACGTATTTGTTGGGCTAATAGACTTGCTGTCTATAAAAACCAGCAGGTCTTTCAGTCCTCCTAATATATTTTACACACAATCATCTAAAGGATACCTTCTGGCGAATTCTAGAGGTAAGACTCTTTTTAGAATTGTACTAGATTTAATGGGCATTTGACGGAGAAGACACGCACAGACAAATGACGTGTATAACGTATTGGTATGGCTAATAGATTTGCTGTTAAATAAAACCAGCAGGTCTTTCAGTCCTCCTAATATATTTTACACACACTCATCTAAAGGATACCGTTTGGCGAATTCTAGAGGTAAGACTCTTTTTAGAATTGTACTAGATTTAATGGGCATTTGACGGAGAAGACACGCACAGACAAATGACGTGTATAACGTATTTGTTGGGCTAATAGGCCTGCTGTCTATAAAAACCAGCAGGTCTTTCAGTCCTCCTAATATATTTTACACACAATCATCTAAAGGATACCTTGTGGCGAATTCTAGAGGTAAGACTCCTTTTTGGAATTGTACTAGATTTAATGGGCATTTGACAGAGAAGACACGCACAGACAAATGACGTGTATAACGTATTGGTATGGCTAATAGATTTGCTGTTAAATAAAACCAGCAGGTCTTTCAGTCCTCCTAATATATTTTACACACACTCATCTAAAGGATACCGTTTGGCGAATTCTAGAGGTAAGACTCTTTTTAGAATTGTACTAGATTTAATGGGCATTTGACGGAGAAGACACGCACAGACAAATGACGTGTATAACGTATTTGTTGGGCTAATAGACTTGCTGTCTATAAAAACCAGCAGGTCTTTCAGTCCTCCTAATATATTTTACACACAATCATCTAAAGGATACCTTCTGGCGAATTCTAGAGGTAAGACTCCTTTTTGGAATTGTACTAGATTTAATGGGCATTTGACGGAGAAGACACGCACAGACAAATGACGTGTATAACGTATTTGTTGGGCTAATAGACTTGCTGTCTATAAAAACCAGCAGGTCTTTCAGTCCTCCTAATATATTTTACACACACTCATCTAAAGGATACCGTCTGGCGAATTCTAGAGGTAAGACTCTTTTTAGAATTGTACTAGATTTAATGGGCATTTGACAGAGAAGACACGCACAGACAAATGACGTGTATAACGTATTTGTTGGGCTAATAGACTTGCTGTCTATAAAAACCAGCAGGTCTTTCAGTCCTCCTAATATATTTTACACACAATCATCTAAAGGATACCTTCTGGCGAATTCTAGAGGTAAGACTCTTTTTAGAATTGTACTAGATTTAATGGGCATTTGACGGAGAAGACACGCACAGACAAATGACGTGTATAACGTATTGGTATGGCTAATAGATTTGCTGTTAAATAAAACCAGCAGATCTTTCAGTCCTCCTAATATATTTTACACACACTCATCTAAAGGATACCGTTTGGCGAATTCTAGAGGTAAGACTCTTTTTAGAATTGTACTAGATTTAATGGGCATTTGACGGAGAAGACACGCACAGACAAATGACGTGTATAACGTATTTGTTGGGCTAATAGACTTGCTGTCTATAAAAACCAGCAGGTCTTTCAGTCCTCCTAATATATTTTACACACAATCATCTAAAGGATACCTTCTGGCGAATTCTAGAGGTAAGACTCCTTTTTGGAATTGTACTAGATTTAATGGGCATTTGACGGAGAAGACACGCACAGACAAATGACGTGTATAACGTATTTGTTGGGCTAATAGACTTGCTGTCTATAAAAACCAGCAGGTCTTTCAGTCCTCCTAATATATTTTACACACACTCATCTAAAGGATACCGTCTGGCGAATTCTAGAGGTAAGACTCTTTTTAGAATTGTACTAGATTTAATGGGCATTTGACGGAGAAGACACGCACAGACAAATGACGTGTATAACGTATTGGTATGGCTAATAGATTTGCTGTTAAATAAAACCAGCAGGTCTTTCAGTCCTCCTAATATATTTTACACACACTCATCTAAAGGATACCGTTTGGCGAATTCTAGAGGTAAGACTCTTTTTAGAATTGTACTAGATTTAATGGGCATTTGACGGAGAAGACACGCACAGACAAATGACGTGTATAACGTATTTGTTGGGCTAATAGACTTGCTGTCTATAAAAACCAGCAGGTCTTTCAGTCCTCCTAATATATTTTACACACACTCATCTAAAGGATACCGTCTGGCGAATTCTAGAGGTAAGACTCTTTTTAGAATTGTACTAGATTTAATGGGCATTTGACGGAGAAGACACGCACAGACAAATGACGTGTATAACGTATTGGTATGGCTAATAGATTTGCTGTTAAATAAAACCAGCAGGTCTTTCAGTCCTCCTAATATATTTTACACACACTCATCTAAAGGATACCGTTTGGCGAATTCTAGAGGTAAGACTCTTTTTAGAATTGTACTAGATTTAATGGGCATTTGACGGAGAAGACACGCACAGACAAATGACGTGTATAACGTATTTGTTGGGCTAATAGACTTGCTGTCTATAAAAACCAGCAGGTCTTTCAGTCCTCCTAATATATTTTACACACACTCATCTAAAGGATACCGTCCGGCGAATTCTAGAGGTAAGACTCTTTTTAGAATTGTATTAGATTTAATGGGCATTTGACGGAGAAGACACGCACAGACAAATGACGTGTATAACGTATTGGTATGGCTAATAGATTTGCTGTTAAATAAAACCAGCAGGTCTTTCAGTCCTCCTAATATATTTTACACACACTCATCTAAAGGATACCGTTTGGCGAATTCTAGAGGTAAGACTCTTTTTAGAATTGTACTAGATTTAATGGGCATTTGACGGAGAAGACACGCACAGACAAATGACGTGTATAACGTATTTGTTGGGCTAATAGACTTGCAGTCTATAAAAACCAGCAGGTCTTTCAGTTCTCCTAATATATTTTACACACACTCATCTAAAGGATACCGTCTGGCGAATTCTAGAGGTAAGACTCTTTTTAGAATTGTACTAGATTTAATGGGCATTTGACGGAGAAGACACGCACAGACAAATGACGTGTATAACGTATTAGTATGTCTAATAGATTTGCTGTTAAATAAAACCAGCAGGTCTTTCAGTCCTCCTAATATATTTTACACACACTCATCTAAAGGATACCGTTTGGCGAATTCTAGAGGTAAGACTCTTTTTAGAATTGTACTAGATTTAATGGGCATTTGACGGAGAAGACACGCACAGACAAATGACGTGTATAACGTATTTGTTGGGCTAATAGACTTGCTGTCTATAAAAACCAGCAGGTCTTTCAGTCCTCCTAATATATTTTACACACACTCATCTAAAGGATACCGTCTGGCGAATTCTAGAGGTAAGACTCTTTTTAGAATTGTACTAGATTTAATGGGCATTTGACGGAGAAGACACGCACAGACAAATGACGTGTATAACGTATTGGTATGGCTAATAGATTTGCTGTTAAATAAAACCAGCAGGTCTTTCAGTCCTCCTAATATATTTTACACACACTCATCTAAAGGATACCGTTTGGCGAATTCTAGAGGTAAGACTCTTTTTAGAATTGTACTAGATTTAATGGGCATTTGACGGAGAAGACACGCACAGACAAATGACGTGTATAACGTATTGGTAGGGCTAATAGACTTGCTGTCTATAAAAACCAGCAGGTCTTTCAGTCCTCCTAATATATTTTACACACAATCATCTAAAGGATACCTTCTGGCGAATTCTAGAGGTAAGACTCTTTTTAGAATTGTACTAGATTTAATGGGCATTTGACGGAGAAGACACGCACAGACAAATGACGTGTATAACGTATTGGTAGGGCTAATAGACTTGCTGTCTATAAAAACCAGCAGGTCTTTCAGTCCTCCTAATATATTTTACACACACTCATCTAAAGGATACCGTTTGGCGAATTCTAGAGGTAAGACTCTTTTTAGAATTGTACTAGATTTAATGGGCATTTGACGGAGAAGACACGCACAGACAAATGACGTGTATAACGTATTGGTAGGGCTAATAGACTTGCTGTCTCTAAAAACCAGCAGGTCTTTCAGTCCTCCTAATATATTTTACACACAATCATCTAAAGGATACCTTCTGGCGAGTTCTAGAGGTAAGACTCATTTTTAGTCGGATTTCGATTAGCGATCTAGCCTGTAAATCGTTTCCTATTTTGGTACTAAGCAAGTGATCATTTAGTATTGTTCTACCCTAGTTACTGTTCGTCGATATTGTGTTGTTGAATTGTTGTGTTGTACTCTTGTTGGTGTGATTGTTCTTGAGTGCCTTTTTTATTAAGGTTGATAATGGACAATAAAAGGTCATATGCGACAATTTTAATTACGAATGCAGTCAGTTTAATTCATGATGAGGACAACAATAATGTGGAGCAGTTCAACTCTATAATTGCAAAATACATTGGGGTAAGCGAATAAATTATTGCAAGAAGAGGTCATACCATGGAAAATGTGCTGCAGCTGTAGTGAGCCACAATACCGAGCGGCCTGTCTATGTGGTCCAAATACATTTGCGTGCTAAGCTTAGTCCAATCTCGCTTATCACTAAGACGGAACAAAGACGCAAGAATCTTGAAAAGAAACTCAGACCAAAACAAGCTGATATAAAAATAACTAACAATTCGGAAAGCAATTCCAAAGAAAATGAATAGTTTTATGGCGAATTCAGCCAAAAACTTGACATTAACTACATTTATTTGGAGGTTGCTAAGCGAAAATTTTTAGGGAAACTTAAAAAAAGTGACGACGAGATTTTGCAGATCGAACAAGTCACCAAATCACAGGACTGTACTTTGTGGCATCTTCAACGGAGGATAAGGTTGACAGCGTCTCGATGTGGTGAAGTTTGTATAAGAAGGCAGACAACAAGCTGTAAAGTTCTAGTAAACTCTATCATATACCCAACAGAGTTTTCTAGTAAGGCAATACAAAAATCATTCGACACGGCAGTTCAATCTTGTGGTTTGTTTATTGATCGCACACATCCATTTCTGGCAGCATCACCTCCATCTACCTATTACAGTAGACAAGACATGTACTTAATCCAGGTATAAGCCTACCTATTTATTGCTTTGCAAAAACTACCTAACTGTTTCCTCTTGTTTATTAACATGAATAAACGAATTGGCATTTGAGTTCTTGAATTTATTTTAGGAAAGATATAAAATTATTTGAATACATTTTTTCTTAGTCGGAACGCACCGTCACGACGCTTGGACTGGCAGGTTGAAACAGTAGATGAATTTCGCCCAAAAACCGATTTGCACTTCACAGCTTACGTTTAATTCTTATTATTTCCAAATGAAATTCTTGCAGCGTGCTAAAGACAAAGTCCACAGGGTGCCAGCGATCCACTTTTTCGATTTTATCCACTCGGATATCTTTTTAAAATATCAAGAAGTTGAGTACAAATATTTCAACCCACCATAATTCTTGCGCAAATACAAAATTTTGTAAAAAGCTCTGATAGCACCCTAGGCAATTATGTCCTGCTTATATCCAGAAAAACATCACAAACTGCAGAACACAAACTGAAGGTAACGGCGAAATGGGTACATTTCACGGGTCATGAAATTCAAATGTAAATGCAGGTATAAAATCTACCAAATTATCATTCTGAAGAACATATTTCCTTGACATATCGATAATTTTAAAGTTCCACGCTAAATTCCCCTATACTTGACTGGAGTGATATCTGAATTTATTCTTCCCTATTGTCGGTAGTTGCAGATCTGTTGACTCTTGGTGTCAAACCTATAGAGCAGATACCGATTTTTTTCAAATCGTGAGCACATTATTCGTCGGATTTACGTTACTTAAATTTCCTGTCATCACTGGGATCAAAAGCCTCTTAATAATAGAACGTGTTTCACTGATTTCAACCCCCCCTTTTTAAGCACTACAATTTTTTTATGTCAATGATTAGGAACCCCTGAAACGTCAAAAACGGAGTTTCAGCAATTGTTACTTTTTCTTTTTTGCCTATAGCACCGTTGCCAGTGGATTAGAACTACAAAGCTTTGGCAGTGTGGAAATTTCATAAAAATCCGAGCGGTAATTTCCAAGTTGATGATGAGTGATACAGTTTTTCGTGATGTATATGCCATATGACCTAAAAAAACATAACATCTCATTTTAGAAATTTTTCGCGATTACAATACTTCCTCGCCAATGACGTGGGAAGTAAAACGGCTTTAAAGTCGAGGAGTATCAGCGATAGCGAGTATGAGTACCTATTTGCAGAACGAGTTATCTACGAGATATTATATGAAATCGGGCCACCAAATTATCTGAATACGTCCTTTCTTAGTCCGTACATTGCGCTGCAACGCTTGTGTTGGCAGCACGAAACAGTAGACAAAATTCGTCCAAAATACGATTTTTAGAGGTTTGCGCGCTTTATTTATTGATATTTTTGTATGAAATTTTCAGTGTACTTAAAACAAAACCCCACAGGGTGCTATAGAGCCACTTTTTAATTTTTTTCACTAGGTTCTTTTTAAAAAATCGCGAAGTTGAACAGAAAAAGTGCGCACTTCAAACCATCATAAAACTTGTGCAAAAACAAAATTTCAAAAAGTGGTCCCATAGCACCCTGGGCAATTATCTTCTCAACATACTGCATGAATTACACTGAAAAGTATTGAAAAATGGAGTGTCAGTTTTGAAGCAGCTGAACCCTTGTAAATAGCTTGAAACTCACTGCGTCGGAGCCGCCTTAATACAGGATATCCAAGATAAGAATCTTATGCATGGGGAGCTTGATACCTGTGGAAGATATCGCTTAGGTTAAATTAGGAAGAAGATGCGTTCTTTGGGGCGTATTTGCATGCTGTTCAGAACATTGTAAAAATGTCATGACTTACCGAGATATTTTGACAAAACTGAAACTTTTTCGAATCGTTTTAATTTTTTTCTGGCTTTATTTTGAAAAAAATATCAACAGTCAATGAAGCTAAAACGTTATTTTCATTTTATCCACAATGGGTGCTCAAATAGTTGTTTCTAAACATAAATATGATCTAATAGTAGAATTCAAAACATCAAGTAACATTTCTGGTGTAATCATACTATACTAAGTGACATATAAATCCGAACGCCCAATTTAAATGGTTTTATTTTAATAAAATTTTGTATAAGTACTTAATGAAGCATAATAAGTAAATGATAAAAATTTCAAAATGATTGCACTGCTTTAAAGCCCTTTGACCTTTAATAATATGTGGATGCACCCTGATGTGCTACGCATTCTCCAACGCGCCTAGGCATGCTTCTGATCAGGTGGTCAATGTCCTCCTGTGGTATCTCATTCCAGGCAACCACCAACTCCTCTCTAAGTGCTTCTAGAGTCTGAGGAGGACGTTGCAAATTGAGCAATCTCCTACCCATCATATCCCACACGTGCTCAATTGGGGATAAGTCGGGAGATCTTGGTGGCCATGGTAACAATGTGACATCATTATGTTGAAAGAAGTCTATTGTGACTCTTGCAACATGTGGTCGGGCATTATCTTGTTGGAAAGTTGGATCTGCCAAGGTGTCAAGATAGGGTAAAAGATGGGGTTCTAGAACTTCGTGGACATAACGCTGCGCGTTCATGTTGCCTCTGATGAAGATTAAAGGTGACCTGGAACCATAAGCTATAGCACCCCAAACCATAACTCCAACAGTGTGATGAACATGTCTTTCAACAAAAAACTGTGGATTCCTCCTTTCACCACGTCGCCTTATAACCCTGGCACGACCATCGTGCATGCCTAAACAAAATCGAGACTCGTCGCTAAAGACAATACTGTTCCATTCCTGATCCCAGAGTGACCGTTGTATGCACCACTCAAGGCGATTACGTCGGTGTTCTCGAGTTAAAGGGAGGACCCAGTGTGGCCGGTATGAAAACAAGCCAAAACTTCTCATTCGTCGGTAAACACTTCGCATGCCAATAGGTCTTCCGTGTTCTGCAAACCATTCATTTGCAATGGACATGGTAGTGGAGAAACGGTCCCTTAAGGCCAATAATCTTAGGCGGCGATCTTCACGGTCTGTTGTTCTACGGCGGCGTCCAGTGCCCCTTGCTCTTTGCGTACGGCCTTCTCGAAGCCATGCCTGACAACACCTAACCACAGTGTCTACACTTCTTTGCACTCTAACTGCAATTGCCCGAAAAGAAAGTCCAGCTTCCCGAAGTCCCACTATACGGCCCCTATCAAACTCACTAAGTTGACGAAATCGTACAGGTCTCCGTACTCTAGGCATCGTAACTGATCGTAAAGGATGTCAAGAACCAAAATCCGCCAACGTTGATTTTTTACTGCGGCTGAAATATTCATTTTTAGAGCATTAGTGAATTTAAAAAAAGCAGTATAAAAACCGGAATGTCCAACTAATAAGGCTGAAAAATTTTTCACTTGTTATTTACAGTAAGATAAATACATTCACCAACTTTTATTAAAATAAAACCATTTAAACTGGGTGTTCGGATTTATGTCACTTAGTATAAATACTTTCATCACACTTTCTCGTAACCGCTGCTCCGTTTCAAGTATGCTGATAAACGAACAAAGAAGTTCCGAGGAGTTAGATCTGGGGAACGCGCTGGTCAGGACACTTCACTGCAGGTTCCGATCTACCTTCCGGGGAATGTGTGAAAAAAATCCTCTTGAACTTGTCTAGAGTAATGTGCAGGAGCACCATCTTGTTGAAACTAACAGTTATGTACCAAAGGTAAATTATCCAAGCAGTCTTCTAGATCATGTTGCAGAAGTTGGAGGTACCGTTGTGCAGTTAATGAGATATAAATAATTGGCCCCTAGAATTCCGCACCCCATAATAAACCCAAAACATTCTTGATGCCTGGATAGTTTTTTAGTCCGCAGATTTTCTTGAGCCCAGTAATGAGTGTTGCGGCGATTAAAATACCATTATTAGTGACCATACTCTCGTCAGACCATTCTACTTTTGAAGGGAAATTAAAATTTTCTTCATACGTTCGTGTTGTCGACTCACGAAAGTGCTGGCGCCGTTCGCTATTCCCTGGTCCTTAGCAAATCCTGAATTTATAAAGGTGATATCGATTTTTACGCAAAACACATTGGGCTGTGGATTTGAATACTCCTACATTATTCTCAATTTGCCTAGTCAATATATCAGAGCTCTCAGCAACTGCTTGTAAAACACTATTCTGAGCTTTCTCTAAAGATTCATTTTTCCGAGACGTAACAGACCTTTTGAATGAACCATATTAATTTAAATTTCGAGCCAGCTCTAAGAAAATTGACTTACTTGGTTGCCTTCTTTCGGGAGATTTATCAAGATACATTCCTTCAGTATTTTTAGTATCTATGTAGCACAACATGTATCACGTCATCATATCTATCTTTTCTTCATTGCTAAAATGACCGCCTCTCATCTTTGATGGTAATAAAGCAATATTAACAATACACAATAATGACAATACTCGATGACAAGTATTTACGTCAAGCCAAGTATTTATTTGCTACGCCTACTTAAACAAAAATAGAAAAAACAAAACAGAAAAAATGCATTTTTTCTTATAACCAAGAAAATAAATGCAACATGCGATACATCGTTGAATTCGTATAAAATATGCTATTAGATACAGGGTGTACTTTTGTCGAACCACATAAAAGATAAAGTTGATGATGGCTTGGCAAAAACAAACCATCGGGCACAAATTTTAAAAATACCATCATTTAGTGGATGAAAAATGCCAATAGAAAAGTTTCATAGGTTCTTTGATATATGATATTGAAATTTTAGCATTTTACAAATATCTCAGTAATCCATGACATTTTTACAATCTTCTCAACGGCATGTAAATACGTCCCAAAGAACGCATCTTCTTCCTGAATTAAACCTGAGCGGTATCTTTCACAGGTAGTGAGAACTCCACTCATAGGATCCTTATCTTGGATGCCCTGTAGTAAGAGAATTATGTTCCGTCCTCTTCGAAGTAAATATTTAGAATACATATTGTAGTACCCTCGTAGTAGTACCCAATCCCCACGATTTCAAAGCGCGCACGCAGCGAAGGAAAGCGGCAACGTGCCCCCTCCCCCTACCCCTCCCCCTACCCCTCACCCTTCTGACCGCCAATAAACCTTCATTCCTTGCTCTCGTGCCAAACTGTTAACACCTCCATCGGCGCGCATTTCTTCGTTTTCAGCGGTGTCGAGGAACCGCTGAACATTTAGGATTAGAAAACAGGACATAAGGTTGGCCGATAGATGTGCATTGTCGAACGAGATACCCACAGACGGTCGCCTGAAGGTTCCTTTCGTCGAGGAGCAAAATTAGAAAGTGGCGTGTAGGCATCCTTTTCTGAAAGGGCGTCACCACCAGGTAACTGTCGACTAACCGAGCTGTTTTAGGTGCAAGTTAAATGAATATTAGTATGGATGCCTGCGCTGCGAACTGTGCCTAATATGACGTTTGGGATAACGTTCTGACACTGTTACTTGGGATAGCAACCTGGATCTAGCTTGGATAGCCAACTCCATAACTAGGATGAACAAAGACGTTTAGGATAACGCTGAAATATTAAACTCGGTTGCTTGGGGTAGCAACGTGGACCTAGCTTGTGATAGCCAACTCCATACCAAGGAAGAAGAAAGACGTTTGGGATAACGCTGATACATTAGACTCGGTTGCTTGGGATAGCAACGTGGACCTGGCTTGGGATAGTCAGCTCCACACCAAGAACGAACGAAGGCATTTGGGATTATGTGGAAGCATTAGACTCGGTTGCTTGGGATAGAAACGTGGACCTGGCTTGCGATAGTCCATACCAAGGACGAATGAAGATGTTTGGGATAATGACTTAATACTGAACTCCGTTGCACAAATAACAACACTGAAAGCGTTTTGGATAACGTAGCAACAAGGTATGGTCAACAATTTCTAGTCAATTGCTTGTGATAGCAAATTTCATATGGTTTGTGATAACCATAGAACAGGACTGTAAGTTTGAAGATGGCAGGTTAGGAAGTCTTTAAGATATATTTTTCCTTATTACCAGATAGAGGTTAGGTTTATTATGCTAGGTTAGCGTTACATTTTGCTTGTGACGACAAATTCCATCTGGTTTGTGATAACCTTGGAACAGCATAATAAGATTGCATAAGAAACCGCCGAAGTACCATTTTTCATTAATAACAAAAATAGATTAGGTTCATCTATGCGAGACTGGCATTAAATTTTGTTTGAGATAGCAAATTCTATCTGGTTTTTGATAGCAATATAGCATTTTTCATCTATAATAGATAAAAATTGGATACATCTATGTGAGACAAGCGGCACATTTTGCTTGGGATAGCAAATTCCATCTGGTCTGTGATAGCAATGTAGCAATATAGCATTTTTCATTTATAACAGATAAAAATTGGGTACATCTATGTGAGACTAGCGGTACATTTTGCTTGGGATAGCAAATTCCATCTGGTTTGTGATAGGAATGTAGCAATATAGCATTTTTCATTTATAACAGATAAAAGTTGGATACATCTATGTGAGACAAGCGGTACATTTTGCTTGGGATAGCAAATTCCATCTGGTTTATGACAACTATGGAACAATATATTGTAAGGACGCACATGAGAAGTTAGGAAGAAGCCGAAGTACCATTTTTCATTAATGAACGACAGAGATTAGGTACATCTATGCGAGACTAGCGCTCATTTTGCTTCTGATGGTAAATTCCACGTGGTTTGTGATAACCATGGAGCAGGTGTGTAATTATGAAGACGTCAGGTTAGAAAACCGCCAACGTATATCTTTTTCTTATCGAGGTTAGCATCACATTTTGCATGTGATAGCACATTTCATCGGGTTTGTGATAACCTTGGAACATCTTTGTCAGAATGTACATGACAGTTTAGGAAACTACTAAAGTACCATTTTTCGTTAATAACAGATAGAGATTAGATTTTATCTATGTAAGACTAGCGTTACATTTCGCTTGTGATAGCAAATTCCATATGGTTTGGAATAGCCTTCGAACAGGTCAGTAATACGCACATGACAGGTACGAATCAGCTTCATTAACAACATATAGAAATTAGGTACATCTATGGTAGACTAGCGTTACATTTTGCTTATGATAGCAAATTCCACCTGGCTGGTGATAACTATGGAACAGGACTGTACGTATCGGCTCAAAGAAACTGGCAGATGCGGTCAGAGGTATTGAAATATCCAAATCTTAGTTGTATAATTTCTCGGACTGGGACATTCGTTGGCCAGGGAAAAGTCTCTAGTTTTTGGTCACTCGAGAAGAAGATCCCACATGCTAATCATTAAGAACCACTGGTAGCTGGTAGTTTTCTTCTGTGGTGAATGCTTTGCTACCGAATTGATGGACTGTCGCATATTATTCTCCATCCTACATCAACAGAATGGAGAGCTTCTAGTTTCCACGTTTCCACGTCTGGACCAGGTTGCGGAAAAACTATGGCAATTGTGTAAAGAGAAAAATAGCCTTCGCGTCACATATAAAATCTAAGAGTAATGCTGATACGGATGAGCTTTTGCGTCAGTGGGACGTGGAAATGGAGTGGGAGCTACACCTGTCACCGTCCTGCTTTTGGTTCATATATTGTGGGCTTAGATTACGGTAGGACATTTGTCGGGAAGAAATACATGTCTGGTTTTCTACCTTGAAATTTCTTACCTACAGGTGATAAGAGAACAAGATATAATTGTTTGAGCTATCAGTCTTTTACCCAAAATGTTACTAACGTTGCAGACATAAGATGGTTTTTGAAGGGCGCTGACAGGCTGAGGCCATCTCAACTGAAATATAGATACTGTTTTTGTTCTCAACCAACCAAAGGGGTTGCTGGTAAGCTCTGTAGATATTTGAATGAGGAAACCAGCAACATTGCTAGTTCTAACCTCAGGTCAGAGTGTGCAAACTAATTGAAACAGACAACATCGGGATTGGGTTGAATAATATTGAAATTGGGATTTCTCGTTTTTGAAAGTCTCGGGGTCACTCATGTGGCAACCACTTTCAGTTTTACCGTATTTTACGCCCAAATAACTGTGCAATCAGAGTATTTATTTGTCACTGTACATTAACTTTATCATGGTGCATCTGCTCCCAGATGGAGTGTGTTCTCTGAGATACGTCACAAATCTCTGATGCCAAACAATAGCTTTGCTCAAGCGGCATTTGAGGTGAACCAAGTCTCCACAGCTTAAACATAACTATGTTATTACGTTATTTGCTTATTACCGTGTAATGGATGGTAATTTTTAAACCAGGTACGTCATAGTACCTGTTGCTAAAAGCCCTAACTTGACTTGTTACATACATTGCGTACAATTTGTGTAATTGTGTACAACATATCGTTTACTATTGAAGAGTGTTAGTAGTACGTTGTTGCAACTAGCATTGAACATCTACGATATTGAAGTCACGTTGAGATGGCAGACGATGTGGACGTATGTGCTATATGTGCTGATAATTTCATTGTTAACAGTAAAGTAATAAAATGCAAGCTGTGTGTGAAATCATTCCATCCTGTGTGTGTTGGATTGAAGGATCTAATCTGCAAGTATCTGTGCGAGTTTGATAATCTGATCTGGTTTTGTGATAACTGCAAACAAACAGGAAACTCTAGCGTCACTAAATCGCAGCTGGATGTTAATAGTGATAGTAATTCGCGCATGTTGATACTGCAAAAAAAATCGAATTTCTTAATAGAGAGAAGGATATCCAGGCTAAATTAATCAGCGAACTCAAGTCTTCCTTGGAGTTACATAAATTCAAATCCGATACGTTACAAAAAGAGCTCAGTGAGGAAAAAACTGCTATTACTCCAGTAAAAAATATTGCCAGCACGAACACGTATAGTCAGGTATTACAGAAAAATGTAAAGAATGAGAAAAATGTAAAGAATGATAAAAATGTAGTACAATCGTCCGTTTTACTAGTGAAATCAGCTGATAGGAATAATAGAGATGATTTGTTAAAAAAATTAAAGAAGGGGTTGCTGTGTACTGCAAGGGAGATGTGGCAAAACTCAAAAATGCTGTCAATGGTCAACTAAATGGCCGTTTGACTGCCAACGAGTTGAAAAAATATAACCCCTGTCTGCTAGTATAAAATGTGAATTTCTATGATGATATCAAGGATGACAAGATGTTAATTGAGAACATCGTGAGATTTAATGACATGGATGATCATGCGTATTTAAAAGTTATCACCAAAATTGAAAGAACTTATAAAATAGTTCTGGAAGTATCCCCTGATTTAACAGGAGGCTATGTCTGGTTGGGTTGGAGAAAGTGTTCCCTTGTTGATCATCTGCGGATAATCCAGTGCTTCATATGCTGTAAGTTCGGACATATTGCTAAGCAATGCAAATCGTCTACCTCTGCATGCATCAAATGCTCAAGGGATCATATGGCGAATCAGTGTGAGGTCGCAAGTGACCAGGTGATATGTATAAATTGTGTTAGTTATGGTTCTAAGTCACCCGTCCAAGTTAATCATGCTGCAAATGATTCTAATTGTCCAGCTTATATGTATAAATTTGAAAAATAGAATTAACGTTGACTAGCAATTAGTTGAGCGTTTCTTCTTTTGTATATATATTTGCTTTATTTTTAACTTTTTATTATTTTTGTTAATATCCCTGAATCCATATGGAACCTATAAGTATTACGAAGAAGTGCAAAATAGGTTACCTAAATGTAAGATCTCTGATGTCCAGCTTTGACGCATTTACGGACATGATGAATGAGAATGATTTTGACATTCTTGCTCTAAAGGAAACATGGTTAAGCCCTGATATCACAATGGATGTAGTTAACATCAGAAATTTTAACTTTTTTCGCAAGGACAGGTTGTCTCGTGGTGGTTTTTTTGTGGTGTTTATATTAGACAAGATATACGTGCTGAGATTATTGATGACATCGCACTAAACACAGTTCCGTTTTTAGAGCAGCTATGGGTAAAATTATTTTTCTGTAGGTATATTGTATCGTCTCCCTTCACAAAGGCTAGTTGATTGTACAAATGCCTTAGAAAATATAATGCCTAATGTACTGAGTAATTTTAAAAACAATATTATCCTTGGTGATTTAAATGTAAAATTATTTGCCGATAATACCTTACAACAAAGTTTGGATATGTATGATTTCAAGCAAATTATTGATGCTCCCACTAGAGTGACAGTACAGCAACTCTCCTGGACCCAATTTTTATTAATAACCCAATCACTGTCACTAACTGGTTTACTTTAGATGCTAATTTGTTGTCCGATCATAGAATTGTGTGCTGTATATTAAACATATCCCGTGTGAAACATGAACAGAAAATGATCACCTTCAGAGATCTCCCACACTTTGATGAGCGATCTTTCATTGATGACCTGGCTACAGTAAATTTTATTGAAATGTGCTATATGAGGAATATTGATGATAAAGTTCAATTTTTAAGTAGCAAGTTAATTGACATCTTCGATCATCACTCTCCTATAAGGACGGTACGCGTGAGTAAGCCGAAAGCGCCGTGGTTGTCGTTGAGACAGCTTCTAACGCAAAAAACGAGAGCATATTATTTATACAAGATAGACAGTAGTCTAGAAAGATTGCAGGTTTTTAATGAACTTAGAAACCTTGCACTATCGTGCATTAGACATGAAAAATGGCGTATCTTGCTCACTTGGAAAAAGGGCGTGATCAGAAAAAATTGTGGTATGAATTGAAAAATATGAAAGCACAGACATCTGATAAACCAAGTATTCCAAACCATCTTGCAGATTCGTTCGATTCGACAAATGCTCCTGATTACGTTTTAAGGTATTATAACGAAAATTTTCCTCATATTAATAAATTTTCTTTCAGGCTTCTAGAGCCTCATGAAGTAGTTTTAAGTCCGATGCAAAAGGTACTGACGTGTTGAGCTTGTCTATGATTAAGCTCAGTCTGCCTGTTTCTCTCATCTACATTACCCAAGGAGGGTACCATGTTAATAGTTGTCTTGAAAGAGGTTATTTCCCTGAAACGTGGAAGCGAGCAATGGTGGTACCAGTTCCACAAAAATCAAATCCAGATGAGTTTGCTGATCTAAGACCCATAAGCCTGTTGCCTTTTTTATCGAAGGTTGTTGAAAAGGCAGCCCACATACAACTAATGCGTTATGCAGAGGAACATATCATCCCATCTAATCAGTATGCTTTTAGGAAATCTTTCAGTACTACTACTTCCCTCTTAAACTTGGTTGATAATATTATTACAGCACTTGATAAAAAAATGGGCGTAGCAGTAATGTCAATCGATTACTCCAAGGCATTTGACAAAATAAATCATGAGTTGTTAATAGCAAAGAAGTATTAGTGCATAGATCCAATTGCATTGAACTTTTTTCGAAATTATATATCAAATCGATCGCAGTGTGTATCAATTGGGGTCTGTTTTGGGTCCTTTGTTGTTTTTGATATATATTGCAGATATGCCTAAGGCTGTGAGTTTTTGTGAACTCCAGTCTTTTGCGGACGATACTCAACTGGTCCACTATTTTGATACTGATGATATGGAAATGGCACAGACATCAGTGAACCATGATATTCAAAAAGTGTATGACTTCTCGAATAACCACAACCTGTCAATAAATCCTGGTCAATCCAGCCTGTTATTTTTTTGGTCGGATCGTAGGAGAGAAGAAATTAAAAGTCAATTAGCTATTAAAATTGGATCTCAAAGACTGTACCCGGTCGATGAAGTTAAAATTCTTGGCGTGGTAATCGATTTCAAACTTACTATAGACTCACAAGCCATGTCAAAAATCTTTTGAAGAAAACCTACTTTAGACTGATATCACTTATAGTGAATATATTCCAATAAAGCAATTTTCAATTCTAAACTAAGGAAAAACCTGTGCTCATCTTTGGTTATGCCGATTTTCAACTACTGTGATATTTTACGTATATTATCCGTGCCTCGATGTTGTTTCTAGAAATCGGGTTCAAATTGTGCAAAACAATTATGCTAGGTTCATCTGCGGCGCTTAGACCATGTTTCTGGTAGTCTTATTGAATTAAATTGGACAACAAAAAGCATTATTAAATATCATTACCTTGTTTTCAATCGTAAACTAATACTTATGTCAAAACCTATTATATACTTAAGAGAAAAGCTGATCTTTAGGCGTAATATTCATCATAGACATATTAGATCTCCAAATTTGATAACTACACCTATTCACTCCATAGCTTTATTCCAGCGTTCTCTCACGTACTCTGCTGCAATGTTATACAATGCCTTGAGTCCTGAATTCAAAACCATGTCCTTAAATTGCTTCAAGCAAGCTGTCAAATCTCATATCTGCTTGGATCCATAGTCTTAATTAGATTGCTATAGATATATATTGTTAAATGTTTCTTTACTTCCTTGGTGCAACATGTATATATGTATATATATATATTTTTTTTGTTTGATATCTGCTACTTAACAACTTGTTTTTTTTGCATGGGTGGTTAAGTGTAAGAGTAGCATGTTGCTAAGCTTCGCCACCATATGTAACTCTTGTTTCTCTGTATGAAACTGCACAGTTTAAATAAAGACGTTTATTATTATTATTATTATTATCATTATTATCATTATTATTAATTATTATTATTATTATTATTATTATTATTATTTGTATTCTAAATATTTACTTCGACGAGGACGGAACATAATTACATGATCAAACGAACTTACCTGTAAGTGATGTTCGATCTTAATTATGTGAAGTCCTTGTCAAAGTAAATAGTTCCCTCGCTCCCTATGTACCACCCAATTGTTGCAATAACTTGGCTTTGAAGAAAATGAAGGGTGCGGTGCCGCTTTCCTTCGCCGCGTGCGTGCTTTAAAATCGTGGGAGTTGGGTACTACTACGAGGGTACTACGATATGTATCCTAAATATTTACTTTGACGAGGACTTCACATAATTAAGATCGAACATCACTTACAGGTTGATCATGTAATCAGCCGGAATTTTAATAAACAGCAAACCAGGCAATCCTACCAACACCTTATAACTACATGTGTTTCGCCTATACCCATCTTCACTGTTGAATACCTAGACAATGCAGTTCAAGAAATGTTGATAGGATTCTTTATCTTTGGATGAATGTGTGTAGAATATATTGAGGGCTTGAGAGAACATATTTAAAGCTTTAGCTTTAGAATTCGCCAAAGGCTTTAGAAGGGTGTGTGTAAAATATATTGAGAAAACTAAGAGAGTCACTTGTCTTATCAAACAGCAAGTCTGTCAGTCCTTTCAACACGTTATACTCGTGATTCGTCCGTGCTTATCTTCACTGTCAAATGCCTATCAAATCTATATGATAGAATTCGCCAAAGGGTATCCTTTAGGTGAGTGTGTGTAAAATATGTTGACAACACCACCTAACGTACTGGTTTTAGTGAACAGCAAGCCAGACAGTCCTCTCAATATTGTATACAAGTCATTCGCCTGTGCCCATCTTCTCTGTCAAATGCCCATAAAGTCTAAAAAGGAGCCTCACCTTTAGAATTCGCCAAAAGGTATCCTTTAGATGAGCATGTGTAAAATATATTGAGAAAACTAATCGATCTACTGGTTCTATTAAACAGTAAACCAGTCAGTCCTCTCAATACGTTATACACGTAATTCGTCTGTGATTATCTTCTCGGTCAAATGCCCATAAAATTTAGTACAATTCTGAAAAGTAGTCTTACCTTCAGAATTCTCCAAAAGGAATCCTTTAGCTCAGGGTGTGTAAAATATACTGAGAGAACTAAGCGATCAACTGGTTTTAATAAACAGCAAGCGCGTCAGTCCTCTCAATACGTTATACACGTCACTTATCTGTGCCTATCTTCTCTGTGAAATGCCCATGAAGTCTAGTACAGTTCAAAAAGGGAGCGTTACCTATAGAATTCACCAAATGATATCCTTTAGATGAGTGTGTGTAAAATATATTGTAACAAGAATGAATAGTACTATTGGCGCCATCTGTTGGGGACCGCGCCAGACTCTCCTACTCGCCAGAGCTTCATCGCCGATCTCTCGCGGATCGTGACGCCTGGCGACATCTGTTGATTACCGTGCCAGTGACTCGCCTTCTAGATCGACGCGAAGTGACCTCGACAATTCTGGAATGCCGCTATGTGGCTAACCGGAATCTTCTCGAACCAACGATGCGGACTATATAACTCGACGGCAGGGAGAGGGAAGCAGAATAGAGTATAGCAGAGTGGAGTATAGTTCAGTCAATGGCGCGACATAAGAATCAGTCAGACATAAATAGTGGTGTACATATATGTTCTATCTAATCAAGTTAAATAAATTAGTGCATTTCTTTTTGTGGAATCCAGTGTTTTAATCCACACCCAAAAGAACCTAGAAAAACGCTACATTGGTGTCAGGAGTGGGGTGTGGATTATTGAAAATTTAGTGAAAATAAGTCGGACGATCAATGAAGGAAGATTGGCGCGATTGGTTGATTTGAAAATTGCCGATTTAGAGAGAGAGAGCTGGAGGAAAGAGAGTGCGACACGACTGCAAAGAAAGCAGAATAACAGGAGCGGCTTTGTCAAGTACTGATTGAGGAAGGTGAAAAGCCGGATATTTTCATTTTTACCGGTGCTGGGATATTGGTTTAATGCTGCAAACCCTTTCGACCAAGTTAGAAAACAAGCTCATGGAAAATTGAGCCAGCCTAGAAGGAAACCTCTTAGAGTTACAAGAAGGTACTGCCTAATTAGAAGAGAAGTTTCTGGAAAATACTGCCAATTTAAAAAAAGAATTGGAAGATCAAATTATGGTGAAATCTTGCGAGTTGGAAAAACGGATTTTTACTCTGGAGGATAGAATTCAAGAAGTGCAAGGCAAATTTGCCTATTTAGATGACAAGACCATCGAGGTTGGAGCTTGTGTTGGGTCAGCTGGTCATCTACGAATGAAACAGCCGCAATTTGATGGTACACCGCCTTGGAATGTCTACCGGCGTCAGTTTGAGGCAGCCGCAAATGCAAATGGTTGGTCATCGACAGAAAAGGCAACTGCATTCACTTTGGCCCTACGAGGAGATGCTGCAGCTATTCTTCAAAGAATATCACCCGAAGAGCAAAAGGTTTACGATCAACTAGTAGGACATTTGGAGATGCGATATGTCGGTTCCAGAAGTCAGGCGAGTTCTTGTACGAGTTCGAAGCGGATATTGCGCGGTTGGTACGATTAGCATATCCCGATCTTCAGGAAAAGATAATGGAGCGATTGGCAGTTCAAGCATTCCTGGATGGAGTTCGTGATGGTGAACTGAGGCAAGCCTTACTACTAGCACATTCACCTAAGCTAGTAGAGGCGCTAACTCGGGCCTTAGAATTCAAAGCCCCTAAAAATACAAATAAAAGCCAGGTCCGAGTCCGCCAGATGGTACCAGGAGACAACGAGTTCGAAGAGTCCGTCAAGCGAATTGTTAAGGAACTTGATGGTAAACGACTCCGTCGCCGCCAGAACAGCAAGTTGGAATTTTGGAAATGTGGAAAAATAGGGCAACTTAGGAGACTCTGCCCTGAAAGTGCTGGTCTTCATCTGGCCAATCCGGAAAACTAAGGGAGGTCGATGTGAAGGGGCTGTCGTCGACCTGTAGCCAACAAGCCCCATCAGTGAATACCGTCCATGTCTCCTCGCTTAAACATCAGTCTAATAGTGTTTTTGTCGATGCTTTTGTGGATGGCACTCTCCACACCGTACTGCTGGATAAAGGTGCGACAAAGACTATCATAAGGCCCGACATCGGCGAAGATCCGACCATCCAAATGGCGACTACGATGGGCGCCGGGAGACCAAGAAAACGTATACGGTGAAGTAAACATCGCATTTGGAATAGGAAAAGCTACATTCGAACATCCGGCGATAGTAGCTGATATTGAGGACGATTTAATCATCGGAATGGACATCATGGACACAAAGGGCTTCGTGTTGAACTTTAAGCAAAGAATCTTGAGACTCAACAATGAGTAGGTCATTTTACACCGCGAAAGGAATGGAAACGTACGAGTTCTATTGCCTGAAAACACCGTGATCCCAGAACGAAGCGAAGTTGTATTGAATGGCTCGGTAGAGGGCTAGACTACAGATAGAGAAATAGTCATGTTTGAACATAGGATGCATGACGAGGCTATTGGCCGAGGGATAGCAGCTACACTCTTGTGCGTGCAAACTATTTCTGTGAGACTAATGAATGTCAGTCATTACCCTTCAAAACTTACTTCATTAAAGGAGGTTTCGGAGCTGGGACACTGGTGTCCAGTTTCTGCAGTTATTCGAAATATGCCAGCTGTGGCAAACTCAAGAGTCATTCCTAAGGAACTGGAAGATCTTTTTGAGAAAATAAAGTTGATGCTCGAGAACAAGAGACGAAATTTTAATTATGCCATCTTGAAGAGGAAAAAGGTGGCAATGTTAATGTGCAATTTATTTGAGCTCTCACTACAAATAAACTGAGGAAAATATCGGAACGATCTCGAGAACATTCGTTTTTTTCCGTCTCTCAAGCAGTACTTTCAATTTCGAAACTTTCAGAGCTGCAATTCGTTAACTACCTAGATATGCAACTTTGTCCCCGTTTAAGCGACGTATCTATTACAGTCTCCGAGATTCTATTGATGAGGGTCGAATTTGAAACACCCTGTATATAAAAGCTAAAAGATACACATTAATCACGAGATAACGGAAGCTATTTGACCTACAAACATCAATGTTGGCAGGAAGGTAGGTTATCGACAGGACATTTCAGCTAAGAACGAATTTTGAGGCCGTGCCAAATTAAAGGATTAAAGTTTGTTTGAAAATGCCTGAAGGCGGCTCCGACGCAGTGAGTTTTAGGCCATTTACAAGGGTTCAGCTGCTTCGAAACTGAAGCTCCATTTTTCTATATATTTGAATAATATTTATACAGTATGTTCAGAGCCCAGGGTGCTATAGTGCCACTTTTCTAAAAAAAAAATGGTTCAAGAGTTATGGTGGGTGGAAGTGCAGATAATTGTTGTTCGACTTTTCGATTTTTTTAAAAATAACTCAGAGGAAAAAACGAAAAAGTGGCTCTATAGCACCCTGTGGAGTCTTGTTTTTAGTGCACTGTGAAAATTTCATTGAAAAATATTCAAAAATGAAGCGTCAATTTTGAAGCGCGAAAACCTCTGCAAATAGGCTTTTACACGAATTTTATCCACTACCTCGTGCTGCCAGTCGAAGCAACGCGGCGGTGTGTACGGACTAAGAAAGGACGTATTCAGATAATTTGTTGTTCCAAGTTAAACAGTAGCAGTTCTGACGTCGGTCGTTCGAGATAAACATCGGACCAGTAAGTGACATTTTTAATAGACTTCAATGAAGGAGGGGAAATTTTTAATCGATTTTGATCATTTCTTTTTATACAATAGGCCATACTTCAGAGGTGATCCCACAAAATATCATTTTTGTTCAATCACCCCAATATGGATATCAAATGGAAACACTTGTACAATACAGTAATACGAAAACAGTTTCAGATCAAGATGGCGGCCGACACAAAATGGCGGATAACATACTTTAACAAAATCTTGCTAATATGTCAAATAAGAGTCGTCGCCTTGTAGAATACAGTACTTCATTAAAAATTTGATTCCAAGATTGCCGCCGTTTCGCAATTGCGAGTTACATATTTTTGCACAAAACCCCCAATTTACATATCAAATGAAAAGACTTGACATGTGTGGTAAAATACAGAACTTTGTGACCAAAAGTTTCCAGGTGGTTCCAGGGGGAGGCGATAATCTTTTTAGTTAAAAATAATAATTATAGTGAACGCACTTAACACAAATAAAATGTCACTTGCTGTTTAGCCTTAACCTTATGAAGTATCGTAAAACAAACTCAACACGATAAGCGCCATGAGTTATAATGCGTGTGTCGCACCTCACTTGGCACTTTAGGCCTCGTGACACACATGATATGTCTCACTGCTGGCAGTTATATTTGGCCGCGTAACGTAAGACTGCTGCTGCATGCTGATGTGATTTTCTTACGGGAACCAAGAGTACGTGGCCTGAGGGACCAAATTATACTCAATTGGAAATGAAAACATTAAAAAACGCGTTGTTTATAGAGTTTTACAAAAAGAGGAGATTCTACAAATCTAAAACAAAAAGTAAATCTTATAAAATAATCAGACATTCTCATTCAAAAATGAACAATGTAATTTCACAGCAAATCAGTAATAGGAATAAACAAAATAACGGTATAAATAAATAGTAATATAGATAAATATGGAATTACTACAACTCCTATCTGATTCACTACCACTTGGAGAATACGCGTCAGATAAGTATACATACCCACATACCTCACTACTGCCACTCTCTTCATCCGATAGTAGTTCATTCCACAATTGTTCAAGTCTTTTTTGCTCCACTTCGTAATGCGACATCACTAAATTTGGTATTCAATAGTTTATAAACAGCAAAGCAATTTGGACAAGATGGCGTACAATATCAACAACGCTTCAATAATAAATGACACGAAACAGTGCTCAACGCGCGACATGATGCAAGTCTTGACTTGCAATAAACGCGACGCGACTTATGTGCCACGTGGCCCGACTGGTCAGTGGGCCGCGCGACATACAAATAGTACCTCACAAAAAAAAATCAATAAAAAAGGGGAAAAATCATAGGATTTGTCAAAATATTAAATCGAAACTTAAAACAAGCTAATTTGACAATAATAACAGTTTGACCCAGTGGACTGGATTTTGAGATTCTACTGTGGCGCTTAACGTGTCAATGTGATATTTCAATATTCGCCATCTAACAGACTAGATAAAGCTAGCTCGTAGCCGATGCTACGTGCTATTGAGCCTGACGATTGACTTTTATTTAAATAAACAATATATACATAATATACAATAAATAGTGAACGTCTGGTACTAGTACCAAGATGGAAGAGATTAGCATAACATCTCGCACATCGCTGCTAATGCGAGATCTGCACAGCGCATTTGCCGACACGGAGAGGTTAGTAACGGCGTACAATGTAATATGCTAATCTCTTCCATTTTGGTACCCGAGTACAGCAAAAATAGCCAATTCTCAAGAACTCTTTTTCTTGTTCAAACGGTTCTCTTGTGCCTCCAAGATCGCATCGGGATTGCGGATTGACATATTTCTGCTTTTCCTGGGATCGACCAGTTCTGGGAGCAGGCAGTTCATGTAGAAGAATTTCAATTTCTCTTCCATTTCATTTTTCCAGAAAACGTCATCCCTTTGAATGACGTCTATTTTCAAACCATACGGGGTCCAAACACCAAGATCACAGTACTCTCTTTGTGCAACGTGTAGCTGCCCTTGAATTTGGTAATACCACTTGTTTTTTATTTATTTCATCGTTTATCCAAAACGTAATTTTTTTGTTCAGAATGCCCTCTTCAGGGCCGACCATGGACATTTAATTGCTAGCAGATCTTTTTCGCCTATCGATGCTGCCAGAAATGGATAGGTCCTATCAATAAACAACCCGCAAGATTGTACTTCTGATTGCGAATATGATTTCTCTATTTCTGCCTTTGCCACGCTTTCATGCTTGTTTCCATAGTCACATGCCTTGCTAAAGAATTCGGTTGGGTATATTATGGCGTTTACTAGAACTTTGCAACTTGTTGTATCTCTTCTTCTACAAACCTCACCAAACCGAGACGCAGTCTCTCTCACAGAATTCCCCATAGGATGCGTTCTCTTTAGTATCACTATCTCTGATTTTAATTTTGCTTGGTTTCAGCTTCCTTTTCCGATTTTTATACGTTCTTCAACTTTAGCAATCAAAGAGGTTGGACTGAAACTAGGAAGTAGCCACTTTTGGATCACACAAACAGGACGCTGTGTATTGTGGCTCACTACGGCTGCAGCACATCTTCCTTGGTAGGATCTCTTCTTACGATAATTAATCCGTTTACACCCAATGAATTTAGCTATGATTGAGTTAAACTCCTCTACAATATTATTATCGACGTCATAAAGTAAACTTACTGCATTTTTAATCAGAATTGCCTGAAATGATATCAGCCTCTGGTGCAAATCTAAAAAAAAAAAATGGAATAAAACAAAGTTGCTATTAAACATGCATCCAATAGGCCAACGCTGTACCTCTCGCGTAATTATCATATTGATGCATGGAAAGTACTGTGTCAATATATTTCCCATATAACACAACCCTACCTGTCATTTTCAGATCACTCATCGTGGTTCCATGTGCAACATATGGCTTATTGCAAAAATAACGTATGTTTTGGCAGTCCTTATGCTCACCAAATATATGGCTAATGGAGTTTTGTATATCCTTTTTTAAGCCCTCTACTTTATGAGTAAATTCAATATTTTCACTTTTCCGATAGAACACGGATTTACTGATTGCCCATCGTAGTTTTAATTGATTTTGCTATAATATTATTTAGTATATTTCATGAAACAGCTAAAGTTCTATCTTCTCCAAATTAATGTTGTTTTTTAAATACAGAAATACATTTCGTACATCTATGAGGATGAATAAAATTAAAATGAAAAAGCACATCTGTGTCGGCTCCACACACCTGAATCTGCTTACGCAACACAAGAGGTCCTGCTGAAGTATCCTTGATTAGATCTCGGACTTTCCTCGAGTAATTCCTCAGCAGATGATTTTTACATTCAATTTTTTCTACTATGACATCTTCATACGGATGAGGGTCGAGAAGTTGTTTGTAGCAGTTACTATCACCATCAGCAATCAACTTATCATATATTTGGCCAAGCTCTTAGAAAAGCCTTCCGCAGTTATGTCGGCCTCCATACTGCTTGATGAACCAGTCCAATTTTTAAAACATTTGTGTGGCTTAGTTAGAGACATATTGGCCCTCTCAGCTATCTTGCAAATGGTGCAATACTTATTTCTTACTCCTAGAAAGAGTTTTGTTTTGTAGCCGATTATGGCAGCGGCACCAGACAGGGAGCTGTAATTAGAATGGTAGGATCTTTTTGCCCAACTTCCATCAGCTACCACAGTTATTAGCGGAACTCCATTTGCATCCACTTGTCCATCAGTCATTGCGAGCGCCCTTTCTTCATCTGCTGCATTTTTCATCGTTTCTACGCTCTTCTGCTTCCAAGCTTCACATATCTCAGCATGCAACTTGTCATACGTTCTGGTTGACATACAGGGCACATCAAGGGTTGCCGTTATCTGTTCAAGATGCGTAAACCCGAACCAATGTTCATTATTGCTAACACAGCATCCCTGTTGATGTTGCTTTCGGACGTGTGGAGGTTGAATGTTGCATTGCACATATTGCACTTCACAAAATAGGTAGAAATCAAGCCCTCTCTTTTTTCTTCAAGGAAAATTAGGTTTCCCAAGGTACATCCAAAGTTTGCCGAATGTTGAGAGATTCCCAGAAGCGATTTGAAAAAAAATTTACATCTACTATTCGACGTCCTTCAAGAATGTCTTCGTGATGATTGGTGCATTCGATAGTTTGCTGAAAATATACCACCGTGATAAATCACAATAATTTTAATTAGAATGATTTTTAAATACATTTATACACAGAAAGGACAATTTAAAGTCATAAAAAAATACAGGACATTCCATTTCAATTTTTTGAGAAAATGTACATTTTACGTTTTCAACCACCATGTATACGCGGTTCATTACATATATTGCAAAAAAAAGATCAGCTGCAGAAGTAGCAATACAAACCCTAAAGCATTTCACCTCCTTTACTGAAAAGACCTTTCATACTGTACTAAAATATATGTCAATCCATTAAAAAAACACAGTGTTTCCATGTACTCGTAATTATAGATCATTCTCTGAAAAGCGGCATATTCGAGTGTCAAGCATATATATTCTGATATAACTTATAGGTATCTCGTAGATGGTAGACGGTCAACGGTCATGGACCATCGAATACCATGGAGGTACCACCCGGCGGGTCTTTTAAGTGGGGTCATGATGTGCGCTGCTTGCTAACTCGCTGGTGTCTGTGTGATGTTTCCCCCTTCAATGTAAGACCTGCGTGTTAGCTTGAATATAAAAAAATAACCTAATAATAACAGCGTTATCGACCTAGCACACACAAAAACTTACCGCTTATATACAGTGCTTTTGAAAAAGGTCCTACAAGTTAATTTTGATCGAAGTACGCGTGATGAAATTTCGGATGATTGAATCTATACGCGGACAATATATTTTAGAATAAAAATAAAGAGCTTCAAGATAAGGTATCTCAAGAAAACTCATTTCATTAAGAAAAATTGACCAAGATGGCGCCCAGTCCCGTCCTTTCCAATTTTCCACACTGGCATTACCTATTATAACTCAGTACTCCCCCTGCCCCTGCATCCATCCCCGAAACGCAAAACTCACATCGTCACTATCAGCAGCTTACCGAATATGTCCGAATCCGTCGCCCCAGAGACGGAAGCCCCTACATGAAAAACACTTTGATTGAAAAACATACATATAAATTCTACATACTGATGAAAATGGACTTACTTCAGTTTGACGGTTGGATTCCTCTAATTGTGTTTCCATGGTTGTCTGTGAAACGACCGCTTCTTCTTTCTACAATAATGTTTCATAAATATGTTACTAAAAAAGTAAAAATATATCCTAAAAAAGGGTATACTCACCTGAATTTGAAGATCCATGCCATCTGTCTCTGTTAGAGAATGCATATGCGAAACCTTGCTGTCATTTTTAAGCTAAAATAACATATAAAATATAATTATAATAGTAACTACGTAAAGTCTAATTTATTGGCAAAATGAATTCTATAATTAATAATTTTTACGGTACCTACCTTTCTATCTGGAAAACGTCTTTTTTCCTGTGCGTATTTAAATGCGGCTTCTTCGAGACGCCATGTTTATTTCTCTTATTGTTCATTTTTGATACCTTGGTAAGAAAGACACTCAACAATAGTAACACAACAATAACAACACAACGATAACTCCACGATAATACAACAAAACAATAACGGTAATAAGAGTAATAAGGGCTGGGTATACTATGCGCCAAAATAGGGAAAGAGTCGTACGCTAGATTTTATATCCAAACCAAATCCGACTCTGTGCAATATGCAAGTTCAACCGGGCACGCGAACAGCACACGCTTGCCTTGACACAACGCCGTCCTACTAGCGTTTCCCTATCACCCCCCCGATACTCATCAGAAACTCTGCACTCTGCTTGACTGTGAGAGCGCCGTTAAATATCTAAAAATTGGCAACGATGAGGTTCTGCTTAGAGTAGACTTAAACTGTGACTGGATCGTGTAACAGCTGGTCTAAAATAAACATTATTACACATCCAAATCGCGTCGGCCGTTGCGAATTTTGCCACTGCAAGCAAGTCAGTTATCAGTTGTTTTTCTAACGAAACCCGAACTGCGAATTATTGACATGTCGGTTAAACATCATTCTTGAAGAGAAATAGCTGAATGGTATAAAGCGTACCGCAGAAATCACACGGGAACGGCAGAATTTGAAGTATGTCAGTGGCGCATATAGAACTTGATTGCGGGTGGGTCCTGTAGGTCTGGGGGTGGCGGGCTTAAAGTACATATAACGTAAGACATATTTAAACCTTTATCTTCCAATTAGACAACGTTTTGAGTTCCTTCTAAAACATCGAAGTGGCGGGATACAAAAAATATTGAAAGTAATTTCATGTTGCCATTGAAAAAATGGCGTCAAGTAAGTTGACTTTGAACTTCCCACACTACGCTGTTCGTAAAGGATTACGTTTGGCACAAGCTAGCCGTTCTGAGAAAAAAGTTACCTAGCTCTCTCACTGACTGCAACCCCTAACCGTCAATTTTTAGGCCTACCAAAATTTTTTCGACAATAATCAGGATCGGCTGAAATGTCAAACAAGGAAGTTTGAGCGTTTTTTTTTTCCGTTTTTGGCATTTTTCTCCGCCGTCAGTCAGGCGTGGGAAGTAGAAACGCTTAGACAACCTGGCATGCTATTTTCAACTGCCATCTGCACACGAATAGAAAGTGTCCATGTATCAATTTCATTGTCCCAAATTTCAGCGTACTAACTCATTCCATCCTAAATGTCTTTCCTACTTGTTTTGGAGCAGGTCAAGTTAGTGAGTCAAAATTCGGTGTGATAAGATTGATGTATGGATTTTGTTTTACTGTGAAAGTGACAGTTGCACTGACGGGCACACGGGAAGGAAGGGGGGAACGAGGTGAGAGTTCCTCCCCCAAAGACCACTGCAAGAATAAAAATATGCTCGAAGTTCACTAATATATTTTTGTCACAAGGACATTTTTTGAGAACCGGTCACCAAAATCCTATGCATCGTGCGCATGAATCAGGTTTGGTAGAGGACTATTAGAAAAACATGACACCTTAGCACATTTGGCCGCCATCTTGTAAAAATGAAAATTGCTCGGTTTCAAGCTTTCAGAGACTATTTTAACTATAATAAAAATGTCTGAACACCAAAAATGTAAGAAAATAAAAAAATATATTGTTTTTAAGCCCCATAATAGTCCTTTACCATATAAAAATTGGCATACGTGATAAACGATAGATAAGATGCTTTATATTCAATTTTGAGCCATAATTTCATTATTTCTTGAATTATCATGTCCAAAAATATGACGTATGCTACAGTTTTTCAAAAACAAAGTTCAAATGGACCAAAAAGAAATGAAAGGCGGAATAAATAAGCATATTATATAGCACTTACGTTCTGATATCTAACCCGTTGTTCCACCAAACGTACTGCCACTGCACACAACTGCAGTTTCCTGATTGGGCGTCAGCGGTTCTCTGCATAATGAGATGGATAGGGGGACTTAGCTTTCGCTCTAGAAGGTGCTGTGTTTTAGGAGAGTTAGATATTGGAAATTCGGTAATCGATTATTTTTTCTTAAAACTGATTCTTAATAATGAATGTTAACTACATGAATTACCCATTTTGATCGATTTTCGTAGTAAACAGCGTATTAGTACGAGAGATGCAAACAGTCGAAGGAAGTTCCAACAATGAAAGACAAGTAGCCTTGCGGAAACTTAGATGAAGCACAAAAGACAATTGTAGGTATGTCCGCAATAGAGGAACAGGAGCAGTCATTTTTTTTTGAGAATTTTTTTTAAACAAATTGAGAAAATTGTTTTTTCCTTCGGTCAAAGTGCTCTTTGGGACATTCTGAACAAACCATTGAGCGAGTGCTCGATTAACAACTGAAAAACAAAGGCTTACAGTAACGATACGTCCTGAAATGTTCCCACGATTGGAATGAACACCATCTGACTTGAAAACCAAGTATTTAAGAAATCTTCTCTATACACTTTCAATTTCATTAGTATAGATTTGGTAATACGGATGCCATACACTTGACGCATATTCCACCTTAGAACTCAAAACTCAAATTTAAAATAATCAACACTGTACTGTCTACATTTCTTTTTAGATTCGGACATGGCATCAGTCATCTGTGAGCTAAATCAAATTATTTAAATAAGACAGAAAATATAGCAGCTGTATATTAAAAATATTTTTTGATTTTTCCGAAAACATTCCATAATTCGAACATCTTGCTACAATTAGCTCGAATTACGGAGATTGCACTGTAATTATATTACCGATTGCTAAAACTTTCAAAAAGAAACTATTGAGGAGTACTCGTGTAATTTTGCATGATTGAATATTTAACTACTAATAACTAAAGTCATGATTGGCGTAATTTATCTATCTCTGCTAACTACGAGTACAAAACTAAAATTTGATAAAAAATAATGTACTGACTTTTCTCCAGCACTCTCAAACAAAATAACACTGACTCACTATAATTTGTGTGATATACTATCTGTTTATATTTTTTAAAATATTTTCTTAGCACTTTCCTTTTCAAGGAAACGAATAAACGTATTTGTCCCACATTCGTATTTATAGATTGACAAATTGAACAAGTCAGTGCAAGGTAGCGAAGCTCTGAGACTGCGACTCTCAGGTTTTTACAAGTTCAAAATGTATTGCGACCACAAAGCGAATACCAAAATCCTACAACTTACACAATTTTATACACATATATAATAAATTTTTACTTCATAGGTACTTTTATAAATAATGTATATGTTTTGATATTATAAGATAGTATGATGTAAGTAAATAGGTACTATCAGTGTATGTGTTGAGATCCACTATCGTGGACCCCCATATTCATTTCATGGACCCCCAATTTTTTTTTTCGCTGACGTACACCCCTTGCAGGTTGTCATAGACCCCTAGGGGTCGATATAGACCACTTTGGGAATCAATGACCTACAGGGACTTGCTGTTGAAAGCAACAGCAACAATTGCCACAAGAGTATCAATCCCCAAAGAAAAATAAAGCCATGGATAAGCAATGCAATTATTGTTTCTGTGAAAAAAAGGGATAAAATGAAAAAGAGATTTCTAGCAAGTATAGTGTTATATTTCTATAAATGATAATGATTGCAACCAGTTTACAGATTCTATTGAAATGGTGAATTTTTGTAATGAATATTTTATTGATGTGGGTGTTAACATGGCGCGGACAATTCCCACTCCTCAATCTGAGTGTAAATTACCCCGTCCAGAATTCTATTTTCTTACGTCCCATTATAAGGAATGCACTGATAAAACATATCGCATCTTTGAAAAGTAATAATGATGGCATACAGGTTGAAACTATAAAGCAAACTTATTTTGAAATTTTAGCATCATTATTACATATTTACAATTTAATTTTGGAAACTGGAATTATCCCGAAACAATTTAAAACGTCAATAGTTATCTCGATACATGAATAAATACTACTTCTATTGGAAATTACAGGCCTATAAGTTTAATAACAAATTTGAAAAATGTATTATCAGATAATCAATTCGAGTTTCTTGGGGGTTACAGAAATGCAGAAATTACTTACAGAGATTGTCAATAATCTGAATAATGGCAACAAGAGTATTGCTGTTTTTTGGATCTTGCTAAAGCTTTCGATGCGGTTCCTCACGATAAGCTAATCGACATTCTTCACAGCAATGGTATTAGGGGAGTGGCTTATGATTTACTGAGGGATTATCTTTCAAACAGAACACAACTGCTAAAACTAAATAACATAATGAGCAACGAAAAAATAATAGAGATTGGTGTCCTGCAGGGACCGCTCCTTTTTATACTTTATATAAATGAGATGCTAAAGCTGGACACGGGGGGTTTAACTATTTCTTATGCTGACGATACTGTACTTCTTTTTGCAGGTTCCAGTTGGGAGGATGCAAACTGTAAAACAGTGTATGGTCTAGGTATCATAAAAGACTGGTTACAAGAGAGTAAACTAACATTGAATTTATCTAAAACAAACTATATTGCGTTTTCATTAACCAATAAAAACAGGTCAGCTCACAACACTATTATGTTGGATGATAATTATTCTGTGAAGGAAGTGTCTCAAACTGGAACCATAATTGACCAACATTTAAAGTGACAACCACATGTTGATTATGTATCGAATAGAGTTAGACAATTAATCCATAAATTTTATCTACTGCGAGAGTTTCTCGATAAAAAAAATTAATAACAGCTTATAAGGCATTTGTTGAATATATAATTCGATATGGGACATTAGTATGGGGCGGATTGTATAACAATGCTCTATTTAAACTCATTATTATTCAGAAATATATTATTAAAATAATTTTTAAGAAAGATAAAAGATTCCCCACTTATAAACCTTTTACAAAGGATGAAAAAACGTTTCGATGAAAAGCACACGCCTACAAAGCCATACAATAAGGGTGAGCTTGTATTATGGTCAGGCGCGAATACAAATCAGAAAGAAGTGAGCTGGAAAGTAGGTTATCAAAAGTTTGGTGGACCTTATAAAATCAAGAAGGTTTTGAGGAATGATAGATATGAAATAATATCTTTGGAGGGTTTAAAGGGGTATAAGAGATTTAGAGCCATAGTGGCTGCTGATAGCTTGAGAGAATGGAAAGGTGGTGTCGTTGATATTACAGAAAGTGAAAGCGAAGTCAATTCTACTGATGAACTAATCGATTTGTTAGAAGGTTAGGCTGTAAGGTCTGAGATAGTATTGATTCTATGTCCTCTAATTATCATGTTAATAAAACTCGTTCTTGGAGTTGCAGTTTTATTATAAATCAGTGGTGGTGTGGAAACTGAGGTCACCCTAGATGAAGGGTAGTATGCGTAAATATACGTGTGGTAACAAAGTTCACACCAATCTAATAGATTCAAAGAGTGTGATAACTGAGCTCACACATTACTACACGTATATAAGTGTGGTAACCAAGATCACACAGTGGAAGAAAGTATGTAAGTGTGGTAACTAAGGTCACACTGACTGTGAGTAAGCAATGCTACAATCCATTCACCCTGTAATACATTTTATCGTAAAATGGCACTGTATTTTGTTTATTTCATAGGGCTACGAATAACAACTATGGGTACTATACCACTGGCGAGGAAACCAGATGATCAGGAAGGCCGATTGTTATGGAAAAATAATACAGCGAGCCCAAGGACGACAACGTCGGAAGACTAGACATACAAATTGTACCGGACAAAAAAAAACATGTAAATAAAACAGAATAAATTGAACGTTGGTTGTTTCGGAGCGGGTCGTTTCCTTTAACTGCTGAACATAGTCGAATTTGGGAGACGTAATACTATATTTCAAGCTCTAATTGAACATCAATTGAAAATACAACTTGACAAAACAGAGTTCCTAAGAACAGACGTTCCATTTCTGGGACATGTAATAACGCCAAACGGAATTATACCAAATCCAGATAAAATCAAATGCATCCAAGAATTTTCAATACCAAAAACTATCAAGCAAATTCAATTAGGCAGCAGCGGTGGCCGCAGTAGTAAACTCTTCGGTCTCATGATCAGTCGCCGTGCGCTGCGCGGGTTCGAATCCCGTCCTAGGAGAATTTTTTCTCTTGGCTATGGATGTTGTGATTGTCCGTAGGTGGTAGACGGTCTCTGACTGTCGAACGCGGAGGTACCACCCGGCGGATCTCGTAGGCGGGGCCAGAATGTGTGCGTGTTGCATGCACACGTGTTCTCTCGCCAGAGTCAGTGTCGCGTTCCCCCTTTCCCCTGTATCCCCCTATAGCCCCACGGTACAACATGGCTGTAAGATTAACCAACTATTACAGAAAATTCATTAAAAGCTTTGACAAAATTACCAAACCTTTCACTAAATGTTTAAAGAAAGACGATAAAATCAACATTTCAGATCCTGATTACATTCAAGCTCTTGGTGTAATAAAAAATACTATCACTAATTCACCCTTACTCCAATATCCGGATTTTTCAAAAACGTTCACGTTAACTACCGACGCCTCAAATATTGCGATAGGAAGTGTTCTATCACAAGACAGAACACCTATTAGTTTTCATTCAAGAACATTAAACTCTGCTGAACTAAACTATTCCACCATTGAAAAAGAACCCTTTATTGATTTGAAAGAACCAAATCAGAGATTAATTAGATGGAAGATCAAACTTGAGGAATACGATTTTGAAATCAAATACAAAAAAGGCAAAGAGAATTTAGTCGCTGACGCCTTAAGCCGAATCGAAATAAATGTTCATGATTATGTCGAAACCTAATCAATGATCCCTAACGCACCCGAATCAGAAATGACTATTCACGAAACAGACAACAGATCAACTAACACGAGACACACTTCGCCTGAATCAAACCCAAACACGATTCAGTTTTCAGACAAAAACTTTTATGCCTATCCTCACCGATTATAACTGGTGAAAAGAAAAACAAGATCAAATTACTTCCAAATAAGACACTAAGATGCTCTTTAATTAATCACTTATGTTCCTCAATTTCTTGGATTGTGTCAAAAATTATTGTACGGCTGGTATTAAATGCGAAATTTAGTATGACGATCAGAAACTTTTGCCCATACTTAGTAAAATTATGACACAACCTTTTTCTGCAAAACACATTGTACTAGAAAAAATGCTGCATTTAAACCAATTTATTTAGACAAAGATGAATGAATGAAAGGCGAATAAACTTTGTACCATCATAAATTTCACAACGGAATTAATGAAACTTATTCTAATTCCCAAAAGACTCACTATACTCTGACATCACTAATAAATGCGAAATCTGTTCAAAAACTAAATACGAACGAAAGCCTTACAAAGAACTAATCCAAGGCCCATTTTTCAGTAGCAAACCGTTCCAACTAGTGTTCATAGATATTTTTACTATTGAAAATACTAAATATTTAACATTTATAGACCACTCTAGCCGATATGTCCAAGCCCATCAGACTTTGTAACGAAATCACGTTGACATACTATCAAAAACGGAACATTTCTTTTCACATCACGGATTTCCAAAATCACTTCATGCCGATTATGGAGAATTCCGTTCAGAAGTTATTAAAGATTATTGTAAAGCTCATGAAATACATTTGCACTTAGGAAGCCCCAGCAGTCCTAGTTTTATTTCACCAATTGAACGATTACATCATTGGAGAAAAATTTCGAATCCTAAGGCAGACTCGAAAAACAGACACTACTATTGGCCTAATGACTGACGTTATATTAAATTACAATCAATTTGTTCATTCTACTACAAAACATACACCTTTTGATTTATTATACGGTAGTACTGAAGACCCTTATTCATCACATTTTAAACAACTATTAGAAAAAGACACAGTTAATGAACAAATCGCTCAAGATTCTTATAATCAATTAAAGAAACAAACTGACAAAATCAACAAAAAACGCGTAAGATCCCCGTTTTAAAATCTCCGATCTATATCAAAATCCCAATCAGACAAACTAAGTACAAACCAAAACATCAAAAACACACTATTTTCAAACAACAAGGAAATCAAATTTTAATCAAAGATAGAAAACCCATATTGAGACGAATCAAGCCTCATTGTCAAAATTCTTTACAGGGCTCTACAAGTCCAATGCCTATCAATTCGAGCGCGACTGATGCACCTCCGGTAATTAAACTGCCGTTAGGAAATTCAAGATTAATCGAAAATCGTCATAAAACACAATTCTTTATTAATTTAAATTATATAACAGACGCTACTAGACTACTAAATGACGCTGTAAAAATTTCCCCAAACCATAGCCAAGAACTAATCAAGTTTTTTATTTGCTTTATCCGACTTAAATAATAAGCATGAATTTTTAACAAAACACCGCTCCAAACGAGGATTAATAAATGATTTAGGAACTATTATAAAATACATTTCTGGAAATTCAGACCAAGACGATTTAAATCTGATTTTGGATAATCAATCCAAAACTACGTGAAAATCAAAACATACTGAATCTACAGAATTAAAAAGTTATTTCCTTCTGTAAGGGTTTGCAAGGCACTTTTGAGCACAATACTCTCAATATCCAAGGAAGCATAGTTTCTCTTGGACAAAAGATGGCTTTTCAAATGAAATCTCCGAGCAAATCGCACATCAAATAAATTTACTGCATAACACTCAACGTTATGAAAGATTCCTTGATAGACTTAGAGCGTTCGCACACTACGTCGTATCGTAATACGTGCGTAGGACGAGAGCAAAACGAGCTCGCATGTGTGCTAACAAGTCCGCACACGAAGCGGTGTTGCAGTGAAGCGTATGAGATGTTCAGTCGTATTACGATAGTCGTAGCGGTCTGGCATAAGGCAGACGTAGAAGCAAGCGTAAAATTCAAAAGATTTGATTAATTGCTCTCGATATGGCTGAAATGTCTCCTTCCTCATTCGATAAAGGCTTCGGAATTTATTATCATCTTCTGAGAGTCCACGTGCAGCAACAAACAATCTTTTCTTCTTATTACTTGCGATGTATGGATGGATCCAGTGAGACGTGCCCATTGGATTTTCTACTTCTACTTCAAACATAATCAAACAATAAAAAATTATCTTCGTCTGAAAAAAATGTAAGATCATCAATGGATACACCAGAAACATCTGGTACCGTTGACGCCATGATTTCAACTGAGATCTTACAAAACGATATGAGTACGTGACGATGCGTGTGTGGAAGACTCCAGGTCTCGTAAGCGTATCGTTACGTCGCAACGCTTGCGTGTACGAAGGCCCTTATTCTATTAGCCTAGGACAAATTAATTATTTGAGCGTCCTATCCATTCTTTTATTAAATCACAGGGAAATAAATATGCTTATTGAACATTTGCAAACTTTATACCATAAAGATCAACTATTAGATTTGAAACAATGCACCCTTTTGAGATACTGAATCTTTGCGAACTATCACTTGTAACTTTGGCAAATGAATCATATTCGTAATTCATGTACCTATTCTTAACCGAAAAAACTTAGTGTTTTTGAATTGTATCCATTAGTTTTAAGGAATGAATTAATAAATATCCCAAGCAATTTAACTTTGTTATTTGAAGAAGAAAGATTTTGCTTCAATTTAATCAAACTAAGTAACAATCAGCATCTATGTTTTTAATTACTAATCAGGCACATGTAAGCCATATATGTTTGAAAATTGTCCCCATGTTCACTTAAAATAATGTTAATACTAATATTGCAATTGATATTAAATACTGCAAGTGGACTGGAAAGATCAATTTTAAAAATCATATCATTTTAGAATGTGATACTTTAGTTAAGAAAAATCTACTAGGATACGATTCCAATTTTCAGATTGAATTATCATTGCCTTTACTTGAAAGTAATTTTAGCATTTCAAATCATTCTGATCCATTAAACATTACTTTTTATTACCAAAATCATTTGGAAATAGTTCATACTAAGTTGCAAAATCTTTCTTACGGCTCTTACAGCTTTGGAACCATATTTTATGTACTTATTGGACGTGTTTTATTCACTTATTTCTTTGCGAAATATCGCTATGTTAGGTTTCAACATATTGAAGAATCTGTAAAAAGTATCCAATGTTTCTCTACAATCTGTAAATTAAATTTTCTCTAAGTTGGAGATCAACTTCCCGTAGGAGGAAGGAGTTATGGAATCCTGTTGGTACCATCTGTGGTACAAGCCCATTATTCCCACAAATTGAATTGTATGGCAAGCCCATTTAGAAATATTTGTTTTTTACTTTCTTTACGATACAGCTTCGCTTTCTTTCCTATAAGGATTAAAATTATATCGAGACACAGGCAGATTTGGTTCGATCCTTGTAACCGTTCATTCTTCGTTCCTGCAATAAAGTCTTTTATTTTGACCGTACGACGTGTGATTTCCTTATTTTATATTGCATTTACTGATTGGTGAAAATAAGTGCTTATTATTATTATTATAAAACTTCAACTGCCTTACTTAATATAGTTGATTTGAACTTATCGAATGAGGAACAACATAATGTTGTTTATTATTAGTTAAGCGTAATCATGGAGAAAATCGAAAACGGTATAATTTTAAAAAGCGGAGAGCTGAAATGTCAGATCGCAGTTCTAATTATGTTACCGTGTAGATGAGAAAAAGTGATAATGTTATTGTGTAATTTGTTTGAAAAGCTTTGTTCCGGAATAAAGTCAGGAAAAAATAAAAGTGGTCTTGGCATAAATCTGGTATGAGGAGCATATGACTATCTGATAATGTCAAGACCTAACCAGGAAATTCTGCTTTTTTGAAATAATCGAGGTTTGGTAATGACAAAGTATGACGTATTAAACGTTTTTGGAATCAGAATTAAAAGTTCTGGTTATCTGTGCAAAAAACAGTATGGCGTACACAAGAAAAAATAAAGTTGAAGCTGGAGGACAAGAGACGAAACGTCGTATTGAAATTCTAATTATGCCATCTTGTCGAGGAGGGCAAGACGCAATGTAAATGTGCAATTTATTTTGGGATCCCACTACAAATAAAGTCAGAAAAAAATCAAAACTATTTTGGGAACATTCGGTTTTTCGTCTCTCTCCGGCAGTACTTTGAATTTCGAAACTTTCTACGCGGCATTTTGTTAACTAACTAAATATGCGACTTTGTCCCCTTTTAGGCGACTTCGTATCTATATCAGTTTCCGAGATCCCAATGGTGAGGATAGAATTGGAAACACCCTGTATGTAAGAGTGAAAAGATACACATGAATCACGAAATAATGAAAACTATTTAATGCACAAACATCAACCGTCTAACAGCTGGTCTGAAATAAATATATAAAATGCTTCACTCACCCAAATCGCGTCGGCCGTTGCAAATTTTGCCACTGCAAGCAAGACAGTTATCAGTTGTTTCTCTAACGGAACACGAACTGCAAATTGTTCATATATTGGTCATCATTTTTAAACAGAAAGAGCTAAATGGGATAAAGTGTACGGCAGAAATCACACGGGAAGGGCTGAATTAGAGGTATATCAGTGGCGTATATAGAGCTTGAGTGCAGGTCTGCATTTTCCTTCTAAAACTTCGAAGTGGTAGGCCACAAAAAAATATTGGAAGGAAAGTCATTTTGCCATTGAGAAAATAGCGTCAAGTAAGTTGACTTTGTACTTCCAAAGGCTACGCTGTTCGTAAAGGATTACGTTTGGCACAAGTTAGCCTTCTGAGAAAAAGCACCTACAAAAATGTTTTCGAAAATTATCAGGATTGTCTGAAACGTCCAAAAACGAAGTTTGAGTGTTTTTTTGCTGGTTTTGGCATCTTTCTCCGCCGTCACTCAGGCGTGAGAAGTAAAAACGCTCAACTTTGACAACCTGCCATTTTCACAATATTATAGTATTTATGTATAAATTACATTGTTACAAATTTCAGCGTACTAACTCAATCCGTTCAAAAAGTAATTAGGGGGAAGGCTTTATAAAAAGTACTGTGTGAACAACGATGACATGGTTTCTCGACTTTCCGAACTTCTGACTCACTGTCTGGGATTATCACAATAGAAATCGTAACTTCGACATGTACATCCAGTGATGTTATTTCTGTTGAAACACTACCGGGGCTTAAGATGAACCGGAATTGTGTTTTTCTGAAAACATACAAGATTTTTGCGTACCAAAAGATAGTGCTTTCCATCATAAATGTCATTCCTACTTATTTTTGAGCGGGTAAAGTTAGTAAGCCGAAATTCGGTGCGATAAGATTGATGTATGGATTTTGCTTTAGCGTGAAAGTGACAGCTGCATTGACGGATCCGCAGGAAGGAAGAGGAGAACGAGGTGAGAGGAAAATATGCTTGAAGTACTCTAATATTTTTTTGTCACAAGGGTAGCTGCACTGATGCTGATGTCCGCATCTTCAATAAATCGCTCAAATTTACTCCTTAGGCAGTTGAAAATTTCGACATGGTGGGGAGATCTCCCCTGAGAAAAACTCCACTATGCGCCTATGTTGACTCATCTAAGATCTAGGTTTAATCGGTTTGTACTATTTAATAGGTTGAGGAACCCGATGATGGGCCCATAATGACTTAATCACGAATAAGAAATGGAAAGAAAACATTTTTATTTTTCAAAATTTAACTCCTATGCCTGAATCATCGTACCCATGATTCAGGTATGGTAGAGGACTGTTATAAAGTTTGACACCTAAGCACATTTGGCAGCCATCTTGTAAAAATGAAAATTGCTCGATTTCAAGCTTTCAGATACTACTTTGGCTCTAATAAAAATGTCTGGTCCCAAAAATGTAAGAAAACAAAAAATTACATTGTTTTTAAGCCACATAATAGTCCTTTACCCCATATAAAAATTGGCGTACGTGATGTATGGTAGATAAGATGCTTTATAGTCAATTTTGAGCCATAAATTCATTATTTTTGAAATTATCATGTCCAAAAATATAACGTATATTACAGTTTGTCAGAACCAAAGTACAAATGGACCAAAAAGAAATGAAATAAGGAATAAATAAGCATATGTAGCACTTACGTTCTGATATCTAGCGAATTGTTCCACCAAACGCACTGCCACGGCACACAACGGCAGTTCCATGATTGAGCGTCATTGGGTCAATGCATAATGAGATGGGTGGGGTACTCAGCTTTCGTTCTAGTAGGTGCTGTGGTCCAGGAGAATTAGATATTGGAAATTCGATAATCGATCATTTTTTCTTAAAACTGATTTTAATAAATGAATATTCCTAATCGTAATAATAGGTTTTCATTCATTCGATTATATAAATTACCCATTTTAATCGTTTTTTGTGAACAGCATATTAGTACGAGAGATTCAAAGAGTCGAAGGAAGTTCCCACAAAGAAAGACAAGTAGCCTTGCGGAAACTTAGATGAAACACAAAAAACAATTGTAGGTATGTCCGCAATAAAGGAACAGGGGCAGAACTTTTTTTGGACAATCTTTTTTAAACAAATTCAGAAAATTTTGTTTTTTCCTCTGGTCAAAGTACTTTTCTGGGACTTTCTGAACAAACCATTGAGCGAGTGCGCGATTAACAATTGAAAAACTAACGCATACAGTAATAATACGTTCTGAAATGCTTCCAGGTTTTGTTCATCGATATTTGAAGAATATCTAGCAGCATTGGCAACTTAAAATTTCGTTCATTCCTACGGGCTCGAAAATTACATTTCGCAATTTTTTAAATTTTGTGATGCTTACATCTCGGCAACTATCAACTGTAGAGAAAAGTTCTGGAGTACCTTTTGTTCAAAAAATCTAAACGCACTTTGACCGTAGCAAAAAAGTAAAATTTGGAATTGTTAAAAAAATTAATTTAAAAATAAGGTACTAGTAATTTTCGAATTCATCATAGACTTTTTCTAATTTCAACTAGATTTGATGTAATATTGCGTTAAAACCGAGGCTACTACTTAAAAAAGTAGAGCAACGGCACAAACACAACCCACATTTTTGTAAAACTTAATATCCGGCCACGGGCGTTACCACCGAGAGGACAAGCCCTGACAACAGACGCGTGGCGTCACTACAAGTAGGCCGGACGGCAATTCAGAAATGTGTTTTTGGAATATGAAGGCAACTTGGTGAAAAATATTAAAGTAGTTATTTTATTAACTATTTTTACCCTGATTTTCACTGTTATTTCGTTCAACATTACGTGCACATTTGAGTAATAAGTTGATGTTTTGACAATATTTTGCTAGAAGTAATAAATTGTTCAATGACATACATAACCCCATGTTAGTCACAACCAATCAACAAAATTTGACAGGAATATGTGAACAATACTATGATGATAGGCATCAAAAATGTAGTGCTTGTTGGACAGTTGTGTCCAGCAAGAACCAATAAGGAGGTCTGAGGTAAGCTCTTGCCAGGAAAGGAATAAGGAAAACAACAGTACAAAGAATAATGAAAACTTGATAAGAATTTTGCTGTTTCTCAAAGAAGCTGTTCACATCTGACCTGATTCTAAAATTGAGCTTAATCTAGTACACAACATTACAAAAACTTATTATTGGATTAGAGGAAATTGGTTACAAATTTTTTTGTGTTGTGATAATAAAGCACTGAATAATAAAGCGATGACACATTTTTCTCCAGATGCAGTCATTGTTTACCCTTTGGATAAAAACATCTTTTCCTCTTTTTTGATATAGTTTATCCGCAATAATTGGCTGAATTCAAAACCAACTTGTAGCTAATGAAGCATTATTAGTTGATGTTCCAACGATATACCCCCTTTGAAATATAAACATGGCTGAATGTGTATTTAACCATCAATAAAATCATATTCTCCTCCACTGCTTTTACATATCTGAAAAGGTTCCTTGCATAGCCTGAAAAGTTATGTATCTCATCTGGAACTGGTTCGACCATCAATGTTCTACAAATTGACTTCAGAGTATTTTTATGTGGTAAAATAGGTCCTACACGACACCTAATGAATCTATATGAATGTGGACTGATTGTATACAACATGGAGCCGAACAATATTGTTTTTTGAGTGGTAACTGTGTCTAAAAATGGAGTTTTCAATATTACCCGAGTTGAGTCAGTTGTTGGGAGTAAAGTTTACATCCAGATCTTTATCAACAATTACAGCGTGTGTTATGATTACTGTTTTATATTCGAACTTTATCCTGAACAGCTTTATGCCACTCATCTGGAGATTGCTATACTGAAAACTGCGAAGGTCTGAATAACTTTGAAAACTTGTTGATTTTTGATAGGAGATATATTTATCAATGCTATTTTGCAGTGATTGTTTCTTGTTCCTCAATTTTTCATTTCGGCTTCTGCTTCAGATGTCCTTTGAAAAGTATTTTGGGCAATTGGTGGAATCGCAAATGATGCTGTCCTCAGCAAAGTACAAATTGCCTACTCTGGTAGTTTTTTTAAACACTAAATCACTACCTGGGATGGCATTGAGACATCTTAGGCGCCCGTTTTCATTCACGGGGAACGGAACCTTCGGACTTTTCGCGTAATTACCGGCACAATTGGGAACGCGGCACTTGTACGGCATTTTGAAAACTTAGGGAAACGATTGCGAGACACAAAAATATAAGCTTGAAACAACAATAATAAACATAAATATTCATACATGATAACAGCCACAGAATTTGAGGTTAGCTGCCAGGTTGCCACATATTCCATTTTTGCAGACATGTTAGACTTCACACGTGACAGGTTGAACGTAATATTGACACTGTATTCTTGACATACTGAGGCCGATCAGAAAGAATAATCAGATCATCAATGAAGCTGCGCAGTGCCCCGAGTACATCTTGCAAATTCGCCTACAGCGAGGTATAACCAATCAGAAGAGATTTCGGTACTGCTGTATCACACCTATGTAGATATCTCAACACCGCTCTTACTAGCTAGCATGGCGAAACGCTATAAGAATATGAACTGGCCTAATTAGCGTGACGTCACAGCCTTTTCGCAGCTGAGTTGTTTGGCCTTGTTATATCGGGGGTAACGCCACGGGCCGAAGGTTATGTTAGAAGCTGAACATCGGCATTGGCTTCGACTACCACGGGTGGTCACAAGACGTTCTTCTACCTTTAAAATCTCGATTCCAGCATTTGAGTATATAGGGTGTCCGAATACCAGGTGAACATAGCAGTACCACGTATTTTTTACTCAAAATAAGTCAATTGGACATGATTTACCTCTACGCAAAAGTGCTTGGTTTGTATATTAGAGGGCGTCAAAGTTTTCTTTTTGAAACAGATTTTTTCATATATTTTTGGAACCGGTATTATGTAGTCGGGACGACAGCACTATAAATATGTGAGCGGTACTAGACGCTAGGTATTATTTGGGCCTTGTACAGAGTGAGGAAGTCCTTCGCCCTAAATAGAGCCTAGCTTTTACCCAGCAGCTGTCACTATTGACGTTCGTGCCTGGGCAAGACCTCGATTATCTGAGCTCCGATCTGCCGAAATGAATGGCTCTTTATTATAACTCGGCCATCCATCGAAATCGGTTGAGCGCTAGGGCGTTTTTTGTTCATCCAGGTACAATGCTATGTTTTGGAAGCACTAAATTGTACCCCGCAGTGATACCTTCAAGGTTCCCCGTCAGAGAGGAAGTCGCTTCTAGTATACTTTTCTACAGCTCACCTGCATTTAGAGTGTTGTCATCAGCAAAGCTGTGGATTGCATTGACCGTAGCGGAAAGGAGGTCGTTAATATGTAGGAAGAATAATGTCGTTGACGTTGTGATTTTGAGGTTCTAAGAGCTAATGCCTTTCTGATAACTGAAGAACAGGGGGGCAGTTGGCGTTGGCTTGTCGGTCTTAGTTTGCGCAGTGGGAGAGTCATGACCAGCCTGGATTCACCTTTGATTGGTAATTTGTGCGCCCCTATGACACTGCGCCCTGTGGAGGCAGCCTCAATTGCTTACCATCTGTAGTCGGTAACAAAAGCAAGCTAAACCATAGAAAATAGCGCTGCTATTTGACTAGTTGACCTGTACTATCATTGCGCAGTGTAGGTTTGGCCAGTCTTAAGACATGCTGTGTTAGCACGCCTCCGAAGTAAATTAACAACAAACATGGAAGATCCTATGATTTTTTAACCATATTATAGGAAGAATTTGCCTGACTTTGCACACTGATTGCAAATATTATCGCCAATAATATAAAAAAACGTTTTAAAAACATGCTTTTATGTAGCCGTAAATGAAACGAACTAAAAGCTTGAAAATATTTTCTTCTTATGCGCATACCTGCTTGAACTAATTTTCTGCAATTTTCCTTTCTTGTCTATCCAAATTACATCTGTGCATTTTGGATATTAGTAAAGTGATTGGTAACACGGGAACATGCCTGTGCATTTGATGAGACAGTGAGGGCAGCTTACATGATGAAAAAGACGTCAAATCATCTAGAAGTGGACCGAATCATCGCAACCCATAAGGGAAACTCTACAAAAAAAATCGTTCGGCTGTAATTTACTTGATATTTTGTATCTCTATTACAGTTGATTATTCCATTTTACTACATCTCTATTCGAACATATGTTGAACTTCCACATGAACCCTTTATTTGCTGGGAGGCTGTAAATCTTACGGGTTGCAATGGTTTGGTCCACTTCCAGATATTTTAACATCTTTATCATTATGTAAGCTGCCCTCATATAAAATGCACATATGTCTCCATGTTACCAGTCCCTTCGGCTCAGCTATGAGCACTTTTTTAAAAACGATATTACGACAAATAGTATGCTCATTAGAAGTGGTTTTTTTAATACTCCAACCACCACGAAGCCCTAAGGCCTAAACACCCATTTGGTACCGTGGGGCTATAGGGGGATACAGGGGAAAGGGAGGACGCCACACGGACTCTGGCGAGTGATCACGTGTGCATGCAACATGCACACATTCTGGCCCCACCTACGAGATCCGCCGGGTAGTACCTCCGCGTTCGACAGTCAGAGACCGTCTACCACATACGGACAATCACAGCATCCATAACCAAGAGAAAAATTTCTCCTGGGACGGGATTCCACCAGCACAGCGCACGGCGACTGATTAGGAGACCGAAGAGTCTACTACTGCCGCCACCGCTGCTGCCTAATTAATCATGATAAATCTCCATAAACGAAAGTCTTCTCCGGCTGACCTACACAACTATTGTAATACCCCCGTATACACCTGGAGCGAAACGGCTCTAGACCAATTTCTCGCAAACAACAACCAGAATGGCGGTAGGTCATTTGAGAATTCAAACGGAAATAAATGTTATGGTACCTATAAATAAATAATAAAAATGGGTTGTGAATATGTGCACGTTCTGTAACTCGCAGGCGTACCTTTCACACCCATTTTTATTGCTTATACCATGAAATTTCTTTCCGTTGTTTGCTTGCCATTGGTCTAGAGCCGTTCTGCTCCATGCGTATACGGGGGTATTACAATAGTTAAATTGACTAAGTCGGCCGGAGAAGACTTTTGTACATGTAGATTTATCATGATTAATCACTACCAATATGCCTCATATTTATCGTATTATCGTTTTGAAAGAGGTGCTTATAGCTGAGCCGGAAGGACTGTAACATGGAGACACATCTGTGCATTTTATAAATAATGAAAAAAAAATCAAAACATCTGTGGATCGAACCATTGCAACCCATGAGGTTTACAGCCTCCCAATAAAAACTTTATCCTGAGAATTGGCGATGGTCCGCATAGGGGCAGAGAAACACACAAAAGGAGTACTCGTAGAAGTTAAACATATGTTCGAATAGAGTTGTAACAATATGGAATAAACAACTGTAATCGAGATTCAAAATATCAAGTAAATTACAGCAGAAAGAGGTTTTTTGGTTTTCCTCGGACATCGGCGTACTTTCACTTTAACGTTAACGAATGTCCACCTCTCCCCCCTGACGAATTGGTACTCACTTCGTTGCTTCAAGAGAAAATACCTCGTAAGCTTTCTGTTCTTAGCGCTCAAATTCTTAATTTCCTTCTGGTCATGATGACGCTAATTATTCATGTAATGGCTAGTTAGATTCTTGGAAACATAATTGTGACGAAATCAATTCAATTTTATCCTTGATAGTTACTTATTTGGCTGACAGAGTAACTCAACTAAACAAACCAGTGTTTCCTTTTCTGAAGTAATCGTTTTTATCTTGAGAGGTAATAAAATCATTATCCTCAACTCTCGATAATCAGTTGTTTCATTTCAACCCCACTTAACCACAACCGAATGTCAGACTTTAAGTTGAGCATCTCCAGTCTGCCACTCTTGATAATGTAGTGTCTAGAAACTTGCTAAAAGTGATAAGGCCATAGCTTTTGAAGATTCTTCTGACCATTTTATTAAAAATTGAGTATATAATCAGAGCTTAGATAACAATCAGCTATGAAACTGTCCTGTCAGTGTCAAAAACGGCTGCCATTTCGGCGGAGAGAGTCGACTGTAAATTCACGCTGTACAAACATGAAAGGGTTTTTAGAGCTCAGCAGCAGGTTCACTATATCATATCGAAATATTATCATTTTAAAATTGTAAAGAGCATCTGCGGCCGCTGGCATGACACGAGCCAGCACCGGCTGCTGTTGAGCACTACAACCTCTTTCATCGTTGTACTGGGGGAATTTACATTCTACTTTCTCCGCCGAAATGACGGCTGTTTTTGACATTGACAGGAGAGTTTCATAGCTGATTGTTATCTAAGCTGTGATATAACTAAGTGTAAAATGAACTATGTAAGTAACTGACCTTAGTGCGCGCCGATCTTAAGATGCCTTCTCAGCGTAAGATAGTAAATAGGTAAGTTACCTTACATCTTCTTATCAAATCACCTGATAAATTGATATTCGTCTTCTTAATGGTTTCCGTTATTCAGATCCAACCACACCAACCTCCCAGTAATATGAACTTTAAGTTATATTGGGAATATACGCTTGAATTCCGTTCTATCCTGGTGATAATACTAACTGAAATCATTGATTAGCGAATTTCATCGGCCGACTTAGCTAATTAATTAATGTATTTGACTAATTAGCTAAGTACCTTTCACTAACAAATAGCAATAACGGCTAACCAGTTGCAATCGGGAGCTTCTGGGGTACCTTGAACGTCACGTCACGGCTTGATTAGCGACGGGCAGTATGGTTTCTGGCACGAGGGACCTCCTAGCTCACGTCACGCAACTGTGGAGTAAATTAATCCAGTCTTATGGTGAAGTTCATGTCGCTGGTCTTGATATCACGAAAGCATTCGATCAGTTGTGGCATGCTGTCCTCTTAAACAAACCTCCATTCAACACACAATGTCAATCCGGGTATTCCCCAGGAATCCGCCTTCGCTCCGACATTGTTATTCTTACATATCAACGACCTCATATCCTGTACAGTAAGTTCTTACCACGGCTCTGCTGATGGTCGCACTCTACATGCAGGAATTCAGAGCGACAAGTCGATCTCCGCCACTATACTGAAGAAAAGAAGACTAGCGATGAAAAGATACCTGAATGTTTTCACTGCTTGGGGACGCAACAATCTGGTACAGTTCAATGCTTATAATACACAATACCGTACCTCAACTATCAAGAAACGCCCTAGCGCTCATCCGGTTTCGATGGATGACGAAGTTCTACCAAAGAGCAGTTTATTTCGGCTGGGCCAGATCATCGAGGGCTCGCCATGTCAATGAGCTCTCCTCCATGATGCCGCCGCGCGATATGCCTACCAGGTAGACCTGCTTGATCTCGGCCTCCCGTCCTAACCGTGTCAAACTTCGTACTTCCAGAACTGGCCGATACGACCGCTCCTTTGTGCGTGGGGTATCGAGATTGTGGAGCAATCTGCCCGAGGAAGCTTTTCCCAGATCTAATAACCTTCGGCAGTTGAGAAATTGATCTTTAAGCTCTTCATACCAGCCGCGGTACCCTGGTATTTAGGCTTCTGCAGACGCAGCTGCCTCGGTACAAAAAAAACATATAAGAAAAGCTCAATGGGGCGATTTCTCCAGTTAGTAGTGAAAAAATATTTTCTCATGTTAATAATTCACTTGGTCGCCTGAGTGATGCACGACGCAAAATTGCATCGGTAATAATTGAAAAATAACATCCGTTGAAAACAAAGCTGTGGCATTCCGTGGCTTTGCCTCAACTCCAAACCATCACCCAAATTTATTTGCTGCCTTCATCGCTGACCCTCGGACCATACTGGGATGACTTACTCGAATACTTCGCCGTCCAGATCGACTTCGTGAACATCAATCACCGCGCTTCAGAGGTAGTTCTTCTCGATGATTTCAATGCCCATAATGAGCTTTGGTTGGGCTCAAATAAGACCGATGCAGCAGGTCGTGCAGTCGAAGCGTTCGCTCTTACTCAAGGGCTGACCCAGCTGGTGACGAGCCGTACTTTTTTCCCCCGCGTCTCGCCACACGCCAGTAGCCTGCTGGATCTCTTTCTGACCACACATCCTGTCCCTTACAGCACTGCTGTCCTGTCCCCCCTGGGTAACTCAGACCACGGTGTTGTGGAGGTCAGAACCCGCTGTGGCAGCAGAAACTCGTACAGGCCGCAAAACTTGGCATTACGGACATGCCGACAGGGAGGGGCTCAGAGACTCCTTCTCTAGCTTTCCTTGGAAAGATGTCTGTTTCACTGACGCGAACGCGACGGCTTTTTGTTCTTCGATAACCGAAATTATCCACGTTGGAATGGAGGAACTCATCCCTCACACAGTGAAAGTGCCTAGATCAGGGTCCAACGGCTGGTTTAACAAATCGTGTGACGCTGCTCGCCAGCAGAAGATCAAGGGACACAGACCTTCTTACAAAACTCCACTGTAGAGAACAGACAAGCCGACGTCGAGTCCAGAAACAAATATAAAGAAGCGGTTCGCAATGCCAAAAACCAGCACGATATAAAAGTTAGGCACAGGGTAATGTCAGGATGGAACTATTGAATTCAACTCAAAGGCCAAGGCGGAAGTGCTAGCCAAGATCTTTGCTGCCAACTTCACCATGGACGTCCCTCCCAACGGCCAAGTGCCGTCAATTCAAAGGGTTCCCTACACTATGCGGGAGGTAACATTCAGGCATAAGACCGTAAGACGAGTGCTCTTGTCGCTCGACATCAACAAAGCTTCTGGTCCGGACTTGATTCCTGCCACTGTATTGAAGAGGTGTGCAGCGGATCTTGCTCCTGTTCTTTCGCGTCTCTTCCAGATATCTTATGAATCCGGCAACTTCCCAGAAAACTGGAAATCTAACTAAGACCGACCCTTACCACTTCAGGCCTATAGCTCTGCTTTCTGTTTTAAGTACGGTGATGGAGAGGTGCATAAATCGCGAACTTCTGCACTACCTCGAACGTCATAGCTTGATTAGCGACAGGCAGTATGGTTTCCGGCACCATCGATCCACAGGGGACCTCCTAGCTTACGTCACTCAATTGTGGAGTAAACTCATTCAGTCTTATGGTGAGGCTCATGTCGTTGCTCTTTACATCACGAAAACGTTCGATCAGCTGTGGCACGCTGCCCTCTTAAGCAAACTTCTATCCTATGTCCTCCCAGAAAAGCCTAGCAGATGGGTGGCTGACTTTATCTCTGGCCGTCGTAATTGACGGGTTCTCCTCTTCATCCCACAACGTCAACGCGGGTGTTCCCCAGGGATCGGTCTTGGCTCCGACACTGTTTCTCTTACATATCAACGACCTCCTTTCCTGCACGATCAACACAATCCACAGCTTCGCACTCAACATGCAGGAATTCAGAGTGACAAGCCGATCTCTGCCGCTGAGTTGGAAAAAAGAAGACTAGCGATGACATCCTCTCTGACAAGAGACCTAGAGGCTATCACTGCTTGGGGACGCAACAATCTTGTACAGTTCAATGCTTCCAAAACACAGTACTGTACTTTGACGCACAAAAAGCGTCCCTGCGCTCACTCGGTTTCGATGGATGGCCGAGTTCTGCCAAAGTGCCATTCATTTCGGATGGTCGGAGTCCAGATCACAGAGGACCTGATCTGGCACGAACACATCTCGGCAATAACAATTTTGCTAAGCTTCTTGACATGGTTTTCTATGATAGTACCTACCAGTACGCAAAAAATTGCATTTGCTATTTATCAACACGGTTTCACGAAGTTTCGGTCAACTATTAGCAACTTAGCGGTTTTTAGCCAGTTTTTATGTGAAACAGTTGACAGCAGGGGTCAAGTTGATGTAATGTATGCCGACTTTTCCAAAGCTTTTGACAAGATCAGTCATGAGATTCTCCTCAAGAAACTTTGTTATCGAGGTTTACAAAATAACTATGTCTTGCTATTAAAATCATATTTATCTAATAGACAACAATACGTATGTGTAAATAATGTGAGATCGGAAGTATTCACTGCCACTAGCGGTGTGCCGCAGGGATCCAATTTGGGACCTCTTCTATTCTCACTTTATATCAGTGATTTGTGTGATTCACTTAATTGCAATAAGCTATTGTTTGCGGATGATTTAAATATATATATACAGGGTGTCCCAGAAGTCGACGTCAAGCCGAAACCGGGTGATAGGCAAAGTCATAACAGCTATCAGAAAAATATTTAAAAAAAAATTATGTATGTGTTTTGAAAATTATAGGTCTTTGAAAAAGATATAGAAATTTCACACCCTACGGCAGTCTGTCAACTCCTGTTACTACGAATATTAACTTTTTTTGGATATTATTTTTACAATGTAATGATGAATAATGCATCTTCAAACTGGTGTCTCAACCTTACTGCCAACTTTTTTCCTTCAGGAAAAATTGCCACTTATTTCCCAACCAAGTATTCCAAAGTAAAACTTTGCTCAACTTTAACTGGCTGTACTGGAAAAAAATGTACTACGAGAGTTTGGCAAGTAACCTTAAAAGTTGGCACATTTAATAACGATTCCAAAATGGTATAACACTTAGAAGATTACTCGTTAACTTATGCACAATTTTTATTTGAAAAAAACATAAAATTTTTCAAAATTTCCTAATTAAACAGCGATTATGAAAACGCACAAGGACCCTTAAGGATAAATGTTTGCACAACAGTGGGCGTCAAAATGCTGCTGATGATGATTTACCTTTACAGCAATGCTCAAACTGTTTTACACGCTCGACATCTTAAAAAAGATCGGGTTATTAAACGAGCGAATCCACGGTTATTAACAAACTCAGCTGCTTCCAATAGTCTTTGCCGTAGCTCAGCTACATTTTCAATCGGCTTGAAATACAATTTTTCTTTTACAGTTTTGATCGAGATACTCTCTCACTGAGAGTGCATAGTGCGCTGGGCAGCCATCATGCTGAAACCACATGTCCCTGTAAATACTCAGTGGCACGTCCACCAATAAATTTTGTACATGATTTTTCAAAAAATCCAAATAAACTTCAGCAGTCAAAGTCTCTGGAAACTCAAATGGACCGATTATTTTACCATTTAAAATTCATGTCCAATGGTTTATCTTGAAGCGATATTGAGATTTATCTTCTCTCATCAAATGTGGGTTTGCTACATGCCACTCGTGTAAGTTATGCAGGTTCATGTACTCATCTTTCTTAAATGTGGTCTCATCCGACCATACAATTTTTTCATAGAACTGTGGATCTTTCCTGTGTCTTTCTAACATTGTGCGACAAAAAGCAACTCGGGGCTCATAATCCCGGGGGCAGGAGAGGTTGAACACACTGTATGTGGTATGGATGAAGCACATCACTTACTTGCTATTGCACACTTTGATACCGATCAGTACTCCTTCGTTTACTGCGCATCTTTACATGTTCGTGCTTGTTGATTTCGTACTGTTACTAATTTTGGATTCGTGCACTGGACTGTTGATCGCTTGTGATTTGGATTTGGACTGTTTAATTGCTCTTCAAAACAACATTTGCTTTCCTTACACTGTCTTTGATTGTGTGATTGTGCAGTGCCGCTATGTCCGTGTACACCGTACAAGAATATGGTAACATGCACCTCATTTATGGGGAATGCAGATGCAACGCTAGTGCTGCAGCGAGACTTTACTGTGAGAGGTACCCGAATGCAGCTCGTCATCCAGATCATCGAGTGTTCACAAATGTGCACCGCTTACTGTTCTCAGAGGGCCAACTACCAAACCAATCACACGGTGAGGGAAGATCTTTCCTTCCTTACAAAGACGTGGTGCTAGGAGCTGTCGAAGAAGACCCGAGTACTTCAGTGCGTGCAATATAACTAAAAACAGGTGTGCCCAAAAGTACAGCCCATAGAATCTTGCAAAAAAACGTGCTCCATCCATACCACGTACAGCGTGTTCAAGCTCTTCTGCCCCGGGATTATGAGCCCCGAGTTGCTTTTTGTCGCACAATGTTAGAAAGACACAGGGAAGATCCACGGTTCTTTGAAAAAATTTTATGGTCAGATGAGACCACATTTAAGAAAGATGGGTACATGAACCTGCATAACTTACACGAGTGGCACGTACCAAACCCACATTTGATGAGAGAAGATAAATCTCAATATCGCTTCAAGATAAACCATTGGACAAAAATTTTAAATGGTAAAATAAATCGGTCCGTTTGAGTTCCCAGAGACTTTGACTGCTGAGGTTTATTTAGGTTTTTTGCAAAATTATTTAGAAAATTTATTGGAGGACGTGCCACTGAGTATTTACAGGGACATGTGGTTTCAGCATGATGGCTGCCCAGCGCACTATGCACTCTCAGTGAGAGAGTATCTCGATCAAAACTATCCAGGCAGATGGATAGGGCGGTCTGGTACAATACCGTGGCCAGCCCGGTCACCAGATTTGAATCCGTTAGATTTTTTTTACTGGGGAACTGTAAAAGAAAATGTGTATTTCAAGCCGATTCAAAATGTAGCTGAGCTACGGCAAAGACTATTCGAAGCAGCTGAGTTTGTTAATAACCGTGGATTCGCTCGTTTAATAACCCCATCTTTTTTAAGAAGATGTCGAGCGTGTATTGCGGCTGAAGGAAAACAGTTTGAGCATTTGCTGTAAAGGTAAATCATCATCAGCAGCATTCTGACGCCCACTGTTGTGCAAACAGTTATCCTTAAGGGTCCTTGTGCATTTTCATAATCGCTGTTTAATTAGGAAATTTTGAAAAATTTTCATCACTTTTTCTTCAAATAAAAATTGTGCATAAGTTAACGAGTAATCTTCTAAGTGTTATACCATTTTGGAATCCTTATTAAATGCGCCAACTTTCAAGATTACTTGCCAAACTCTCGTAGTACATTTTTTCCAGTACAGCCAGTTAAAGTTGAGCAAAGTTTTACTTTGGAATACTTGGTTGGGAAATAAGTAGCAATTTTTCCTGAACGAGAAAAGCTGGCAGTAAGGTTGAGACACCAGTTTGAAGATGCATTATTCATCATTACATTGTAAAAATAAAATCCAAAAAAAGTTAATATTTGTAGTAACAGGAGTTGACAGACTGCCGTAGGGTGTGAAATTTTCAAAGACCTATAATTTTCAAAACACGTACATAAAATTTTTTTAAATATTTTTCTGATAGCTGTTATGACTTTGCCTATCACCCGGTTTCGGCTTGACGTCGACTTCTGGGACACCCTGTATATATATATATATAACACGGCACAATTAGAATTTCAATATGACGTTTCGTCTCTTGTCCTCTAGCATCGACTCAATTTTTTCTTATAGACGTCATATGAATAGAATTTTTATTCTGATTTCAAAAATGTGTATGTCATACATTGACATTGCAAAACCTTAGTTATTCCAGAAGTTCCTAGGTAAGCCTTGAAATCATCAGATTTCATTTGTTTTCATGGCAATAGAGTTTGGAAGACTGTGAAGACTTCTGCTTATTTATGGTTATGGTCAACTAACTAAATACATCACTGAATTTAGGGCTGAAAAGTCCATTTAAATGTACAAAATTCCAATATAGTGTCGGTATGAAAAAACCAAATTGATGATGGAAGTCGAAAGAAGAAATGTCTAATTGAAGATTTCACTACGCCATCTTGTAGACGAGAATAAGTAACGACGACAATATGTAATTTATTTTGAAATCCCATGTGAAATAAAGTCAGGAAAAAATAGAGCGATTTTGTGATACATTTGGTGAGCGAAACAAACATCTGATTATTTCAAGGCCTACATAAGATTTTTTTTTAAGTAACTAAGGTTTGGCAACGTCAATGTATATGTATTATGCATTTTTTTAATCAAAATTAAAAACTCTATTGATCTGTGCAAAAATGTAATATAGCTAAGGACAAGAGACGAACCGTGATATAGAAATTCTGGTTATGCCTTCTCGTAGAGAAGAAAACGTGGCACTGTTAATGTGCAATTAATTTTAAAATCCCAATATAAATAAAGTCAGGAAAAAATCATAACGATTTTGGGAAAATTCAGTTATTTCGTCACTCTCTTAATTTCAAAACTTTCCAAGTGCTATTTTGTTAACTACCCCATTTAAGCGACTTTTTATCCCTTACAGTTTTCAATATCCCAATGGTAAGTGCCAAATTAGAAACACCCTGATATGCAGACTCTCACGAGAAGAAAGAAGTGGAAATACTATAAGGATTTAGTAACGTCACTGAATAATAAAGGGTGTTATACACTAAAAAGCTAAGTCAGCTGAACATAACGACAATTATCAAGATCTGCTTACCCAACTATAAGTTTCACAGAGTTACCAACATGGACAAAAACAACTAAGACTACGAAAATATACCGAAAAAAGACTTAAATCGCGTAATTTCGCATTTTGCAACTGTAACAAAAATGGTCAAAAGATTAGTGATCACAAAAGCCGTATTAATTATGGTTCTTGATCTTCATTTTGTCATTAACGGGTTAAATATTGAGCACACAGCACTTTGCCGCTGGCTGATATTTAAAATGTAATTTCATTAAAATTTCTTCTGCCACTTGCTCTCCCGAAAACGTTACAAAAACCTGTTTCTGTTGAATTGTGGCACGGTTTTCTCTACAAAATCCAGGTTTTTGGGTTTGATTCTCTCCTCAGTAGATCTTCAAGGTCTTTATCTGCTTGGTATGTCGCTCATTTTCTTTTTACACCGAAGCAGCCGCGCACGTGAACGCAACATGCCAGGGCACCGCGGCTGCTTTGAGGAGCTTAAAGAAACTATGTTATTCCTATTTTTTAACTGCCTAAAGTTATTAGAACTGGGAAAAGCTCCTCATGTAGATTATTACATGATTTCGATACCCTCGGTACAAAGTAGCGGTCTTATCGACCAGTTCTATATGTACGAAGTTCGACACGGTTACGATGGGAGGCCGAAGTTAGACAGGCACATCGCGCGGTGACACCATGTAAGAGAGCTTTGAGGAGCAAAGCCCGTTGGCGTAGCTAGATCGCTAACGGCCCGTCGGTGCGAGGGTGTCCCCAGACCGTCCATTAGAGAAGAGTAATCGATCATTAAATGCCTCTTGCGAAGCAATTTTAGTCCTCAAGATAGTTTGGACACACTCTGATATATGTCACTGTCACTGGTTGAGTGGTGTCCTCTGATCTGTCAGAAGGTTCTGTACGAACAGCGGATTAGCTGTCGGCAAACAGTCAGAAACTGTACGAACAGGTGACATCTCTCTGATTCTGATTTTGACAGTCACCGACACGTTACCGACTACTGTACGAACAAACCTTGGATCAATATATTCACAAAAGTTTAGTCTACTGTCAAAGTACGTACCGAGAAGTTTGCAGGAATCAGTTAAAGAAAGGTCATACATTTCTAGCTGAATCCTAATAGTACGTTGGATATTAAAATAGGGTATCTCGACTAACAGGAACCGCACCTTAGCGCTGATCCGGTATCGATAAATGACGCTCTCTTCCGAACAGCCGTTCATTTCGGCTGGTCAGAGTCAGATCACCCACGACTTGATCTGGCACGAATGCATCTCGTCACTAGCGATAGCTGCTGGGAAAAGGCTAGGCTATTTGTTTAGGGCTTTGCACTACTTTTCTCCATTTAACCTCCTGATAAGATAAAGCCGCAAGTACTGCTCACATGTTTGGAGTGCAGCTGCCTTGACTACATTCTCCTTGCTCGATGCTGTTCAGATGAGGGCTGTCCGACTGATCAATGATTCTTTCCTAACGGCCAGGCTCGCGATTCTTTCGCACCGACAGGACGTCGACGATCAACCGTTATGTCAATGGGCTTTGCTACTCAGAGACCTCACGCATGATGCCGCTGCGCGATTTCCCTGTTAAACAGACCCGCCTGACTTCGGCTCACCATCCGTGTCGAACTTCGTTATATCCAGAACTGACCGATACGACCGCCCCTGAGTCCCTAGGGTATTGAGATTGTGGAACAATCTACCTGAGGAGGCTTTTCCCAATTCTACTAAGCTGAGGTAGTTTAAAGATCGGATTAACAGAGTTTCTTTAAGCTCCTCAGAGCAGCCCCAGTATTTGGTTGGGGTTCTAGAACTTCGTGGATATAACGCTGCGCGTTCATGTGACCTCTGATGAAGATTAAAGGTGACCTGGAACCATAAGCTATAGCACCCCAAACCATAACTCCAACGGTGTGATGAACATGTCTTTCAACAAAAAACTGTGGATTCCTCCTTTCACCACGTCGCCTTCTAACCCTGGCACGACCATCGTGCATGCCTAAACAAAATTGAGACTCGTCACTAAAGACAATACTGTTCCATTCCTGATCCCAGAGTGACCGTTGTCTGCACCACTCAAGGCGACTACGTCGGTGTTCTCGAGTTAAAGGGAGGACGCAGTGTGGCCGGTATGAAAACAAGCCAAAACTTCTCATTCGTCGGTAAACACTTCGCATGCCAATAGGTCTTCCGTGTTCTGCAAACCATTCATTTGCAATGGACCTGGTAGTGGAGAAACGGTCCCTTAAGGCCAATAATCTTAGGCGGCGATCTTCACGGTCTGTTGTTCTACGGCGGCGTCCAGTGCCCCTTGCTCTTTGCGTACGGCCTTCTCGAAGCCATGCCTGACAACACCTAACCACAGTGTCTACACTTCTTTGCACTCTAACTGCAATTGCCCGAAAAGAAAGTCCAGCTTCCAGCCCCTATCAAACTCACTAAGTTGACGAAATCGTACAGGTCTCCGTACTCTAGGCATCGTAACCGATCGTAAAGGATGTCAAGAACCAAAATCCGCCAACGTTGATTCTTTACTGCGGCTGAAATATTCATTTTTAGAGCGTTAGTGAATTAAAAAAAGCAGTATAAAAACCGGAATGTCCAACTGATAAGGCTGAAAATTTTTTCACTTGTTATTTACAGTAAGATAAATACATTCACCAACTTTTATTAAAATAAAACCATTTAAACTGGGTGTTCGGATTTATATGTCACTTAGTATATAAATAGCATTTCCGATATCAAAACATGAACATTGCAAGGCAAATTCAGAACAATTGACGTCAAAATGACTTACCTGTCGCCCTCGAATTTCGAAGCGTTATTCGGCACACAGCTTACTAGGTACCTACCTCGGAAGAGGTTGATTTCCTTATGTCTTTCCTGTACAAGAAATTTTAGTACGCACTCTGGAATAAATGCACACACATACTTCTAGTAATTTACTTTTTATTTCCTGAAATCCCGTATTATCATCTAGAATAGATTTGGCTGCGAGTACGCGTCACTAATTTTTCGTTCGTTCAATGGTGTCGCATTTAAAAGGGACACTTTAGGATATGTGCAAACAGATCAACAAATGATTTTCTCCATATTATGTGATGAGCTGTTCTATCAAACATCTACCAATTCGACAGGCGAGTTGGGCAGTCGCTAACGTCAAAGTGAAAGAAAGCGGATGTCCGAGGAATACTCTACCAAAGAAACCTCTTTCGGCTGTGATTTACTTGATGTTTTGAACCTCTATTACAGTTGGTTATTCCATTCAATTACAGATGTACAGATGTGTCTCCATATTACAGTTCCCCCGGCTCAGCTATGAGCATCTTTTTGAAAACGATAGACAGACAAATAGGATGCTCAATAGAACTGATTAATCTAGTCAAAGTAACTATTATACGTAATACACCCGTATACGACTGAAGCAGAACGGCTCTAGACCAGTGGCAGTAAAGCAACAATCAGAATGGCAGTAGGTTATCTGAACATTCAAAGGGAAATAGATCTTATGCTACAAGTAATAAAAATGTGTGCGAGTTACAGAACTTGCACGTGTAGGTACCTTTCACACCCATTCGTATTACTTATACCATAAAATTTACTTTCCTTTCAATTTTCAGATGACCTGCCGCCATTCGGGTTGCTGTTTGCGTGCCATTGGTCAGATGTATCGGGGGTATTACATTAATTACCTTGAACGCCCAAGAAGTTATTCAATTTATTATTAAATGGTATCCATAGCCCTGTATATCATTGATATCACAATACTTTTTGATTATTTGCGTTTCTATAGCAATGCGAGGGAGATCTTCCTGAGCTAAAGATTTTAAAAAAATATCTCCGTTCTACAGCGAACCAAAACGATTGGTTAATCATCCATATTATTTTAAAGGAAGCTTTTAAAAGAAATAGAATTTAATGAAGATATTGAAAAGTTTAGCATTTAGGCATCAATACATTTATAACATGTAGTTTTGTTTTCTAAGTAATCAAAAGCTGTCTTATATTTTTTGAAAATGTACAAATAGGTATACGGATACATGTATCTTTCTGGTAAAGAAACTATTATTTTATTGGAACTTATTGTTGTGTTGCTGATATGAATCGAAAACCTTTTAAGAATAGTCCTTACTTGTTACCCTTTTCGTTTTAAGGCATGTCATAATTATCAGTATTTCACTCATTCTTCTAGGCGTGCAAAATTCTGTAGCCCATAACTATAATAAATTTGAGAATATAATTTTTTACCCATCATAGAATGATCAATTTTTTTCCTTAGTATTATAGCCGACACTTATATGTCCATTTGGAGTAAAACAACTAAAAAGTAGTAGTTTTGGTGTGAGCTTGTATTATAATTTATTAACTACAGGAGCGACTCAAAGCCGCGTCAGTGTTCTTAAGTTTGGTGAGCGTAAGTGTTCGTAGAAGGAATATGCCATCGCAAAGCTTTAACTCGGACTTTTAAATATGTACCTAATTGTTGGACTTACAAAGAGCATGGCCTTGAGCCCTATGAATAAAAATCAAGTAAATGCTTATAAGCATAAGGTAGAAGGAAAAGCTAATGCTCAAAGAAAAACGTAGAAGCAAAAGCAATTGCCACATTCAATATGAATCATGATCACCTTTTACTTGCAAGAAATGCATCATATAAAAGAGTAAAAGCTCATGACTAAAACGCACGTTGTGATGCTTCATCTACCGAACCCGGCAGGCTCATACCCAATAATGTACTTTCCATACATCCTTTGCGGTTTACGCATTCGTTCCCTTATAATTTAGATTTCTCTAGTTTCAAATTCAAAATTCACATTTATTTATTCCAGGATCATCAAAAGATGGAACAGTAAATTAATTACTGTGTTAATAATACAACATATAATTATATTCACAATAAGCTCAACAGATAAAAGTGTAAAGACGAAATTACATCAAAAACAAAAATTGCAACCAAACAAATAAGATTAGGTACACTTACATTAACTTCCTCAATTAGCATAAGACATCTATATGCCTAAATAACTGCGTTGTCATTAACACCGTAGTATGCTTTGTTTAGCAGGAATCTTTTAACTATTTTTGGACTCCATTATGCTAAGGAGTTTAAAATATTGAGGAAGCAGACTCATCTCTGCTGGTACTTGAAGCAAGTTCGAGTTCCTGGTATTGAAAATATTGTGGTATTTAAGACGCGAAGCTGGGATTTGGTCAGTTTGACATATACTTGTAATTCGTATATGTAGAAACAAGCTAATGTCATGACTTTAGTGTTTACAAAAATATTCCTGCAAGACGACTTACTATCATCAACCCCTGTAATAACTCGTAAGATTCTCGTTTACAATACATGTCTAGTGCTCTAATAGCAGACGGAAATTTGAACTTGCTTGCCCACAGTTCTTAGCTTTCATTATAGCATGACGTCTTTCAGAAAACTGGATCCAACGATTAGCGTATAGAATAATTTTTTTACCACTTTTAAGACCAGTTTCAGAGTGCGAGAAACAGTGGGCTGCTCAATGCCCAGCTCATTCCCTGTTCCGCTTGGATTTGAAAAATATCTTAAACATACCTTCATTCCGTGCAAAGCTGATACTGCGTCACCACGCCGTTCTAAAATCTCGCCTAAAAAGTTCAGAGCTAACAACTCAGCATTTTCCCCTTCAAACCGCAACATACTTTATAAAATTGCGTTGCGCGCCGTTGCTTGTAGTATTTCACATTTCAGAGATTCATCAACCATTGCTCAAAAGAAAAAAAAAACAGCAGAGCTTCTAAGTAACATGTCTGATGCAATTAAATAGTAGCATCAGTTTTCCACAAATAAATATTCGCACCTGTAAGCTAATTTTTTTTGAAGCCATTCCTTTTATATCATGAGCACTTACTTCATACTTTTAAGCAAAACCATTTGCTTGAAATTTTATTGATTCCCCTTAAACCATTTACTTTGCAAGTACAAGCATATGCTCCATTTTACTCCCTTACATGATTTATCTCGTTAAAAATAAAGTAATAGATAAACATTATTGAGCTAGATGGTTAAAATTAAGCACGCAAAAGTAAAAAATATTTTCAGAAACATGCTTTATTTAGGCGTTAATGAAAAGAACTAAACACTTAAAACGAAAAAACGTAGCAAAAATAAACGAAATATATTTTGGAACACAAAATAAAATATTAAATTTTTAGAAGGTCCTATGTCTAATGCATCGTGTCATTGTAAAAGGGTCTATGTGAAACCAGTAATTCCATTCAAAATGTTTACTCTGGATTGTTTTGCTTGGTTTTTTCGATGATACCGGTATAAAATGAGATATATGCAAGTGGTATGTAATCTAACATGTCTTCTAAATGTTTGGCCTTTTCCTGAGATATGCGGTTTTTGCAATCTAACTGTGGCAACGGTGTTGTTTTAAGGTCACTCAAAGTTTTGCCTCGTTTTAAAACGTTACAAGAGGTCCATTCTTCCATTTCGTTAAACGTTGTTTTTGTTCTGACTAAAGTTGGATTTTTCTTAGAAACTTCTATCCAACAGGCTTTGGATATAGTCAGTTTGGTCGTGTTTAAAAAGCTATCGGAAATCTCTTGAAGATTTTTAAAATCTTCTCTATTCATACGAATGACATTGAATGGATTTTTATGTTGTGCACTCCTAATCATTTTTTCAAGATGATCCGGTACGTAGTTTTTTGTGACTCTTTTACGACGCTCAATCTGCGCAAAGTCCCTATCACATGCCAAATAGGAATGCCCGGAAACTAAAAATTTCTGTTCAATTTTTTCAAACTTTCCATTATGGACCAAATATATGAACAAAAAAAGCAACATTTTGTTTTTGTTCTGTCCTATGCAATTATCCGACCGAATCACTAAGTTTTTTTTCATATTCAAAGCTGGCAAGTTAAGGCACTTTAAAAGGGCAGATCCAATTTCATTAGCTCCTCTACCTGTTATGGATTCGTCCCAAAGACACATATGAGCAGTTCCAGTATCAGATATGTGTATTCCTAGATTATAGCACGAAAGCTGTCTGCTATAAAACATCTGCGTATGTGTAAGTGTTGGCAAAAATAAAACTTGTTCTAAATCTATAGACATCATGCTAATGCTGGCCGTCGGGATTTGTGACAAATTACCGTCTTTTTCCATTTCTAGTCTAGCCTTTTCCGCCTTTCTGTGGTGTAGGTCAAGTTTGGCTTTCATCTCATCCTTTTCTGTTTGATTTTGGGCATAACTTATTTTATTTTTGTAAAGATCGCAAACTGAGCAAGTGTCCGTTCTGGGGCGACCGAATCGTAAATGCGGAAAATCATTTTTAAATACTGTCAAGTAGTACTTATAAGTAACCTCTGTATCGGGAAACTGTCTTTTAAATGCCAAGTATACGCGATTTATATTCAAATCTGGACTCAGAAATTTCTTTTGTGATTTGCTTCTGCTATAATGATTCTCTTCGCAAGGAAAACTTTGTACGTGTTCTCTAACCTGGTCTCTTATCGCTGTTGTATACTTTCTTGGTTCATTTGACTTGCCTCTTTTATCTGTTTACACTGTTTCTCCCAACTTTTTTTTCTGTTAAAACTTGCACTGCCTTGTGTAATAGGGCAAAAATGTTTGAAAATGTTTGACATGCTGGCCATTTCCGTTTGGAACCGTGTACCATGCAGTAGCTTGTCGACGACTTTGTTCTGCAGATTCATATTTTCCGTGACTTCTTTTTACACTGCCAATTTGTATGAGTCCCAACAGATAAGATTTTTGCTTCACATGATTAGCTATTTTATAATAATCTTCAAATAAAAATATTTTTTGCTCATAGGGCAATTTTCTGCACTCATATTTACATTTACAAAATACCTGGAATAAAACAAACTTATTTACTTTTGTTGACTAAAACAATAGAAATAAACACAACTAACCTCAAAACTTGGCGCCTTCTTAGCAGCAATATCCTTGTTACTTCGATTGTGATATGCCAGGCCACTATATTTCAGTCGTTTCATTTCAATCTTTTTATTTTCAGACCCTGGGGCATGTCGCTTTGGGTTGTTTACTTGATTTTCACTCATTGTTTATTATTAAATGCACGTAATAATATTACGCCTGTACTCGGCGCTTAGACCCTTCTCAATGAACAAGTCACGACCGAGTACGAGAACGCCATCTATCAAATAGGGAGATTAAATACATTTTCGTCGGATATGTACTTGGACCCTTTTCTAATGCATGCATTAAAGCATGTAGATCCTTTTGGAGGAAAAATATGAAATTCAGAAATATTGGCACTTAGACCCTTTGGGAATACCACAGTTCAGTTATTAAACCTGTAGTGGTTGGATCTAAAAAAAATAATATTTTTCATTGTCATATTCAAATTAAAAAATAATTTCTTACCACCACATGTAGAAAACTTCACAAAACTAAATAGTCATCATAACTACGAAACTAGAGGCAGTTAGATTTCCACCTTCAACATTGTAATAGTAGCATAACTAGCAAATCTGTATTCCAAAAGGGAGTATTTGAATTTAGCAAATATAATATTGAACAGTGTTCGAATTAAAAAATGTGCAAGGTGAAATTAAAAAATCACTTCATGAATACCCAATTTGATCATTGATGTAATTTTAATAGACAAGAATGTAAAATTACAGAAAATTGATTAAAACAATGTGCAAACGAATAATTATACAAAATTGACATTGTAGCATTAATGCTCAATAAGTCTTCGAAAAACAAACAAAAAAAAAGCGAAAGGAAAAAGGTGTTACACGCTCTTATTTGAAACCATAGGTTCTTCCATGTTGGTTGTTAATTTGCTTCGGAGGCGTGCTGACACAGCATGTATAATGTCAGCGCTATTTGCTATGGCGCCTGTCAATATTAAAGGCGGTGGTGCGAGCATATCAGAAAAAAACACAACATTAAATAATTTACTAAAAAGAAAGAAGAACAAAATTCTGACATAATCAAAAATGAAATATATAATTAACACTGATATAGTAGGTACACTTAAAAAACAGGACTGTATTTATCAATACTAAATTAAAAATAAGTTTAATAACATTAATTGTTAAAAGTGATAATAATTACTAGTGACTCCCTTAAGCTTGCTTTGTCGAGCAAAGCTTGTCGAAACAAGGTTTAATATTTGAAATAGACACTATGAGCTCTTTTTCTATATTTAGCTGCGATCTCTATTTGGTTGTCAAAGCAGCCACCGCCGAAAATCCTGTTACGCGAAGGTAGGATGTTGGAAATGGTAGTAGTATACGAAACGCTCTGGTTTTCAGTGCCGAAAACTCATCGTTCACGCCCGCCCAAAATTCAAAGAGGGATTTAATATTAAACTGTTTTTTTTATTTTGGCGTTTGCCGTCAAGTCTATGAAGATTTCTTCTTCGGCAGTTCAGAGCCCTTCGGGAGTAATTTGAAACGGAATCCTAACCCACTCGTAACTAAGTATTAAGTAATTTGTCGTCGGCCAGAAAATATTTTTTAAAGTTTTTTCAGCATCGCTAAATGATTTTCAATGGTTATTAAAACAACTTTCATGTGTTGTTCTTCAGTCTTGTAAGTTTTAATACATTCATCCATATTTGCAAACATTTTCAGGTTTTTTTACTTTAACTTTCTGCTCTAGAATTCCAATTTTCTACAAAAAGCGTTAACTTTATCACTCGTATTCAATACACATGTATTTGCCCCTTGGAGCTGAAAGTTCAAGGTATTTGTTTATCGAAACGGGGAACGCCGCACGGACTCTGGCGAGAGAACACGTGTGCATGCAACATTCTGGCTCCGCCTACGAGATCCGTTGGGTGGTACCTCCGCGTTCGTCAGTCAGTGACCGTCTACCACCTATGAACAATCACAACGTCCATAGCCAAGAGAACAATTACTCCTGGGACGGGATTCGAACCCGCACAGCGCACGGCGACTGATCAGGAGACCGAAGAGCCTACTACTGCGGCCACCGCTTATCATTGAAACATCACCAGATTGTTGAATATTAAGAAATTACATATAATTCAGTCATAATTTAAAGAAATGTTTGACTTTTGAATTAAATTCATGTTTTAATTACTGTTGTTGATTTTTTATTCATGTTTATGTAATTTTCTTCAATTCATATGCTATTTTACTGATTCAACATACATACCGTGTGTTCTTTTCCTATAAACCTCTTGCAGATAGCCATTAAGCACCTACTTGATGACAGGCTCTATCAAAAAGTTCATAGATATTGCTCGTTTCCAAACATTTATTCATTTACTTGCCGTTCATCAGAACCACTATGGCACCTGAGATTGATATTCCCACAAAACCATTCAGGTCTTTTGATATCGATACATCCATAAAGTTGAATATTTTTCGTTGTTCAGGAACTTAACAAACATCCATACTATATTCACAGCGATTAAGAAATACCCAAATATATGTCGTAGAGCTACCAGCAAACCTAAAACCTGCAGAAAAACTATAAATTTGCAATATTTTTCTTTTTTCACGAGTACACATTCTAGGTTATATTTATATTAGACATTATTTGAAGACAGCTGATTCACATGTGTGGGATCTGTCAAACCTTGGTCACAGTCACAGTTTAATTCCATGCTATTGCATGGCAACACGGTGACATGTGTGGTTGTCAGCGGTCATTTTTTGAGGGTGCGACATGGTTGCCAGATTGTGCATTAATATCCCGTTTCACCCCCCTGGTCCCAGGGGAGTAAGTTCCGCCAACTGTTGAAATATACTCTGCTATACTTTATAAGACTATTCGTGGAATTTTTCCCAAAATCGTTGCACAACACTTGAAAAAATGCATATGAAAATTTAAAATTATTTCCATGATGCCGCAAAATAGCTCCGTCGGTACCTTGGGTTATACATCTTGACAGTAGGGGTGTTTGATACGATCCTGTATTTAGAAGTATCAATAGAACATTTCACGAGTATCGTCATCTTTCGATCCGGACTGTGTCAGAAAGAGTGACTAACTTCAGCTTACTTTTCGTCCTCTGGATATCGATAATTTTATTCCAATATTTTAGAGTATCGATACTTCCTAAAACGATAGAAATCGATACATAACGATACTTTTCGTGGATCTAAACATCCCTAATCTTGACAGCTTGTCGTTCTTGTCAACTGGGCTGCAGGGTGCGGTGTTGCCTTTACCATCTTACATTTTGATAAAATCTTAACAAAGAAAGGCTTCAAATGAAATATTGACGAATATGAACGGATATGCATAGAATGTAGAATATAAATTCATATTGCAAATTTCAGAATGTCTATGCATGGACTTGAACCGGATTTTTCGGTATTTTTACAAAAAAGAGAATATTTACCGATAACATCATTCTCCACGATTTTTCTAAATAATTTAAATATTTCTATACTTGTCGAAAAAGAGCTGAAACCAAAAATAAAGCTAAAAGTTAATTTTATGTAGTTTTCATAGTTTTATGCTCCATATCAATCATACATATGCATACACACTCAGGCAGTCGGGCACATGAGAGGGGTAGATTTGGGTTGAATATGATTACGAACGTACATCTTCATCCCTTACCCCACTTGCCCTGACTTGATTTTTGTGCATACAAAAGGTACACACTGGTAGATTACCGTCATTACCTCACCACCGGACAAGCAATAAACAAACCGATACCTGCCTGTTTTCAAAATAAATATTTAATTAAAATGAGAGGTGAGTTCATGAGTTCAAGGGTAACACAGAAAAATATATACAACCATGTCGCACCCTCAAAAAATGGCCGCGGACAACCATACAAGTCACCGTGTTGCCATTGAGTAGCATATAATTAAACCTTCTTCAGTGTATATGTTTTGTGTCCCAGATGTGTTATACTAATAAAAATAAGAAAATAAAACAATGTTTGGAGATATGTTTCCATAAATATCTAGACGATGAATAATAGGTGGATGCGGATACTTTTACAAATATCGATGTTCTAGGACCCTGAAATGCAGAATGTGCTGTTTGTTTACATTTGGTGTGGATTTCTAGATCATAAATTGGCAAAAATCGTTTTTGATGTAACAATAGATGATGAACCAGTTGGAATACGTTTTATATCCTATTTTGCAAAAATGCAAAAATCCGTACATTTCTACAGGTACGTATTTTGTACAACACCATGTACGTGACATACAGACAAAACTAGAATGCCATGCATGAACAGTCGTCAAAAACAGTGACAACATCCTACCGAATATAATAGCTAGAAAATCGACCTATTATTTCTATCATTTTGATTGGTCCATTTACATAACTGACCGTTATGTGTGAAACTGGAAATTCTATGAAAGTTATCCTAATTCTAAAGCCCAAAGACATAATATTACATATATTGATCGACCAGCCAAAGATTGCTAGGGACGAAAGGGGGAAATGCGATGAAAAAACCTTACCATTAGACGATTTTATATGGAGTCATAGGCGGAGATCGGAGAGACTTGAATTATTAATTGAATTTATATTTTATTACAACTGGTAGTATTAATATTTTTTTGCGATTCATAATGACGTGATACCAAACATACATTATAAGAAATAAATATACACAAACACTGAATATTGAGAACAAAATAAATATATTTTTTAGGCAACAAGTAATATTCCTATGTACGCATTATGATTGAACAGCAAAACAAATTATGCATTCTTCTAAAATAGAATACAACAAGTCAAAAATATCTGACTGAATAGAAAAATATAGGAAAACAAAAAGTAATTTCTTGATGAAATAACCCATAAACAACACATAGAATTAGACTTTCTACTGAGATACTAAAAGCCACAAACCAATAGTATAATAAATGAATATCTAAAAATTCTAAAAGGTAGCCAATCTAGTATAGTTTCAATCCTGATTAGAGTCATGATCACTGTCTGAGGAACTGTCATTGCTATCACTTTCACCTCCTATGTTGATTATTATTTCTTCCTGTATTTCTTGAATGAGACTGTCTTTTTCCCAATATTCATCTTCAATTTTTATAACATGTCCAATAACCTTTTGCCAGTCACTGGCACTTACTGAAGCGATGGCCTTATTAGAAATTTCATCTAGTTTTTTTATAGTAAATTCGCCGCTTGTATTATGGCTTCTAATGAAAAATTTTACTTGTGCCCAAATCATCTCTATGGGATTAAACTGACACATATAGGGTGGCGTTCGAAGTGGGGTGTGTCCGAAACTTCTTATTAAATTATCTATCTTATAATTTTTCTCATCAGATGGTGGCCTATGTAGACAAGCTATTTCATAAAGCTCCATTTTTTTAGCATTAGGATCATGCTCTATACCTTTTTTGCTCAACCACGTGATGATGTCTCTTTTTAGAGAAGATCTAGTTGGAGGCTTGTCTTCCAAAGCTGAATGGTAAGGTGCATTATCCATTATTATAATACTATTAGGAGGAATGTTAGGAAATAGTTTTTCAGTAAGCCACTTCGTGAAATTTTCTTGGTTCATTTGACCGTGATAATCACCAGTGGCACAGCCAGCCTTGAAAATGAGACAGGCTCCAGGAACAAAACCATCTTGCGAACCCGCATGAACAATTATAAGTCGTCCTGGAAATGAATAAATAGCCTCATTTTAGTGTTATTTTAAGTTTGCCAACACCTTTTTGAATCACTATGTATAAAAAACATATTTTTGAGAAAAAAATACTTGCAAGGGATTATGTATTCAATTAGACAAATTAAATGAGCACTTATTAAGAATATTCCAAAATTGAGAAAAATGTATAATAAGCAAAATCGAGGTGAAAGAAACTTTATTACCTGTAGAACTTATATTGCTCAGGACACCCATAATTTCTTCGCTTTGCCAGCATTTCTTGAAAGTGAGGTCATTATCAACCCAAGTTTCGTCCAAATAAATAATATGCCTTCCTTCTTCCCGGAACTTTTTAATAGACCTAAGATACTTGTATCGCCAATGTAAAATACTGGGTCTTTCCATTAGTAATTTCCTTTTGTTGTGGCATTTACGCCAGTAAAATCCTTTTGCTTTTAAAAGCAGCCTCAACGATTCTTTACCAAATGGAAATTCCATTTCTTCCTTCAGTTTGATTAGAAGTTTACTACAAGTAGGTACCACTTTAAAATCACAGTAAAATTTTTCTATCATTCTCCGAATAATGGAAAAATCGACTCCATCAATTTTTTGGATCACAGAAGGGCGTGATCTCTTTTTTCCGGGAGAAGCTAAAGGCTGTGTGGAGGTTGCATTTTGCCTGTCTTTATCTTCTTTTCTAATTTTACTTATAGTTCGTTCACTAACACCCGTATAATATGCCGCCCTTGCATTTCTAGCTACCAGTGGATAAACGAAAGTATTGTTAGCCGCTTCTGCATCGCAAGCACGTATCACGTTTGCTATTATTTCCCTTGCCTGGCTGTGAATAACTTTCCCATGCTTGAATTCCATTATCACCACTAAACAGTAAATTATATTTTCAAAGTATTTGCCAACTGCCTACGCCTATGGGAGTAGGTTTATAAATGACCGTGCCATCGGCACGTTATTCTAGTTTCAGATAAGATAAGAGTTTTGGACCAATCAGCGACCGGATGTTTACCTGCGGCCTGGGTTTTCCAGCTACATTGCCAAATTCAGCGGAACAATTCTATATCTTAAATATGTTAATATGTATGGACCGCATTTTATGTAGAACATCTGACAACTTCGCAATTTTTTGTCCGCATTCTTTCGGCTTGCAATCTTTCGCTGGTCCAACATTATAATGTACCCTAATTTATAAGGCAACCATTTTTTCACGACTTTATTCAACATTTCAATAGAAATCACTGATATTCAGAGATCTTTGACAGCTTCCGTCAAATTGCATTTCGATAAGCTATTTTCCCATTGGTCCAAGGGATCATCAAATATTAATGTTGGGGAAATTGGCCCTTGGACTGTTCACAAATCGGATTAACAGAGTTTTGTTGAGCTCCTCACAGTAGCCGCGGTGCCCTCGCATTTAGGTAAGGTAAGAGCTAAATACAAATCCCGCATATAAAGGATACATTATAGCATTGATTTTCGTGAAAAAAGTGGTGTTTATTTGAAAAAAATCTAATCTTGAAATTTGCATGTGCGTTTCGTATAGGTAACTTTGGCTTCCCCTGGTAGGCTTGATATACTCCGGCCACGGAATGTTACCGATCCCGGATATGAAGCATTGATTTTTATGAAAAAACATTGGTGTTTATTTGAAGAAAAACTGAGAATTCTAATTTTGAAATTTGCATGTGCATTTCGATTAAGCAACTGTGGCCCCTCCTGGTAGGCTTAATATGCCCCCGGCTATGTAATATAATGGATCCCAGATATGAAAGATACACTGTAGCATCGAATTTCGTGGAGTGAAAAAATTGGAGTAGATTCTGTTTTTTAAATTTGCATGTGCGTTTCGTTTCGTATAGGTAACTCTCGATCCCCCTGGTAGGCTTAATATACCCCGGTCAAGGAATCTTATCGGTCCCGGATATAGGATACATTGTAGCATTGAATTTCATGTAAAAAAAGTGGCGTTTATTTGAAGAAAAATTGAGAATTGAATTGAATTTATAAACATATTTTTTTATCTGCCAGCCTTTCAGAAGCTTTCTCACACCATGCCACCTAGCCCATGAATTGTCTCTGTAATAGAGTATTTTTTTGCGATATAAATCATTTTGGGGAATCATTTTTTTGGGAGTGAAAATGAAGTTTTAGTTATATTTTTTTATCTACCACCCCTTTAGAGATTTTCTCAGTTTATGCTATTTAGCTCATTATTTACTTTTAATACCATATATACAATAATCCGTAAGTGACATTTCGAAGAAAGGTTTTGGGTTAACTCTTGTTCCTGCGAATTATTTAATTAGGGTGGAAAATGAGTCTTCCTATAGGGGTGCATATTCTCGTGCATATATACTTATTGTTGCGAGCTGTTAGCTGTATCCATCACAATCACAGTCTGGTCGAGGATGTCGACGCCACTGGTCATTCGGGTATCTTCGGCAAATTGTCCGCTAAATTTTGTCTGCCAACTTCACACCGGTAATTTTCATCATTTTAACATTATATTCTATATACTGTATTAAACATGCAGGAAAGGTTGATTACACAGTGCTTTTCAGAAAGATCCCTCTGCTTAACATTTCTTTCAATAACTTTACTGCTGTTATTTGGTTGGTTTTTGGGTAGTTAGGCCATCGTAAAATAATTTTACTCAAAGTAAAGTTTTCGATGAAATTTTTAGACAATGTTGCTACAACGGCAGGAACGCAAAGGCTAGTCGGTCCAGCGACAGCAGCAAAAGAGACCAAAAAGAAAAAAAAAATAAAAATCGCTCAAATATTATTTTTTTTTCACGTTTCAGGCGAGCAAATTGACAACAAACGGTCTGTTTGTTTCTCACACAAATGTTTACAGTGGATAACTGTGCATCTAATTGCAGCTTGGGTATCTAAAATTGTGAACATGGTTGACACTCTCTGACGGCCGGCAATATATGTCACTATATGGATAGATTCTTCTAACGATATTTTCGTTTTTCAGTTCGGAGACTGTCTTTAAATTTTGATATACACAAGTTGCAACTGAAATCATACTTCTACGTGCAACATCTTTACCAAAATTGGGGAGCCTAAGCATTCATGTTTGTATAACAACTAACCTTTTCGGCATTTCCTTTTCTATCGTTGTCTACACTTCCCAACTCGAAGACTGTGTCTGATAGATGTTAGTGCACATAATTGTAAAATTCTATTTCTTGGTTTCGAAGACTGTGTCACACAGCTAACTAAGTCAAAATGATATCTAGTTACAACATTGCGATACGCTAAAGTCGGTTAGACTACGTATGTACAGCAATGAAGGATCACAAAAGACACATATTTATAACTAGTATCATCTATATTTTATAATTCGAGGACTGTGCCTCACAGAATGTAGCACATAAATGTGGCAACTATAGTTATTCATATAGTTGCACCTTTCAGTGTACCAAAACTCGGTAAGACTACCTACATACCGACTAACGATGTCCAAGTCAAGACCTCGATGATCTGAACTCCGACCAGCCAAAATGAACGGCTCATTGCCGTATGTTTTGGTAGCATTAAACTGTACCCCGCAGTGATAACCTCCAGGCTTCAGGTGAGAGTGGAAGTCGCTGCTAATGTTTTCTCCAGCTCACCAGCAAACATCGACTTGTCACTCTGAATTCCTGCATGTAGGGTGCTATCATTAGCAAAGCTGTGGATCGTACAGGAAAGGGAGTCGTTGATATGAAGGAGAAATAATGTCGGAGCCAAGACTCCGATCTCTGGGGAACAAATGAGCTGCCGTTGTAATTTTAAGATTCCAAGAGCTTATGCCTTTCTGATAACTGAAGAGACGTGGCTGGTATGTAATAATTTGCCAACGAGGGGGTCATGACCCCCCTGGATCCGCCGTTGATTGAGAAATTTGCGCAAACCATGACACTGCGCCCAGTGGCGGCAGCCTCACTTGCCCACCGCTAGTAGGCGGTGGCAAAAGCAAAAAAAAAACGCTGACACTTGCCTAGTTGACCTGTACTATCGTTGCGCAGTGTAGGTGTGGCCAGTCTTATGACAAGCTCAGTAGGCACGCCTCCCAAGCAAATTAACAACCAACATGGAAGATCCTATCTTTTAATAATGAATTACAGTTCTTCTCGGTCCGTCAACTAGTACGTATCGGAGCAAGAATTTTCTTTTTTACCGGTAGTGCGCAAAAAGTGGTCGTTTAATTTTCGTGTACGTAGAAACATTAACAGTGGTTTTAATTAGTGGTGTCTAATTATGTCCTCAAACTCTCCCCCCGATGGCGGGGGGGTCATAAGAATGGACCTAGGAAACTCCCAGAACCCTGCCCAGGATAATACATCTATATCCCATAATAATGGAATAGGAAAAGAACAACCAAAAAAAGTGTTCAACGTACAAAAACCACATTTGTACTCAGATAAGGTATACGTGTTTATCCAAAAAAGAGATGAAGATGGAAATTTAGGTAAGATCCACCCAATGAAAATAGGTCATATTTTTCATAAGGTCCTAGCAATTCCTAATATTGTAAGTATCTCAAGCGTGGGTAGAAATAGAGTGAAGATTGAGTTAAAGTCTATTAGTGATGCTAACAAACTAATTAATGATCATCGGCTCATCAAGGAAGACTTGGTAGCATTCATACCAAACAACTTGCTACAAAGAAAAGGCATAATCAGAAATGTTGACACCTCATTTGACGAAAAGTACATTTTAGAAAACGTAAATTCTTCGGTTACAATAACTGAGGTTAGCAGATTCAAAAAGAAATTAAATATCGATGGAGGCACGACATTTGTTCCTAGACAAACGGTTCTCCTATCTTTTGAGGGCAACACCCTTCCCACACATATCTTTATTAACAGTGTTGCATGTCCGGTTGAACCTTATGTACATAAGGTCATACAATGTTTCAAGTGCCTAAAACATGGCCACGTAGCAAAGCATTGTAGGAGCACTAAAACAATGTGTATTAATTGTTCTCAGGAAAAAACTGAAGGGCACTCATGTAGAGACCCGCAAGATAGTTTTTGTTTACATTGTAACAGTGATCTTCACAAATCTATCTCTCGAAAGTGTCCTAAGTATTCAGAACAAAATAAAATAAAAAAAGTCATGTCTGAAAAAAATGTAACATTCCTTGAAGCCAAGACCATCGTGTCTCAGTCGTATTCGACGGCTGTTAGTACTAGCAACAGGTATGCAGTCCTGGATACGCAGAACACGGACAATTTCCCACCATTGCCACAAGTTTCAGAAAGGGGTAACAACCCTAAGAGGCACTCTCCACAAACACCACACACTTCTTCCCATCCTCCAGCATTAAGAAACTCACCAACCTTCCACTCACTATGTAATCAGTCGGCTTCGCCAGCCACAAGTAACCCTAACAAAAGGAAAAAAGCAGCATCCTCTCCGGAGGAACCTAGTATGTTCCCTTTCATTTTTGGCCCCAGTAGAGCCTTACCACCCCTGGACAAATCTACTTTAGACGAGAACGCTAAAGAATTAGTGGATGTATTTTTCAATATTTTCCAGAGTGTTTTAGAAGATATAAATTCCTTTGAAGAACTGAAAAACATAGACACTGGAGTAGTATTTGATAAATTAAGCAGATTATATTTTAATGGATAATTCAAACACAAACATATTAAAAATTTTGCAGTGGAATGCTAAATCAGCCGTATCGAATAAACATAGTTTGGTAAAGTGTCTATGTGAATATGATGTAGATATAGCGCTCATTTCAGAAACATGGTTTAAGCCTGGCAGTCTGATTTCATTCAAGGGGTACAATGTTGTTAGGAATGATAGGTTTGATGGTTATGCCGGAGTAGCAATTCTAATAAAGAATGGCTACATGTATAATGAATTAGTATTACAAAATAACTTTTCTTCTGACATTCAGATGTGCGGTATCGAACTTATTATCAGTAATGATCGACTATCATTTTTCTCCTTATACTGTCCGCCAAATAGCACGACTATCGCTAGTGACTGGGAAAACATTTTCAGTCAACTCAATAATACAGGAATCATAGGTGGCGATTTCAACGCTCACCATAATATCTGGGGTTCATATAAAACCAACCAGAAAGGTCATCAAATAGCCGACATCCTTTCTGACATAGATATAATTTTACTGAATACTGGTCAGCCAACTAGATTCTCTCAAAACAACAACTCTGCTATCGATCTAACTTTCTCTTCGCCAAATTTGGCAATCCAATGTACATGGTATACCCTAGGAGATACCATGGGCTCAGATCATTTCCCGATTATCATCGAAATTGAAAGAAAAATATCTCGTTCAGACACTGATTTTTACGGTCCGAAATTAAAGTGGAACCTAAAAAAGGCAAACTGGAATTTATATAATCACACAGCCTACATCTTTTTCAACAATAACCAAACACAGATACATAACACAGAATCAAAATATCACCATCTCATTGAAGGAATCAATGCTGCAGCGGATAAATCAATCGCAAAATACAAGATTTCAAAATGCAACAAGAAAAACATATTGCCTCCCTGGTGGGATAATGAGTGTGAAAATGTGGTCAACTCTAGGAGGGATCAACTACGTGCATATAAAAACCAAAGCACAATGCAAAATTATTTAAGATGTAAACAAGAAATGGCCAAAGCCAAAAAGACCTTGAAAGAAAAGGCTAGAAGTAATTGGCGTAAATGGTGCGCTAATCTTAATAGAAATACACCACTTACAGAAATATGGAACCAAGCCAAAAGAATGCAAGGACGAGCTAGAAATAAATCCAGAAATTTTGAATGGCAAGATGATTTCTTTGATAATATCGCTCCACCCACTGTTGATAATGACTTCTCCTCCATATTAAAAAATAGCAAACAGAGTGAAAATAATCACCCAATTTTTCTAGAACCTATACATCTGAAGGAAGTAGAGTTTGCAGTCAATAACAGGAAAAATACGTCCCCGGGTTATGATGAGATTCGTTACCCTATGATTGAGAACCTCCCCAGTAATGCTAAAGAACTATTGATTGAAATTCTGAATGATATTTGGATTCTAGGCGAAGATATCAACGAATGGAAGAAAGTCATCCTTATCCCGTGTCTAAAACCAGGAAAAGACCCCAATAATATCGAGTCATACCGTTTTATCTCTCTTCTCTCGTGTCTATTGAAGCTTTTCGAAAGGGTGATAAAATATAGAATAGAATGGTGGCTCAATCATCTCAACATTCTACCCATAGCTCAGTATGGTTTCAAGAAGAATTATGGAACTGCCGATGCACACTCCCATTTGGTCACAGACATTCAAATTTGTCACTCGAAAAATGAATATATGGGCGCACTCTTCTTGGATATTAAAGGCGCCTATGATAGCGTCGATTGGCTTACCCTTTACGAAAAAATAGTGAACCTACAAATTCCAGAAGATATCGCAAGTACTATTTGCAAACTATATATAAATAGAACAATTTCCATTAGACAATATAATGGGAGTATCAAAGAACGTAGACTAATTTCCAAAGGTTTACCACAAGGCTCTGTATTATCCCCGCTTCTGTTTAATATTTATACGATATCGATGCATACCACTTCTTCTAACCTGAATGTCATTCAATACGCTGACGACTTTGTATTTTACATTTTTTCCAAAAAGTTGGATCTATGCTTGAGGTCTCTAAATTCTTCCATTTGTCCTACCTTAAAATGTATCGACGATCTAGGCTTCTGCATTTCACCACAAAAGTCCAAGGTACTTATATTTTCCCGCCATAGAACTTCAGGTACACCGACAGTAATCCTCGGACAGACTAACTTCCCTGTTGTAGAGGAAATCAAATACTTAGGTATGATTCTCGATAAAAAGCTCTCCTTCAAATCGCATATCGAGGAAATTATAGTAAAATGCAACAAAGGCCTAAATTTCTTGAAATCAGTGACAAAAACTTGGTGGGGAGCAGATCCTGTTACGGCTCTTACCTTCTACAGGTCCTACTTGAGATCTATAATTGATTATGGATGCTATTTATATGGTGGTGCAAACAAACAAGCACTCAGAAAATTGGATACTCTCCAAAATAAGGCCTTGAGAGTATGCATAGGAGCAATGAAATCTACCCCTATTGAACCCCTTAGAGCTGAAGCTAGAGAGCCACCTCTCGACATAAGAAGACAAATGCTTGCTGAAAAAATGATTTTAAAATGTAGAACTAAGAAAGCTCCCTTTTTGAATAAAGTAGCCTCCTTGAATGCTCATGATCTTAGTTCACCTTATTGGTCTAAAAAAGGCTCGCCTCTCCTCTGTGAAGCCTTTAGAAACTCTACAGACTTTTCACCTACATTTCTGGATGTAAACTTCGCATTGTTTCTATTGAATACTGAAGTCATTATCCCTAGCTACACTGAAGTAGCTAGCTTTAATAACGGCGTAATATCACGGATCATGGGAAGTTACGTTGATTATACTTCCATCTTCACCGATGCATCTAAAACTGCTGAGGGTACTGGAGCTGCCTGGGTAATACCTCATCGGGCCGAGAAGAAGTTCAAGTTCAGTGGACAAACATCTATATTTACAGCGGAAGCATTCGCTATATTAAAATCCATAGAATTTGTGATAGAATCCGGTATTTGCAAATGTATTATATTTTCTGACTCTCTATCCGTCTTGTCTTGCTTAAAGTCTCCAACAGATGTTAATTCTAACTATTACCACTCATATATAATAAGGATTAAGCAAGAAATATCCAAGTTCCAACAATATAATTCAGACAAAAAGATAGTGTTGGTGTGGGTTAAGGCCCATACGGGCATAACTTTTAACGAACGAGCAGATCAACTAGCTAAAGAAAGTGTTTCACAAGGAGAAGAAATTATCTCTCAACCAACATTGCATGACAGATTGAACACCACAAGGAAATTGTTCATGCAAAAATGGAAGAATCAGTATCATGATTTCTGCACACGGATGCCAACAAGATACACTCTACTGGAACCTGAAATCAGAAGTAATTTTTGGCATGAGTCATTTAAATATTCACGTAGATACATAACCACAATAACTAGAATGAAATTCGGACATGCCTGCTACCCGGCTCACCTATATAAAATCAAAGTGGTCAATAGTAATATGTGCGACACCTGCAATGAGATCGCAGATCTCGAGCATATGTTCTTTAATTGCTCCAAATTCAGACAGCAATCTGCTAAACTTAAAAGCAATCTATTCCAACTAAATGTCTCGCAGCCTTATAATATTATGCACCTGCTAGCAACAAATGATAAACATATATTTGATCAACTAATTAGCTTCATTTGTGAGACTGGCATACAATTGTAAAACAAGACAAACCTTCTTAACATCACAATAACGGCATAACCTAAAGCGTTTGTGTTAGCTCATTTTTAGGTCTTAGCTGCCGATCCTTTGTAGAACACCTTTATTATTACCTTTACCGTGGTCCTCCTCTGTGTAAGTCGCCTTGATAGACCCCTTGGCGTGAAACATGTCCTTACCCTTTGTCTTCTTTTCGTCTTCTGTTTTTCTATGGAGAGGTTAGGTTAACAACAACAATTAAGAATTGTTAGGATTCAATTATGATAATTTATTCAAAATAAACCGTTTTTTAACATTCATTGACACCTTTTGATGAGGTAGTGCCAGTCTTAATTATATATAGAATTACTTGTAGATCTGAACACTGGACATTTTACCAACCTAGTTTCTGGCTGCATGGCTTGGTCCTAAAGCCAAAAAAAAAAAAAAAAAAAAAAATAATGAATTAGATTTTATTCGTAAAAAGTATCTATACTAAAACCAAGTCCAACATAGAGTTGAACATAACAAACGCCAATCGTGATATTCACGTGATCGGCCGGCAACAGGTGGACATGGCAGTGCTCATTGGTCAATTCATTGGTAGGCCGCGGTGCCGCCTTAATACAGAGTCGCAATCAGACGTTTGCGTGGCGTGTTGGCGTGCATCCTGCTTGTTTAGCATTTCTTCATTTCGCGGTTTTCATTTGCTTTTGTTAAGTTTTTATTGTATTTGCTGGATTTTTCATAGTTATTATCATTTGCTATTGTTATGTATTACTGTGATCTGTAATCGAAGATGTCCAGTACAGATACTGCTGGCGAGACTGTGAGTTGTTGCTTGAGTCCAGTTATAAAACGATCCAAAAGAAGACATTTGAGTATCGAGATGAAAGAGGTTATTTTGAATGTGTTCAAAAAGGAGATAGAGGAAGATGGAACATCCTCGGTCGAAGACGTCGCTTCGAAAGTTGCTGACAGAGTTGGAGTATGTCGCGCTTCGATTTTTAATATTTTGAGGGAATATAAAGCTAATCATACATTTTCCAAACCTAAGACAAATCAAAATCGCCCAAGCATTATAAAATCGATAGATGAGGCTGATAAACATGCAATAAGGAGGAAAGTGCATTAATACTTTTTTAGAAATGAAATACTCACGGTGGAAAAAGTACTCACACAAATAAATGATGCTATGTTGCCTAGTTTCAAGCGGTCTACATTTAGTAATTTTTAAAACATTTAAATTTCAAATGGAAGAAACGAGGACGCAATAGTTTACTGTTGGATAGGGAAGAACTCATAATCTGGAGAAGAGAATATTTGACCAAAATCAAAAAATATAGGGAGCAAAAAAGGACAATTTATTATTTGGATGAAACCTGGGTTAATGCTGGTCATACTACTCCTAAGGTATGGGTCGATGAAACCGTGACCTCATCTAGGAGGGCATTTCTAGATGGACTGTCCACCGGTTTGAAAAATCCATCAGGTAAACTTTTAATCGTAACTTAACAAAAGATACTTGAACATCCTTTAAATTATTTTCTCTTTCAAAGTAATTTGATATTTCAGGATATATTCAAGAAAACGTTAGCTTTTCTTAGCTTGTATATTTTATTTAATTGAAATCATTTTGTTTCTACAATATTTTACTTCCCACGCATAGACCAGGAATTCCGAATTTAAAATAACATTCATGACACTAGTTTACGTCGGTCTGGCTGTCTGTTGGCTGAACAGCCTTCTCTTTCCGGAATTAACTACGCGTGCTATGTTTGTATCTGAATTACATCGTATTGTTGGCGAACCAGATTCTTAGAAGCTTGTATCTTACATTGAAGTTCTGCCATCTGGGCTGTCGGGAATCTGTAGCTCAGTGGTAGAGCATCTGCGCGTAAAGCAGAAGGTCTCGAGTTCAAATCTCGACGGAGGCCAGTTTATTCTTCCGAATTTCAAAAAATCCGATTTCAAGTGTGTATTTTATCACTATGGTGTTTTATTAAGTTACATACCAGTTCTCACTTCCAGGTAAAGGAAAAATACTAATTGTTTGTCATATTGGCAATGAGAATGGGTTTGTTGCTGAAGGGCTGTGGTGTTTCGAGTCAAAGAAAACAGGTGATTACCACGAAGAAATGAACGGGGAATCTTTCGAAAAGTTTTTTCTAATGTCCTACCATACCTGGAAGACAACTCAGTAATTGTACTGGACAATGCGCCATACCATTCTCGACGAATAGAGAAAACCCCGGCGACGTCATCGAAAAAAGTTGAAATACAAAATTGGTTGCGAGCAAATAATATCAGCTTTGAGGACTCAATGCTAAGAGTCCAGCTATTAAAAATTGTCAAAGAGCATAAGGCTGCATACGAAAAATATGCAGTCGATGATATGGCAGCAAGCCATAACAAAACAGTCCTTCGTCTGCCCCCATATCACTGTGAGCTAATTCCCATCGAGCTCGTATGGGCGGATGTTAAAAACTTTGTGGCACAACATAACACTACGTATAAATTTTCCGACCTCAAGGTACTTTTTGATGAAGCCCTAAGCAGAATCGGAGCCGAGAAATCGGACAAGTGTGTTCGGCATGTGATAACAAAAGTCGAGACAAAGATGTGGGAGCTCGATAATATTTTAGAAAGACAAGTGAAACCACTGATAATTGAATTTGGCCAGAATGATACAAGTGATGAGGATGACAGTTCAAGTTCAACATTCTGATAAACAATGTTAATAGTTGTACGTAGAATTAAAATGATTACATTCCTTTTCAAATGGCGTTTATGATTTATGGAAAATCCAATGGAAGTCTTTTAACCCTTTGACGCCTACTGGTTTCACGACGAAACCACCTGAATAAGAATTAATTTCTAATCGCCGAATGGTCTTGGTGCGTAACCTCATACAGTCACGTGCCCTTGAGACTCCATCTGATAGGCTTTGACAGTTGCGTCGGTTGTATTTGGTTTCCTAGCGTAATGATAACGTTCAGTGTGCGTTGTTGCAGCAAACAGGTGGTTGATCAAAATAAATAGGGGATTTTTCGCTGTTAGATAAACAATGGGAGGTAAGTAGAGAGTAATAGATGATTTATATGATATGATGTTGATCATGATTGTAAAATATTTGGGAATTGAATTTGACCAAATTTAGCTCATATTTTTATACAAAAATACCTTCGGTTACGTTATGAAACCAGTAGGCATGCCGTGTTTTTTTTTCAGATCAGAACAAGAAATATTATTTTGCCGACTTAGAAAAGATGAGTTCAGATGAACACATGAATGAAGATGTGCAGGATATTGCTTGTCCTCGTTTAGTTTTGGAGTATAATAAGCACATGGGTTATGTAGACAAACTAGACATGTTGAAGTCAATTTATGAATTAGATCGAAAATCTAAAAAGTGGTGGTTGCGCATTTTTTGGTATTTACTTGACATATCCCTAGTGAATGCATACATAATTTTCAAGAACCGAAATACTACGACTAAGTCCGGCAAATGTATGACATTGAAGGATTTCAAGCTAGCAGTTTGCTTGGGACTTATTGGAGCAGACGAAAATATTCCAAAGAAATCATCAGTGCAACAAAATACCTTCAAAGCCAATGTGCCTCAGGAAATTCGGTATGATTCTTGTGCACAGATGCCAATCCATGGAAGTTCAAGAAGATGTGCTTATTGCAGCTCTACATCATCACCACAACGGACAAAATGGATTTGTTCCAGGTAAAGAAAGTAATGCTTCATCTTCTTTTTAGTTTTAGCAAAAACTTTTTTTTCAGATGCAACGTTGGATTATGCCTCAACGCAAATAAAAATTGTTTCCTTCCGTATCACATACGATAAATGGAAAATATCGGATTTGTCTTCTTTTATTACTTGAAATAAAATTTTTGTTTAAAAAAATCATTAGTTCCTTTTACTACCTAGTGGTTTCATAATGAAACCATATTCTAAAGCATTTCAGGATTAAAAAAATAAATAAAATGTGTAAAGTTATAACATATTGTTCACATTTACCCATATTAAAAGAAAAAGATTCGCAAATTCGAAAAAAAATTAAATCCGGCGTCAAAGGGTTAAAGTGCACATAGTGGCCACATTTTGTTATAGATCTGCCATATTTCACTTCAGTCGCAACCATGAAGATTTTTTTCTAAGATATAGCATCCGCAATCGATAAATCGTTTGGAATCATTGAATCATCGCAAAAAGGTGCTGAAAACGACTCTGTACAAACCGTCAGCCTTCGAGATACGCGTGCGCAGTGCATGACTATGTTTACATCAACTCTATCTTGGACTTGGTTTTAGTGTACAGGTATAGATTTTTTGTTTAAGTTTCCCTGAAATGGTACCTACATAACTTACCTTGAATAGAATTCTGTTACTAAAACAGCAGTTGTCTGATTAAGGTGTTGATATTCAGATATAGCATAACATTGCCCAAAGACGTCTTAGATGCATCTGCTTCTTCGATCTCCCTCATCATTTTCTGAAACAAATGTTATATAGTGTTTTATATTAAAGATGATTGAAAAGCTCCTCATTATTATTTTTACCAGAGTGCTAAGGAGACGTCATGATAGAATCAGTAAGTCAGCCTTATAATAATAATAATAATAATAATAATAATAATAATAATAATAATAATAATAATAATAATAATAATAATAATAAAAACAAAAAGGGTGTGCTAAGGGAGCTATGGGATGCAAAGAACAGCTGGCTATCGATTCAGTCATCTGTAACCAAGCCTATACCAACAAAAGGAACCTATACATTACGTACATCGACTATCAGAAGGCATACGATTCTGTACCTCATGAGTGGCTTGTCAGGGTGTTGAGGCTCTATAAGGTAGATGAGCATGTAGTGGCCCTATTAGAACATATGCTGAAGACCTGGAGAACCAGAATAACACTGCATACAAACGGGACCAGCACCATTCAAACTGAGACGATCTCTATCCGAAGAGGTCTCTTTCAGGGTGATTCATTAAGTCCCCTATGGTTTTGCCTAGCTATAAATCCCCTCTCAAACCTCTTAAATGCAACAGGGTATGGATATAGTCTGAAAGGTAACAGGAACGCATCCATAAAACTGAACCACTTGCTGTATATGGACGACCTAAAGGTAATAGCTGCTACTGAGAATCAAATGAAACAGCTGCTAGAGATAGTCGGTCAGTTCTCAGATGACATAAGTATGCGATTTGGGATGGATAAATGCAAAACCTTATCTATACGTAGGGGGAACATCTACCCTGGAGGATTTTCAAGCTGCAGAGGCCAAAACATTGACGCAATGGACGCAAATGACACATACAAGTACCTTGGAATGGCGCAGGCCCGAAGGATAGACCATAAAAAAATGAAGGAAGCTATATCGCAGTCCTTCACAAAAAGAATACGGCTACTTCTGAAAACAGAACTCAATAGTAAGAATCTAGTCAAGGCGATTAACACCTACGCATGCTCTGCCTTGAACTACTCGTTCGGTATAGTTCTGTGGAGTAAAACTGACATCGAGAAACTAGAGAGGCGGGTAAGGACTATGCTAAAAAAAAAAGGAGCGCACCATCCTCGCAGTGCAATAGAGCGCACAACCTTACCCCGACAGTTAGGAGGAAGAGGTCTAATGGACATCAGCAAGCAGCTAGCTCAACAGGTACTCGCCTTGCGATCCTACTTCTTTGAGAAGGCCGAGATCTCTGAGCTGCATCGCATCATATGCTCAATAGATGACACAACGCCCTTACACCTTAGTAGACGAGATGACCAACCGAGTCACCAAACCAACGAACAGAAGCTACAACGATGGATTGAAAAACCTCTACATGGAAGACATGCCAACGAGATTAGCCAAGAAAACGTTGACAAGAAAGCGTCAAACTATTGGCTTACCTCAGGCCAAATGTTCCCTGAGACTGAGGGATTCCTTGTAGCTATACAGGATCAGGTCATCCCTACCAACAATTACAAGAGGTTCATACTTAAGAACTTGCAACAGTCTGATAAATGCAGGTACGGCTGTCAGGACTCCGAAACAATACAGCACGTAACTGGTGGATGCCAAGCATTCGCTCCAACGGACTATAAGGAGCGCCACGACATAGCTGCCAAAATCATTCACCAGGAGTTGGCATACAAATTCAAACTGATCGAATGCAAGCTACAGTACTACAAATATACACCGCAATGTGTCCTCGAGAACGACAAGTATAAACTATACTGGGATCGCACTGTGCTTACGGACCAATACATAAAACAAAACAGACCTGACATAATCATTGTCGACAAGGGCGCCCAGAAAGTAACTCTGATTGATGTGGCCATACCTAATAGTAACAATTTAACATACAAGCATAATGAGAAAGTTGCAAAATACAGGGAGCTAGAATTTCAAATTAAACGCCAGTGGAAAATGAAGTACGTGGAAACAATACCAATAATAATGTCATCTACAGGGGTGATACCAAGAAGGCTGCTAGAAAACATCAAAGCGCTGGAACTGAGTGAAAACATTTACAAAATCATACAGAAAGGAGTTTTGCTGGCAACTGCCCGCATAGTAAGAAAATTTATGGGAAATGCAAGTACCTAGGGAGGTCACTATTGAGGCTTACCCCTTTGATGCTTGAAACGTCCGGGTTAAGCCACAACACCCCGATTAACGGGAGTAACAAAGCCCTACGGCTATAAAAAATAATAATAATAATAATAATAATAATAATAATAATAATAATAATAATCTATATTCCAAATTGTACAATGACATTACAAAAATTGTATAGCCACTACAAAATGAAATTTTGCGTCACGATCACTATAACTATAGTAGTTTACCTTTTTTTTGTGTTACATGGTTATTTATCTTAAAACAGCTACTATCTTATACTATTACAACTCCCATAGAACTCATCTATTATATAAGGCTCTATCTGTACTAGAAATTGCTTAATAGTCTTTTTAAATTTATGTAAACTGTTTATGTCTTTAATTTCATTTGGTAGATTGTTAAAAAAATTTAAACACATGTAAATAGGGCTTTTTTCTGTGGAGGATAATCTGTGTATTGAATAAGTAACATTGACTGTTCGAGTATCACCTCAACCTCAAATAAATTTTTATTTTCGAAAAAAATATAAGACACTCATACACATAGATGGCATACACAGTCATGATTTTTTCAGTTTTCAACACCCCCCTGCAAGTTTCATTAAAATTTAGTCCCTTTAGCAGACGTACTGCTCTTTTTTGAACAACAAATTTTTTTTGAATAAACCTATTGCGTCCCCAAAAAATAATCCCATACTTTAGAACACTTTCAAAATTAGCATGGTACAATATTTTCATACTCGTATTATTTAGATATCTTGATATCACCCTAAAACCATAGCAAATAGAATTGAGCCTCTTCAGCAGTTCGAATACATGTGTTGTCCAATCTAAAAATTCATCAATATAGATGCCTAAGAATTTTACACTTTCACTCAACTGCTGTTGATGATCATCTATATCGATATATTGTGGCTTAACGACTTTACTCTGCTTAGTTCTAAATAATGTTGCATCAGTTTTGGATTTATTCAGCACTAGTTTTTTCCCAGAAAACCATGTATTCACACTTCTGAATAAGAGATTTCCATTAGCAGTTAGGTCCTCTACACTTGTCCCACCCAAAACTAAATTTGTGTCATCAGCATAGCAGATAATTTTATCCTTGCTATGATCACCACTAGTAACAAAGCAGAGATCGTTTAAAAAAACTACAAACAAAATGGGCCCAAGTATACTACCCTGTGCTATGCCGGTTGAAGTCAACTCAATGTTTGACTTGTAAGTTTGACCTCCTTTAACAATTTCAACCCTCTGTTGTCTATTATAGAGGTATGACTTGAACAATTCTAGCGCAGTTCCTCTCACACCATATCTTTGTAGCTTTAATAACAATATGTCTCTGTTGATGCAATCATAAGCTTTGAACAAGTCCAGGTAGAAACCAACCGCTAAGTTTCCCTCCTCTAATTGCTTAAGTACTGTTTGAACAAATTGAAAGATTGCAGTATCTGTTGTTCGCCCATGTAGGTAACCATGCTGATGTGTATTAAATAAATTACAGTCATCCATGAATTCTAATAATGTCTTACTGATGCCTAACTCAAATAATTTTGAAAAACCTGTTAAAATATTGATTGGCCTATAATTTTCCAGTTGCTCTGGATTACCTTTTTTAAAAATTGGTTTTATAACAGCTATTTTCAAATTCTCTGGGAATGATCCTTGTCTAAAAGCATTATTAATAAGTAAGCACAAAACATGTTTTAAAACTGGAATGGAAAGTTTTACTATTGTTGTTGGAACATCATCTATACCACAGCTGAATTTATTTTTTATCCTCCTCGATAGTTCACACACTTCATCAACAGTCAGTCTTAAGTATAATGATTAGTTGTTTTCTTGTAAATTGCAGTCAAAAGTTACCTGTGTCACATCTTTCAGTAAAAGCGGAATTGCTGATAACAAATATTCATTATACGCTGTGGTATTAGATTTGGATCTCCTTTGCTATGAATGTCTTTATGATTGTTTTGACCTGTGATTTCATGATATATCGCCCACATAGATTTACTTTTATTGTCCGAATTTCTGATTTTCTGATCGTATTTTTCTGATTTGGCCTTCTGCAACAAACAATCATATTCTTTTTTTGTGTTCTTGTACATTTTCTTATAATCACCATCTACTCTACATAGGGTCAACAGAATATCCAGTCTATGTTTGCACTCTGTAATCACTTCATTACGCTCATGTTTCCTCACACGACTCTTATCACTAAATCGTTTCAAAGGAAAACACTGATTAAATATACCTATGAAATTATTCATGAATACAATCCATTGCTCATTTACATTTCCAATATCCTGCACCAGCTCAATCCAATCCTCATTTTTTATACATTCAAGAAAGTATTGTTTGTTATCTTCTGAAAAAATTCTTTTATACGTGTAATTTGACGTTGTATCTGGGACCGCAAATAAATTGATTTTCTGAGTAGTGTGATCGGAAATATGAGTGCAAAGAACAGATGCACTTTCAATTTCGAAATTTGTGAACATATTATCTATGCAACTAGCAGTACTATGCGTTATTCTTGTATTTTCTTTTATTTTTGGTTCCAAATTAAATGAGCTCATAAGCGTCAATAAGTTATTTTTGTTTTCATTCTCTATTAATATTTCAGTGTTGAAGTCTCCTGATACACACAAATATCTGTTTGAAACAAAAATCTCATTTAATATACATTCTAACTTATTAATAAACTTTGAAAAGTTACCACTCGGAGGTCGGTACACAACTAACACCACAACGATTATATTACCCAATTTCATTCACTCACTGCACATTCAAACACACCTTCCTCTGCTACTTGACATCTGACATTTATACTTCTTTGATGCACACCTTTTCTCACTACCTCCAAAGCCATCTTCTCTGCAAAAAGCTGATGACAAACTAACATTTTTTAGCACTAAGTAGGGTAGTTGCTGACTCGTTTTCCAATGCTCTGTTACACATACTATTTGACATTCCTGGTGGTTATTTAACATATCGTCCATAAGATCAACAGCATTTCCCAGTGATTGCACATTTTGATGTATGATGCTGACTAGCACCCGTTCATTTGTAATATAATGATTATCTATATTATATATTGTTGCAGATTTTTTTTGTTTGACTGGATAAATTTACTTGACTAATTGGATGAGACTGTAGTGGTTATTCTTCTGTTTTCCTTTTTTCAATGTTTAATATTCTTTGATAGCATAAGCAGTTTGGATCTGTGACCGCGTGGTTTGTATCTAGAGATTTTTTAAACATCCTGTTTGTTTCAATGCAATTAATACAGTTTTCCATATTAGATGTACAACTATCACTTTTGTGTTGACCCGCGCATTTGAAACATGTTTCATTATTGGTACACTTAATAGCTATATGCCCATACCTAGCACACTTGAAGCATCTCACAACTCGAATATGCTCATGCAGCACACAACGCCTCCATCCAATGTTAGAATTAGATTTTAATTCTAAAAAGTAATTCACCTGTAATAATTGCTGTCTGTCTAACTACTATATACTATTGTCAAAAGGGCTATTAGGTGAAACGTCACGATTGGATCTGTTACCGTGTTTACATTATTACATACTAGACACTCCTGAGTTTTGTATGTTAGTTTCAAAAATGTGTTGAATTCTCCAAGTGTGTTTCTAATTTAACAATATAATTTCAGTAGCGTTGTTTTTAATATGTGAAATATTTTTGGGACTAGCTCCGTCAAATGGTACATAACGTATGTGAAATACCTATGGTTCATCTACTAAAACGGCGGCGGCTGTCTGATTGAGGTATTGATATTCAGATATAATAGAACATTGCCCAAATATGTCTTAGAGGCATCTACTTCTTCGATCTCCCTCATCATTTTCTGGAACAGATGTTCTATAGTACGTATTTTGTATTAAACATGACTGAAAAGCCCCTCACTATTATTTTTATCAGAGTGCTTCGGAAACATTATGATAGAATCAGTAAGTCAGCTTTCTACATCATGTAAAAAATTAATGTTCCAAATTTTGCACAACATCTGAGATGATTTTATTTTTGAGAAGTAGTTCATCTGCAATAATTGCTATACCTACGTCTTACCAGTACTATTGCCAAAAGGGCTAATAGGTAAAACCTCACGATAGGATCTGTTAGAAGCTCCAGAATTTTTTATGCTAGTTTCAAAAGTGTGTTGAATTCTTCAGATACATAACTTACCTGAAATACAGCTCAGTTACTAAAACAGCGGTTGTCTGATTAAGGTATTGATATCCAGATGTAACCAAGATTGCCCAGAGATGTCTTAGAATCATCTACTTCTTCGATCGCCCTCATCATTTCCTGAAACAAATGTTGTATAGTACTTTGTATTAAAGATGATTGAAAAGCTGCTCATTTTCATTTTTACTAAAATATTAGACTGCTAGGGAAACGTCATGATAAAATCGGTAAGTCAGCGTTCTACATCATATAGAAAATGAATGTTTGCAATTTTGAAAAACATCTAAAATGAATTAGATTTTATTTTTGAAAAATAGCTCTGTCCGATGAAGTGTCACAAAAAGATTCATACTCCTATTCATCGCTATCTGAAATGGTTGCGAGGCTTATAATAATTAGAGGTCATATTAAAATGGTTAAAAAATGTTTAGCTATTGTTATTGTCAGGAGAGCTAATAGTGAAACATCACGATATAATCTGTTACTGAAGCTGGACCTTACATGAGCTCTCCGTTAGATTTTAATTTCTATTTATCGTATCCAACAGCTCTATTTAAGTTACTCGAGATCTTGAAAATATGTATAAAACATTTAAAACATATTTCAGCTCTCTAAGCCTGTTTATTATTATGAATCATATTTTTCTACATGTCAATACGGAGATTAATCCCTATCCTCCGCCCCTGACCCCTTTGCAGTGGAACAAGTGATCTTAGTAGGCTATGCTAAGAAAAAATTGGTTAATATGTCAAATTGATTTGCTGCCTCACACCAAGCAGGTTTTGAATTTGTAGACTATCCCCCGTATTCACCAGATCTGGCCCCCAGTAACTTTATAAAAAAAAGCGCAAATCAAATGTCGAATATCCGGTGATTCCGAGGTCGCGAGTCTGCGCTGGATCTGCTCTTATACAAAATCATCAAAGTGTGGGTTTAGCCAAAGTATAATAATTATTGCTTTCATGACACTATGATGTGATTAAGTGGCCTCAGTGGATTAGTACAACAATTACACGGTTATTCCAAAGCATATGTGAGTAAACGCAATTTATTTTTTCTGCATGGTCAAATTTGTGTACGAATAATCCGTATATGGTACTCCCCACTTATATAAGTCACGCCCACGGCCTGCCAAATTTTTGAAGAAGCTATCAAAACAGTTCCAGCGAAATATATGAGTCCCCTATTTCCAAAAGCGGCTAAATCCAAAATTGATGGTATTAAGAAAAAGGCGAAAAACTGTAATTCTTACTATTTGTAAGTTTGTGAGTCAGTAATACCGTAATATTAATGTATGTAGCACAATAAAGGATTTTTGAAAAATAAAACATATTTTTTGTTTTATATGTCAGTATGGGAGGGGGGGGGGGGGTAGGGATGGATCTACCCGAGTTTGAATGTGAACTCAGGATTTACCCGGTATTGAAACGAAGTTTGTGTAAATTCTTTCCTGATGTATTAACATTAGATAACAAAAAGGAATAAAAAAGAAAATCATACATTCTTTCTTGTAAACTGTTTTGGGTACATCAACTTAAAACTCAACTTGAGAAGTAGAAAGTCCTTTTTGTTAAAAACGAAAATAAAAATCATAAAACATCAGCTTCAAAGCTACACTTGGTATTAGCAAAGCACACACTTTTATCATCAGCATTTTCTTCTGCTTGTGTTAAACTTTGTTGATTATTCATAACAGTCTTATAGTATTCCAATTCGAATTCTTCATTTTTTTGCTTCCACGCCGTTCCAAAATGTTTTGTCAAAAGTTCATCAACATTCTTTAGTTTTTCGGGATTTATTTTCAAGTTATTTATACAAACGTTTTCTGGGGACATGAGCGATATCCTCTTCCCCCTTCTGCAGATGCCTTTAGCGTTATTCACATCAGACTGGTAATTTGGTTCACCCCTTACCAGCACTTGCAGAACGAGTCAGTATCAACCGCTTACATGACTTGATTTGTAAATGTAGTGAGGTTGGTGACTTGATGACATTTGCGGCCTCCTTTTTCCAATTTTGAATATGCCAGTCCTGTCCCAATTTTTTTAAAGTACCATAGTTTTCGAAAATATTATAATACGTTTCAGGCTTGACTATTGTGTCAAGTTTTTTTATCTTTTTTTCTATCAAGGCGAAAACTCGATCTGGAGGTAAAAAAGAATGGCCAGTGACCGGAAATATCAATTGCAGTTTTTCGATATGGCTCGGAGCTTCTAACATCCATTTAGCGCACATAGACAGAACAATACTATTTTTGTTCTGCCCAGTGCAGCCATCTGATACCAGTCTAATCTCTTTCACATTCTCAGGAATCGTGATTTTGTTTAAAGAGTCATAAACCGCTGAGGCGATTTCATGCGATCCCTTATGACATTCTGTTTCAAGCCATGTATGGATATAAACATTTTCTTTTAAAAGTTTTGCTTTTGATGATCCTATGACAACAGTAAAGTTGTAAAGATACAGTTGCCTTTGTAATATCTTATTTGATCAGGAATTTTCGGTAATACAAGTTTTTTTGGCAGTCAAATGTCAGAATCAATAGATCATCACTTTGGCCTCTGAGTTTATCATAAAATGCTTTTGCCCTTAGCTTATGTATGCATTGTTTCACTATTAAATCGTTTTTTACCTGCAAATCTTTCTCTCTCTTGATCATTTCTCTGTATTCAAGGCATTGCGAGCAGACATCTACTTGTGGCGCATTGAATCCTATATAATATACACGTCAACAGGATCTAGCCGGTCTTGTTCATAAACAAGAACATAATAGTTGGTGTAGCAGTGGATGTAGCCGGTTTTGGTAAAACCAAGGATATAGCCACTTTTGTAATAAAACACGCATCAGCTTTAGCCGGATTTGAAAATAAGACTGAAATAGTGTGCTGATTTATATAGATTTTGCCGCATTTTGGAAACGAGTATGTATTACAGTATATTACTAGAACCTTTGACTATGAGATGGCAGCATCCACACCATTTTTCGTAAATATGGATTTAGCCGCTTTTGGAAATAGGGGACTCATATATCTCAGTCCCTAGGCGACAGAACACACGATAAAGTTACCATACAGATAGAGTGGTAGAAATCACGTGAATAATGGTTACAACAGGAGTAACCCTCGAGGACATATACAAGCTGATCAAGGAGGGTAATCAAGAACTCAAGGGACAAATTAATAGCTTGAGCGAGACTGTTAATGAAGCCAAAAAAGAAATAAACAACATCAATAATAAGTATAGAGATATCGAGAAGGAAAACTCATTATTGAAAAGCAAAATCCTTAATCTAGAGAATAAGCTGAAAAAATATAACATAGTTATCTATGGTGATAAGGGGCCTATGGAAGATACTTTAAGCACTATCGAAGGAAAATTAGAATTTCAAACTTCCCCAAGTGCCGTAAGGGACTGTTTCCGTGTTGGCAAAAAGCTATCCGATTCTGATAATAGAGCTAGGCCACTTGTCGTCGAATTCGTTAATTACAACGTAAAACAAAAAGTTTTGGAGAAGGCAAGAAAACTTCCTAAAGGTGTTGACCTGTGTGTCGATAACTATTACACTCCAGAAGAATACGCCAACAGAAAATTACTTCATCAGCACCTGAAGAAAGCCCGAGAAGCATCTAATTCTGCGTTTATTAAAAACAATATTCTTTATGTCAATGGCGAAGCATTTTCCTGGGAAAAGCTACAGAATGACGATATTGACGACCATCAGGATGAAGGAATCATTGAGACAGTTATCTCTAAGCAGGATAAAAATACCGAAGAACAACTGATCCCTCAAGATACGAAAAGAGGATAAAATAGACTGCAATATGAACCAAGCAGGGTCAACAAGTTAGTTCCAGCATGAGTTTAAAGTAGTCGGATGGCTAAAATTTTACTTTATGCATATCCACAGGTAATTGATTGTTTCCTTTCTCTGTTATAAGTGTTATATTCTAAGTTTTTTTTTCTCTCTCTCTCTATAGTTTGTGTCAATGTTTTCCAGGTCGGGTTGAAAAACAGCATCAGCTGACACTCCACCTTTTCGTCACTGTTCCTTTTAAACAAATTATTTTGTAATCGTGTGACGAATAAAGGCCATTTATTATTATTATTTATTATAAATGTAGCCTGCTTGCAAGTGGATTAGGGTAACCATCATGTTTTTTATATTATGTAAAATCTGTTTTAGACTAGCGTACTAAATGTCCAAACGCGCCACTGTTAATCATTATGACAAGATCAATGTATCTTCTATAAATGATTTAAAAATACATGCTTGCTTTTTTATTTTTGATGTTACACAAAATGGTAGTTGAATCAGGTATCAGTACTCCACCTGAAAATATTTGCTGAAGTCAATGATTTGGCTTGAGGTCATGTGTTAATTTGCTTTATGGTGATCTATATTTTTGAAAATATAATATACAATATATTATCATAATATATAAAAATACTATAAACAAATTTTCAAAGAGTGGTGACGTGCAACCTTGGCAAGGCTTTTACTCCTTGGCGGTATAAGGAGTTTCGAAGACTTGAATGCCCGTACATCCACACGCGGATTATAAGTATTCCTACACGGTTCTTAATAAAAGATAAAATACGCAACACCTCTTACAAGAATCTCAATAAACAAAGTTTGAACGATTTTCATTATTTTCGCTTATTGTCCGAAGCTCCGCCGCCACTGGATCGATTTTCAAAACCTACAAGGCTTTCTCGTTTTTGGCACAGCTGTAAGTTTGTGACAAGACTCCATCAAAATCCGACCTGTGCTTTCTGAGTTATACAGGGGTCAAAGATTAGCGGAGAGATCCCAAGGAATAAAAATATTTCAATTTTAATTTATTACAATAGAAGACAACGTCAGAAATATTCGTTTATTTTTTGCGCCCTCTAGAAACTAACGTAACGGAAGGGGGAGGGCCATCCATCGACAAGAGATAACTTTTGCGTGAATGCGTTACTACCTCCAAAACTTTCTGAAGAGCGATGGAGAGCATATTTTGAAGAACCAAATCGTAAACACCTATGAAATTGTAAAAAACACAAGATGAATACGCAAATCTTAATTGTATGAGTGTGTTTGACTAACTTAATTCCTTCAATTGTTCTGTTATACGTGTTAGTAGTTAACTTTTTTTCAGAGGGACCAATTTGTACCGAACATAATACTTTATGAAGTGATGAGTCAATCTACTTGACGCCATTTTGCAAAAAATGTACTGTACAACGACACGCCGGCACATGTGCCGGAAATAGGAATATTCTGCAACATGTTGCGGCACACGCACTGACCACAAAAATGTGCCAACGTGTTCTGCAATATGCTGCAGACTGTTCACATTTCGTCGGACATGTGACAATACCTGCTATATGCAGGAACCGTAATTTTACAGGGGACTAAAAAAACCTTATAAATTTTATACTACCGGCCTTAAGACTCTACAAATGTGGTCACAAAAAATAAATGACGTTTAACACATATTTAATTCATTTTTATCTAAGTGAAGCTCTAATGGACAAAATTAGTACAGATAGCTGATATTTCTGACACCTTTCTTTGCAGTTAGCAGATATTGTACTATGATTCATAGATGGATTTAGTGAGATTCGTGTTAGAAAAGCTGTTATTCATTATATCAAATGAAAACTTTAATGCTGTTACAAATCAAAAAGATAATAGCATGTATTCTCAGTTACACCTTAAATGAACGTTAAGCTTCTTTCCTTGACATATGGCAAATTGTCGTAAAACATGTGACAGTCCTTAGATATAACACTTATAATCTGAAATGACGGGTAGCTGTTTTGGTATCATAGGCTCTACACTGAAGTCTAGTTTCACTTCAATTTTTCCATCGGGATTATAATATAGTACTTTGATGTCCGTGACTAAATTGTCCCTGCCTGGTCTAATTGTTGAGTAACGCTGCACCTCTGTTCGAGAGTAGTCCTTGAAGAAGTCAATTGGATCACCTTATATGGCTCTGGTTTTGTCCTAGCTTCTTTTGACGCCTTAACACAGACATTTGGTAATCCAATAACTCTATTTCTCAGTTTTCTTTAAATGCAACTGTGGACAGAGTCACATTCCATTTGGGTGTGTATCCTTTGGTGAGATATTTCGGAGAAATCACAACGTCGTGTTTGATTGCAAAGTTAAGAAAAATAGCACGCGTAATTGTCAGATAGCTGGAATTGCCGCTCATTGACAGACGGTATTGTTTGGGCTGAATAATTCAAAAACTAAATTTTTCTGCAGCTAGCGGACTCTATCACAATGTGCGCTGTAGGTAGACGAAGAAAAATTGTGCATATACCTCAAATTGGCCAAAAATGTCAGGTAGCAGGTATTGTCAGATGTCTGACGATTTACTGAGGATCTGAGAATGCTTCCGGAAATGTACCAGACAAGATGCCTTTCCACTTAAACAAGCTGCGCAAGATATGCTTGCAACTTGTTTAAATGTAAGCATACCTTAAATAAAACCGCAGATGTTTGGTAAATGGCTTTACTGACATTTCGTCGAGCATGATAAACCTCAAAACGCAATTATTTAGAAAAATGTGAAATATGTGTAGTTCTCCTGTGTACCCTAATCAGTTTCTCTTACAATTCGAATACTCATTTGAAACGGAATGAATAGTGATATTAGTTCTTTTTCAGTGTTTTTTGACGAGCAGAATGAAGATATCGACGACAAAGATCAAAATCACCAAATATTTTTCTATATCCAACAAAACTTTTTTTACTCTATATGATAATATTAGTTTTAGGGCCAATTTCACCATCGTTAATCAGTTTGGACCAATAGGAAAAGACCTTATTGAAATGCAATTTGACGCAAGCTGTCAAAGCTCTCTGAATATCAGTGATTTCTATTGAGATATTGAATAAAATCGTGAAAATTCGACTGTATTATAAACAAGACCACTTTTTGATTCCAACATGATGCTTCTGTACAGAGAAAGCAGAACAACTTTAATGTATTTTGATTTCTGTTATAAATTTACATTTGACTATCAGTTATCCCCAAAGCCCAATGAGAATGCGACAAATAATAGGTCGATTTTCTAGCTGTTAAATTTTTCAGCAGGTTTGGACGTTTGTTAATGCATGGCAATCTCGAATTTGTTAAGTTCAATATTCTGAGTGTTTATATGTTATTATAGCTACATACCTGTTGAGTAGTGTGGATGTGTCTGTATTTTGCAAGAAAATAGAATATAAAATACATTCCAACCAATTCCTCATCTTCCTTTACATCATAATAGTAATCATTTATTAATTCACGGGTTAATGAATTTCTTCAAAGCAATAAAAACAGTGCCCTCTCCATCCTAAAACACAGATAATATAGACAAAAGATGATGAAAAATTTCTCACAAATAATGTCTTTTAAGTCCAAAAATCATAAAAACTAATAATGTTTATTGTTTGATTGCCTTTTTGACTGGCGGCGATATCTATCTGCCATTGCCAAGTCTAACGACGATCACGTCCAGTGGTGGAGGGTGCGAAATGAATGTTTTACATTTGCTGGTTTTGAATTTAAAGTAGGAACACAAACATAGTACTTATGATAGTTGACTGATAACACTTCTTGAAGAATATTTGAAAAGTGTGAACACCATCATGGTCTGTTGTCAAATTGTAAATGAAGTATCTGAAAATTCTTACATACAGTGGACCTTCGTCATAGTTTACTATCCCGATTATGATCATTTTTGGCAAATGTATTGTATCATCAAATTGATGAACAAATATAAGAAAGCTCTTATATAGCCTGCTGCCCTATCAACACAAATTTAACATACAGGTCGCCTAGCCGTGGGGATGCAGTGGTCGGGATGAATATCACGGCAGCAACTGATGATTTGGGCACGTCTGGTAACAACGTATTAAGTCAAACTCGCTACCTTCACAAATTTGAAGATTTTGTACAGGGTGTCTAGATTGTGGAACAAAGTACGGGAGGAAGCTTTTCCCAGTTCTACTAACCTTAGGCAGTTCAAAAATCGTATTAACAAAATTTCTTTGGGATCATCATAGCAGCCGCGGTGTTCCGGCATTTAGGCTTCTGCCTGCGCGGCTGTTTCGATATAAAAAAAAAAAAAACAATTTCTTTGAAAATGATGAATGATATGTTTGATTTGGCAAGGTAATGTCGCAGCCAAACGGCAGTCGGTCTTTCTGGACGCTGGCCAAGCAGATTGAAAAGAACTTGTCACACAGTAGCCTTCCACCACCTACGTGTCAGGATGGAACGATTGTAGCTGACTCGAAGGCCAAGGCTGAAGTGCTTGCCAAGATTTTTGCGGCCAACTCCACCATGGACGTCCCCCAACAAAGATTGTACTGAAGAGGTGTGCAGCGCCGCTTGCTCCAGTTCTTTCGCGTCTCTTAAAACTGTAAGTTTGCTCATGTCCAACCCATCCCAAAAAAAAGGATCTAAAACCGACCCTTACAACTACAGGCCTATAGCTCTGCTTTCTGTTATAAGTAAGGTGATGAGATGTGCAGAAATCGCGAGCTTCTGGACTACCTCGAATGTCTCGGCTTGATTAGCGACAGGCAGTATGGTTTCCGACACCAGCGATCCACAGGGGACCTCCTAGCTTACGTCACGCAATTGTGGAGTAAGCTAATTCAGTATTACGGTGAGGCTTATGACGTTGGCCTTGATATCACAAAAGCGTTCAGTAAGCTGTGGCGCGCTGCGCTCTTATGCAAACTTATATCCCATGACCTCACAGAAAGACTCACAGATGGCTGGCTGACTTTCTCTCTGGCCGCAAGGTATCCGTCGTGATTGACGGGATCTCCTCTTCATCCCGCAAGGTCAACGCGGGTGTTCACAAGAGATTGGCCTTGGCTCCGACATGGTTCTTTTTGCATATCAACGACCTCCTTTCCTGTATAATCAACCCAATCCACAGTTTCGCTGATGACAACACTCTACATGCAGGAATTCAGAGTGACAAGCCAATCTCTGCAGCTGAGCTGGAAAAAAGATCAGCGACGACTTCCTCTCTGACGAGATACCTGGAGGTTATCACTGCTTGGGGACGCAGCGATCTTGTCCAGCTTAATGCTTCCAAAACACAGCACCGTACTGACGAACAAAAAGCGTCCTAGCGCCTCATCCGGTTTCGATTGATGGCCGGGTTCTGACTAAGAGCCGTTCATTTCGGCTGATCGGAGTCCAGATCACCGAACATATCGCGTCAATAGCGGCAGCTGCTGGGCTAGGCTATTTCTTTAGGGCTGAGAAGTACTTTTCTCCACATGACCTTCTCACTCTATACAAGGCCCGGATAAGACCTAGCCTCGAGTATTGGGGTGGTACCGCTCCGACTACATTATTTATGCTCGATGCTGTCCAGAGGATCGATGATTCTTCTCTAACAGACAGTCTAGGGAAAGTCTCGGAACCCTTTCACACCGGCGGGCCGTCGGTAATCTAGCTCTCGTCTACCGCTACACCAAAGGGCTTTGCTCGTCAGAGCTCTCTTCCAAGATGCCACCGCGCGATGTGCCTGCCATACAGACCTACCGGGCTTTGGCCTCCCATCCTAACCGTGTCGAATTTCGTTCACCCAGAACTGGCCGATATGACCCCTCCTTTGTCCCGAGGGTGTACAGATTGTGGAGCAATCTACAAGAGGAAGCTTTTTCCAGTACTACTAACCTTACTCAGTTCAAAAATCGTAATAACAAAATTTCTTTATACAGGGTGACTTCGAAGTTGAGTCATTTATTTTAACAGTGAGTAGATCTGATTAAAAGAAATGTTTTTTCCTTTAACATTTTTCTGGTAAAATGAAAGTAACAAAGTTATAGCCCTTTAGAAGTTTGAGTACCGCCCTGTCTCAATAATAATATTATATGCTCGTGTTTGGCAACAACGGATATAATCCGTCTTATCGGTTCATCTCATCGGAAACAAAAAAGCGAAAGAATTTGAGACGCTTATCACGATGTTTTTAGTTGTATTCAGTCGATGTTTCAGTCGGTAACGCGTGAGTGAATATTGGTGTTTGTTGCGTGGCTCAAACGAAATAAAAAATGGCACATGTTTACGAAAATGGTGAAATTGTGGACATGATTCTTATTTACGGGGGGTGGAGTCTTTACAAAATGCTGCCGTGGCATCACGGATTTATGCGGATCGGTTTCCCAATCGAGTGCAACCAACCTCTCGTGCCTTTGTTAATGTAGTACAAAGGGCTCGTGAATCAGGTGACTTAAGACCTCACAGGGGAGAGCATGCCGGTGCTCCAAGACCGCACGATCAAATACAGGTCCGCACTGAAATACTTGTCGGGAGGATACTTTATAAAATAAGGTAACATTTTTTTTTATTTTTTTTTATTTTTACACACATATTTTGGTTTATCTTCCTTCTCCAATCATTATCTGAAAATTAATGACTCAACTTCAAAGTCACCCTGTATAGGTGCGTTATCTATTACTTTTTTTTCTATTTGAAAAAACAACAAGCTTTTTACGAGGTTAAATCAATTTTTTTTATTGATAAATAAAGGTTAGTTTATGCCATTTATGTACTCGTATAAAAAATAACATCAGTCATGTGACCACCGCGGCTTCGTTTACAGGCCAACATCCGAACATCAAAATTTTCAATGACTTTTCCCAGAATAATCGGGTCTATGGCCGCAATTTCAGTCCGAATATTACGCTTAAGGTCTTGAATTGTCCGGGGACCATGCGCATACACTTTTCCTTTCAAAAATCCCCAAAGAAAATAGTCAAGACGTGTTACATCGCACGATCTCGGGGGCCAACTAACATCTGAATTTCGTGAAATTATGCGGGCTTGAAATTTCGTGTGCAATAAGGCGATTGTTTGGCGAGATGTGTGAGCCGTTGCTCCGTCTTGATGAAACCAAAAATCGACGGCACCAATACGATCCAATTGTGGCCACAAAACGTCTGCTAGCATGCCGCGATAACGTTCCCCGTTGACGGTAATGGCCTTTTCTTCGGCATCTTCAAAGAAGAATGGTCCAATGATGCCACCAGCCCATAATCCGCACAAAACAGTCACCTTTTCAGGATGTAGAGGTTGTTCATGATATTGGTGTGGATTTTCAGCCCCCCAGAACCTGCAATTTTGCTTATTTACGTACCCATTGAGGTGAAAATGAGCCTCATCAGAAAAAAGCACTTTGGCCGAAAATCCGTCCTCTTTCCAGCATCCAATTGATAAAACACGCCGCTGTTGATGGTCTACCGGTTTCAATTCTTGTGTTAGTTGGATTTTGTATGGATGGAGGTGTAAATCAATGTATAAAATCCGGCGTAAAGTGGTCTCACTAATTCCCAATTGTTGCGAACGGTGCCTAGTCGAGGTGGTTGGATCTTCTCGCACACTTTCACTCACTGCGGCTATGTTTTCACGAGCACAAGCATGTTGGTATGATCTACGACCTTCAGCTGAACCAGTTTCCTGAAAACGATTAACAATCCAACGAATTCCAAGCTCTGTAGTGCGTCAATGTCGGCCAAAACTAGTGCGAAGTTTGCGATAAGTATTTTTTATATTTCAACCGTTTTCGTAATAAGTTTGGATAACCAAAATGCGTTGTTGTGCTGTAAACGAATCCATGACTGTAAAAGGCATACCTTTGACAATTCATTTATGCATACCACATGAATTTTGACTCACATGGTAACACATAAACTTATAGGTAAAAAGAAGTAATAGATGGCGCACCCAGTATATAAAATATATCGATGGTGTCAATGCAATACCTCGTACCTACGAAATGTCAAAATTTCAGGAGACAATGTTTTGCATAATAATTAATACTTGTAAGTGTTTTATTTAGTTTAACATTGTTCTAGGCCTCTAAACAAGCGAAAAAATTATTATTTTAAGTTGTCTTCTAAGAAATAGGTATTTAGTAATTATTATGTGAGATACGAAGTATTGCACAAAATTTTTCGTCAACTTTGGAACTTACGAGGTATTGTACTTATAATGAAAACCCATTTAGATTTTAGAACAATTTTATCTCAAATCCATTAAAATACAAAATAAAAGATACACAAAAACTATATCCAAGTTACAGTAAAAAAATGAACAGGAAACAAGGAAATATAAAAATAATAAAAACCTATTTGAAAGGTAAACTGTCATAAAATGGCCAATAATTTTGACCAATTTTGGTTTTTATTTCTTGTAAATGATCGTATTTCTTCTTTGCAATTGGCAGTTTGTGCTCAAACAATTGGAGAAATTGGTTTATGTCGTTTGGGGTCCTTCTTGGACGATGAGGTAATTCTGCAAACTCTTGGTCGAAATTAATTTTGTATGTTATCAAGCCTTGTTCATACTGCAGTGCCCTTATCTGCGTGACTGTCGGATCATTGGATTTTTTACCAGGGCGGATTGAATAGTAGACCAAATCGGCACTATAGTTTTTGAAAAAAGTAAAATCTGGAGTTACGACTTCATAAGGAAATGAGTTTTGACGCACTTCTCCAGTAAGACGATAGTAATCATTTGGTATTTCGATGTTCTTATTTTTTTGGTTTCTTTCAATAACAGCATGAACACTAACACATTCCATTTGAGAATGACCTTCAATCAAGAACTTTTGAGTTATTTGCACATTATATTGGCGTGATAGACTAAGCAGAGCATTTGCCATGGTACTGTTTCTATTCTGATATGTGCAACCATCAGAATAAATTATTATTGGTTTTATGTGGGCTGCATTTTGAAGATACTTTTTAACGGCTTGCAGATCTACTGTAATAACATGACAGACTCTCTGCATTGCTTTTTCTTTATCATCATTTTTTTCTTTTTGAGCTCTCTCTTTGTCTGTTCTATGTTGTTCCCAGTCTTCTAGGCTTAGATTTTGAGATTCATACTGTACACATGTATCACACCGATCCTTGCGAGGCTTGAATATACCAATATTCTTTTTATGTACCCACTTTATTAATGTATTTCTACTGGCTGGTGCTGTGTTTTGAGTTTTTGAATAATCCACGAAAGCTTTATATAAGTCTGAGTAACTAGAAAACTCATGTTCAAGGTACAACTTTGTAGTGTCTTTGCGACAATAGTGACTAGGAAGCTTTGGCAATTTTTGTAGAAATGTTATAAATGAATCATTTTGGGATTTTCTGGGTAATCTACGACTGTTAGTTTCTGCTCCACTGGAAGGTGTACCGTAATGCGATGTCTCCACCCAGCTCTTTACACTCCATTCCCCAAGCCCCAGAGTTCCCAAAAACATTTTTTTACAGACGGGTATGAGCTTATCACCAACATTCAAGCTATAATATAGGGAGCAGGAACGTCGAGAATTTTCATCTTTTGTTTTTCTAGACGTCTCCTGTCTTGAAACAAGGTTGCAGACATATACCTTCCCTTGGTCCCAACTCAGGTTCTTCCAAAAAGCTGTAAAAATTTCTTTTCGTGCTTCTTCTCTGATTTCATTACATTTTCTTTTTGAGCTGTTCTTACAGGTTTCTGAGTTACAACTTTCGCCTTGTTTCCGCTCTTCTCTTTCTATATCTTGAAACGTTCTTTTTTTATTTCATGGTCGCCTAAATCCTGTATAAACCATACTCTTCATTCTAAGTTCCTTATTTCTTTTACGTTTGGACCCAGACTGTGAACTGAAATTATTGTTCGGTTCTTCGTTGATGATAATTGGTGGATTTGTTCCTAAGTCTTCCACTGTCGAAGAGCTTCTGTTGGAATGACACATTGAAATTTGATTTATATGAATAGGTGTATCTTTAGCGGAAATGATATCCCACTGTACCCTTGTCTCTTCTAAAACACCATTTTGATCGGCAAACACACTTGAGGAACTTATTACTGAGTGATTATTTACAGCATCTAGGCTGATGTCATGGATTACATTCTGTACAGAAAATGGCACTATTTCATGTTGGTTGGTGTCTAAATTTTCAGGCATACTTGTAGTAGGAGAACCATCGTTCAGATTTTCGGCTACTGCTAGTTCGAAAGCGTGTGATATAGTGCTATTCTGTAGTTCGAGAAAATCTGAATTTAGAACTACGTGGTTCCTCTAAATTTTGTCTGCTATCCACATTATTGTCTGTATTATCGAAAACCATCTCTGCTTGGTCTATTATATTTTCAAAATCCATAGTTTGCTGCTCTTGAGTTGGAGAAATATCTGAAACAATATTTTTCCAATCAAAAAACCTATAGGAGATAATTTTTCCTTAAGTACTACTATGATTTAGGAAAAAAGTTGTTCATTTATTTCACACATGACCAACTAAAAAAAGTATCCAGTAATTTATATAATTATTATATTTAAACCTTTAATTGGATGGGCGAGGAGGGTGAATTTTTAGCCGTCACAATGTTTTCTGGCATTATAAAAATGTAAGAGAAACGAAGGGAAAGCATAACTGATAAGAAAATAAGACATCAAAGCAATGGGAACTTTCATCTAATCCTATGGTATACATTCTGTTATTAATATATAAATAATTATAACTTACTTGTGCTTGACAAGGACGCAGCTTGGCACATTTACAATATTTTTTTGCCACGCATCTTGCAATTTTTGATCTATAACAAAAATAACAAATTGCAAGGAGAAGCACTTATCTGACATGCAAATTCATATTTTGACACAAACAACTACTCGTATCGCTAGGCAATAGCTTGTATCTTCTAAATAAGAAATATTTTGTCAATTTCAATGCCACGTATCTGCCACAACTACATAATACAAGCTGAAACAACATTAATTGCTACTTTTCTTGCCAAATATGTCATACAACTACATGTTTAATATATATACTAATACCTACAACAATTAAATCAAATATAAAACGATTTCTCACCTTATTTTTCTGCGTTAAAGCATCAACACTCACATAAACACTCTACATAAGACGCCATATTTTTAGAGATACGAGGTATTGCACGAATTTGAGCGGGAATTATGGGTAAATGCAAGCCAAAAAGGAACCGCTTGATTGTTCAGCACTATCATGCTCTCTAGCTCTTTGTCTATAGCGGGTAATTCAAATTTATCAAAAAATGGAGATACGAGGTATTGCCTTGACACCATCGATATATATATATATATATATATTATACATATACAGAGGAAGCTTCCTACTTCCATTGTATGATGGCTGGGGAGATAGCGCAACACAATCATTAGCTGCTCTCGACACTTGAAAAGACTTCAACTGTAAAAAGGCGAACCTTAATGGAATTACCAATGTAGCCAAAAATGTTGCTGGAAATCGCCAGCGGACCAGTCGAAAAAAAAGTCGCTGAAGCATACTAAAATCGCTAAGTCTAGCAACATTGTTGTTCTGACCAAAGAACGGAGTCACTGAGTCACGACTTGGATAGTGATGGGATATTTTATTCATACTGATCGGTGAACGAAAATAACTGGATGACTCACCGGACTGCAAGTGGGGAAAGTGATTTTTCTCAGGTACCAAAAGGAACGCTCAAATAAGAATTCCATCTGACACGCATGGAACATTTGTCGAAATCAGGTTTAAGTATTTTATGGACATTTTTTATTGATATCGATGAATTTCTAAACATCCAAAGGTCTGAAAAATCTTTGAAAAATTTGAAGATCCCCACTAAAATATATAAGCATACCCAACAGTGAAGCGAGTGAAAAACCTTTCTGAAGCAAGTATCGAGAACCACAGGCTCCAGGGTCGCGGGGAAAGTGGAAAATCTCCGACATGTGAGGCAACTTGAAGCTACTGGAATCAGCCTTGTATGGTCTAAACTATTAAATATTACCAAGCTATTCAATCGCGTTTTCTTTCAGTGAAGCCAGTGTTGGACTGGTGCATATTCCAAATTCTTTTATAACAGAACCAATTCATTTATTCATGTTTTTTTTTTGGTGCACATTTTAAACTAGTTTTTCTCTCATTGTAGAAACATACTGAACTTGAAGCAACTTGGACTGGTGTTGTCTACTGTGTTCTGCTTTGATTTCCGTCTTTGAATGCAGCCGTGCTGTTTGCTCGTGGTTTGCTTTTAGTTTTTTTTCGATGATTCATCATAGTAACACGGAAAAGGACAAAGAAACGAAAAATATGATTCATTGACATTACTGCACGCGACACGACATGAGAGTTGTTTAATGTTGTTTTGGAAACAAATTTAGGATCAACGGTATTAACTAAGGTAGAGTATTCTACTTCTACTACAAAAACTGTGCTAGTTTCATCAGAAGAAAACACTATATCTCTGAGCCACAGAAGCGAATCTCAGGCTTTCGATTCTCCCATCACTAGTGTTATGAAATCACAATTTGTCCCCTCTTGGATTACTTGAAATAGTGATGTGCTTTCTAGTTCGATTCATTAAGTTGCGTTCAGTTCTAGGAACTGGTTCGTGAACAAACTACTTTATGCCATAATACCACAAAAAATATATGTACAGGAACAGAGCAAATATTCCAGTCTGTCAGTCAAGATAACGTAAAAACGAGTCAATTCATATTTTTTAATGGTTCCAATGCATTCCACTAATTGCAAATATATTTTCCCATCACTAACATTGTGAGCCACTAATTTCAAATGTCAAGTCTTCTTTGGTATATTCTCCTTCTCCAACGTTACTGTAGTCCATGTTTTGTTGTTTTAAGCTTGTGTTATTTATGAAAAATGGATTTTCCGTATAAAAAGTGCTCCCTCCAAGATCTTTCTTGTGCATAATTACATATTACACTGTCGTGTACACGTTAAATCTGCACTAACCCCCAAATACGTGGTTATGTTGAGTGTACCATGTACCATCACCGATGGTGGGACTGATTATACACTGAAATCAAAACAAAAATCTGCAACTGCAATTGAATGTATGAATCTTGAAATCTTACACAGTTTCGGATCAGGGGTGTCAAAATGTCGTTGAGGAATTGGAAAGAAGTGTATGAAGGTGTTGAAACGCAACACCTAACTAAAATTTGACTGAAAAGGCTTATTCATGTAAGGGTTTGAAAGTGCAAGTTTGCAAATGTAGGATAAACTATTAACACACAGCAGGTGATGTTTAGTTAATATAATCAAATATGGATTACAAAAGTTGCAATAAACATGGAGAAACCTTCAGCTAGACTGAAAAAAGTGGATTTTACTCAGACATCAAGCATTTTTTTTTAAATTTTGGATCAGTTTTATATAATTTCATAATATTTAATAAACTGAAAACATTTCAATGACAAACTGTCACTTCATATTTTACAGAGTTTTGTTTTGAATACTTTGATGCTATTTGCTGCCAAAAATTTGACGGAGAGATCTTGAGGCTGATTGGGTATATTTGACGGACTGTTTGGTACTCGTACCCTATTGGTGCAGAGTAATGGTTTGTTAAATTGTGTAATCGGCCCATAATATATAATATAGCTATGAACATAGTAAAACTATTTTTTTATTAGATCTCTTACTATAAACATACTGTTAATAGCGTATGTAGGGGAAAGTGATCTTCTCCTGCTCGACCCCCAAGCCTGCCACCCCTCCCTGATGGAGAATCGCTCGGTGGAAGATAAACATATTCCTGAATATGAATTCTGTGGCCACCACTGTGACCCCCCTTAGGGTATGTTCATAGTGCAAGGTGTTTACTGCAATGCTTTCTTCGTTACCTCGATGATCGGTTCCTCACAACACAACATGTTTTAAGTTGGGAGCGTTCATGGCGACTATGCATTCTGCGCTGCTACCTTCGCTTCATCGCGGTCGAGCGCACGGAAGAACAAATATTTTGTTTTTAGCTGGCTGTCAGGAAGGAAACATGGGGGTGTGGTTAGCTGTGATTGGTTCCTACGCAAGAATTGGATTATACTGTGCAGGTTGGTGTACTTGCGGTCGCCCAGTAGAGGCTCAACTTTGTCGAGTATGTAACCAAATGAATCTGCCGACATTCTCATGTAGGTGTGTAATCTTTCCTTGTGTCTCTTCAATTCGAGGAAAATATGGTGGTACTCTCTAAGTTCCTGTCTACTGAATGTGTACTGTATTTTCGATTTGATAGAGAACGAAACATCTACCACTTGGGTACTAGAGACAAATCACTCTCATTGTCACTGTCGCTGGACAACATCCCGCCGTATTATTCGCTCCAGAACAAATGAAAGATTAAGAACCACGTTCGAGGAGAGAAGAGAAAACGTCGAGGGTGAATCCAATAAAAAAAGAAAATTTGGTGGAAGTTTCACAGATCATATCTACATGACTATGTATGTTTGATATTTCACTTCGTATTTGCATTTCATTTATATAGAATCTTCCACGGCGTTTTGATAATTCATATGGATACCTATATACAACTACTAGGACTACTTTTTTGAAATGCAAATATTGCACGGGACGCTTTTTTAAGTAATAGGAATTCAGTCGTTTGCAATACTTTAAAGCAACACTTGTCTTACGGGTTTATATATTTTAGAAAATGTATTTGAAAACTGTTGACGCTTCCAGTATCTCCAGAGATACACGAAAAAGGAAACGATTTTTTCCAAAATCGTTTCTAATTTTTCTGAACATATTTGAATAAGGATTTAAAAATAAACTGCACATTGACATTGACACTTTTTATCTCTGTCATATGTTGTGTCGTACATTTTTTCTTGAGTAAGCGTTGAAATTATCAAATTGTCATTATTGTCATTTATTTCATAGAATATCAGAGTTGACAACATATTACCTATTGATACGAGTATAAAACTTCAACTGCCTAACTTCATATCGCTGATTTAAACGCATCGAATGAGGAACAAGATATGGAACTCATTTATATTAGTTAAGCGTAATCCTGGAGAAAATCGAAAACGGTATAGTTTCAAAATGCTGAGAGCTGAAGCCTCAGATCAAAGTTTTAATTATGCCAGCGTGTAGACGGTAAAACTTGTGATAATGTTATTGTGTAATTTGTTTGTGATTTGTAGACCATGTGGATACTTGGATTTTGGCATAAATCTGGTATGAGACACAAATGACTATCTGATAATTTCAAGACCTACCTAGGAAATTCTGCTTTTTTTGGAATAATCAAGGTTTGGTAATGTCAAAGTATGGCGTATTATACGTTTTTGGAGTCAGAATAAAAATTCTATTTATCTATACCAGGGTGACTTTGAAGTTGAGTCATTAATTTTCAGATAATGATTGTAGAAGGAAGATAAACCAAAATATGTGAGTAAAAATAAAAAAAAATTAAAAAAAAAATGTTACCTTGTTTTATAAAGTATCCTCCCGACAAGTATTTCAGTGCGGACCTGTATTTGATCGTGCGGTCTTGGAGCACCGGCATGCCTTCCCCTGTGAGGTCTTAAGTCACCTGATTCACGAGCCCTTTGTAGTACATTAACAAAAGGCACGAGGGGTTGGTTGCACTCGATTGGGAAACCGATCCGCATAAATCCGTGATGCCGCGTGAATAAGAATCATGTCCACCAGTTCAGCATTTTCGTAAACATGTGCCATTTTTTATTTCGTTTGAGCCACGCAACAAACACCACTATTCACTCACGCGTTACTGACTGACACTGACTGAATAAAACTGAATAAAATTGTAAAAACATCGTTCCAAATTCTTTCGCTTTTTTGTTTCCGATGCGATGAACCGATAAGGCGGATTATATCCGTTGTTGCCAAACACGAGCACATAATATTATTATTGAGACAGGGCGGTACTCAAACTTCCAAAGGGCTATAACTTTGTTACTTTAATTTTACCAGAAAAATGGCAAAGGAAAAAAACATTTCTTTTGATCAGATCTACTCACTGTTGAAATAAATGACTCAACTTCGAAGTCACCCTGTATAAAGTTGATGCTCGAGAACAAGAGACGAAATTTTAATTACATTATTATCTTGCAGAGGAAGAAAAGTGACAATGTTAACGTGCAATTTATTTGAGATCCCACTACAAATAACTTCAGGAAAAAATCGGAACGATCTTGGGAACATTCGTTTTTTTCCGTCACTCAAGCAGTACTTTCAATTTCTAAACTTTCTGAGCTGCCGGGTGGAACCTCTGCGTTCGACAGTCAGAGACCATCTACCACCTACGGACAATCACAACATCCATATCCAAAAGAAAAATTTCTCTTGGGACGGGATTCGAACTCGCACAGCGCACGGCGACTGATTAGGAGACCGAAGAGTCTACTACTGCGGCCACCGCTCCTGCCTGTACATAAACGCGAAAGGATCACATTAATCACGAAATAACGTAAACTATTTGACCTACAAACATCAATGTTTGCAGGGAGGTAGGTCATCGACAAAACATTCCAGCTAAGAAGAATTTTGAGGCAGTGCCAAATTTAAGGAACTAAAGTTTGTTTGAAATTGCCAGGGTTTCTTTAATATCTAAAAATTGGCAACGATGAGGTTCTGCTTAGAGTGGACTTAGACTAAGACTGGATCGTGTAACAGCTGGTCTAAAATAAATATATAAAATTCATCACTCATCCAAATCGCGTCGGCCGTTGCGAATTTTGCCACTGCAAGCAAGTCAATTATCAGTTGTTTCTTTAACGAAACCCGAACTGCGAATTATTGACATGTCGGTTAAATATCATTCTTAAATAGAAATAGCTGAATGGGATAAACAATACGGCAGAAATCACACGGGAACGGCCGAATTTGAAGTATGTCAGAAGCGCATATAGAACTTGAGTACAAGTTTGTTACCGTTGGTCTGGGGGTCGCGGGCTTACAATAGATAAAACGTAAAAAACTATTTAAACCTTCATCTTGCAATTAGACAACGTTTTGAGTTCCTTCTAAAACTTCGAAGTGGCGAGCCACCAGAAATATTGAAAGGAATTTCATTTTGTCATTGAAAAGATGGCGTCAAGTAGGTTGACTTTGTACTTCTCACGATGCGATGTTCGTAAAGGATTACGTTTGGCACAAGTTAGCCCTTCTGAGAAAAAAATTACCTAGCTCTCTCACTGACTGCAACCCCTAACCGTCAATTTTTAGCACCTACCAAAATCTTTTCGAAAATAATTAGGATCGGCTGGAATGCCAAATAGCGAAGTTTGAGCGATATTTTTTTGTTTCTGGCATTTTTCTCCGCCGTCACTTAGGCGTGGGAAGTAGAAACGCTTTGACAACCTGCCATGCTATTTTCAACTGCAGCGTACTAACTCAATCCATCATAAATGTCTTTTCTACTTGTTTTTGAGAAGTGACAGTTGCATTGACGGACCCACGGGAAGGAAGGGGGGAACGAGGTGAGTGTTCCTCTCTCAAAGACCACAAGAAAAATAAAAATATGCTGGAAGGTGACTAATACATTTTTGTCACAAGGGCAGCTGCACTGATGCTGATGTTCGAATTTTCATCATCATTCTTTGAGAACCGGTCCCCAAAATCCTATGCATCGTGCGCATGATTCAGGTTTGGTAGAGCACTATTAGAAAACATGACACCTAAGCACATTTGGCCGCCATCTTGTAAAAATGAAAATTGCTTGGCTCTAATAAAATGTCTGGACCTCAAAAATGTAAGAAAATAAAAAAATACATTGTTTTTAAGCCCCATAATAGTCCTTTACCATATAAAAATTGTTGTACGTGATGTATGATAGATAAGATGCTTTATAGCCAATTTTGAGCCATAATTTCATTATTTCTCAAACTACCATGTCCAAAAATATGACGTATGCTAAAGTTTTTCAAAACCAAAGTTCAAATAGACCAAAAAAGAACTGAAATGAGGAATAGAAAAGCATATTATGTAGAACTTACGGTCTGATATCTAGCCCATTGTTGCACCAAACGTACTGCCACTGCACACAACTGCAGTTCCATGATTGGGCGTCAGCGGTTCACTGCATAATGAGATGGGTAGGGGGACTTAGTTTCCGTTCTAGAAGGCGCTGTGTAATCGATTATTTTTTCTTAAAACTGATTTTTAATAAAGAATGTTAATTACATGAATTACCCATTTTGATCGATTTTTGTAGTAAACAGCGTATTAGTACGAGAGATGCAAATAGTAGAAGGAAGTTCTCACAATGGAAGACAAGTAGCCTTGCGGAAACTTGGATGAAGCACAAAAGACAGTTGTAGGTATGTCCACAATAAAGGAACAGGAACCTGGAGTCCCACACACGCCGTAGCTCGGGCTATGGTATGGTGCATAAACGCATTCCCCCCTCACCAAAAAAAAATTATTTTTGACAATCTTTCTAACAGATTGTTTTTTCCTCCGATCAAACTGCTCGTTGGGACATTCTGAACAAACCATTGAGCGAGTGCTCGATTAACAATTGAAAAACAAAGGCTTACAGTAACGATAGGAATATGCTCCCACAATTGGAATGAACACCATCTGATTTGAAAATCAAGTATTTAAGAAATATTGTCTGTACACTTTCAATTTCATTAGTATAGATTTGGTAATATGGATGCCATACACTTGACACGTATATTCCAGCTTACAACTCACCATGGTGCAGTATAAAGCCTTAAGTGGCGTCTCACTACCAAATGATTTACAGTTTCTTCACAAAGAACTAAGACATTTCATAACGGATGATACTATTATTGTATTACTATGATCTGTAAATTCTAATTTAGCATCAAACACACCTAGGTCCCTCACTCTTGAACAACGCATCAAACTGACACCTTCCAGTGTGTAATCAAAAGCTATTGGATTGGTTTTTCTGGTCAAAGAACATGTCTTGCGTTTAGTAACATTCAAAAATAATTTATTAGTTGAGCACCATTCAAATATATGATTCAGGTCAGCTTGCAAGATGAGATAGTGATCAATGCTGCTAATCCGAGCATATATTTTCAAATTTTTGGCAAACAACAGAGAAGGACAGGTTGAACAGTTAGGGAGTTCATTGATAAAATAAAGAAAGAGAAGCGGGCCTAAATTTGATCCCTGCTGTACATCAGATGAGGCCGAGTAAGGTGAGGATTTGAAACCATTGCAAGAAACGTACTGAGATCTATCATGCACGTAAGATGAAATGAAATCTAATAAATGATTACTAAAACTAAAGCTATAAAATAAATATATAAATAAATAGCGTTTATTGCCCAACAGTTAAGGAAACCATTTACAGGACAATCCTAATATAAATCGAACTTACTGAAGCTTACCTTTGATTCTTTGGTGACTAATCTTATCGAAGGCCTTTGAGAAATCCGTATAGACCATATCAATCTGACCCCCATTATCTAAGACCTCTGCATTTTCCTGGGTGATTTCAGTTAACCTAGAAAGTTTAAGTATTAAGTTTTTTTTACAACGAAGCAGTCGCGCAAAAGCTTAAATGCCCGTGCACCGCGGCTGCTATGAAGAGCTTGAAAAAACTTTGTTAATCCGATTTTTTAACTGTTTAAGGTTAGTTGAACAGTTGTGAATGTACGAAGTTCGACACGGTTAGGATGGGAGGCTGAAGTCAGGTGGGTCTGTCTGGCAGGCACATCGCGCGGCGACATCGCGGGAGGTAGCTCTATGGAGTAGAGCCTATTGGTGTAGCGGTAGAAGCGCGATAGATCGCCGACGGCCGTCCGGCGCGAAAGCGTCCCGAAACTGTCCCTTGGAGAAGAGTGATCGATCAGTCCAACAGCCCTCCTCTAAACAGCATCGAGCATGTGAAATGTAGTCGGGGTGGCAGCACCCCTAATATGTGAACTGTACTCGGCGCTAGGTCTTATCTGGGCCTTGTACAGAGTGAGGAAGTCATGTAGAGAAAAGTACTTCTTAGCCCTAAGCAAATAGCCTAGCTTTTACCTAGCAGCTGTCGCTAATGACGAGACGTGTTCTCGCCCATCCATCGAAACCGGATGAGCGCTAGGACGCTTCTTGTTCATCAAGGTACAGTACTGTATTTTGGAAGCATCAAACTGTACCAGATTGTCTCGTCCCCAAGCAGTAATATCCTCTAGGATTTTCGTCAGACAGGAAGTTGCTGCTAGTCTTCTTTTCTCCAAGTCACCAACAGACATCGGCTTGTCACTCTAAATTCCTTCATGTAGAATGCTGCCATCAGCAAAGCTATGGGTCGCATTGCCTGTACAGGAAAAAAGGCCGTTGATATGTACAGTATATTCAGATAAGAGATAGACCGGATGTAAACAAAAGGTTCGGGTGATTTTCACGCTAACGCCGCCGTCTCGACGTAAAACAGGAGCCCTCATTGGTCAATTCGCAATTAAATGCCTATGCCGAGCGGCAGAGCAGTCGTATCAAGGCAGAGTCACATTCAGAATCTGACGTGTTACGTATGTCGTGTGCATCATTGCAATTTGATATTTCTTTGGACGTTTTCGTTTGTTATCTTATTAAGTTGTTGAGTTTGTCGTTGTTATTGTTATACCTTGTTATTGATTGTTATTGTTATCAACTGCTTGCGCAAAATGCCCAGTAGTACAGATACTGCCGATGAAGTTGTAAACTCCTGTAGTCCACCTAGGAAACGCTCTAAAAAAGACACCTGAGTGCAGAAGTGAAAGAGGTCATTTTGAATATATATAAGATCGAGCGCGAGGAGAACGAGGCATCAACCATCAAAGAAATTGTTGTGAAGGTTTCTCACAAAGTTGGGGTGTGTCGCGCATCAGTGTTTAATGTGTTAAGACAATACAAAAAAAATCACACCTTTTCTGAACCAATGACCAGTAAACATCGCAAAAGTATTGTTAAATCATTGGATGAAGCTGATAAGCATGCGATTAGGAGGAAAGTGCATGAATTCTTCTTTAGGAATGAAATACCTACTATAGATAAAGTACTGCAGGAGGTAAATGGAGATACAACGTTGCCAAATTTCAAACGATCAACTTTCCATGCGTTACTGAAGCATTTAAATTTCAAATGGAAAAAACGGGGTCGTAATAGTTTACTACTGGATAGAGAAGAAATTGTGCTATGGAGGAGGGATTATTTAATAAAAATTGGGAAATATAGAAATCAAAACAGGAAGATTTATTACCTTGATGAAACGTGGGTAAACGCAGGACACACTACAAGTAAAATATGGGTTGATGATTCTGTAACCTCATCCAGGAGGGCCTTTCTAGATGGACTGTCCACCGGATTAAAAAATCCAGCAGGTAAATACGAGTAATAGATAACAATCGGATGTTTTTCAAACCTTGGGAACAAGGTTCTAAACATTAATTCCAGGGGGCAGATAAAACATATTACAAGTAACAAAACTTTTATAACTTTCGATAAAATGCGTGGATGTTCTATTGTCATTTTCATTTGCTAGAACTTTTTTAAGCCATGTTTTTATGTGTTTTCGATATTTCAATAATTTTTTAATATAATCTTTAAATATGTCGAATATTATAAACTTTAAAAAAAGTTACTAAGTTTTATATTGTGTACCGTTCCTAATATTTCTAATCATTTTAATTCATACTTTAAGCTTTATAAAGTTATAATTTGTTAATATTAATATTTGCGCGTATTTCAGGTTCCTGATCATTCATTTTTTAAAGGTTTATAACTTTAAATTAAATTGTGAAGCGCTGAGTAATCATACGACGTTCAATATTCTTTCTTTCAATATGACTAAATAATCCCAATTATAGCAATCTGATACTCATGTCTCAATGTTTTTTTGCTGAATGTGATGAAAACATTTGAAAAAGGTTCGCTTATTGAAATAAATCTACACCAGTCAGTACTTCGATTTCCAGGTAAAGGGAAAAGGCTCATTATCTGCCATATTGGCAGTGAGGATGGATTTGTTGTTGACGCTCTGTGGTGCTTTGAGTCTAAGAAAACTGGAGATTACCACGAGGAAATGAATGGCGAATCGTTTGAACAGTGGTTTTCAAAAATTTTACCGAACTTAGAGGAAAACGCAGTAATTGTGTTGGATAATGCGCCTTATCATTCTCGAAGAATGGAGAAGGTCCCAACAACGGCTTCAAGGAAAGTTGATGTTCAAAATTGGCGCCGCTCGAAAAATATCAACTTTGAAGAAGCAATGCTGAAAGTACAATTATTAAGAATTGTCAAGGATCACAAGGCGGAATATCAAAAATACGCCATTGACGAAATGGCAGCAAGTCAAAATAAAACTGTGCTCCGTTTACCTCCATACCATTGCGAGCTCAATCCCATTGAGCTCATATGGGCAGAGGTTAAAAATTATATAGCTAAGCACAATACAACTTTTAAATTTTGTGACCTCAAAGGACTTTTCAAAGAAGCACTAGAATTAATAACAGCGCAAAAATGGGAAAACTGTATTAAGCACGTGAAAGACAAAGTTGAAAAGAGAATGTGGGAACTGGACAATATTTTAGAGGAACAAGTCGAGCCATTCATTATTGACGTTGGTGCTTCAGGCAGTAGCGATGATGAAAGCTCATCAAGCTCATCTTTCCAATAAAAGATGTCGTTCATCAAATTCGGTAAGTTATAAGTAATTATAAAGCTACTGTATTTTTTAATTAATTATTGACATTTTTGAACCCATTTTGGCAAAACCTATTCAAGAATCTACTTTCTGACAATGTTCAACCATGCACATTTTTTTACGTTTTGAACATTTTAATTTGGTTACATATTTACCTAGAAATCAAAAAATATACTAATCAATATTCTAAAAGCAATTTTAAGAGATATACGATTATTTTTAATTTAGGCTAATTTAAACGCCATTTTGAGATTATATTCGACTGTATTTCACCAAACATCAGGCGGCATCCGAAGCTGGAAATCGAAGCGAAAATTTTGAAACCCTTATGTATATTTACATCATTATATATTTCTTACCCCACCCCCACATGATCCTATATCCATCACAAATCGTATACACATCGAATTGTGCTAATTTACTACAAAGTTACGTAAAGCAGCATCTACTATCTAAAATATGTACTGCGTGACTCTTAATACGTCCCTGCCGAATGTTACAGCGTTCGATGATCACGTGGTCTTGTTTATGTCCGATCTATCTCTTATCTGAATATACTGTAGGATGGATAATGTCGGAGCCAAGGCCGATCCCAGTTGACGCTGGCTGGTCGGTCTTAATTTGACCAGTGAGGGGATCATGGATCATGGATCCATATTTAATTGGAATTTTGCTCCCCCATGACACTGCGCCCTGTGACGGCAGCCTCAGTTGCTCACCTTCTGTAGCCGGTAGCAAAAGCAACAGAACCATAGAAAATAAAGCTGACATTTACCTATTTGACCTGTACAATCGTTGCGCAGAGTAGGTACCATTTAATAATAAATTGAAGAAATTCTTGGGCGTTCCATCTAGAAACAGCTTCCATACTCGTATCGGTTGCAAGTAAATGCCTACAATACATTTTCATTTCCTGTATCACCCGCTCTTTATCCATAAACTTTGTCTCAATAATTAGGAAGATGAAATGCGAAAGGCTTTCGCGGCCATGACCCAATGTTATTTGGTTGGTTTTTGGGTGGTTAGGCCAGGATAGGATAAGATGCCGAAGTCAGGCAAGTCTGTCTGGCAGGCGCTTCGCACAGCAGCATCATGGGTGAGAGCTTTATGGAGCCAAGCCCAATGAAATAGCGGTAGAAGAGACCTAGATCTCAGACATCTCGTCGGTGTGATAGTGTCGTGATGTTGTCCTGTATAGAACAGCCTCTAAACACTAGCAAGGAGGATGTAGTCAGGGTGGTATCCCTCCGAACATGTGAGCAGTACTCGCGGCTGTCTTATCAGGGTCTATAAAGTGAGAAGGTTGTATGGATAAAAGTACCGAGCCCTAGACAAATAGCCGAGCTTTTGGGGAACAGCTACCGCTATTGACGAGATGCGTTCGTGCCGGATCAAGTCCTGGGTGATCTGACTGATCAGCCTAAATGCGATTCATTTTTGCCAAAGTAACGTAAGTGACATTTTTGGTGAAAATCATGTTTTTCCATTAACGTAAGGCTTTTATTGTTGAGAAGGTACTGCCAAAGTGTAGGAAGCCTAGATTTTACCTTTGTTTCTAACTTTTTTTGAAAACGTATGTCCAGAATTTTTTAAATCATATCCGTAAAAGAAACGTAACTTTAACACTATTTCCATCATAGTAAAGCAAGCTAACGTTTTTTACCGCCATAATAACGTAAGTCCCGGTCGGTTTCTGTGACTTACGTCAGATTTTCGCAGTCAGTGTTTGGCTTACGACAGTGTTAGGTTCGTTCTACCATCGACTAATTATTGATTTTAGGTAAGTAAATAATAACGACATTTTTTTATAGTTAGAATTCAAAAATATTACAATCTTAACTAATATTATGTAGGTACATACCTATAAAATTCCATTTCATATTTAATTTCGTTCATTTATTACAAATGATTGTGTGAAAACCTCAAAGCCTGTGAGAAATTTGCAGGAATGAATCGGTTGAAGTTAAAAAAAAACGTTTTTTTGTAGTTAATATTATGTACCTACCTATAAAACTCCCATTTCATATTTAATTTCGTTTATTTATTAGAGGTTATTCTGTCATAACCTCGAAGCCTGTGAGAAATTTACAGGAATGAATCGGTTGAAGTTAGAGAAAGACTGTTGTATTTGTTTCTATTCTAATTTTTATAGAAGCTATGAAACATTGTAAACATAAATGCTCGGTTACTTTCAGATTATGTCTATGGTCAGTTCACGAACAAAAAGGATTTTGGCGGCTCTTAGCCAAAATGATTAATCGAATAATGTTTATTCTGAGGAAGAAATCGGGTCTATGCCGATATCCATTGTTTCAAGTGACAATATTTTTGATCTAGATAATTCCCACTTTAGTAAATAAAGACGTAATGAAATAGATCAATCGAAATAAGAGAAACGACAAGTTTAAAAATTTTCGAAAACATTTTGTCTGAATTATAAAAAAAAACTGATTTCTTAACGTATTTTCAATACAATGTATCTCGGAAATGAAACATTTCCGGACCCATGTTCGCAAATTTGTTGTTCTGTTTGTGGTTGAAGTTTTGAATACTAATTTAGTGACACCCTGTATAGGGAATTCCCGTGTTATTAAGACTTTATTAAATACAAAAAACTGTTAATGAACTACAAATATAAAAAATGAATACATATTTGCAAGTTATCCTGAAGTATTTCTTTGTTTAAGGTCGAAAGCGGCAAGAAAAGGCAGTTTCTGAACCTGAAAAAATTTATAAACAACTGCTTCCAATATCCGAAATGAAGAAAAGGGATTTGGAAAAACTTTGCAAAAACAATGTCATACCTGCCAGGTTTCACGATGAATTCTTTAAATTAAAATGTATGTCTTCACTTCCAGATGAGTTAGCAGAAACTGATGCAGAGGATGACAATGAAGATGAAAGCTCCAAAACTTAAAAAAATATATATTTTTTACTAGTCAGAATTTCATATTTTCTTTTGTAACGTTATTTTGTGTTTTTTTTTAATAATAAACGATAGTTTTTAATTATTTCCAAAATACTTTAAGTGCTACAATTTGCCGCGAAACTGACGTATCTGTGTACTTACGTTACATGTTTGATCAAGACTTCGAGATTTCTGAACCCGTAAAGTAACGTAAGTATCAATTAACCACTAAAACTATAGAAAAACTTCAAAAATCATTTTTCTTAATTAAATATAGACCTCAGAGAAAATTTTGGACAATTTAAAAAAGTTTAACCAGGTTAAATTAAAAACACGTTTTTTCTCCGAAATCGTTTTTGGTGACTTACGTTACTTTGGCAAATACGTATCGAATGAATGGCCCTTTGGAAAAAAGCAATTATTAATCGAAGCCGGATGGGCGCTATAGTGCGCTCCTTCTTAGTCAAGGTACGGTACAGTAATATCCAACGTACTATTAGTATTGAACTAGATATGTATGACCTTTAACTGCTTCCTGCAAACTTCTCGATACTTACTCCGTCAGTAGGCTAAATTTTTGTGTAAATATTGATCATGTTGCATAAGTTTAAGTAAATCGTATCATGTTTTCTACAAATGAAAGATTTTTTGAACGAAAAAGGATTAGTGGAAGTCTATTAAGCATTAGCATATGGACACTTATCTTACAATATTAGCGGAGCCCAAAAGCGAATTATCAGATTAATGTTTGGAATGAAACCTCACGATTCCTGTAGAGAAGTTTTTACGGGCAAGGAAATTCTCAGCGTGTATTGCATAATTTTAAAATGTGTCACTTACGTTAAAATATATAACAACCTTCTAACGAATACTAATACTTATCATGAATGTAATGCTGATCCCAGTGATACTAGGTACCTATTAGACATAATAAGTCACACATATTTTCCCTACATCTACAGTGGAAACAGAAATATGATAGATTTGCTTTAAGTAGTTTGATATGCAGAGGTCGACGATTCAGTGTATGTTTGGAACCTCCAACGAAGGCATGGAAGTATAGAGTCAATCTGATTGATGCCATTTTCTTAATGTTCTATTATCGACCATCATGTGCCCGGAGACTGTCTGAATGGTGGTAAATTAAAAAAAATGTGGTTTAGGAGATTGACTGAATATTCCCTAGACGTATATCGTTTTGTCTTACATTTTCTGGTGCTAATTTTTCATGCATTATCATTTTTTATAGACTCTACCTTTTTATGTATCTTTCTCCGTCTTTCTGGCGGTAAGGTTCCTTGGATTCGTTCTTGGAACAGATTGTTAATGTCATATTACGTGGCCAAAACTCTTGAATAAGCAATTATATATAAAAATGTTTAGTCAGAACGGTGTATCAGTAATCATTAGGACATTTTCCGTGTTTTCAACATAGAATTCCGTAACATGCTGATGAGATGCATCTTTACAAAACTTTGATCTTAGGAGCCACGGGACAGTCCCAAGCGACCCATTTTATACGTCATTGTATGACAACATAAAGTGTCCGTATGTTGGGTGGAGAGTTCAATAATAATAATAATAATAATAATATTTATTTACTCAATGTACAAAGATAACAAACAATATGAGTAAATAAATGTAAAATCAAAACAGGCCCAATAGAAGGCATCGCCTGTACATGGACCAATAATTTAAGTTGAAACTGTAGAATGCAAATGACAAAAAAGGACAAAAATTAGCTACAGTAGATTATGTATTTAGTTGATGTTCGTATTTATGAGTTTATGAATTTCAGTCCTAGATATAGAATGTAGCCACTTTTTTAAATTTCTTTTGAAACAATTTCCGAAACGTAAATCTTTTAAGTCTTTAGGTATAATTTCATAAAATTTAGGCGCTAAATATAGATATGATCGCTGCATTATAGATTTATGCGGTTGAGGAACTACTGTGCCACGAATTTTGTACCTGGTATAATGATTATGTTTAATTTTTTGGTCGGTGTTTACAAATTTATGGTAGTGAGTGATACTGTGTAAGAAATAAAGCTGTCTTATATCATACATTCGAACATCTGCATATAATTTTTCAGTGGAATAAAGTTTCGGTTTTTTAAATATCATTTTTAGAATACTTTTTTGAAAAATATCTAAATTATAGATATGTGAGGAACATGCAGCTCCCCATGCTAATATACCATATGTGAGATGAGGCTCAATCAGTGCATGGTATAATGTTTGAAGATATTTTTCTGTCAATATATTCCCAAGGTATTTAATTTTCTAGGATACAAATCTAACTTTCTTTAAAATATAATTGACATGGATGTCCCATGGTAAGTGAGGATCCAAGACCACTTCAAGGTATTTTATGTTGGGCACTCTATTAATTTGCATTTTTTGATCATTAATATTGAAGGAGAAATTTGTTTAATTTGGCAGATGTCTAGCATAAGATCCAAATGGTAAAAAATGTGTTTTAGAGTAGTTAATGCTTAATTTTCTACTGTTAAACCACCGAATAATTTTGATAAAATCATTTTCAATTACATTTTTCAGATCAGACCAGTCAGTGCCTTCATATAATATTCCAGTAACATCTACAAAACTAGTTATTTTGCCAACACAATTAATTTGGAAAATATCATTTAAATATATATTGAATAACAGCGGACCTAAGACAGTTCCTTGTGGGACACCACACTTAATATACATTTCTTTACTAAATGATCCTGATATCTGCACAGATTGTGGGCGATTTGACAAATAACTTTCGATCAGTGAGTACGCGTTTCCTCTGAATAGATCATAAACAAAAAACACCTGATTCTCTGTGATCCGAAGCGCCAATTCTTCAGTAAATTAGATGCTTCGATTCCAAATCCAATGTAAGTTTGACGCTAGAACCCATAAGGGCGCTATAATGACAAAGACTCGTTCCCTATATACACCGGTAGCGTAAATTACGAAACCGATAATTTATTTTTTACGTAAAAACGAATTCTTTTCAAATTGTGTGAAATATTTTCATGAATCCCAGCTATAATCCACTATGATTAATAGTATATCTCTCACAGTTGACTCACCAAAACTATTGTTATGTCGATACAGCAGTTGTCTTGGAAGTTGCTAGGAAGCAAAAAGGTTCCCATTCTCATCTCTACGCATTGATATTTAGATGTAACATAATATTGTCCATTTTACAACTAATCCTCAGTCTTTTTAGTACACCCGTTGTTTCTTTTTATCAGAAGCGGTCAGTGACACTTTCTTTCCACTAGATTGAAAAATGCGAAATGTTGGCTTTAAACTATTCCATCAGCGTGAGTGGTGGCAAACTGTTATCGCAGGATCAGTTTTTCTATTTTCTACATCATTTGGACCTGCTTCATAAACAACATACTTAGACAGTTACTTTTTTTTTGAAAACAATTTATTACAAAAACAGAATATTACAAAATATAATAACATTCTCTAAACAGTGCTTCAAAAACACTGGCATCGAGAATAACAATATTCTAAATGTTCTTATTACTAATTACAATATTCAACAATATTTAACTACAAATACAATGTGTTATTTGCTGCGAATATGATCTTTTAATTTCTTTACAAATCAGTTAAAGCTTACGATATTTCTGTTTTGAATAATCATTTGTCTTTCCTTCATTTACTTTCATCTTTACTGATATTTGCCTGGGATGTCTTGCAATTGAGCATCTATTTTTCCAGTTTGCTTTATTTTTTTCTGAAACAGTTGTTATACTATTTGTATTCAAAATTTATTCATAGGGACATTTGACCAGCACAACATGATCTATCAATATATGAATTTTCTTTAACCCTTTCGGTACCGCTGACGGCAAGTTCCGACAGGAAGAAACTTGTCCCTAGGTCCAGTGTCGGCTATATAAGACAGGGGTGAATCAAACTGGTAAAACCAATGTCGATCATTTACGACACCTTTAAAAATTAAACTTCTCACAGGGACCAGTGTCGGCTAAATCCGCTCAGCACTGCATTTCCCCACAGACCAATGGCTTGAGAATCCGACACTGTCGAACATGGGCGACGGTGGACGCTCGGGGGAGTTCGGCGTCGAACACGTGGAGCAGGCAAATCTACTTATTATGACTGGTTTGAAACAGTTTCGTGTTGTTATTGGGACATTGTAGACATAGTTAGTTTGTGTTTGACTCTTGTGTTGTTCTGTTCATTGTGCGAGATGGATAACGCTGAACCCAGTACATCTGACGGTCGAAAAGGACGAAAAAGCGTAAAAGAGATGCAGGTGTGGGCTATTGTGGGCTGACCCCGGAGGAAGTCCGAAATCTTTCACAATATCTTATGAGCTCCGATGAGGATGAGCCCGAAGATCCCTTTGCTGACAGTGGAAGCGAGTTTATTCCCAGCTCGGAAGGTGAATCTTCAGAGGACGACTACTTGCAAGTGTCTGAAGGTGAAGACAACAAGCATGATTCATCTCAAACGCCGGTCTTGGAACCTGAGACAGCAATGGACGAGAGAATGGATATTATTAGAGATCGTACGAGGTTAGAAATAAAATGGACGGACAAAGAGTTTATTCCGCAAGTTTTTGCATTTGATAGTACTAATAGCGGATTAAGAAATGTTAGTTTAAATGATCAAAGCAGTGAAGTAGATTTCTTTTTGAGTCTTTTATCTGAAAATATTATGAACGTCATTGCCATCGAAACAAATAGGTATGCCATTCAAAGAGTGCACCTAAATGGAAAAGCGTTGACATTCCAGAACTTTACGTATTTTTCGCTGTAACTCTGCTTATGACACGTGTAAAGAAACTGAATATCAAAGAGTACTGGACCCAAGATATCTTACTCAGCACTCCCGTTTTTGAACAGACTATGTCAATAAACAGATATTGCGAGATACATCGCTATCTTCATTTCGCTAAGAATGAGGAGGTAAAGCCTCACAATCGATTGGGGAAATTTGGAAATATTTTGACCGTTCTAAAAGAGAATTTCAAATCCCAGTTTTATCCTTTCGAACATTTGGTTATTGACGAAAGTATGGTCCTTTTCAAAGGTCGCCTCAGTTTTCGTCAATACATCAAAACAAAAAGACATAGGTTCGGAATTAAACTGTATGTCTTGTGTGATTGTGAGACTGGCATCGTCTTGGATTTTATAGTGTACGTAGGCAAAGGCACACAAGAAGATACTCGTGGATTGGGTGCTACAGGTGAAATTGTCAGTAATCTATTACAACCATACATGAACAAGGGTCATTCTCTTTTTACTGACAACTTTTATACCAGTCCAACTTTGTCAACATTTCTATTTGAAAATAAAACCAATTCATGTGGGACCGTGAAACAAAATAGGAAAGAAATGCCAATTTTAGACAAAAAACTTAAGAGGGGTGAATGTGATTGGAGAAGCAGTGAAAACATGTTGGTGGTTAAATGGAAAGATCGGCGAGATGTCACTATGCTGACTACACTACATGAGAATAAAATGGTCAGTCTTCCAAGGAAGGATAGGGTCACAAATGAAAACCTTCAGAAGCCATTATGTGTCTTGGAATATAACAAGCAAATGGGAGCTGTCGACCGAAGTGATATGATGATCAGCAGCATTGATTCAACGCGCAAAAGCATGAAATGGTATAAAAAACTATTTTTTCATACCACGGATATATGCTTATTGAATGCTCATGCCATGTATTTGACACAGAATCCAGCAAAAGTTCCAGTGGCCACATTTCAACTTGCAGTGATTAGGCAGTTGTTGGAAAGGTACCTATATATATATATATATTTCTTTTTGTCTAAAAATAGTTCTATATTTCGATTTTTGCAGGTTTCAAAAAACAGCTTCGAGATCTGTTCACCTGGATCTTGGAAATAAAAGACTCACACAAAGACATTTTCCCGATCTGGTTACAGTCAAGGAAGGCAGCAAATCGGCCTACAGGAGATGCTATGTATGTTCCCACAGCAAACAAAAACCTAAGGAAAGAAAAGAAACCAAATATATGTGTAAGGAATGCGATGTTGGGTTGTGTCCAGCTCCATACTTCAAAATATATCATGAAGAAAATCACTTCTGAAGTAAAATGTCTTTCGAGTTTTTTTGATACGATGTGCTCTTATTTTTGTTTTTTTGTCTTTAGGTATTAGTTCTAGGGCTTCAATTTTAGTTTTGATTGACCTTCTTTAGTTCTATTTACTGCTGTTTGTGTTTCTAAGTATGCTTTAATAGAATAAAAAAAGAATTATACTGTTTAATGATTTCGTCGGATATAGCCGTCACTGGGTCATATGACCATCCAAAAATTCTGGTCCAGCAGGCATGTTTTTTCGTGGACGCGTCGGTCCTGAAAGGGTTAAAATTGACTGGTTGTCAAATCCCATATTATGTTTTGTGCCTGGTACTTAATCAACCATGATCAGATCATCATTATTAGTCAAACTGTATGATTTGTATCGGCAATATTATAATTTGTATTGGCAGATATGCCGAATTTAATTAAACCAATTAAAATTTTAATAACGTCAATTAAAAATTTAATTAACCATGTGATAGCTGATAAGATTTATTGGTTTAATTAAACTCCAATTTATACATCAGTTTACTTAGATCTAGGAAACTAGTTTAATTAAACCAAAACGCAATAATTAAAATTTATTAAACCGCTTACTTAAATTGAGCTCGCCAACAATTTTTTTCCTAAAAGATAAGGAGCCTCTGAAACATCATAAACGTTTTAAGTTCGTTAAATGTTTTAGGGACTAGCTCCTCAAACGGTACATTATATACCCGAAATATAGTTTTGTTACTAAAACAAGCTGTTGACACTGAGATATAATAGAACATTGCCCAAAGATGCCTTAGAATCATCTACTACTTCGATCTTCCTGATGATATTTTCACACAAGCGTTGTATAGTATTTTGTATCAAAGATGGTTGAAAAGCTCCTCATTATTACTTATATCAAAATATCAGACTGCTAGGAAAACGTCATGATAAAATCAGTAAGTCAGCTTCACATCAAGTAAATAATAAATGTTTGAAATTTTGCAAAACATCTAAGATGAATTAGATGTTATTTTTAAAAAGTATAATTCTTTAGATGCGTTTCTAATGTAACAATATCATTTCAATAACGTTGTTTTACATATGTGAAATATTTTTAAGACCAGCTCCCTTAAACAGTACATAACTTACCTGAAATGCAGTTTTGCTACTAAAACAGCTGATGTCTGATGAAAATAATGATATTCAGATATAATACAGCATTGACCAAATATGTCTTAGAAGCATCTACTTCTTCGATCACTCTCATAATTTTCTGAAACAAACGTTGTATAGTAATATTGTATTAAAGATGATTGAAAAGCTCCTCATTATTATTTTTACCAAGATATCAGACTGCTAGGGAAAGGTCATGATAGAATCAGTAAGTCAGCGTTATACATCATGTAAGAATGAATGTTTGAAATTTTGAAAAACATCTAGGATAAATTAGATTCTATTTTTAGGCAGTGTACATTTTTGTGTGAAATATTTTTGGGACTAGCTCCTTCAAACAGTACATAACTTACCTGAAATACAGTCCTGTTACTAAAACACTGGTTGTCTGATGTATTGATATTCAATTATCATAGAACATAGCCCAAAGATGTCTTAAAAGCAGCTAGTTCTTCGATCTCTCTCATCATGTTCTGAAAGAAATGTTGAATAGTATTCTATATTAAAGATGATTTAAAAGCTCCTCATTATTGTTTTTATCAAAACATCAGACTGCTAGGGAAACGTCATGATAGGATCAGTAAGTAAGGCCCGTATCGTCAGTCGTCCCTACAATTGTAGGGCGCGTTTATGGCCTCCTTGATTGTCAGACTCCTTTCTCTCCTTCAAAAATTTCTAGATTACACTTGTCCCGTGAGAGCGTCAGCGCTTTCCTATTGTGAACATATGTTTACTTTTTAAATTGTAGGAAATTGCAGGCTGATAAAACATGATACTACTCAAAAGCAAGCACAATTTGATGCAAATAGATGTTTGTGACATAACCTCAAAATAGAGTGCTGACACGGAGAAGTAGAAAACTATGACAATCAAGGAGGCCATAAAAGCGCCCTACAATTGTAGGGACGACTGACGATACGGGCCTAAGTGTTCTACACCATGTAAAAGTGAATGTTTGAAATTTTCAAAAACATCTAAGATGAAAAAGATTTTATTTTTAAAAAGTAGCTCGACTGTAATTATTGCCATACTCATTAACTCAGGTGATGTAAAGTATTCATATGATAGAGTGCAAAATATACGTTGAACGGTCAGAAAAATATTTATACCCCTATTCGTCAAGATCTAAAATATTTGTAAGGTTTATAATAATCTGATGTCATCAAAATGTGTATGCCGGGTAGTATCAGAATATGTCAGTTTCTCCTATACAAATAGATCACAAAAAGAGAATGCCACAAATTCATTATTAGGGAGATACAGAGCCGTAAATGCTACTGGATATCGTTTTTTTCAAATAAAAAATGTTAGCAATATTGCGCTGGAGCTAGTGCGCCCCTAACGTTATAAGTGAGTCAATGGTTTTCCGTGTACACCACCAAATCAAACACCAGTTGTTGACAGAATTTCGATTAATTATACAGTGTCGTTCAAAAGGTACCCAAGAAAAACCGATTTCCAGTAACGCCAGTTTTTAGTTTCTACATCATCTCAAACATTTATCATGTTTGCGAATAACCAAAATTTTAGCAGATCAATTTTTTCAAATGTGCTTACCTAGCATAGTTCCCAAACTGGTTGATTCAACTTTTCAACAATTATTGAGTCAATCTTCTGAAGCTAGAGCTTATATGAACTCTCCGTTAGATTCCCATAGACGATCTATATTTGTATTTCTATTTATCGTATTCAACAGCTATCTCTTTTAGTTACCTGAATTCTTGGAAATGGTACAATAGATGATTTTTTAAAGAGTGATGTCCTTGGCAAAGCTTGTACCCCTTGGCGGTATAAGGAGCTCAAAGACTTATATCGTGTTGAATACTCATGCATCCACAGGCGGCTCATAAGTATCCGTACACGATGACGAATATGGTTTATAATATGCTTCACCTCTTACAATAACCCGCTCAAAACGTTTTTATGAAAATGAGTAGTAGACACTGAAACGAACGATTTTTATTATTTTAGCAGTAAGGTTGTGACAAAACTTCATCAAAATCCGACAGGTGCTTCTTGAGTTATACAGGGGATAATGATTAGCGGAAAAACAGACAAACCGACGGAAATGGGTAACATGGTTCTTAATTATGTACATGTCATATAACATAAAAAGAAAGAATATCTCAATTTCATAATTTGGCAAAACCTTCACTGAGTAAGAATATCTACAAAAATTCTTGTTCAAAATATCAAAATATATGTTACCTATGATACAGAACAATTCATCATATTTCCAGTTTTATTCCTTATTTCGTTGTTTCCGTCTCTGGATTTCTTTGTCAACCTAAAACGTGCAGTATTTGTATTTTTGTTAGATAAAAAGGCTATTGTCAATTTTATACCTATTATCGCTTATTTGCTCTTGATGTCAATCGCCCATTCACTTTGCAGAGCCCAATCGACTCTTTTCTAGGCAAGATACGTAAGATGCGCTCACTACATTAGTTTTCATATTTAAAATTAATATCAATCTTGAAAACATACCACTTGCAAAGAAACACTGCAAAAAGCTCCGATCTATCTGGGCAAGTTTACATATTTCCAGAATATGATCGAAGCACTAATAATATGTCATATTTGGATACCATTTCAATAGAATGTCAATGTTAAAACATTGTAGACTGTAAATGTACTTACTACGGGAAGGTCGATTACACAGTGCTTTTCAAAAAGGTCGCTCTGCTTTACATTTCTTTCACTCACTTTACTGCCTTTCCTCATTCTCATTAAATCTTCATTTTAGTTCTTCATCATTTTTTTTTTACGGAAAAAATAATCTTTGACCCCCACAGTGAGCCCTGCCGATCTGCCGTTCGCTTTGAAAAAATCAATCTAACCTAGAATAAGGTATTATGTATTTTGGATATTATAGTCGTATGACATGTATAGCATGAAAAACCATTTCGTTCATTTCCGTCGGAGTGTCTGTCGGCTAGTTTTATAACCGAACTTGAGAAGTACCGCTCATTCTTCAATGAAATTTTTGGAAAATTTTGCTACACTGTCAAGAACGCTAGTTTTTGAAAATCGGTCAAGTGGCAGCAGAAGAAGAGGCCGAAAAAAAATAAAAATCGTTCAAACTTTTTTTCACGTTTCAGACAAACAAATTGAGAGCAGTCTATTTGATTCTAACGCTGTTTCCATTTTCAGTTAGTTTCTCACACAAATGTTCACAGTGGACAGAATTGTACATCTAATTGCATCTTGTGTTCATCCTAAAGTCGGTGAAACTTCTCTTCTGACGATGTTGACGATTTTCAGTTCGGAGACTGTGTCACTAAATAAGTTGCAAATGAAGTCATACATCTAGATACAACGCTTTTACCAAAATTGGCGAGCCAAAACATTCTCCTTGTATAACAATGATAAAACATTACAACAGACATACCTTTCCGGAGACAGTATCTCACAAATTGTCGGACACCGAAAGTGCAACTTAAGTCAAAAGTATAAGCCAGACCATCCCGTGTCCAAAATTCGGTACAACTGTGCGCAGGGATGGAGAATTTTCAAAGATATAGACCTTTTCGACATTTTCTCTTATCTACCTTACTGTATATCTCACATTCTGGTGTATAAAAGTTGCAATTCATGACAGGAATCGAAGTTTCAATGGATAAGATCGAACATGGAAAATTTTCATAGAAGCAAATGATTTGTCAATTCGGAGACTGTAATCTCATAAAATAAGAGCCCGCGACGGCCAGACCTTCGCTATTTCATAAAACCTGAAACCTTCTCTGCGCATGTCCCCAACAGATGTAAAAACAATCAGCGACTACGAAGTTTGGATGGTGGTTATTTTGGCAGGTAAAATTGTTACAGAAACTGACAGAAAAGGCGTTATTGACATCGATAGTAGTGACGAAGGTAATGAAGATATTGACGACAAAAATAAGAATCATCAAATATTTTTCGATATCCAATAAAACTATTTTTTCTACCTATATTAATATTAGCTACTAAACAGACACATTTACCGTCAGCTCAGTTTTTTTTGGAAAAACGCTCAGACGCGTCGATTTTGTTTTCGAGGGGGACACAAGTTCGGCAAAAAATCACGTTAACACGTGCAGCCCCCTGTGGGGGGGGGGGGGGTTGACACCAACCCTAAAATCTTAAATGGAAAGGGGGTCGAGTGGTACCTTATTTTAAAGGTCATTCAATTCCCTTAATAATGATGTGACGTTGGCATTTGTTGTTGGAAGGTATTGGAATGCGCTCGACTACACCTAAATTTAGTTTCGAGTTGGGTGGTGTTGGGTTAAGTTCGGTGCTAATGTCGAGCGTCGAGTCTCCTCTTATCTAATGCAGACAAAAGACTAAATACTAGAAGCGCAACAAATCCTGTTCAGACCAAATCAAACCTCCCCTTGATGTACCGATCAAGGAGCGAACGCAATCGAACGCCAACAACGATCTTGGAAACCGTTGGCGTAGGTTGGTTCACCCCGTGTTGCCGCCCCGCTGCACCAACGGGCGTTGCTCCTCAGAGCTCTTATCCACCGCCGGCGCGCGATGTGCTTGCCAGAGAGACCCGTCTGACTTTGGCCTCCCATCCTAACTGTGTCGAGCTTCATACACCAACTGGCCAATATGATCGCTCCTTTGTCCCGAGGGTGTCGAGATTGTAGAATAATCAACAAGAGGAAGCCTTTTCCAGTTCTACTAAGCTTAGGCAGTTCAAAAATCGGATTAACAAAATTTCTTTGGGATCATCATAGCAGCAGCGGTGTCCCAGCATTTAGGCTTCTGCCTGCGCGGCTGCTTCCTTTTGTTATACTCATTAACTTAAGTAATGTAAAGTCTTCACATGATAGAGTGCGAACTATTTATTGAACTGTCACCAAAGTTATATACCCCTATTCGTCGCTATCTGAAATGGTTGTAAGGTTTATCATAATAAGTATTGATATTCAGATAAAAAGGACATTGCCCAAAGATGTCTCAGAAGTATCTACTTCTTCGACCTCCCTCATCATTTTCTGAAACAAATGTTGTATGGTATTTTCCATTGAAGATGATTGAAGAGGTCCTCACTATTGTTTTTATCAGAATATCAAAGTGCTAGGAAACGTCATGATAGAATTAGTAAGTCCACCTTCTACATCATGTGAAAAATAATTGTTTGAAAATTTGAAAAACATCTAGGATGGATTAGATTTTATTTTTTAAAATTAGCTCACCTGTAAGAATTACTCATTAACTTTGTAAAGTCTTCACATGATAGAATGCAACCTGTTCGTTGAACTGTCTTGAGAGGTTCTCATATTCGTCGCTATCAAAAATGGCTGTAAGGTTTATAATAATCTGAGGTCATAAGAATGTGTACAGGGTGTCCCAAAATATGACAATATCTGGTATACATATAGAACACAAAAAGATAATGCCATAAGTTCTCCTTCAAAAAAGTGTTCGATGTTGATGAAATAGACCGCTTTTGGCAAAAAAAAACAGTTGTATGAGTTTTAGGTAAAGTTCTATTAATGTTGACATGACATCCAGAATGCGGGTCACGCCATTTTGTCAATACAGTAATCGTGCTAACAGATTCATAGTTAGGGGCGGAGAAGCACCAGGATATACATATTTAGATCACTTGTTTGAGTTTTAGATTTGTATTTCTCAAAAACGGCTCATTTTGTCGGAATTGAACAGAAATACATTTTTTCAGCTAACGCAGTAGGCTTTTCAAAAGTAGTATTTGGTCCTTTGTTATACGGTATGTAAAAAATGTTAGCAATCTCGCACTGGGGCTAGTGCGTCCCCGCGGCGTCATGAGTCAGTCAATTGCTTTCCGTAAACACCACCAAATCAAACTCCAATTGTTTAGTGAACAGTCAAAATTTTGTTTTATTATACAGTGTCGTTCAAAAGGTACCTACCTAAAAGGAACCGATTTCCAGTAACACCAGTTTTTACTTTCTACATCATCTCAAAAATTTCTTATTTTTGCGAATAAACAAAACTTTAGCAGACGAATTTCCTCAAATGTGCTTACCTAGCATATTTCCTAAACTGACTGATTCAACTTCACCTCATGTGTAAATCTTCTGAAGCTAGAGCTTATATGAACTCTCCCTTAGATTGTCATAGACGTTCTATATTTCTATTTATCCTATTCAACAACGCTATCTATCTCTTTTAGTTACCTGAAATCTTGAAAATGACATAATAGACGATTTTTTAAAGAGCCATGGGTAACATTGGCTAAGCTTTTACTCCTTGGCGGTATAAGGAGTTGCGAAGGTTTAGATCGCGTTGAATACTCGTACATCCACATGCGGATTATAAGTACTCCTACACGACGACGAATATGGTTTACAATAAAAGATAAAAATACGCTTCACCCGTTAACATAACTCGCTCACAATATTTTTTTGAAAATGAGCAGGAGACACTTAATCCTCAAAAAACGATTTTTGTTATTGTCGTTTATTATCCGAAGCTCCGCCATCACTGGATCGATTTTCAAAACACACAGCGTAGCATCACAAACTAGTTCTCCTGTGTACCTTAACCAGTTTCTTTGACAATTGAGATGCTCGTCTGAATCAAAAGGAATAGTGATGTTTTATGTGATATGAAATAAAAAAAATCAAGCCGATGCTATAGTTGTCAGAGGATCAAAGAAGCCATCACAATAGGATCAGCTATAAATATTTCATCTATAGATATATCATTTTATTAGTATACTATTATACTATATTAAACATGCAGACTGTAGATGTACTTGCTACGAAAAGGTTAATTACACGGTACTTTTCGAAAAGGTCTCTCTGCTTTACACTTATTTCAATTAATATCTGCCGTTCGCCTTGCAAAGAACCAATCTAACCTAAAATAAGACATTATGTATTTTGGATATTATAGTCATATGACATGTATATCACGAAAAACCATTTCGTTCATTTCCGTCGGTCTGTCGGCTAATCTTGTAAGTGCCTATAACTTGAGAAGTACTTTTCGTTTTTTTTTTATGAAATTTTAAGATAATGTTGCTACAATGCCAAGGACGTAAAGGCTGACTTTTGAAAATCGGTCCAGTCACAGAAGAGAAAGACGCCACAAACAAAAAGACATAAAAATCTCTCAAACTTTATTTTTGCATGTTTCACAAGAACAAATTGACTACAAACAGTATGTTCGCTTCTCACACAAATGTTCACAGTGTACTGAATTGTACCTCCAAGTGCATCCTGTGTCCATCCTATAGTCGGTGAAACTTCTGAAAATCTGTCAGATATAACGTCTTTACCAAAATTGGCAAGCCTAAACATTCGTATTTGTATAACGACGATAAAAAATTACAACAAACGTACCTTTCCTCTTATATCGTTATCTACACTTCCCAACTCTGTATCTCACAGATTGTGCTACCTTGAAGCGGCATCGGCGTTTAAAATTGTACATATAGTGGCAACTACCCAAGATACAAGCAATCAGTCAGACTTGATATCATAAGCTGGTGCGACTATCGTTGCCAAGAGAAGCAATCATCTATAGCGTCCTACCATTTCTTGGGTTCGAAGACTATGTCTCACGGAGTATGGTACCAAGAAGCTGTAACAGGTCATACATCCAGTGACAGCGTTCTCGGTATCAATATCAGTGAGACTGAATAGTGGCAATCCTGGGTGGCAACAGTCGGTGAATCTGGATATCATGAGCCAAATGTTTTTTTTATACCAATTTAACATCGTTTTCCTCCGGTTTGAAGATAGTATCTCACGGCTCCTGCTATGCAGTACGTACAACTAAGTGAAATATCTAGACACATCATTCTGATACGCAAAAGTCGGTTAGACCAGGTATAGCAGCAGTGAAGGATCACAAAAGAAATATATTTGTCCCTAGTACCATCTTTATTTCATAATTCGAAGACCGTGCCTCACAGAATGTGGCACATAAAAGTGGCAACTAAAATTATTCATATAGTTGCACCATTCAGTGCACCAAAACTCGATGAGACTACATACCGACTAACGTTGTCCAGAAAAAGATGTTTTCATCCTTAATTTCGATGAGAATTTCACAGACTATGGTACACATAAATTTGCAGCTAGGCTTATACATCTACATTCTGAGTACCAAAAGCCGGCGAATTTGAATATTTCTGTGCTAAAATGATAATGGATTAGTAAAGGCATACAAAGTTTCTATATTTTCTCTTTAATCGTTACCTACACTTTTCATTTCGGAGACTGTATCTCAAAGATTCTTGTACTCAGAAGGTGTCATAGATCGACCTGCGGTCGAAATACGATGAGACTATGTTGCTGCTATGAAGAAAACACAAATAAATTGTGAATTCTCTCTTATATCTTATCTACTTTTCCCAATTGGAAGACACCACCTCATAAATTACGGTGCACAGAACTTGCAGCTCAAGTTATTTATCTAAGCTGCAAAAATCTGTATCTACATCAAAATCTGTTACCTATTATCTACATTTTTCAATTCTATTCTGTAACCCAGAATCGACCAGATTGAAGACGAAAGATTACCAGAGAAACAGAGCGTTTCTATATTTTATCTTCTATCGTTATAATACATTTCTCGATTCGGAGGTTGTATCTCACAAATTCCCGGACACAGAAAGTGCAACTTAAGTCAAAAATATAAGCCGCACCGTCCTGTGCCCGAAATTCGGTAAGGCTATGCTGCAGTGATGGAGAACCTTCAAAGACATTTTATCTTCTGCCTTATGATTTTTCGACGCTACAATTTGGAGCCCTCATCTAACATATTCTGGTGCATAAAAGCTGCAATTCATGTCAGGAATCCAAGTTAAAATGTACTCTGTTTCAAAATGGATGGAATCGAACATGAAAAATTTTCATCGAAACAGATGTCAACATATTCCTCTTTCTCTTCTATCTTATCTAAATTTCCCAAATCGGAGAATGTATCTCATAAAGTAAAATCCGGCGGCGGCCAGACCTTCGTTATTTGATAAACGATGAAAGTTTCATGTTCCCAACATAGGTAAAATCAATAATCGACAATGAAATTTTTATTTTGGTCACTTTGGCTCGTAACAAATATCAAATAGTACCTCAAACTTGTTGAAGTATAGAGCCCAGTTTTTTTATATTTCACCCAAAGTGGTCCTGATTTTGGTATAAGTATTCGGACCCAGGACGCCGCTCCCACTAGTTCTGAAGCTTATCCTGGTTATCGTCACTGGAAAGCTGTCATTCCAATCAGCATCACAATCCACCATGTATTGTGGGCTTAGATTACGGTAGGACCTTTGTCGGGAAGAAATACATGTCTGGTTTTCTACTTTGAAGTTTCTTACCTTACGAGTACATGTGATAAGAGATCAAGATGTAATTGTTTGAGCTATCAGTCTTTTACCCAAAATGCTACTAACGATGCAGACATAAGATGGTTTTTGAAGGGCATTTACAGGCAGAGGCCATCTCAACTGAAATATAGTTACTGTGGTTATTCTCAACCAACCAAAGGGGTTACTCGTAAGCGCTGTAGATATTTGAATGAGGAAATCAGCAACACTGCTAGCTCTAGCAGAGTGTGCAAACTAATTGAAACAGACAACATCCCGATGGGGTTGAATAATATTGACATTGGGATTTCTCAGTATTTGAATGTCTCGGTGTCACTCATGTGGCAACCACTTTTGGTTTTACCGTATTTCATCACTAAATATCCGTGCAGTCAAAGTATTTATTTTTCATTGTACAGTAACTTTATCATGGTGCCTCTGCTCCCAGATGGATGAAGTCGGTTTTAGCAGAGAGTGTCACAATTGACAGTCCACAGTACATGAAATGCGTCTACCGATCTGCCTGCTAAGTCATAGTGGTCTCAGGCTCGCGGCGGGCTGGAGTGCGTTTTCTGAAATACGTCACAAATCTCTTATGCCAAACAATCGCTTTGCTCAAGCGGCATTTGAGGTGAAACAAGTCTCTACACCTTAAATATTACTATGCTATTACGTTATTTGCTTACTACCATGTAATAGATGGTAATGTTTGAACCAGGTACGTCATATTACCACTTGCTAGAAGCACTAACTTGAGTTGTTACAATGGAAATGTACATTTAGTTGACACATGCATTGCGTAAAATTTGTGTAGTTGTGTACAACCTATCGTTTACTATTGCAGAGCGCTAGTACTACGTTGTTGCAACTAGCTTTGAACATCTACAATATGTATTCTAAATATTTACTTCGACGAGGACGGAACATAATTACATGATCAAACGAACTTACCTGTAAGTGATGTTGGATCTTAATTATGTGAAGTCCTCGTCGAAGTAAATATTTAAAGAATTTAAAGAAGCTATTAATAAAATGCGTAGCGTAACATATATGCTACGCTTTTGAATTAACTGTTATTTCTGAATATAATGCATATACCGAAACCTCTTGCAGATGACTTCGTACAAAAACTATTACATTATGATAATTTATAAGTGAAAGATGGCAGCATACGGACTTGTTCAAGTCAGTGCAAGTCGGTGCGTCCTACAACTCTGACGTTCGCACAAAATTGAACAAGTGTGGTCCTCGTTTTTGATGAAATATTTCAGTGAAGTTGCACTATAAAATTGTTGTGGTCAGGAATATGGTAAGCTTAACCCATATTTAGTATTTTTATCCCAAAAAATGTGAAATAGTATCTCAAAACGCTTACTAAAGGAATGTTGCATATATGCAACAATTCCCTTTACAGCCTAAAATATTTACGCGGGATTTTTAAAGCAATGTTGCATATCTGCAACAACGCGCAATAGAATTCTAACAAAAGGCGTCCAATTTTCTGATTTTCTCTGCAGGAAAATTGGGAAAAGAAGAGGCCGCTAACGCAGGCGGAACTTCAGTACTTTGCAGACCATTTGTCTGAAGTCAGTGAAGACGGACTAGAAACTTCAGATGACGATGACGACGCGCTCCCACAAGATTTTGATAACATTTCGCCAGCTAATGATCTTCTGGATGATGAAAATGATGATTTTGATATAGACAAAATGCCCATGATAATTTTGCCTGATCTGTCTCTAGACTCGCGTCCTGTTTGTAACGAACATTTATATAAAAAGCAGTCATCTGTACATGTTTCTGAACAATCTTTGGAAAGTAATAGCGAATCATGTTCATCTTTACAAGAAGACGAATATCTAAACGTACTTATTACGTGAAAGCAACCAACAAAACATTTTCTCCGGCAATATACCAAGACACGATGACAATAAAGATACTAGTCGGAAACGCAAGAATGAAGTACTCCGCAATGACGAAAAGACAAGAAAAAAGAAGTCATCTGTGGATCAAAGAAGAATTAGACAAGTCTTGTGTAAGCTGAAGTGGAGAGAGGGCAACTTGATTATGCACGAAGAATCTGTTAAGTTCAAAGGTAGTGAAAAACTGCCAGATGTGTTTTGCAATTTGGAAACTCCTTACCAGTTCTTCACCTACTTTTTTTATCAAGATCTTATCCAGCTTATCATGGAGCAGTCAAATCTATTGATACAGGCAATCCTGTATCTCTACAAGAAACTGATATAAAAAGATACATTGGAATATGTGTTCTAATGTCAGTTATACATATGCCCAATATACGAAGCTATTGGTCTTGTACTATTGGTACAGATATTATCAAAAATACGATGTTGCAAAAGCAATTCGAGAAAATAAAAAAACACCTGCATTTCAACGATAACTCTAAAATGTTACCTAAGGGACATGAACTGCGTGATCGACTTCACAAAATTCGGCCACTGGTTGATCACCTTCTTGATCGTTACCAGTCTGTTCCTTATGAAGCATGTCTATCAATTGATGAACAGATGTGCCCAACAAAAACAAAAAGTTATCTCAGGCGATACATGCCAGCTAAACCGCATAAATGGGGATTCAAGGTTTATGTGTTGGCCGGAGTTTCAGGATATTGTTATAATTTTGAAATTTACAGTGGACAAGAAAACACAATAGGGCTAAATGAGAGTGATTTAGGGGCATGTGCTAACATCGTAACCAGACTTCTACGTAATCCGCCAAATGATATGAATTATCATGTATACTTTGATAATTATTATACTTTATTGGGTACTATCAGAAGTAATCGGATACCAAAATGCCCCCTTCCAGGAGATAAGGAAATGAGTAAAGAAAATCGAGGTACCAGTAAGGAATATATTACGGAGACGGAAGGAGTACCAATTTCTTCAATTGCATGGAAGAACAATAAAATTGTGTCCCTTGTGTCTACATTTTGTGGAACTCTTCCCAAATCCAAAGCTGACAGATCTCAAAATAAAAGAGTGGAGATCGATTGCCCTAAGATTGTAAAAGAATATAATAAACATATGGGAGGAGTAGACCTTATGGATAGTTTGATTGGTCGACACCGTATCAAGCTCATATCAAGGAAGTGGTATTTCAGAATTTTTTATCACCTTTTGGACATGACAATAGTAAATAAATTCTATATAGGAGGGTTAATGCTCAGAAGGGAAATACTAAAACACTTGGGCTGGCAAATTTTAGGATTGAATTAGGAGAAACACTTTGCAAAATAGGTATTCGTCAAAACTCAAGAGGACGTAAATCTGATTTGGAAAAGAAAATCCAACAGAAACAATGCTCTCGTAACTGTACGGGTTGACGAGAGCTCACACTGGCCCGTATGGATGGAAAAACGTATACGTTGTAAACTTCCCAAGTGCGGTGGGTTTACGTACGTCATGTGTGAAAAATGCCAAACCTCGCTGTGCTTTAACAAAGCTAAAAACTGTTTTCATGATTTCCATAAATAAAATGTTAAAAGCATATTCCAAAAAGTCCTATTTCTGAAAACTACCAACCAGTATAATTCCGTGATTTGCATATTTAAGTTGTAATGTACGCTGTAGCACATAAGCTACATTAAAAAAATTGCAAAAATAAATAGTTTTTCTGAATTTGGATTTTTTAACTATTTTTTGTGGCAACTAGAAATAATTTAACATCAAATATATTTTTTTTACCATAATAGAAAAAATCGCGCATTTAAGGGTTAATCCGATCTTTGAACTACCTCAGCTTAGTAGAATTGGGTAAAGCCTCCTCAGGTAGAATCTTCCACAATCTCAATACCCTAGGGACTCAGAGGCGGTCCTATCGGTCAGATCTGGATGTAACGAAGTTCGACACGGTTAGATGGTATGGTATGGTAAGCCGAAGTCAGCAGAGTCTGTCTAGCAGGGAGATCGCGCGGCGGCATCATGGGTGAGAGCTCTGAGGATCAAAGCCCCTTGACATCACGGTTGGTCACCGACGTCCTGTCGGTGCGAAGGAATCGCAAGCCTGTCCGATAGAAAAGGATAATTGATCAGTTGGACAGCCCTCCTCTAAACAGCATCGAGCAAGGAGAATGTAGTCACGGCAGCAGCACTCCAGACATGTAAGCAGTACTCGCGGCTTTATCTTATCTGGGTCTATAAGGTGAGGAGGTTATATGGAGAAAAGTACTGCAGAGCCCTAAACAAATAGCCTAGCCTTTTCCCAGCAGCTATCGCTAGTGACGAGATGCGTTCGTGCCAGATCAAGTCGTGGGTGTTCTGACTCTCACCAGCCGAAATGCACGGATCTTCGGAAGAGCGCGTCATTTATCGATACCGGATGAGCGCTAAGGTGTGCTTCCTGTTAGTCGAGATACACTATTTTAATATCCAACGTACTATTAGGATTCATCTAGAAATGTATGACCTTTCTATAACTGATTCCTGCAAACTTCTCGGTACGTACTTTGACAGTAGACTAAAACTTTGTGAACATATTGATCATGTTGCACAAGTTTAAGTAAACCGTATCATGTTTTCTACAAATGAAAGATTTTTTGAATGCAAAAGGATTGGTCGAAGTCTGTTAAGCATTGGCATATAGCCACTTATCTCACAATATTAGGGGAGCCTAAAAGCGAATTTATCAGGTTAATGTTTGGAATGAAACCCCACGATTCATGTAGAGAAGCTTTTACGTCTAAGGAAATTCTCGGTTTGTATTGTATCGTTTTAAAATCTATCACTTGTGTTAAGTATGTGAAATATTTTGGGACTAGCTCCCTCAAACAGTACATAACTTACCTGAAATATAGAACTGCTACTAAAACTGCGGTTGTCCGATTAAGGTAATGATATTCAGATATAATAGAGCATTGCCTTAGACGCATCTGCTTCTTCTTTCTCCATCTTCATTTTCTAGAAAAAATAATGTGTGATATTTTGCATTGAAGATTATTGAAAAGGCCCTCACTGTTGCTTTCATCAAAATATCAGAATGATAGGGAAACGTCATGATAAAGTGAGTAAGTCAGCGATCTACATCATGTAAACAAAGAATATTTGAAATTTTGTAAAACATCTAAGATCAATTAGATGTTATTTTTGAAAAGTATCAATTTTTTATTTTAGTGTCAAAAATGACAAATTTGTGCAATTCTTCAGATGCGTTTGCAAGGTAAAAATATCATTTCAATAGCGCAGTTTTAAATACGTGAAATATTTTTGAGACTGGCTCCTCACTATTATTTTTTCCAGAATGCTAGGCTGCTAGGCAAATGTCATGATAGAATCAGTAAGTCAGCATTCTACATCATGTAAAAAATGAATGTTTGAAATTTTGAAAAATGTCTCAGATATAGAACACAAAAAGATAATGCCACAAGTTCTCCGCTAGGGAGATACAGGGCCGTAAATATCGCTACTTGATGTCGGTTCTTGTCAAATAAAAGCAAATCACTTAGATCGCTTGGAATTAGCTAACCCCAACACAATGCATCCAAAAATTAATACATCTTATATGATAAAGGTCCACGATAACATTTTTGGAAAGCCTGATCTTTGATATGAAAAAGGTGTTTGATATCGATAGGATAGACCGTTTTTCACAAAAACCCAGTTGAATTAATTTTCAGTATAGTTCTATTAATGTTGACATCGTATCCAGCATACTGGTCACGCCATTTTGCAAATATAGTATTTCTGCTAACAGATTCATAATTAGAGACAAAGAGGCACCAGGATATACACTTTTAGATCACTTGATTGAGTTTTAGATTCGTCTTTCTCAAAATCGAACATAAACGAAAATACATTTTTTCAGCTAACGAATTTTCAAAATAGTATTTGGGCCCTTACTACACGGGATGTAAAAATTGTTAGCAATATTGCACTGGGGCTAGTGAATCCCTGGCGTTTTAAGTGAGTCTACTGTTTTTCGTGAACACCACCAAATCAAACTCCAATTGTTTACTGAGCTGTAAAAATTTCGATGAATGATACATTGTCGTTCAAAAGATACCGAAGAAACACCGATTTCCAGTAACGCCAGTTTTTATTTTCTCAAAAATTTCTTATTTTAGTTAATTGTTTACAGAATATATAAAGATACTGATACCTACTATAGACGATTTTTCAAAGAGTGATGTGTAACCTTGGCGACATAAGGAGTTTCGAAGACCCGCGTTGAATACTTGTGCATCCACACGCGGCTTATAAGTATCCCTATACGATGACGATTATGGTTCATAAAAGGAGATCAAGATATGCTCCACCCCTTACAATACTTGTTCAAAAAGTTTTTCGGAAAATGAGCAGGAGACACTGAAACGAACGATTTTTATTATTTTCGTTTATTGTTTTTAGCTTGGCCCCCATTGGATCGATTTTCAAAACCTACGGTTTTTCGTTTTTGGCATAGCCGTAAGCTTATAGCAAAATTTCGTCAATGCCTTCTGAGTTATACAGGGGCCAATGATTAGCGGACAGACAGACAGACCGATGAAAATGGGTGACAAGGTTTTTCATTATGTACATATCATATAACATAAAAAAAAACAGACTATGTCAATTTCGTAATTTGGCAAAACATAAAATCTATTCAACTATATTCATGAGTACTCGTATACAGGATGTCGCATCGGCAACTCCATCGATAGATTTCTCAAAAAGTAGGCATATGATATTTTTGAAAATTTGGGAGTATGGTAATGTCGATGGGGCAACGGCAGCTAAAATATCTTCAAGATGGTGACACTTCCGGTTATACCGGAAGTTGATGCAAACTTGCTTATTTTGAAATGGTGTATTACTTAATATTCGGATTCTACATACAATTCTAATCACATTTTATGTAATCTCTTCTACTCAAGTCTAACCGTTTTTGAAATATTTCAAATTTTATGTCAAAAATGACGTTTGCAGGCCCTAAAATGGTTGTTTATTTCCCCCTATGTACAACACCTTAATGTTTAATTTGGATTGATTTTCTGATAAACAGGGATATAGTTTAATAGACTTTGTATCATATTTTGATAATTATTTATATAGGATGGTCAAAAAATTAGTATAAAGATTGAGTATCAAAAATTGACAAAAGTCGATTTTTTCGAATGAAAAAATCCTTATAAGTTTATCGCATCTAGCACTAAAAATTAGCGTAACTTTATAAGGGTTATTCTATTCCAAAAATGTCTACTTTTCGAGTAATTTGCAATTTATTACTTTTCTATAGTAAAACTCCTATAAGTACAGATTTAGTTTTTTAATTAGTTGACTATGACGGCGGGATGCGGAGAACAAACAATTGCGCTCTACAAAAACGTCACTTCATAATAATGTCCTGCATATTTATGACAGTTTATTTATAAATTATTTTTAATAATCATGACCGCGCGTTTAAATTTCACTTACGTGTATATACTTGTATATTACCCAATATTTCGATTCTACATGAAATTCTGATCACATTTCATGAATCTCCAATACCCAAGTCTAACCGTTTTTGACATATCTCAAATTTTATGTCAAAAATGACGTTTGCATGCCCTAAAATAGTTGTTCATCGCATCCAGCATTAAAAATTAGCATAATTTTATACAGGGCTATCTATTCCAAGAATGAATACATTTCGAGTCATTTGCAATTTATTACTTTTCTATTGTAAAACTCCTGTAAGTACAGCTTTAGTTTTTTAATTAGTTGATTATGACGGCGGGACGCAGATAATAAACAATTGAGCACTACGGAAATATCACTACGTCTAAATTTAAGCTTTTAATAATATAATTAATAATTTTCAGTGATTCGCAATCAGAATAATATGAAGACTAATAATGATAAGTTTGCTAGTAGATTTCCCAACAAGCACACATACAGTGAAATGAATAACAGGAAACAATAAGGTATTTCGATTTATATTTAAATTTCATACTATTATAAAACAAAGTCAAAACATAACAAACAACTTATTTTGGTAAATGTTCAAATGGACCACCTCCAACCTTCAAACATTTAGAACATATAACACGTGTTAACTCCTGTACTCCTGATGACTGGCAGTTCTTATGATTTCCGGACTCAAACGAGTAAATGCATTTCTTACTCTCTGCTTACAGTAATCTAGAGTGGTCAGTGGGTTCTGGTAAACAATATTTGTTATTGTCCCCCATATAAAGTATTCCAAGACTGTTAGTTTTAGCGAACGGTGCGGCACGTAAAACGTAGTTTCTGGGAAATTGTTTATTAAGTATCCGTTGTGGGGTGGGGCACAGTCATGTTAAAAGAATACATTTCGATGATCAGCAAGTGGTAAATTATTCAAGTAATTGTTTTCTAAATTCGGAAGAATGTTCAAATAACCCTCACCTAAAAATAGAATTGGGTATTAATAATAATAATTTTTATAAATGCATAACGTTTTCATTAATATCCAAATGTTTTTAAATGAGATAAATTAGTACTAATGTTGGCAATGCGGACCTTATGTGTTAAAAAACTTATACTACTGGTATTTGCATATTGCACATTCTTGTCAGTTTCTTTTAAAAAAACTGTTAATTGCTAACTTACCATTTAAATTTTCATCATAAAACTGAAGAGAGACAACTTGATTACCTCTGACAGCGCAGTATTTATTGAATTACCAATTATATTGAAAGTTTCTTTCTCTTATTATATGAAGGTTCTCGTTAGCCCAAAATGAGGATTGTGTCGATTGAAAAGGCAAATAATATTTTTCAGGAAAGAATGATTGTGTTTGTGCAAAATTCTGCTAATGGTATCTTTCGTAAAACCTGACTCTCGTGCAGCTTGTCGTAAATACGTGATTGGAAAAGCATAACAATACCCCAAAACTGCTATTTCGATGGTTTCATTGTTAACTAAAGGTTTATTCCTTTGAATCTTAGGCTACACACAACCGAAATTTTTTAATTTTCTATTGCTTGCTTAGCCGTATGTGCATCCGGTCTTGATATCACGCTGTTGCATTCACCATAAATAAGTGAAAAGGACATTATTATAAAGTGACGTTTTTGTAAAGCGCAATTGTTTGTTTTCCGCATCCCGCCGTCATAGTCAACTAATTAAAAAACTAAATCTGTACTTATAGGAGTTTTACAATAGAAAAGTAATAAATTGCGAATTACTGGAAAAGTAAACATTTTTGGAATAGAAAACCCTGTATAAAATTACGCAAAATTTGAATGCTGGATGCGATGAACTTATAAAAATAGGGGGTTTCATTAAAAAAAAATTGACTTTTGGAAATTTTTGACATTCTGATTTTTTGACCACCCTGTATAATTATGGAAATATCATACAAAGTCTATTAAACTATATCCCTGTTTATCAGAACATCAATCCAAATTAAACAATTAGGTGTTTTACATAGGGGAAATGAACAATTATTTTAGAGCCTGCAAACGTCATTTTTGACATAAAATTTGAAATATTTCAAAAACGGTTAGAAATGAGTATAAGAGATTATAAATAAAATGTGATTAGAATTCTATGTAGAATCCGAGTATTAAGTAATATACAGGGTCCATTTCAAAATAAGCAAGTTGGCATCTACTTCCGGTATAACCGGAAGGGCCACCATCTTGAAAATATTTTAGCTGCCGTTGCCCCATCGACGTTAGTATACTCCCAAATTTTCAAAAATATAATATGCCTACTTTTCGAGAAATCTATCAATGGTGTTCCCGATGCGACATCCTGTATAAAACCTTCACTTACCTATGATATAGGTATAACAATTCATCAATTTTCCAGTCTTACTCCTTATTTCGTTGCTTTTGTTTCTCCACTCATTCTTCAACCTGACACCTGCAGTATTAATATTTTTATACGATAAAAAGGCTGTTGACAATTTTATATCTATTTTCACTTATTTGCTCTTGAGCCCAATCGCCCAGTCACTTCGCAGAAACTAATCGACTCTATTCCGAGTAAGTTACGTAAGATGCGTTTGCTAAATTAATTTTTATATTTTAGATAAACATTAATCTTGAAAACATACCATTTCCAAAGAAACACTATAAAGAGCTCCAATCTATCTGGGCAAGTTCACATATTTCTAGAATAGAATCGAAGTACTAATAAATAATAAGTCATATTTGAATACATTTTATGACTATCTGTTGTAAGGCCCAAGCTAGACGGTTGACAGGTGGTGTTTCACAATGCGTACATCAAAGCTCAAATGTATGTTTATCCTAAGGGATCAGAATAAGAATTTTTATTACAATAAGAGACAACGTCGGAACTAGGTGTCTTTTGTCCCCTCTTGAAACGAACATAACCTAATGAAAACTATGGCGATGCAAGTTTGTAGCAGCATATGCGGCCTTAGGAATTCTCAGCGGAAGGAGGAGGGCCATCCATCGACAAGAGGTAACTTTTGTGTGAAAGCAATACTACCTCCAAAACTTTCTGACGCGCCAGGAAGAGCATATTTTCTCAGGCAACCAACTCCTAAAGAGCTCTAAAATTGTACAAAAAGAGAAAGTAAAGTATGCAAACCTTAATTGTATGAGTCTGTTTGAATAACTTGATGCCCTTAATGTTTTTGTTCTACGTGTCTGTAGTTATGTTTTATCTCAGAGGGGCCAGCTTGTGAAGAACATAATACTTTACGGACCCTTGAGAAAGTTGCGTAGAAAGTGCAGAGTCAACCTACTTGACGCCATTTTTTCAGTATTGCACTTGTTCATATTATCCTTTGTGCCGCAACGACGTGCTGGCAATGCAAACCTTCTGCAACATGTTGCGGCTCAAGCATTGACGACAAACATACGTCAAAATGTTTGTGCTTCAACACGCTGCAGACTGTTCACATTTCTGCGAATCTGAGCATGCTCCTGGCACAGTTTCTTTGACAATTGAGATGCTCGTCTGAAACAAAAGAAATAGATTTCTGTGATTTGAAATGAAAAAATCAAGCCGATGCTATAGTTGTCAGAGGACCAAAGAAGCCATCAGAGTAGGATCAATAATTTTCATCATTTTATTATTATATACTATATTAAACATATGTACTTACTACGATAAGCGTGATTACTCAGTGCTTTTCAAAAGAGTCCCGGTGCTTTACACTTGTTTCAATAACTTTGCTGCTTTTTTTCATTCTTATTCAATCTTCATTTTAGTTCTTTATCATTTTTTGTTCGGAAAAAAGATCCTTATTTATGACCCCCACAGTGAGCCATGCCGATTTGCAAGCACCAATCTGAACTGAAACAAGATGTTATTACTATTTTGGATATTATACTCGTATGACATTTACGTGACGAAAAACCATTTCATTCATTTCGTCGGTTTTTCTGTCCGCTAATCTTATATAATAGAGAACTTGAGAAGTACCGCTTGGTTTTCGACAAAATTTGTAGACAATGTTGCTACAATACCAAGTACGCAAAGTTTGGTTTTGAGAATTGAAAAAATATCGCTAAAACATTGTTTTTTCACGTTTCAGACGAACAAATTGACAACAAACAGTGTGTTTGTTTCTAAGGCTGTTTCCATTTTCAGTTCGTTTCTCACACAAATATTGACAGTGGACTGAATTGTACATCTAATTGCATCCTGTGTCCATCCTAAAGTCGGTGCAACTTTTAACGATGTTAACGATTTTCAGTTCGGAGACTGTGTGACTAAAATTTTGATATACATAAGTTTTAACTGAAGTCATACATCTGGATACAACGCCTTTACCAAAATTGTCGAGCCTAAACATTCATGTTTGTATAACAAGTATAAAATAAACTGTATACATACAGTTGCTACTGCCCAAGGCACAAACTATCAGTCAGACTGCATATATGTCAATAAGCTGGTGCGACTATCGTTGTCCAGAGAAGTAATCCTCTATAGCGTCATTTCATTTCTTGTGTTCGAAGACTGTGTCTCACGGAATATGATATCAAGAGGTTGTAACTGGTCGTACATCCAGTGACAATATTCTCAGGACACAGATCACCGTCAATGTATATTCTAATATTCTAATACTTCCTCAGCTATAGTCTCTGTGCCTCACAGATTGTGGCACATAAAAGTGATTTCTACAATGCCAAGGACGTAAGGGCTTTATCGTTTTTGGAAATCGGGCAAGTGGCCACGGAGGAAGAGACCTAAACCAAAAAAAAGGAAAAATCATTCAAACATTGTTTTTTCGCGTTTCAGATGAACAAACTTACAACAAACAGTTTGTGGTACTGTTCACTTATAACGCCGGTTCCATTTTCATTTCGTTTCTGACACAAATGTTCACAGTGGACTAAAATTATGCATCTAGTTGCAACCTGTATAGCTAAAATTGTGAGCAAAGTTGAAACTCTCTGAATGCCGGCAATCTATGACACTATATGTATGGATTCTTCTAACGATGTTTTCGTTTTTCAGTTCGGAGACTATGTCTCTAAAATTTTGATATACACAAGTTACAATTCAAGTCATACATCTAGATACAACCTCTTTACAAAAATTGGGGAGCTTAAACATTAATGTTTGTATAACAACGATAAAATATTACAAAAAACGTACCTTTCCGGTATTTTCTCGTCTATTGTTGTGTACACTTCCCAACTCGAAGACTGTGTCTGACAGATTGTGGTGCACAGATTGTGCAACTAAAATTATAGATACACTACACTGTGTGCCAGTCACACTGGATATCACAAGCAGGTGTGACAAACGTTGTCCAGACTAGCAATCCTCTAATAGTTCTATAGAGTCATTCCATTTCTTGGGTTCGAAGAGTGTGTCTCATAAAGTATGTTACCAAGAAGCTGTAACTGGTCATCCAGTGACAGGGTTCTCAGTATCAAAAACAGTGAGACTGAACAGATAAATGTCAATGTATATTCTAATACTTCCTCAACTGTAGTTATATCCGTCTCTGTGCCTCACAGAATGTGGCACATAAAAGTGCCATTTAAAAAAGTAAAATTATTCATAAAGTTGCGCCACTCAGTGCACCAAAACTCGGTAAGACTGACTAACGTTGTCCAGAAAAAGTTGTTCTCATCCTTCATTTCGGTGCAGCTAGTCTCATACCGCTGAGTTTGAATATTCCTGTGTTAAAATGATAATGGATTACTAAAGACACAGCGTTTTGATATTTTCTCTTTTATCGTTACTTTCATTTTTCATTTCGGAGACTTTGTCTCACAGATCCTTGTACACAGAAGGTGCAACTTAACAGCCGGTGCACACAGACGTATTTTGACGGAGCGGTAACGCAACGTCGACGTTGCGTCGACGCAGACAGTGTTTTTGAGATAAGTTCACACGAGCCTACAATAACGCATGCAGTTCTCTCGACGCGATGGAAGTAGCAAGATGGATTTTGAGCATGAACAATGTGATTTATTTGCATATTACGTATATAAGCATCATATTTGTAAAAAGAAAAGAAAACACTGGGTACACCCTTATGTGAGTGCCCGTTCACTAAAGGGAACATTTGTTCGTGATTTTTCGGATCTGAGAAACCACGTGGAAAAATTTTCCAATTTATTTAGAATGAGTTCTAAATCGTAAAGACGAATTACAATTACATGATGTCTCCTCACTTCTTTAATGAATATTTCAGTGTTTATATCAACGTCCGTCATTTTCGTCGGAACGTCGGCGAAGCAAGTCACCGCACGTCGGGACCATTGGACGTCGACGTCCTGTGCTTGAAAGTATGTGAGACTGTGTTGCGGCGGGGCAGAATTACCAAAGGTACATACTTTTTCGGCATTTTCTTTTCTATCTTATCTATATTTTTCCTTTTACAAATTCCGGTGCTCAGAAGCTGCAGCTCATGTCATTTATCAGAAACTTATACAAAAATCTGTACATCAAAATATGTTAGACCGAACATGCAAGATTTCCAGAGAATCAGATATCAATTTTATCTTTTCTATTCCTATCTACATTTTTCAATTCGGACTGAATCTTACACATTGTAGTGTACGTAAACTACCAATCAAGTCACTTCTCAATATAAGTTATTGTATTTTGTAACCCAGAATCGGTCAGACTGAACATGAAACAGACCTTTTAGATATTTTCTCTTCTATCGGTATAATACATTTCTCGATTCGCAGACTGTGTCTCACAAATTCTCGGCCACAGAAAGTGCAACTTAAATGAAAAATATAAGCCTGTGTCCGAAATTCGGTAAGACTGTATTGATTGTCGTTTATACTACGGGTGTAAGTCTTTTCAGTGGGTCCGTTTTGTCAAAAAATGATCTGTCAACTATGACATGAAAAATGACAAATACCAGTTTTAATAGTTTGAAGGAGATCAGCTACCAAATTATGTCAGTGATTCTCCAAAAGCATTAACAGCTATGTAATTATTATACATACTTACAATATTATGCATAATTGTATTAGCTTGTTTAGATAGTTACAGAAACTGACAGAGAAGGTTATACTGACAACGAAAGTAGTCAGGAAGATAATGAAGATATCGAAGAAATCTATATCCAAAACTTTTTTTAATCTGCAATGTAATAATATTAGTTATTATATTAAAATATAGTTATGCACATAATAGAACTATTTTTTTATTAGATTTCTTACTATAAACAGTACTGTCAATGGCGGACTCAGAGGAGGACGAGATTCCCCTCCTAGACCCCCAAGCCTGCCACCCTTCCCAGGGGGGGTGGATATCTTCGAGAATATGAATGCTATGACCACCACTGCGACCCACTCTCTTGTACAGATCCCAAAAAATGCCCATTATGTTCCCTCTTCCATCGCTGGTTTCCTCCTATACTAAACAACAGAACTTTTCAAAAAAGTTGAGTTGAAAATACGACAACGTATTATACGTTTTTGAAATCACAATTAAAAACCCTATTTATCTGTGCAAGAAGCCAATATGGAGTACATAAGAAAAAATAAAGTTGATGGTAGAGGACAAGAGACGAAACGTCATATTAAAGTTCTAATTATGCCATCTTGTAGAGAAAGGAAAGTGTAAATGTTAATGTGCAATGCATTTTGAGACTCCACTACAATTAAAGTCAGGAAATACCAAACGATTTTGACAACATTCGTTGTTTTTCGTCTCTCTCCGGCAGAACCTTGAATTTCGAAACATTGTGCAATTTTGTTAACCACCTTAATATGCAACTTTGTCCATATTTAAGCGTTTGCGTATCTATTACAGTTTCCGAGATCCCAATAGTGAGGGTAGAATTTGAAACACCCTGTATATAAAAGCGATAATATACATATCAATTACGAAATAGTGAAAACTATTTAACCTACAAACATCACTTGACAGAGAGGCAGCTTATTAAAAAGCACTTGCAAGTTTGCTTGAAATTGCTTGGAGTCTTTTAATATCTGAAAATTGGCAACGATGAAGTTATGTTCAGAGTAGACTTACACTAAGACTGGATCGTGTAACAGCTGGTCTGAAATGAACAAGTAAAATGCATCACTCACCCAAATCGCGTCGGCCATTGCAAATTTGGCCATTGCAAGCAAGTCACTCATCAGTTGTTTCTCTAACGAAGCTCGAACTGCAAATTGTTTAGATCTCGGTTAAACATCATCTTTAAACAGAAATACCAAAATGGAATAAATGATACGGCAGAAATCACACGGGAAAGTCTGAATTTTAGGTTTGTCAGTGGCGTATATAAAACTTGAATGCCGGTGGTGGCGGGCTTAAAATGGATAAAACGTACAAAATATTCAAACCTTCATTTTCCAATTAGACAACATTTTGAGTTCCTTCTAAAACCCTGAAGTGGCGGCCCCAAAAAATATTGAAGGGAATGTCATTTTACCATTGAAAAAATGGCTAAAGGTAAGTTGACTTTGTATTTCCCACGCTACGCTGTTCGTAAAGGATTACGTTTGGCACAAGTTGGCCCTTCTGAGAAAAAAAGCTACATAGTTCCCCCATTGCCTGCAGCCCCTAGCTGTCAATTTTTAGCTACTAAAATTTTTTCGAAAAGGATCAGGATTGTCCGAAACGTCAAAAAAGGAATTTTGAGTGAATGTTCTTGTTTTTGGCAATTTTCTCCACCGCCTCTGGATATAATAGTAACAATATGAGAAAATAATATCAAAATCCGAGAGGCACTTCTCAAGTTATAGGCGGTTATGATTATCCGACAGACAGATCGACGCAAATGAGTCACATTTGTTTTTCGCGATTTACATATCATATAACACCCAAAAAACGTAATATCTCGCTTTCGAAATTTTTCGCGATTACAATACCTCCCCACCAGAAAACATGGGAAGTAAAAACCCTCAATTTTGACAGCTTGTCATGCAATTTTCAACTGTCACTTTCACACGAATATATAGTATTAGTCATGAATCAATTTCATTGTCCCAAATTTCAGCGTACTAGGTAAATCCTTCAAAACATAAGTAGGGCTTTATGAAAAGCACTGTATATTCAAACGATGACATGGTTTCTCGACCTTCCAAGCATCTGACACACAGTCTGGCATTATCACAATAGAAATCGTAACTTTGACAGGTACATGCAGTGACAGCGTTTCTGTTGAAACACCAAAGGGGCTTAAGATGAACTGCAATTCCTCCCCCAGAGACCACTGGAAAAAGAAAAATATGCTGGAAGTTCACTATTATTCTTTTGACACAAGGGCAGCTGCACTGATGCAGATGTTTGCATCATCTCTGAACGACACATAATCACAGGTCCAAACATTCATTTTTACTTATCTCCCCCCCTCTACAGTTTACTCCTTAGGCAGTTGAAAATTTCAACACGGCGGCGGGATCTCCCTTGAGGAAAGCTCCTGTATGCGAGTATGTTGACTCAGATAAGTTTTATAGATTCTAGGTTTAATCGGTCTGTACCATTTAACAGATTGAGAAACCCGATGACGGACCCATGAGGACTTAATCAGGAAAATAAAATGGAAAAATCACATTTTGTTGAAATTTCAACCGGTCTCCAAAATCGTATCGAACACCTAAACATATTTGGCCGCCATCTTGTAAAAATGACAATTGCTCGCTTTCAAGCTTTCAGAGTTTATTTTGGCTGTAATAGAAATATCTTCCCTAATAGTTCTTTATCATATAAAAATTGGCGTACGTGAAGTACGATATGTAGATAAAATGCTTTTTGGTCGTTCTTGAGTTATAATTTTATTGTTTTTGAAATTGTCTGGTAAAAATATGACGTATATTACAGTTTTTCAACACCAAAGTACAAATGGACCAAAAAGTAATGAAATAAGGAATAAATAAGCATATGTAGCACTTACGTTCTGATATCTGGTGCATTGTTCCACCAAACGCACAGCCACTGCACACAACTGTAGTTCCGCGATCGGGCGTCAGCGGTTCTCTGCATAATGAGATGGGTGGGAGGAATCAGCTTTCGTTCTAGGCGGTGCTTTGTTTCAGGAGATTTAGACATTGGAAATTCGGTATTCAATTATTTTTTCTTAAAACTGATTTTTAACAATGAATGTTCCTGATCACAACAATCAGTATTTAATGATTAGATTATATGAATTATCCATTGAGATAGAGTTTTGTAAACAGCGTATTAGTACAACAGATAGAAACACTCGAAGGAAGTTTCCTCAAAGAAAAACAAGTAGTCTTGCGGAAACTTAGATGGAAAACAAAAAACAATCGTACGCATGTCCGCAATAAAGGAATAGGAGCAGAAATATCTTTAGACAATCTCTGTTAAACAAATTCAGAAAATTGTTTTTCCGCTCCGGTCAAAGTTCTTTTAGGTTTAGAACATTCTGAACAAACCATTGAGCGAGTGCTCGATTAAGAATAAAAAACAAAGGCTTACAGCAACGATACGTCCTGAAATGTTTTGGGGTTTTGTTAATCGATTTTTGAAAAATATTTAACAGCATTGGCAATTTAAAATTTTATTCATTCCTTCATATTGTTTTTCGGGGTCGAAAATTACATATTTCGCAGTATTTCAAATATCGCAATGCTTATATTTCGACAACTATCAGCTTTAGAGAAGTTCTAGAGTAAACTTTTGAACTTGTTAAAAACGTTGAATTAAAATTTTTTATGCAGATTTGGTCTTGGCTAGGTACTAATAATGATCAAATTTATTATAAACTTTTCTAATTTTAACTAGGTTTGATGCAATATTGCATAAAAACTGAGGCTACAACTTAAAGATAAACAGAGCAACGGCACAAACAATCGTCATTCTACCACTTTATTTTTATAACTCAACTCACATTTTTGACCAAGGTCGGCTTTGGCTTCAAATACTACTGGTGTTTGGTTTTCGTCCTTCCATATTTAACATCTTGATACCAGCGTTTGACTATACATGGCGTCCCAATATCAGGTGGACATAGGAGTAACACGTATTTTTAAACTCAAAGTAAGTCGATTGAACATCATTCACCTCTATGCAAAAGTGCTTTGTTTGTCCATTAGAGGGCGTCAGAGTTTTCTTTTTGATACACATTTTTTCATATATTTTTGGAACTGGCAGTGTTCCGAGTCTGTCCGTTAGGGTTATCGATCAGTCGAAGAGTTCTCCTCTGACCAGTGCCGACATGTATAATGTAGTCGGGCCGACCAGCCAAAAGTATTGGCTCTCTATTAGAACTCGGCCATCCATCGAAACCGGCTGAGCGCCAGGACGCTTCTTGTTCGTCAAGGTACAGTACTATGTTTTGGAAGCATTAAACTGATGCCCGCAGTGAAAACTTCAGGGTTTCTCGTCAGAGAGGAGGTCGCTGCTGGTCTACTTTTCTACAGCTCACCAACAGAGGTCGCCTTGACATTGGGAATTCCTGCATTTAGAGTGCTGTCATTAGCAAAGATGTGGATTGCATTGACCGTACAGGAAAGGAAGTCGTTAATATGTAGGAGGAATAAGGTCAGTGCCAAGACCGATGCCTGGGAATACCCGCGTTGACGTTGTGATTTTGAGATTCTAAGAGCTAATGCCTTTCTGATAACTGAGTAGCAGGGGGCAGTTGACGTTGGCTGGTCTGTTTTAATTTGCGCAATGAGGGAGTCATGACCATCCTGGATTCATCTTTGAATTGGAATTTTGCGCCCTGTGGCGGCAGCCTCACTTGCTTACCATCTGTAGCCGGTAACAAAAGCAGGCAAAACCATAGGAAGTAGCGCTGACACCTAGTTGATCTCTACTATCGTTGCCCAATGTAGGCTTGGCCAGTCTTATGTCGTGCTATGTAAGCACGCCTCCGAAGCAAGTTAACAACCAACATGGATGGATGGTTTTTAAACCAAATACAGGGATAAGGTGTCTGATGTTGCACTCCGATTGCATATATTACCGTCAATAAATATGAGAAAAACCGTCTTAAGAACGTGCTTTTATTTAGCTGTTAATAAAACGAACATGCCATTGGTCTAGAGCCGTTCTGGCGTATACGGGGGTATTACAATAGTTACTTTGACGAGGTCAGCCGGAGAAGACTTTCGTACATGGGGATTTATCATGATTAATCACTACAATGTGCATTCTATTTGTCATATTATCGTTTTCAAAAAGGTGCTCATAGCTGAGCCGAGGAGAGTATAACATGGAGACAGATCTGTGTATTTTATAAGAAGATGAGGGCAGTTTACATAATGAGAAAGACGTCAAAACATCTGTGGACCGAACCATTGCAACCTATAAGGTTTACAGCCTCCCAACAAGAACTTTATACTGAGAATGGGCGAAGCGCCGTAAGGGGTGCATAAACACACAAAAAGGGTGTTCGTAGAAGTTAATCATACTCGTATGTTCGAATAGAGATGTAATAAAACGGAATAATCAACTGTAATCGAGATTCAAAACATCCAGTAAGTTACAGCGGAAATATGTTTTTTGGTAGAGTTTTCCTCAAACATCGGCTTGCTTTCACTTTAATGTTAACGACTGTCCAACCCGCCCTCCTGTCGAACTGGTAGGTGCTTTCTTTTAAATGCGCCAGTTGTGGTTGAATTTCGAGGGAAAAGACCTCGTAAGTTTTCTGTTCTTAGCGCTTAAATTATATATAAGTATATATCTAAGTCTAAAATCAACTATGTTAGTAACTGACGTTCGTGCGCGCCGATCTTAAGTAGTCTTCTCAGAGTAAGATAGTAAATAGGTAAGTTACCTTACATCTTCTCAAATCACCCGATAAATTGATATTCGTCTTATTAACGGTTTCCTTTACTCAGCTTCAACCGCTCCAAACTCTCAATATCATGATCTTTAAGTTATAGTCGGACTGTCCGTTCGAATTCCCGTCTATCCTGGTGATAGTACTAACTGACATCGCGATTAGCCAATTTCATCGATACCGACTTAGCTGGTTAATTCATGTATTTGACTAATTAGCTAAGTATCTTTCACTAACGAATATATAGCAATAACGGCCAACCTATTACAATCGAGAGCTTCTGGAATACCTTGAACGTCATGGCTTGATAGCGACAGGCAGTATGGTTTCTGGCCCCAGCGATTCAGGGCCAGGCCTCCCAGTTTACGTCACGCAATTGTGGAGTAAACTAATCCAGTCTTATGGTGAGGCTCATGTCGTTGCACTTGATATCATGAAAGCATTCAATCAGCTTTAGCATGCTGTCCCCTTAAAAAAACTTCCATCCTATGGCCTCCGAGAGAATCTTTCAAGATGGGTGGCTGACTCCCTCTCTGGCCATAAGGTATCCGTCGTAGTGGACGGGTTCTCCTCTTCAACCCACAATGTCAACACGGGCGTGCCCCAGGAATCCATCTTGGCTCCGATATTGTTCCCCTTACATATCAACGACCTCATATCCTGTACGGTAAATCCGTACCACAGCTTTGCTAATGGCAGCACGCTACATGGAGGAATTCAGAGTAACAAGTAGATCTCCTCCCCTAAACTGGAGAAGAAAGACTAGTAGCGACTTCCCCGTTGACGAGCGACCTGAATGCTTTCATTGCTTGGGGACGCAACAATCTGGTACAGTTTATGGCTTCCAAAACACAGTACCGTACCTTAACTAACAAGAAGCGCCCTAGCGCTCATCCGGCTCCGATGGATGACCGAGGACTCGCTATGTCAATGAGATTTGCTCTTCAGAGTTCTCCCCCATGATGCCGCCGCGCGATAAGCCTGCCAGGCAGCCCCGCTTGACCTCGGCTTCCCATCCCAACCGTGGCAAATTTCGTACTTCCAGAACTGGCCGATGCGACCGCTTCGTTGTCCCTGGAGTACCGAGATTGTGGACCAATCTGCCCGAGGAGGCTGTTTCCAGATATAATAACTTTCGGCAGTTGAAAAATCGGTTAACAAAGCTTCTTTAAGCTCCTCATAGCAGCCGCGGTACCTTGATATTAAGGCTTCTGCCCACGCAGCTGCTTCGGAACAAAAAAAAAACAGATGTCTCCAGTTAGTAGTGAAAAAATGTTTTCTCATGTGGTTAATACACTTCGTCGCCTGAGTGATTCATGATGCAAAATTGCATCGGTAATGAATTGAAAAATAACATCCGTAGAAAACAAACCATTTAAGATAGCAAAATCGCTGCACTAAAAATTGCTAACACAACGATGCAGACTTTACATTAATCATGGAACACGTCAATGTGTTGATATTACCGCATTCCATTTAACCGTTAAACTTATTTCAGGTCTCTTGTTTTATTGCATAGATAATTATATGCAGTATCATAGGTGGTGTTATCTTGAGAACAATTTATCCGGGACGAGGGAGAAATGCAACAGCAGTTTTACTTCCCACGCCACTAGTGAAAAATTTCGAAACTGAGACACTATGGTTCTTGGATAAGATAGATCAGTTTCAGATCTAGAAAACATTTTGTGGAAGGGTCCATGTAATTATATATTTGAATTGAGGGATTCGGAAGGTGGACGGGTTTATGACTAGGAAGGTGCCCATCTCGGGGCGGGGGTATTGGCGACTGAAAATTGAAGAACGGAGGGGGGTCGTCTGTGAATTGAAAAAAACGTTCCAATTTCTTTTAATTAGTTGGTCTGACGGAATTCCTACTAAAATGATAAAATTAAGTTTTCCTGTTATCCAAAAACATATAACGTATATAATAAACAAATCTCTGGATGATGGATATTTTCCGAACGTACGGAAAGACTCGCTTATCATTCCAGTCCCAAAAATTGCATCCCCCAAATGTTACAGTTATCTACGGCCAATCAGTTTATTTCCTGTTTTATCGAAATTACTCGCAAATATTATGTTTTCTCAATTTAATACATATACAATTATCAATAGTCTACTGCTAGATCAACAATCTCGATTTAGAGGTGGCTGTAGCACGACAGTCCTTCTATTGATGCATGATGATATCACCGCTGATTTTGATAAAGGTTATGTTACACTTTTATAGCTTCTGGGTTTTTCAAAAGCCTTCGATACAATTAACCACGAACTCCTATTATCAAAATTGCATTGTTCGACCACAGTTGTTCAAAATTGTAAAATAACGACCTACGCCGACGATACCCAAATGTATCTACCATTTCATCTAAATAGCCATGAAAACGTTACCTCACTTGTAAACTAGGATCTAGGAGTAATACATGATTATGCAAAACACAATGCTGCTAAATTAAATACTGAGAAAGCCCAAATAGTTTTATGTGTATCAAGAATGAAACCCGATCTTTTGAAGGAAGTTGCCGGTTTGTGTCAATGAATCACAGTTGCAATTCACCGACCGTGTCAAAAACTTCTTGGTGCTCGTTGATGAAAAATAAATGTTCCGAATTGAAATCGCTCTTATATATAGTTAAGAACTACTATTTAGCATTAAGGCTTCTGCATGCACACAGAAACAAAATTTTCAAGAAAGATTTATGTGAAAGACTAGTTATTTCCAAAATTCTTTATTGTATGCCATTAAATCATCCCTACCTAGACCAAAATACAGCAAAATGTTTGCATAAAATCCAACAAAATGTTGCCGTTTGATAAACAATCTAACAAGATATGATCACATATCAGGCCATATCAGGGTTACATTGGAGAACGCTGCTCTTAGCGACACTTCACCTCTTTTGTACTTTTGTAAGAAATAAAGCCCATTTATTATTATTACTGTTGCTATGTGCTGACGAAGTGTTAAAGACTTATTCAAAAATTTATCGCTTACAATTGTACATAAAACAATCCTCAATAAGAAATCTTTAGGCTTGTACAGAATATCAATTCCTCGTCATAATACAGGGTGTTTTCAAAGTTGAGTCATTTATTTTAACTGCTTGTAGGACTCGCCAAAAGGAGTTGATATATCAAAAATCACCTATATAAAAGTTGCATAATAAAAGAAATAGTAAAAACTTGAAAGTTTAAAAAATAAAAATGTTATTATACAGATATTTTAATATTCTCGACCATTGCCGTGTGAAATCCTAGCGTTGTTGGCTTACTAGTCTTACCGTTCATCTAAATTTGTCAAAATTTTTGTATTATTGTATGGTTTTCAGTACGAGTCTTTGGTTCAATCAGTTGTTTCAGTCTTTTAATAGCACGTATACTTTCATTTGTCAGATTATTTTGTGCCAAAAAATTGCCCATGCTTACGAAAACAATGAACTAGTGGACATAATATTAACATACGGGGAGTGCCAAAAAAATGCAGCCACAGCATGCAGGTTGTATGCGGAAAGGTTTCCTTTAAGAAATCATCCGGACCCACGGATGTTTGTAAATTTAGTTATTAGACTTCGTGACACTGGATATTTAAAAGATCAACGAGGGGGTTACGCTGGCAGACCTGCTCAACCTGAAATGTTGCAAATTAAGGAAGACATTTTAGAAATGGTCGAAGACGACCCAACAATGAATACTAGAGCCATAGCAGCTCAAGTTGAAACTTCTCATAGTAAAGTGTGGAACATAATACGACAACAGCAGTATTACTCTTATAACTATCAACGTTTCAACCCGAAGATCATCCTAGAAGAGTTACATTGTGCCAGTGGCTTTCAAAACAGGTCAGCAGAAATGAAGATCTTACGAAATTAATTTTGTATACAGATGAAGCCACATTTACACGAGATGGAGTGCACACTTTCCACAACAATCATGTTCCGGCAGTAGAAAATCCGCATGCTGTAATAAGAACTAAACTTAGACCTTAGCAAACGATCTCGTCCTACCTTGTCAAGAATTTGGTTGGTACACAGTCCATGAAATAACCTTTTGGCGAAGAGTTTCGATTTATAAGTATAAAGTACGGGTCTGGATACATTGGTGCAGCGGATTTTACAGTTTTCAGTCGTTTTCGGCCATATTTATATAACCTCGGAGTGACGTAAAATTGACAAGTTGACAGTTTGTTCTTCCTGATCTATACTACATAAGAAATTACTATACAGAGTGTCATGACCCGCAAAAAGAAGAAGGAAGAAGAAGAACAACAAGAAAAGCCCGAGAATGAAAAAAACTGCATCACAGATGAAGAAAATCGACCTGATTCGACTAATGTAAAAAAGATATTAGAAGAGAATCGATCCCTGAAGAAAACACTAGCAGAAAAGGAGGAAATAATTCGTCAGCTCAATAACGAAAATTTAAAACTAAAAGAGCAGCAACTGTCAATAACCGCAAGTATTACTAAGAAGGATGCCATAGCATCAGCATTAAATAGAATTAATATGAGACTCGACGAAGTTGAGAAAAACCAGTTAGTAAAAGAAAATTCATACGCACAAATCTTAAAACAAACGACACCTATTACTAAAAGGCAATCACTGAAATGCATCACAGTTATTCCAAAAGAAAAACAATCTTGCGATAATACGAGAAGAGAATTGAGTAAGAGAATAAATCTTTCATCTCTGAACATTCAAATAGAAAGTGTGAGAAACTCAAAAAATGGCGGAATTGATATAAAAATTGATGAATCAAACCATAATAAACTGAAAGATGAACTTCAAAATAAATTGAATGAAAAATACCAAGTTACTGAGCCGAAAATGTTAAATCCAAAAATTAAAATAATAAATTATAAAAGTAGTGAGAAACCGAATGAAAAGCAAATTGAAGAAGATCTTATACATCAGAATTATATGATTCAGAGTGGAGACATACAAGTAAAGTTTATCAAATATTTTCCATCAAGAAACAATTACACTATCTACGCGGAAACTTCTGGAAAGCTATTCAAAAAAATCTTCGAAGACAATAATAGAAGAATACTTCTGGGATGGCAATGTTTGACAGTATATCAAAATAACGACATTTCTCAGTGTAGAAAATGCTACCGTTTTAATCATACAGAAAAGAATTGCAGGAATGAGAAGATATGTGCCAACTGTGGCAACGGTCACGAAGGAGAAAATTGTAAGCATGTATCAATAGAATGCTGCAACTGTAGATATGGAAATGAAAGATATAAAAAAAATTATAATATTAACCACTCACCTACTGACAAAAACTGTCCATCGTACAAATATTATCAGGAACAACAAAACTTAAGGATACTTTTTTAAAATTCAAGTTCATCTTTTACTACTCCTATCTCTAAAGAGGACCTAAAAATGTCAGTAAATAAATACATTAATGATTTCCAAATTCCATGTATTGCAACAAATATAGCACAAAACGTCGATGAACTTAATTTATGTACACAAAATTCTGATGCAAAATTTGGAATTTTTAATATGAACATAAGGAGTATAAAACACAACATTGATTACTTAAAAATACTACTCGACCAAATATGGTACAATTTTGATCTAATAGTTTTAACTGAAACTTGGCAAGTGGCTGATATTTCTTGCTTCAATCAGCAGGGATATGATACGCTGTATAACTTTGGCACTTATAACCAAAACGATGGGGTGATAGTTTTTGTAAGAAATAAACTGCAATATAATCATGATACATTCACTTCCACCGATGGAATCAAAATTTTAAACATAATGATCCAAATTAACCATAACAAAATTGAGGTATCTGCAATTTATCGTCCGCCATGTTCAGAACCCCACGAGTTTTTAAAGAATATCGAATTTTTTTTTCAAAATCAAAATAAAGTTCATTTAAAGCAACATATTTTCTTGGGATGTCAATATAAATATTTTGGACGATGATCCCATCACAAATGAATACTTGAATATCCTATCAAGTAACGGATTTGTGTCCTATATAAACCTACCTACAAGGTCCATCAGTGGCACATGTATAGATCACTGCTTTGTGAAAGACCTATCCAACAAAATTACTTGTATACCAATAATCCTAGAAAGCGATATTACTGACCACTTCGCCACTATTTTACTGATATCTTCAAATGAAAAACATTCTAACATCCCTACCGTTAGTAACAACCAGGAAAATTACAAATTTTTTGTCGACAATTCAAAACTAATATCAAATGTCAAAGAAGAATCCTGGGAACAATTATACTCTATAAATGATATAGACAAAGCAACGGGACTGTTCATAGAGAAAATAAAAAAACTAATAGATATTAGTACCAATAAAGTAATAATTAGTCACAAAGAGAAAAGCAGAAATGCCTGGATTACCAAAGGATTAATAACATCGGCAATAGAAAAAGAAAGACTATATAATGTAATGAAACTAAAGCCAACTACAGAGAATACCGACTGCTACACCCAATATAAAAATAAATTTATAGAGCTTGTAAGGCAAACCAAACGAAAACATTACCTAAATAAATTGAATAATAACTTAAATGGTCCTAAGCGGCTTTGGACAGCTATTGATGAGATTACTGGGAAAACAAAAGTTAAAGAGTGTGTCACTGAGTTAAATACAACATCGGGAACAGTATTAAAAAATACTCAACAGATATGCGATGAATTTGTACAATTCTTTACTGACATAGGCGAAAATTTAGCAAGTAATATACAAGCAAATGTACAAAATACTCAGCCTCCAAAAAGAACTTTGAACTCATTTATTTTGGATAAAGTCGAGCAATGTGAAGTATACACCACTGTTATGTCCTTAAAAAATCGGAAAAGTCTTGGGTTCGATGGTATTAAAAGCGAGCATTTGAAAATTATATACACATATATTACATAACAGAACCACTCACTTACCTAATCAACAAATGCTTTGAATCTGGCATATATCCCTCAATTTTAAAAAAAGGTAATATAATACCGATACATAAATCAGGAACAAAAACAGATGTTAACAACTATAGACCAATATCAATAATATCCAGTGTAGCAAAGGTTTTTGAAAAAGTTTCATCTACTAGAATGATTCGATACCTCACAAAATTCAAAATTTTAAGTGAAAATCAATATGGATTTACAGAAGGGAAGGCTACATCGGACGCAATAACTAAAATTGTAAATCAAATACATCAAAATATTGATAACAGAATCCCTTCAATCTGCATTTTTGTTGATTTAAAGAAAGCTTTCGACACAGTTATTCACAAGTTATTATTAGAAGCATTGGAGAGAATTGGTTTCAGAGGAAACGCGTACTCACTGATCGAAAGTTATTTGTCAAATCGCCCACAATCTGTGCAGATATCAGGATCATTTAGTAAAGAAATGTATATTAAGTGTGGTGTCCCACAAGGAACTGTCTTAGGTCCGCTGTTATTCAATATATATTTAAATGATATTTTCCAAATTAATTGTGTTGGCAAAATAACTAGTTTTGCAGATGATACTGCAATATTATATGAAAGCACTGACTGGTCTGATCTGAAAAATGTAATTGAAAATGATTTTATCAAAATTATTCGGTGGTTTAACAGTAGAAAATTAAGCATTAACTACTCTAAAACACATTTTTTACCATTTGGATCTTATGCTAGACATCTGCCAAATTACACAAATTTCTCCTTTAATATTAATGATCAAAAAATTCAAATTAATAGAGTGCCCAACATAAAATATCTTGGAGTGGTCTTGGATCCTCACTTACGATGGGACATCCATGTAAATTATATTTTAAAGAAAGTTAGATTTGTATCCTACAAAATTAAATACCTTGGGAATATATTGACAGAAAAATATCTTCGAACATTATACCATGCACTGATTGAGCCTCATCTCACATATGGTATATTAGCATGGGGAGCTGCATGTTCCTCACATATCTATAATTTAGATGTTTTTCAAAAAAGTATTCTAAAAATGATATTTAAAAAACCGAAACTTTATCCCACTGAAAAATTATACGCAGATGTTCGAATGTATGATATAAGACAGCTTTATTTCTTACACAGTATCACTCACTACCATAAATTTGTAAACACCGACCAAAAAATTAAACATAATCATTATACCAGGTACAAAATTCGTGGATACTATAGTTCCTCAACCGCATAAATCTATAATGCAGCGGTCATATCTCTATTTAGCGCCTAAATTTTATGAAATTATACCTACAGACTTAAAAGATTTACGTTTCGGAAATTTTTTCAAAAGAAATTTAAAAAAGTGGCTACATTCTATATCTAGGACTGAAATTCATAAACTCATAAATACGAACATCAACTAAATACATAATCTACTGTAGCTAATTTTTGTCCATTTTTGTCATTTGCATTCTACAGTTTCAACTTAAATTTATTGGTCCATGTACAGGCGATGCCTTCTATTGGGCCTGTTCTGATTTTATATTTATTTACTCATATTGTTTGTTATCTTTGTACATTGAGTGAATAAATAAAAAAAAATATTATTATATCGCGGTCAAGGTCAATCCCAGGTACGGTGATATAACTTGACAGCCAATAGCCATATAGAGAAACTACCGAGACATTATTTTCCTGATTTGGGTGACGCTGGCCATGATTTTCAAGGTCAGTTGAAGGTCAAGTAATTTTTAATGGAACCCTTTACTTTTGACCGCGAAAGTGGAGAAAAGGCAAAATTTCTTGTTCGAATATGTCCTTGACCATTTTCGAAACTTGACCATCAAGGTCAAACACAAGTCCACCTTAAGTTCTTGATAATTCCACAAACTGTGTAATCTAAAAAAATCGAATTGTCCCTCGCATAAACTTGAAGGTCACCATTATTAAGATCAGATCCAAGGTCGCCGTTGGATATCCGAGAAAAATCATGAAAATAATAGCCTCGGTAGTTTCCCTATACGACTACTGGTTTTCAAGTTACATCACCCTACCTAAGTCTGACCTTGACCATGACCTAAACTCAAAACTTGAGAATGGTCAAGAAGGTATTTGAACGTAAAGTTTTCCGCAATTGGTGATGCGTATTCGCAGCCAAATCTATCCTATATGTTATGTTGCGGGATTTTGGGCAATAAAAAATTTAAATTACTAGGTATATGTGTATTTATTTTTGAGTGCGTTGGAAAATTTGTTGTACAGGAACGAAATAGCGCAATTGACCTCTTCCGAGGTAGGTAGTAAGCTGTGTGCCGAATAATGCTTGGGAATCCGAGTGCCAAATATCTGGATTTGCCTTGAAGTGTTCATATCTTGATATAACATAGTCGGGAATACTGTTTATATTAAATTGCAAATGATTGACAATATTGTTTCAGTTTCTTGAATCCCAATCCCCAACCCAGGAAACCACTATTTGAATCATAGCGAATTCTCTAAGATGTTCAATCCGTGGAGTGAGCACTTGACCTCCCAATTACATAAAAAATCTGTCTCCGGGCGCCTAAGTTTGCTTGTATAAGTCGACACGGGCGCCTGCGAGCATTTCTCAGGAGGGGGGGCCGATTATTGGCAGGAGATAACTGTTTGTGATAGTGTACCTGCCAAGCACAAGCATCAAATGAGTAGTGTAAATGACGGAAGGGGGGTCGTATGCACCGAAGCTGTCGCTTAGGCAGAAGCCTAAATATAGCACGGCGGCTGCTGACAGGAGCTCAAATAAACATTTTCAATCCGATTTTTGACATGAGTCAGCTTGGTCGAATTGGGAAAGCCTCATCAAGTTCGACATGGTTAGGATGGGAAGCCGAAGTCAGGCGGGTCTGTTTAACAGGCACATCGCGCGGCAGCATCATATTTTGAGAGATCTCAAGAGCAAATCGCGTTGACATAGCGGTAGGTGCGAAAGGATCGCGAGGTTGTCCGTTAGAAAATAATCATTGATCAGTCGGACAGCCCTCGTCTGAACAGCATCGAGCAAAGAGAATATAGTCCGGGCTGCAGCACTCCAAACATGCGAGCAGTACTGGCGGCTATAAATTATCTGGGTCTAAAGAGTGGGGAGGTTATATGACAGAAAGAAAGAGCCATAAGCAAGTAGCCTAGCTTTTTCCCAGCAGCTATCGCTATTGACGGGTGCATTCGTGCTGGATCAAGTCGTGGGTAATCGGGCTCTGACCAGCCGAAATGAACGGCTCTTTGGAAGAACGCGGTCATCTATCGAAACCGGATGATTCTTGTTAGTTAAGGCACAGTACTGTAATATCCAACGTACTATTATTTTTGATCTAAATGTGCATGACCTTTCTTTAACTGATTCTTGCAAACTTCTCGGTACGTATTTTGACAGTAGGCGAAATTTTTGTGAACATATTGATCATGTTTGCACACGTTTAAATAAAGCGTATCCTGCTATTCTATAAATGTAGGTTTTTTTGAACAAAAAAGGGTAAATGGAAGTCTGTTACACATTAGCTTATAGTCTCTTATCGTACAATACCACAGCCCAAAAGCGAATCAGCATATTAATTTTTAAAATATAACCGCACGATTCCTGTAGGGAAGTTTTTACGTCTAAGGAAATCCTCAATGTGTGATGTATTATTATAAAATGTATCACTTACTTATGATGAATGTAATACTGTATTTAGAAACCGCTGAGTATTCCCTAGACGTATGTATATAATTTGGTCTAAGGCGGTGGTCTCCAATTTTCACGCTATACGCTGCGTCTAGCGTCTGCTTACGTCGCGTACAGCAGCCGTACGTCACCACCAACATCACGTGGTCATTAACAGAGTGCGTCGAACATTAGGGTCGGTGTCAGTTGAGTGCGGTCTTTCAACTTGTTCAGAAATGGATGAAGAAACAATTTTAGCTCTTCTTTTGCTCGAAGAGGAAGAGGATGACGACTGCTTGATACGGATGTCACTGAAGAAAAGAAGACGAAGAAAGCACAACTTATGTTATGTATGACGAGGAACATGAAAGGTTGCTTCAACTTACTGCTGAAGCACTTCTGCAATAACGACACCAAGTTTATTGAATATTTTCGGGTGTTGAAGGAACAATTTAAACGATTGCTAAAACTAATCGAAAATGTAGTGATATAAGCTTTTGATAAAAGAACCGTTCAGCCATAAAAGCTCTCTATTGTTGTTGCCTGAACATCAAAATACTGGCTTAATGTTGTGTGGAATGCAAATTTGCTTTCTGCAACATATTTGCTCTAAAATGAGGTGTTTAAAATATTCTTACAGCATAGTTATACAACACCTCATAAAACAAATTTTTATCTGTTGCATAAAGGTTTATACAACTATTTTATACGGCATATTTGCGCGTTAGTCAAAATGGTTGTGGCATCCGTAGCAACGTTTATAAAACAAACGCGAGCATTGTTGTTTTGCTGTGCAAATTTGCTATTTTAGCCAACATTTATTATATATTGTTCCCAACGCAAGCAGTTATACAACTGTTGCTTAGTAACTGTTATCGGCTGTACATATGCAACAATATTACAACTTTTGTAGTACAAAATTGCTGTCCTCGGCATACATTTGTTGCAAAATATGTTGGTACACAACTTCACCATAATCTTACTTTCTGATGTCATATTTTTGTTAAAATGCCATAACCAATGTTTTAAGACAAACAACGCATGGATATTGGTTCAAAAGGCTTTATCAACTGTTCAAACAGAAGATATAGATCTGGTACAAATTCTGGGTAAATCATTCGGGTCTGTCGGTATTTCATTTCAAACATTTGTCATATTGTTGTATAATACCTGCAGGCAACACCAAAATATATTCTAATAAACTAAGACAACATGGACGATGCCATGCTTATACACAACCACCCGCCATATTGGGTAAACATTTATTCCTCTATTTAATATTAAATAATTATGTTTCAGTTCGAAATTACAGATATAAAGTGCTAAACTTCAGTTTAATTGTGTCTAAATATAGGATTTGTGGAAGATTTAACGCAGATAAGTTCAGTTTTACACCTTGAAAATCTAGACATAGTTTTGATCAATATCAAAATATGAATCAAATAGGTAGAAATTGCGTAGCTACTTTGCACGATAATCAAAATAAAATTTGCTGCGCAAGTAATTCAATAGCCCTATATCACAGTGTAGAAGTTTATGATATACCTGTGTATGAAATTTACAATGGCCGATATATAAGTAAACAAGATGACTGTAATGTGTTAGTTATATATTCTTCACTTCGTCTATACAATACATAAGAAATAGTTTGGTTGCAATAAAGTAGAATCACGTAACAGAGTAGTTGTATAGTTGACAAAAACTGGATCTTGCACTGACGCAAATGTCCTATAGCGGCTGCAAGAGGCTTACATTTTTGTTGTATAACTTTTACCTGCACCCTTATACAACCTCTTAAATGACTGAAGCGCCTTATTAGGTGTGCCCATTCCGCTTGTATAGCTGTTCTAAGAGGGTTTTACCAAAGTTCTTACAGTATACAATGCTGTGTAAGGAATACTGTATAATCACTGCCTTACTATTTGTAGTGTTAATTTTCCATGCATAATCGCTTTTTTGTACATTGTAGCTTCTTTTTATGTATTTTTCTCCGTCTTTCTTGCGGTAAAGTCTCTTGGGTTCTTTCCTGGAACATATTTTTAATATAATAATAATAATAACAATATCTCGTGATAAAGTAATTACAGTGAAAGGTCTCGTAACGGGCAGCTCTAATAAGCGACCATCTTCCTTAAGCGGCAAAATTTTTGGAACCGATTTTAGTCTTATATTTTAACATAGAAAGTACACTCCAATAAGCGGGCACTCTAATAAACGGACGCAGGCAGCAATTTTTGCACATAGGACGAAATAATATCTCCTATAAATGAAGTTTAATTCAATGATTACTTTAATATGGCCATTCGGTGATTCCCCGCGAGGTTTTGAGGGATTTACAGTATTACATGATCACAAGTTGTTGTGTTAGAGGTTAGAATTCAGAGTTAGCAGTTTAGCAGTGTTAGTCTTGTTGTTTGTGTTTTAGTTTGCACCTTTAATTTATAATAACATGCCGCCGAAAAAGCGAATGTTGACGCTAAAAGAAAGGATGGAAATTCTGAATGTTATTGATAAGGAGAAATTATCAACCAGGGCTATAGAATTGCTATTTAATATAGGAAAAACACAAGCGGCGTTGATTGCAAAAAATAAGGAGGATTTCCGACGTTTGTGGCAGTCTGGAGTAAATCAACAACAAAAAAGAAGTTTTTGTAGGACTGAAGGCTTAAACATGGATAAAGCACGTTTTGAGTGGTTTATAAGTGCTAGAAATCGAAGAATACCCATATCTGGGGGGCTTGTAAAAGAAAAAGCAAAGGAAATTGCACAAAAATATGGTTATCAAAAGTTTAGTGCACCCGATGGGTGGCTTCAAAAGTGGCGTAAAAGAAACAATGTTAGTTTTGCATGCATTTCTGGTGATGCGGCCGATATAAATCAAGAGACAGTCGATGCATTTATAGAGGAACCTCCTTCATTGCTTTTGGGATACCAATGTGTAGACATTTGTAATGCCGACGAAAGCGGTCTGTATTTTCGTGCGCTTCCGGATAAGACACTGGCTTTAAAGTCTGAAAAGTGTTCTGGGGGGAAATTATCGAAAGAAAAACTAACCATATAATCCTGTACAAGCATGACTGGACAAAAACAAAAACTGTTATTGATTGGCAAATCTGCACGCCCTCGAGCATTGGAAAATGTAAACATTAAGGATTTACCTGTTAAGTGAAATTCAATTAAAAAAGCCTGGATGACACGCGAAATAATGGGTGAATGGGCATTAAAAATAGAAAAATTCTGCTATTCTTAGACAATGCTGCATCTCATCCTCGAGACTTACATCTAAAAAACGTTAAAATTATCTTTTTTCCTTCAAACACAACAAGCATGTGAGAGCCACTGGATCAGAGCATCCTTAAAAATTTTAAGTTTTATTATCGTAATCAGATTTTAAAACATACTTTATTAAATATGGATGGTGTTAAGCCATCATCCGAATTATAAAAAAAATAATGTTTTGGAGGCATTGTACTTTATAAAAACGGCATGGCAGGATGTTAATGAGACACCACTAGAAAATTGTTTCCGAAAAGCTGGGTTCAGGAAAGCTGGGCAAGAGGTTCCTCATTTTGATCCCGAGGATGACTTGCCATTATCTGTTTTCGCAACGATGGCGATGGTCCGAGCTGCGGATGAGCTGAACATGACCAACTATCAAAATATAGATGAATATGTTAGCATTGATCAAAACACTTCAACTGAAGAAGATGCTAAGCTTGAACATTTAGTCGTAAAACTAGGTGGTGAATCAAATCAAGAAAATTAGACGGATCACGGAATTGAGGAGATTCAAGAAGAGGTAAATAAAGTAAAAAGCTATCATGAAGCCTTAGTTTATGTAGAAGAACTGAAAAACTTCGCAAAAGATGACTATGTTGCCTTTGAACCAATTAAAAAGCTGGAACCATAGCTGCCCGCTTATGAGAGCTTTCACTGTATATCTAAAAATGTTTAGTCAGAACGGTAAACGAGTAATCATGTAACATGCTATAAATTTTTCATTTTTTCACCATAGAATTTGGGAACATGCTGATAAGATGCATCTTCACAAAAATTTTGACGCTAGGAGCCATGGGACAGTGCCAAGCTACCGATTGAATGACCAGATGAAACGCAGGAACCAGCAACTTTCGTTAAAAAAAAAAATGTGCTCCGTATTTTGGGTGGAGATTTCTATAGTATCATAGACAATAAACAATTGGTTCTCTGTGATTCGAAGCGCCATTTTTTGAGTAAATTGGATATGCTTCACACCGAATCCAATGTTAGTTTGACGCTAAAACCCATGGGGGCTCCCTAACGACAAAGATGTGTTTCCTATGTACACAGGGAGCGTAAATTAATGTCGGGTTCATGCACGACATGACGTAACCTAATTTAAGGATCAGCTGCTTCTACACCAGTGTCCTCCACATGTTACGCCGCCAGAGGGTAACTAGCTAGGGATTTCCAGTGGTAATCCAACACCCATTTTTTTACTTTATTCGGGTGGTTTCGGAGCTCGTCTTACCCTTAGATAGCTCTGTCCATACGGCTTTATGCTCCTATTGACGTAATTATGATAATTATGTGGCGTGTTGTGTTCCAGGGTGATTTACGGACCAAGCCAGGCGGTGAATCATTCTGTTGTTTTTGTTTGAGTTGTTGGCGAATTTGCCGTAGAGATTTGTCTTGGTGTTTGTTTTCGGGTGTTTTTCGGTGTTGGACTTGTTTTTTGTGCGATTAATTGAGAATGGCCATGCCTAGAGCAAACAAACGAAAAGCCACGGTGGCATGAACACCTGACCTCAGTGAAGAGGTACCTGCAGAAGGCACCTGAATGCAATCGGACATCGCCGGAGAAGCGCCTAATGATGACGTTACAGTAAGTATCCAAATCAGTACATTTTTGCATAAATGATTGAATATATTGACGTTATAGTCATTTTCTTAATTCAAGGTCACTTCTTAAAATAAAGTTCAATATATTCAATTTGATCTTAAGAACCAACCAATCGGATCAGTAGCGTTGGTCATTAGAAGATGGGTACGAGTTATCGATACTGTACAAACGTCGATAGTCGATATTTAAATCGTGATGTTCGATCGATTTTATATCGCTGTATGGGCAGATGGTTCGGTGATAGTTGTACTTGTAAGAAAAAAAATGGTAAAAATTATAATAAATAAAGTCAGTGGTCATGTTTACTTCATCCCCTAACAAAGTGCGTATAGTGGTAGTTCCAGCAAAACATACCAGTATTGCTACAGCATAAAGTAGATAAAAAAACTAGCATGAAAAATATAAACATGGGTGCTGAATTGCCCCTTACCAAGATAGAGGATCTTGAAATTATATTCTAGAAAACGAAAAAAAAAGATGGAATGGATTAAGTTATAATCTTAAAATTTTGTGCTTGTAGTACTCGTACTGACGTCATAGCTGATAGATACAAACATTTTCATGACTGAGACTGTACCAGTGGTGACGTTGGGAAGGTACTTTGTCATTAACTACGAACCAGGTCTACACCTGGCCAATGCTGTTTATTCGTAGCCCACCAAATATGTAATCTCTTTTGATGTTTATTGAGGTAAACAGATGAGTAGCATGTAACTTCTTTTTGTGACATTTGTACTGTTGGTAATAACAAATCTGGTAAAGCCCAGGACCAAATTAAGGACTGGTGTTTCGTAACACTAATGAAAAATTGTTTACACATACATTCTTTCTCTGACTGAGAATTTTGGCAATCAAATGTATACTGCCAGATTGGGAATTTATACATATGTACAGAGCAGTATCATCTGAAGTGGCGTGGTGAGATGCTTCTGTTTACTGTTAGCTGACCAAATATGACAGTGATATTAAGCCTAACAATTTTTTTGTTTCACAGTGTTAACATCCTTGAAGGAGACAGTTGGAATGAAGATCATTTATTTTATGGATGCCAAATTAATTGTCAATGACATCAGGAGTTTGTTTCCTAGTTTGAAGAAAAAATTTATTTTTACGTGTTTTTTTTGTTGAGGACAATTTTGTTTGCTTTCACCCATTGTGTGCAAAAATTTTTTGATTATATTTGTACCCCAGTCAGTCCTCTAACTACAGATGTGTTTTTTGTTATTTTAGTATTTATGTTTCCGCAATAAATATACATGATCAATTAACAAGAGATAGTGCTTGCATGATATTGCACTGAGCAGGTTCATAATAAAGAGAAAAATCCAGATGGGTAGAATACTTCTATGTATGTACAATGTACTGTAATGAAGAATTTATTCTATTATGGCTGGGACTGATCAATAGATATTTTTTAATTATACATTTTTTTATTATCCTGCAATTCATTACTAGCCAAACTGATGAAAGAAATACTTCCTTTATTGAGGATGTGTTATGTTATCTATGATCATCGAACTGCCTTAATATCGGGAAGATCATCAGTCAGATTTCGTAATGTAAACAAATGAAATCGCCGACACATTCCTGACATTGCTGATATGCGTTGTCTGCATACTTTCAATATTTATAGTTCCACCAGATTTCTAGCCAAGAAAGGTGGCGCAGCCGTCGAGGTTATAGTCCAAGAAATATCTTCACATCTGCTCGGGAAAATATTCGGATTCGGATTTTTTGCATGTTATTCGAAAAAGCCTCCTTGTAACAAATCTACATGTTCTCAGGCCCAAAATTGCGTCTCTAATTGTTTGCCCAACTTTTTCAAATAGATTCCAAAAAATTGATGTTTTCGCTTCATTAAAGGTATTATTCGTTTTTTTTATACTCCGCAACGAAACGATGTTTGTCTATAGTTGATTTTATACGAGATGGGAAAATAAAAAAAATTGCTTTTGCGACACCGAAAAATGATCTGAAAAAACGTAAATGTTAATGTCGCCATACTTCATAAATTACCATTAACACAATTGCGATACCTTTTAGGGAATACCGTTATTATAAACCTTTGTACTTAGTTGATAAGCAAGCGCACGCTCAATGTATATTCAGCGTGCACGAGATATATTTCAACTCTCTCTCGCGTTTACATAGACTATACATTGAGCGCGCATTCAATTCATAATTACTATGCAAATATTTACAATAACTGCATTCCCTAAAATGCTCTGGGATTTTGTTATTGAAGCGTGTGTAAGATTTGGCAACATCAAAATATTCATTTTTCATATTGTTTTTGGGGTAGCAAATGGCATTATTTTGAACTTTTACATTGCTTATATATGTCAAGTCCATAGAAAAGTTCTAAAGCTCATTTTTTGTTCCGAATGTCCTAATAACCGCAAAATACTTTAAATAAAGCGAACAAATCAATTTTTGTAATGTGTTTATAACAATTTTTGGTGCAATTTTGGGCTTAGTCACATGCAGGCTCTTTAACAGGGGTCCTTGAATCATAGTATGCAAAAATCGGAAACGGAAAATTTTTACCAGCAGATGTTCCGATATTATCTGGACTATTATCCGAGTTCTGTGACTGATTACCAGTGCATTGACGCAAGCGTGTGGGGAGGGGCCACTTGTCAATGTCGAGGCTGGTCCGCAAGTCCACGTAGCACAAAAGCCATAAAACACTCTTTCATCTGCTACATTGACGTTAAACATATGATTTTATTAGTGTGTCAAATGTTGAAATTGTCGCCATTGCTACATCGGCAATCCTGGCCGCACATGCGCATTAAATGCTCATTTTCTTAAGTTAAGTTACGTTAAGTCTTGCATGAACCCACCATAAGAGACCGATAGTTTATTTTTACGTAAAAATGAATGCTTTTTAAATTATCACATTTGGCTTACCTAAAAGATTGTTATGTCGATACAGCAGTTGGCTTGATCCACTTGTCCTAGCAAAAAGGATGCCATTTTAATCTTTACGTATTGATATTTGGATGCAATATAAAATTGCCAATCTTACAACTGATCCTAAGTATTTTTAGTACAATTGTTGTTTCTTTTTCCCTGAAACGGTTAATGACATTTTGTATATATTGTATTAAAGAGTACGAAATGTTGGCTATAGCTTTAAGCTATTTCATCAGCGTGAGTCGGGGCAAAATATCTTCTTAGGATCAATTTTTCTATTTTCTTCATCATTTAGAGCAGCTTCATAAACAACACACTCAGTCAGTTACTTACGTAAATGATATTTCTGTTCTGAACAATCATTTACCTTTCATCCTTATTGATATTTTCCTAAGATGTCTTGCATCTATTTTTACAATATGCTCCATTTTATTTTTCTGAAACAGTTGTTATACTGACTATTTCCACTCAAAATGTATTTACTAGGATATTTTTTAACAGCACAACGTGATCTATCACTACATGATAAGCTTGACGGGTGGTCAAATTTCATGTTTTGTGCCTTGTACATTGAGCTTCATTAGATAATCAGATTTAGGTCATCTCTATGAATCAAACTGTCTGATTTGTATCTTTAAACTTATAATTTATATCTGTCGTTCAATATCGGAACATAGGCGATATGCCAAATTTAATTAAACCGATCAAAATATTAATTAGGCCAAAACAGCTAACCAGATTAATTGGCTTTATTGAACTCCAATTTCTAAAATAGTTTACTTAAGTCTACGAGACTAGCTTTAATAAAACAAAACGCAAACGTTTACATTTATTAAGCCGTTGACTTAGATTAACTATACCAATCTTTCAAAATTAATGAGCTATTAAAACGAGTGTATTTGCTCCAAGTAAAATAATTTAATTATATTTATTTAACTTGTCTAATTCGTTTAGGTAAAAGTGTTTGCTTCTGAAATATTTCATTTAGATTTGAAAAGGTGTTTGGATAATATTTTTAATGTGAAATAACGCATTGCATTTTACTGAGTGATGTATATTATAACTGTGCTCTGACAAATTTTAGATACTGAAAAACTGGAAAAACTTGATATCAAACTACTGTTGCTTACGGAGCTGACAAAATTTCGATTAATTATACAGTGTCGTTCAAAAGGTACCTAAGAAAAACCAATTTCCAGCCACTTTTTACTTTCTACATCATCTCAAATATGTATTATGTTCGCAAATAAACAAAATTTAGCAGATCATTATTTTCAAATGTGCTTACCTGGCATATTTCCTAAACTGGTTGATTCAACTTCAATTAGTTAGTCAATCTTCTGAATCTAGAGCTTATATGAACTCTCCGTTAGATTCCCATAGACGTTCAATATTTGTATTTCTATTTATCGTATTCAACAGCTATCTCTTACCTGAAATCTTGGAAATGGCACAATAGATGATTTTTTAAAGAGTGATCTGTAACACTGGCGAAGCCTTTACTCCTTGGCGGTATAAGGAGCTTTAAAGACTTAGATCGTGTTGGATACTCGTGCATCAACAGGCTGCTCATAAGTATCCCTACACGATGACGAATATGGTTCATAATAAAACATAAGGATACGCTTGACCCCTTACAATAACCCGCTCAAGATGTTTTTCTGAAAATGAGCAGTAGACACTGAAACGAACGATTTTTATTATTTTAGCAGTAAGGTTGTGACGAAACTTCATCAAAATCCGACAGGTGCTTCCTGAGTTATACAGGGGCCAATGATTAGCGGACAAACAGACAAACCGACGGAAATGAGATTATGTACATGTCATATACCTAACATAAAAAGAAAGAATATGTCGATTTCATAATTTGGAAAACCTTCACTGAGTAAGAATATCTACAAAAATTCTTATTCAAAATATCAAAATATATCTTACATATGATACAGGACAATTCATCAATTTTCCAGTTTTATTCCTTATTTCCTTGTTTCCGTCTCTCCATCTCTTTCTTAACCTGAAACGGGCAGTATTTGTATTTTTGTACGATAAAAAGGCTATTTGTCAATTTTATACCTATTTTCATGTGTTTGCTCTTGATGCCAATCGCCCATTCCCTTTGCAGAGCCCAATCGACTCTTTTCTAGGTAAGATACCTAAGATGCGCTAACTAAATTAGTTTTCATATTTTAAATAAACATCAATCTTGAAAACATACCATTTCCAAAGAAACACTATAAAGAGCTCCAATCTATCTGGGCAAGTTCACATATTTCCAGAGTGCAATCGAAGTACTAATAAAAAATAAGTCATATTTGAATGCATTTTCAACTCAAAATCAATCTTAAAACATACAATCCAAAGAAGCAGTATAAGGAGCTTCGATCTATCTGCGCAAGTTGACATATTTCCAGATTAGGATAGAAGGACCAGTAATAAATCATATTTGAACATATTAGAATACATTTTATGACTATTTGTTGTAAGGCCCAAGCTAGACCGTTGACAGGTGGTGTTTTACTATGCGTGCATCAAAACTCAAATGTATGTTTATCCCAAGGGATCAGAATAAGAATTTTTATTACAATAAGAGACAACGTCGGAACTAGGTGTCTTTTGTCCCCTCTTGAAACGAACATAACCTAGTGAAAACTATGGCGATGCAAGTTTGTAGCAGCACATGCGGGCTTAGGAATTCTCAGCGGAAGGAGGAGGGCCATCCATCGACAAGAGGTATTTTTTGTGTGAAAGCAATACTACCTCCAAAACTTTCTGAAGCACGAGGAAGAGCATATTTTCTCAGGCAGCCAACTCCTAAAGAGCTCCAAATTGTACAAAAAGAGAAAGTAAAGTATGCAAATCTTAATTGTATGAGTCTGTTTGAATAGCTTGATCCCCTTAATGTTTTTGTTCAACGTGTCCGTATTTAACTTTTATCTCGGAGGGGCCAGCTTGTGCAGAACATAATACTTTACGAACCCATTTTCAAAGAAACACTGTAAAGAGCTCCTATCTATCTGGGCAAGTTTACATATTTCCAGAATAGGATCGAAGTACGAATAATAAGTCATATTTGAATACCTTTTCAATACAATATCATTCTTAAAACATATAGTTACCAAGCAGCTTCTAGACAGCAAATGTACTTACTACGGGAAGGTCGACTACACAGTGCTTTTTAAAATGGACCCTTCTTCCACTAACTTTACAGCCTTTTCTCAATCTCATTCAATCTTCATTTTAGTTCTTCATCATTCTTCCTTTTCGAAAAAAAATCTTTATTTTTGACCCCCCACATTGAGCCCTGCCGATCTGCCGTTCGCTTTGCAAAAACCAATCTAACCTAAAATAAGATATTACGTATTTTGGATATTATAGTCGCATGACATGTAAAGCACGAAAAACCATTTCGTTCATTTCCGTCGGTCTGTCGGTTAATCTTATAACCGCCTATAACTTGAGAAGTACCGCTCGGTTTTTAATGGGATCTTAAGACAATGTTGCTACACTGCCAAGGACGCAAAGGCTAGTTTTTGAAAATCGACCAAGTGGCAGCAGAGAAAGAGGCCAAAAACAAAAAAGAGTATTTATTATTATTACATGTTTCAGACGAACAAATTTAGGACAAACAGTCCGTTCGATTCTAACGCTGTTTCCATTTTCAGTTCGTTTCTCACACAAATGTTCACAGTGGACTGACTTGTACATCTAATTGCATCCTGTGTCCATCCTAAGGTCGGTGAAACTTATCTTCTAACGATGTTGATGATTCCCAGTTCGGAGACTGTGTCACTAAAATGTTGATGTACTACATAAGTTGCAACTGAAGTCATACATCTAGATATAACGGCTTTACCAAAATTGGCGACCCTAAACATTCATGTTTGTACAAGAACGATAAAATATTACAACAAACGTACCTTTTCGGTATTTCCTCTTCTATCGTTATCTACACTTCCCAACTCGAAGATTGTACCTCACAGAATGTGGTACCTTGAAGCGGCATTTAAGATCGTGCATATACTAGCAATTATCCAAGATACAAACAATTAGTCATATCATAAGCTGGTGCGACTATCATTCTCCAGAGAAGCAATCCTCTATTCCATAGCGTCATTGAATTTCTTGGGTTCGAAGGGTCTCACGGAGTATGGTACCAAGAAGCTCTAACACGTTTCCCTCTGGCTTGAAGAGTGTTTCTCACAGCTTCTGCTATGCAGGAGGTACAACTAAGTATATCTAGTTACAACATTCTGATACGCAAAAGTTGGCTGCACTAGGTATAACAGCAATGAAGGCTCACAAAAGAAACATATTTGGAACTAGTATAATCTATATTTCATAATTCAAAGACCGTGCCTCACCGAATGTGGCTCACAAAAGTGGCAACTAAAATTATTCATATAGTGGCACCACTCAGTGCACTAAACCCCAATAAGACTGCATACTAACTAACGTTGTCCAGAAAAAGATGTTTTCATCCTTCATTTCGGTGAGTATTTCACAGACTATGGTACACATACACTACAGCTTATGCATCAACATTCTGAGTACCAAAAGCCGGTGAAACTGAGTATTTCTCTGTTAAAGTCATAATGGATTACTAAAGACATACAACCCTTCGATGTTTTCTCTTTTATCGTTACCTACATTTTTCACTTCGGAGACTGCGTTTCTCAGATTCATGTATGTACACAGAAGGTGCAACTTAAGTCATAGATCCTAGCAGGACCGACCTGTGTTCGAAATCCGGTGAGACTGCGTTGCAGCTATCAAGAGGTATCAAATAAATTGTGAAATTTTCTCTTATATCTTATCTACATTTCCCAACTGGAAGACTTCATCTCACAAATTCCAGTACACAGAAGTTGCATCTCGAGGCATTTATATAAGCTACAAAAATCTGTACCCCAAAATCGGTTAGACCGAACCTGAATGATAAAAACAGATATCAATATTATTTCTGCTATTGTCATCTACATTGTTCAGTTCGGACTGAATCTTACACATTGTAGTGTACATAAACTACCAATAAAGTCACTTCTATATATAAGTTTTGGTATTTTGTATCCCAGAATCGGCCAGCTGAACATGAAATATTATCAAAGAAACAGACGTTTTCAATATTTTCTTTTCTATCGTTGTAGTACATTTCTCGATTTGGAGACAGTATTTCACAAATTGTCGGACACCAAAAGTGCAACTTTAGTCAAGTGCTAGATAAGCTAGATCATCCTGTCTCCGAAATTCGGTACGACTGTGCGCAGGGATGGAGAATTTTCAAAGATTTCGACATTTTCTCTTATCTACCTTATGATATTTCGACTCCCCAATTTTGAGATTGTAAGTCTCATATTCTGGTGCGTTGAAGTTGCAATTGATGTCAGGAATCCCTGTCACAAGGGGTGAGATCGAACATGAAAAATTGTTATAGAAGCAGATGATTTGTCAGATCGGAGACTGTAATCAGCGACTACAAAATTTGGATGGTGGTTATTTTGGCAGCTAAAAGATAGCAAAGATGTCTAAAATAGTACCTCAAATTCGTTGAAGTAACGAGCCCAATTTTTATATTTCTTTCAGAACGGTATTAGAAATGACCTCATCCATTGCCAGGCACTTAGTACACTTTCAAACCCTGCCAGATACCCATGAAACTTTAATAAATTTTGTAGTTTAACTTTCGTCATCGTATAAAAGCTGAAATTCATATGTTACTTGGGGGACTATCAAAAGATGTTATCCCACTAGCAGGCAGCTTTAATGGTTATGCTTGACACATTACAAGTCTGCCGTAGCTGCGACCGCGAGGCGGTATATATTCAAGTGATTGCGACTGAGATAGTGAGCTTGGTCTACTGCGATCTATGACTGTGTTGAGTGTTGTTTATACTATTGATACAGTTGATCCGGTTTGTCAAAAAATGGTCAATGGTCTGTCAACTACGACATATGAAATATGACAAATACCAGTTTTATTAGTTTGAAGGGGCCCAGCTACAAAATTATTTTACTAATTCTATAAAAACCTTAACAGGTATCTAATTATCACGTTTAATTATTATTCATATAAAATATTATTCATAATTGTACCAGCTTAGTCAAATTGTTACAGAAACTGACGGAGAAGGCGATATCGACATCGATAGTAGTGACGAAGATAGTGAAGACATTGACGACAAAGATAAGAATCATCAAATATTTTTCTATAACCAATAAAACTTTTTTCTACCTTATAATATTATAATATTAGCTACTGTTTATAATTTAGCTATGAATTTTTTTCAATATATTTCTTACTACAAACAATACTGTCAATGGCGTACTTAGAGGAGGGCGATCTGCCCTTCATAGACCCCCAAGTCTGCCATCCATCCCAGATGATAAATCCTCCGGGCGACAAACATACTAAACATGAATGCTGTGACTGCCACTGCGACCCCCCCTCCACGCTTAGACAGATCCCAAAATCTGCTCTTGAATCCTCTGTTCCCTCTTCCCTCCCTGGTTCCTTCCAATAGTAAACAACTAAACTTTTCGAAAAAGTTAACAAGAGCCCAAAATGCGATGGATTCATTATATCTATAAAATTTTTCTATTGCTTTAGGGATAAAAAGTTTGTTAGATATTTTTTTCAAAATTGATTATCTAGTCATAAATAATATGCTACGATATTTTCTGGTATAAACAAAAACACTGTTCCACGTATGAAATTCAGTAAATCAAAGATGCGTACTAAAAGTTCACAATATGCCAAATAATATTTTACTCGTATCCCCTTGAATACTTGTATATCATATATTGCCTGGGGCTCACCCTAACGGCAGACTTGCAATCTGTCTGGCCCAATGTCAAGGGCGTACCCAAATAAAAGCTGAAAGGGGGGCACCTACAAAAAAAATTTGGTGGATGTTCCACGAATCATATCTACATAACTATCTTTGATATTTCACTTACTATTTGCATTTTATTTTATAGAGCCTTCAACGACGATTTGAAATTTCATATGGATATAGAAAACTACTAGGACTACTTTTTTGAAACTTTCAAGCAAATATTGTAATGAAACGCTTTTTTAAGTGATGATCTAGTCATTTGCAATACTTAAAATACCTGAGATAATATATAGGCAAAAATAGTTAATTTATATAGTATGTATAAGGATGTGTACCTAGTTTATTCTGGAATGATTTGAAAAACAAATTTGCCATATTTTCACCATTATGAAACAGTAAGAGATACGGGTATATATTTTTCCAGTATCTCCAGATACCCGGAGAAGGTAAATAATTTTCCCAAAATCGTTTCTAGTTTTTTCTGAATTTATTTGAGAAATAATCTAAAAGTAAATTGCATATTGACATTGCCACTTTTAGATTTTTGCAAGGTGAAATAAATAGAACATTAATATAATATTTTGTCTCTTATCCTTCCTCTCAACATTGACTTTTCTCATGTATGCCATTTTTGCATATGCATATCCATTATTATGAACATTTTATTTTCTTGAGTAACCCTTGAAAATTGTCATCTTTTTCGTAGAATATCAAAGATGACTGCATGTTACGTATATATATATAACTTGAGACGTGGTCATTGTCGTCTAGAACAGTTAGGTGAAAAACTATAGCTTCCGCCTTTTGTTGTTTACTTCGACAAAATTTAAGCAAGGAGGGCTCTTTATACTTTTTTAATCTCTCTAGCTTTCAATGGTCGTTGCCATCATCATCAGGAGAGTAGTATGTGAGGATGTTGCTAAATGTTATGCACGTTGAAGATGAGGGAAACACCCAGTAACCTGGTGAAGGCCGGATACATGGTACATTAGTCATAATTATACAAACTACAAATAGCTGTATGCCAATAACAAAACATTACATCATGAACCACTTGAACCTCATGAGGTGCAATCATCAAGTGGTTCGTGATGTAATGTTTTACCTTTCATTTTGAATATTTTTAATCTGTTTTAATTTGTTCTTGGCAGACAGCTGTGTGTAGTTTGTATAATTTTGACTAATATACCATGTATCCGGCTTTCACCAGGTTACTGGGTGTTTCCCTCATCTTCAACGTAAATAACACTTAGCAACATCCTCACGTACTACTCTCCTGATGATGATGGCAAAGACCATTGAAAGCTAGAGAGATTAAAAAAGTATAAAGAGCCATCCTTGCTTAAATTTTGTCGAAGTACCCAACAACAATTCATGTTCAAATACGTTTTTATTATAATGCTCGCAAAGCTAATTTTGACAGTTTGTAACTAATCAAAAATTTATTTGTTTCCAACGATGATGCGATACTTTTGGGAATTAAGCGGTTCTATAAAAGACGTGCTAATAACTGATAAGATAGCCGTAAAAACCCTTATGTGTCTAGTATAGATAAAAAGCTTATACAAAATTGAATCCAAACTTGCAGAAAATACAGAGCGATGCATTTGAAATTTTTGAGAAAAACTACAATTTGCGTTATTGGCCATGAGCAAAAATTAAAATTCGAAAAAGTTACAAAAAAGATAAAAGCTGAGGCGTGTAAGTTTTTTTGATACAAAATTCAGCAGTCTAAATTTCAAAATGGTGGACTGACGGGTTGCCGAAGTGGGGGATTTTTCTAGGCAAAACACCTTGTATGTCAGTATCTCATGACCAAAACCGCATAGTATGTTAAATCAATTTCCTTCTTTTGTTCATTACCCCTAAAGTGTTTAATTTTTCCAATTAAATTAATAATAATTTTGCAAGTTAGACGATAGAATGGTTTTTATTTTTTCTCTCAAAAATGGTACATCGAAGGAAAGCAACTCAAGAGAGATCATTTGTTTTGAATTGAACGAGGAATTCTATAATAATATCTATTTGGCAAAAAACTATTGGCGTACCATTTTATTCTTAACTAATATCGAAGTCAATACCCGTACGCACGCTACTGTTAAAGCTAAAAAATATGTATCTTTCACTACGTACTAAATATCAGTGAAATATCTGAAGTGGTTCTGATAATATTAACTAATTTCCATTTTTTTTTCCTAAACTTCAACACCCCGAGTTTTTGTAAGGAAACATTTTTGGACCATAGGTCATAAAGCAAACTAACATTATTCTTCATGCACACCCTTAAATATTCGCGTATCATTAAGGAACACCCTGTATATATATAGAATATATATATATATATATATATATATATATATATATATATATGATACTATACGATATATTTGCTGATTGTCCGCCAGGTGAAAATGAAAGGTAAGTTCTAAATTCTAATTATGCCACCGCGTAGATGAGAAAAAATGATACTGTTATTGTATAATTTGTTTGTAGTTTGTACACAATTTGGATGCTTTGTTCTGTACTAAATCTAGGAAAAAAATTAAAGTGGTTTTGGTATAAATCTGGTATGAGAAACAAATGACAATCTGATAATTTCAAGACCTGCCTAGGAAATTCTGCTTTATGAAATAATCAAGGTTTGGTAATGTCAAAGTATGACGTATTATACGTTTTTGGGAGTACATAAGAAAAAATAAAGTTGATGCTGGAGGCCAAGAGACGAAACGTCGTATTGAAATTCTAATTATGCCATCTTGTCGAGGAGGAAAAGTGGCAATGTAAATGTGCAACTTGTTTCGAGATGCCACTACAAATAAAGTCAGAAAAAAATCTGAACTATTTTGGGAACATTCGGTTTTTCTTCTCTCCCCGGCAGTACTTTGAATTTCGAAACTTTCTGAGCGGCATTTTGTCAACTACATAAATATGCAGCTTTTTCCCCTTTTAGGCAACTTCGTATCTATTACAGTTTCCGAGATCCCAGTGGTCAGGGTAGAATTTGAAATACTCTACAGTATATTCAGATAAGAGATAGACCGGACATAAACAAGACCACGTGATCATCGAACGCTGTAACATTCGGCAGTGACGTATTAAGAGTCACGCAGTACATATTTTAGATAGTAGATGCTGCTTTGCGTAACTTTGTAGTGAATTAGCACAATTCGATGTGTATACGATTGGTGATGGATATAGGATCATGTGGGGGTGGGGTAAGAAATATATAATGATGTAAATATACATAAGGGTTTCAAAATTTTCGCTTCGATTTCCAGCTTCGGATGCCGCCTGATGTTTGGTGAAATACAGTCGAATATAATCTCAAAATGGCGTTTAAATTAGCCTAAATTAAAAATAATTTTATATCTCTTAAAATTGCTTTTAGAATATTGATTAGTATATTTTTTGATTTCTAGGTAAATATGTAACCAAATTAAAACGTTCAAAACGTAAAAAAATGTGTATGGTTGGACATTGTCAGAAAGTAGATTCTTGAATAGGTTTTGCCAAAATGGGTTCAAAAATGTCAATAATTAATTAAAAAATACAGTAGCTTAATAATTACTTATAACTTACCGAATTTGATGAACGACATCTTTTATTGGAAAGATGAGCTTGATAAGCTTTCATCATCGCTACTGCCTGAAGCACCAACGTCAATAATGAATGGCTCGACTTGTTCCTCTAAAATATTGTCCAGTTCCCACATTCTCTTTTCAAGTTTGTCTTTCACGTGCTTAATACAGTTTTCCCATTTTTGCGCTGTTATTAATTCTAGTGCTTCTTTGAAAAGTCCTTTGAGGTCACAAAATTTAAAAGTGTATTGTGCTTAGCTGTATAATTTTTAACCTCTGCCCATATGAGCTCAATGGGATTGAGCTCGCAATGGTATGGAGGTAAACGGAGCACAGTTTTATTTTGACTTGCTGCCATTTCGTCAATGGCGTATTTTTGATATTCCGCCTTGTGATCCTTGACAATTCTTAATAATTGTACTTTCAGCATTGCTTCTTCAAAGTTGATATTTTTCGAGCGGAGCCAATTTTGAACATCAACTTTCCTTGAAGCCGTTGTTGGGACCTTCTCCATTCTTCGAGAATGATAAGGCGCATTATCCAACACAATTACTGCGTTTTCCTCTAAGTTCGGTAAAATTTTTGAAAACCACTGTTCAAACGATTCGCCATTCATTTCCTCGTGGTAATCTCCAGTTTTCTTAGAGTCAAAGCACCACACACCGTCAACAACAAATCCATCCTCACTGCCAATATGGCAGATAATGAGCCTTTTCCCTTTACCTGGAAATCGAAGTACTAACTGGTGTAGATTTATTTCAATAAGCGAACCTTTTTCAAATGTTTTCATCACATTCAGCGAAAAAACATTGAGACATGAGTATCAGATTGCTATAATTGGGATTATTTAGTCATATTGAAAGAAAGAATATTGAACGTCGTATGATTACTCAGCGCTTCACAATTTAATTTAAAGTTATAAACATTTAAAAAATGATTGATCAGGAACCTGAAATACGCGCAAATATTAATATTAACAAATTATAACTTTATAAAGCCTAAAGTATGAATTAAAATGATTAGAAATATTAGGAACGGTACACAATATAAAACTTAGTAACTTTTTTTAAGTTTATAATATTCGTCATATTTTAAGATCATATTAAAAAATTATTGAAATATCGAAAACACATAAAAACATGGCTTAAAAAAGTTCTAACAAATAAAAATGACAATAAAACATCCACGCATTTTATCGAAAGTTATAAAAGTTTTGTTACTTGTAAAATGTTTTATCTGCCCCCTGGAATTAATGTTTAGAACCTTGTTCCCAAGGTTTGAAAAACATCCGATTGTTGTCTATTACTCGTATTTACCTGCTGGATTCTTTAATCCGGTGGACAGTCCATCTAGAAAGGCCTTCCTGGATGAAGTTACAGAATCATCAACCCATACTTTACTTGTAGTGTGTACTGCGTTTACCCACGTTTCATCAAGGTAATAAATCTTCCTGTTTTGATTTCTATATTTCCCAATTTTTGTTAAATAATCCCTCCTCCATAGCACAATTTCTTCTCTATCCAGTAGTAAACTATTACGACCCCGTTTTTTCCATTTGAAATTTAAATGCTTCAGTAACGCATGGAAAGTTGATCGTTTGAAATTTGGCAACGTTGTATCTCCATTTACCTCCTGCAGTACTTTATCTATACTAGGTATTTCATTCCTAAAGAAGAATTCATGCACTTTCCTCCTAATCGCATGCTTATCAGCTTCATCCAATGATTTAACAATACTTTTGCGATGTTTACTGGTCATTGGCTCAGAAAAGGTGTGATTTTTTTTTGTATTGTCTTAACACATTAAACACTGATGCGCGCACACCCCAACTTTGTGAGAAACCTTCACAACAATTTCTTTGATGGTTGATGCCTCGTTCTCCTCGCGCTCGATCTTATATATATTCAAAATGACCTCTTTCATTTCTGCACTCAGGTGTCTTTTTTTAGAGCGTTTCCTAGGTGGACTACAGGAGTTTACAACTTCATCGGCAGTATCTGTACTACTGGGCATTTTGCGCAAGCAGTTGATAACAATAACAATCAATAACAAGGTATAACAATAACAACGACAAACTCAACAACTTAATAAGATAACAAACGAAAACGTCCAAAGAAATATCAAATTGCAATGCTGCACACGACATACGTAACACGTCTGAACCTGAATGTGACTCTGCCTTGATACGACTGCTCTGCCGCTCGGCATAGGCATTTAATTGCGAATTGACCAATGAGGGCTCCTGTTTTACGTCGAGACGGCGGCGTTAGCGTGAAAATCACCCGAACCTTTTGTTTACATCCGGTCTATCTCTTATCTGAATATACTGTATATATAGTGAAAAGATACACATGAATCACGAAATAATGAAAACTATTTAATGCACAAACATCAATCGTGTAAGAAATGGTCTGAAATAAATATATGAAATGCATCACTCGCGTCGGCCATTGCGAATTTTGCCACTGCAAGCATGTCAGTTATCAGTTGTTTCTCTAACGGAACCCGAACTGAGAATTTTTTATGTCGGTCAAACAACAGAAAGAGCTAAATGAGATAAATAAGACGGCAGAAATAACACGGGAAAGGCTGAATTAGCGGTATGTCAGTGGCCTTCTAGGACCTCAAAGCCACAGAAAATATTGCTAGGAATGTCATTTGCCATTGAAAAAATGGTAGGTTGACTTTGTACTTCCCACGCTACACCGTACGTAAAGATTTACGTTTGGCACAAGTTGGCCTTCTGACAAAAAAGTTTGAAAAGATTGTCTGAAACGTCCAAAAACGAAGTCTGAGTGTTTTTTTTGTTGTTGTAGTTATTGGTTTTTTCTCCGCCGTCACCAGGGGCGGGAAGTAGAAGCTCAACTTTGACAACCTGCCATGCAATTTTCAACTGCCATGTTCACAATATATGTATCAATTTCATTGTTCCAAATCTCAGCATGCTAACTCAATCCGTTCAAAAAGTATTTAAAAAAAAGTACTGTATAAACTACGGTGACATGATTTCTCGAGTTTACAAACATCTGACAAACTGTCTGGCATTTTCACAATAGAAGTCATAACTTCGGCAGGTACATGCAGTGATGTTATTTCTGTTAAAACACTACCGGGACGTAAGTTGAATCAGAATTATGTTTTTCTGAATACATAAAAGATGCTTGCGTACCAAAATATAGTGCTTTCCATGATAAATGTCATTCCTACTTAGTTTTTAGCGGGTGAAGTTAGTAAGCCGAAATTCGGTGCGATAAGATTGATGTATGGATTTTGCTTTAGCGTGAAAATGACAGAGTTGCATTGACGGTTCGACAGGAAGGAAGAGGTGAACAGGGTACTTGCAGTTCACTAATATTTTTTTGTCACAAGGGCAGCAGCACTGATGCTGATGTCCGCATTTTCAATAAATAGATCAAATTTACTCCTCAGGCAGTTGAGAATTTCAACATGGCGGCGGGATCTACCCGGAGAAAAACCTCTGTATGTGCCTATGTTGACGCAGGCAGGGGTTATAGATCTAGGTTTATTCGGTTTGTTTTATTTAACTGGTCTAGAAACTTTCATGCACCGTGCACATGATTCAGGTATGGTAGACGACTGTTATAAAGCTTGACACCTAAGCACATTTGGCAGCCATCTTGTAAGAATAAAAATTACTCGATTTCAAGCTTTCAAATACTATTTTGGCTCTAATAAAAATGTCTGGTCATCAAGAATGAAAGAAATTGAAAAATAACATTATTTTTAAACCCCGTACTAGTCCTTTACCATATAAAAATTGGCGTACACGATGTATGGTAGATAAGATGTCTCATAGTCAATTTTGAGCCATAATTTTATTATTTTCGAAATTATCATGTACAAAAATATAACGTATATTACCAAAGTACATATGGACCAAAAAGAAATGAAATGAGGAATGAATAAACATAATGTAGCACTTACGTTCGGATAACTAGCGAATTGTTCCACCAAACGCACAGCCACTGCACACAACTGCACACAACTGCAGTTCCATGATTGGGCGTCAGCAGGTCTATGCATAATGAGACGGGTGGGGGCATTTAGCTTTCATTCAAGTAGGTGTTGTATTCCAGGAAAATTAATTGGACAATCTTTTTTTAACAAATTCAGAATTTTTTTCCTTTCGGTCCGAAGTGCTTTTAGGTTTTGCTGGGACTATCTGAACAAAACATTGACGAGTGCTCAATTAACAATTGAAAAACTAATGCATACAGTAATTATACACCCTGAAAGGCTTCGAGGTTTTGTTAATCGATATTTGAAGGGTGTTTGGCAGAATTGGCAACTTAGAATTTCATTCAGTCCTACGGGGTCGAAAATTACATTTCGCAATTTTTTTTAATATTGTAATGGTTACATTTTGACAACTATGAACTGTAGAGAAAAGTTTTACAGTACGTCCTTTGTTCAAAAAATCTAAAGGCACCTTAATCGTAGCAAAAAAGGAAACTTTGGAATTTGTTAAAGAAATTGATTTAAAAATTTTTGACGCAGATTGGTTCCTGGCCAGGTACTAGTAATGATCGAATTTATCATAGATTTTCCAATTTCAGCTATATTTGATGCAAAATGGGTTAAAACCGAGGCTACAACTTAATAATAAATAGAGCAACGGCACAAACACAACCCACATTTTTGACAAACCTTGACGGGCCGAAGGTTATGTAGAAGCCGAACGCCGGCTTTAGCTTCAAATACTACTGGTAATTGGTTTTCGTCCTTCCATATTTGAAATCTCGATTTCAGCATTTGACTATATAGGGTGTCCCAATATCAGGTGAGCATAGGAGTATTACGTATTTTTCACTCAAAATAAGTCAATTGGACATGATTTTTCTTTATGCACAAGTGCTTCGTTTTTATATTAGAGGGCTTCAAAGTTTTCTTTTTCTAACACATTTTGTCATGTATTTTTGGAACCGGTATAATGTAGTCGGGGCGACAGCACTCCAAATATGTGTGCAATACTAGATGCTAGGTATTATCTGGGCCTTGTACAGAGATAGGAAGTTATGTGGAGGAAAGTACTTTTTAGCCCTAAACAGATTGCCTAGCTTTTACCCAGCAGCTGTCACTATTGACGAGCTGTGTTCGTGCCAGGTCTAGACCTCGATTATCTGAACTCCGACCAACCGAAACGAATGGCTCTTTATGAGAACTTGGCTATCAATCGAAATCGGATGAGCGCTAGGACGCTTTTTGCTCTTTCGATACAATGCTACGTTTTGGAAGCATTAAACTGTACCCCGCAATGTTAATCTCAAGGTTTCTCGTCAAAGAGATAGTCGCTGCCAATCTACTTTTCTACAGCTCATCAGCAGAGGTCGGCTTGACACCCTGAATTCCTGAATCTAGAGTGCTGTCATCAGCAAAGCTGTGGATTGCATTGACCGTAGAGGAAAGGAGGTCGTTAATATGTAGGAAGAATGGTGTCTAAGTCAAGACCGGCCCCTGGGGAAAACCCACGTTGACGTTGTGATTTTGAGATTCTAAGAGCTAATCACTAATGCCTTTCTGATAACTGAAGAGCAGGGGGGCAGTTGACGTTGGCTGGTCTTAATTTGCGCAGTGAGAGTCATAAGTCATGGAGTCACCTTTGATTGGGAATGACACTGCGCCCTTTGGAGGCAGCCTCACTTGCTTACCATCTGTAGCCGGTAACAAAAGCAAGCAAAACGATAGAAAATAGCACTGCTATTTGGCTAGTTGACCTGTATTATCTTTGCGCAGTGTAGGTTTGGCCAGTCCTATTACATGCTGTGTCAGCACGCCTCCGAAGCAAATTAACAACCAACATGGAGGATCCGACGGTTTTTTAACCATATTATGGGGAAAATTTGCTTGACGTTGCACCCCGATTGCAAATATTACCGTCAGTAAATATATAAAATAAGGTAGCATTTAATGAAACAAACTAAAAACTTGAAAATGTTTTCTTCTTATGCACATACCTGCTTGAACCAATTTTCTGTAATTTTACTTTCTTGTCTATTTAAATTACATCATTGTACATTTTGGATATAAGTGATTGGTAACATGGGAAAACATCTGTGCATTTGATAAGAAAGTGAGGGCAGTTTACATAATGAAAAACATGTCAAAACATCTAGAAGTGGACCGAACCATCGCAGCTCTACTCCTGGCGTATACTGCGGTATTACAATAGCTAAATTAACTTGGTCAGCCGGAGAAGACTTTCGTACCTGGAGATTTATCATGATTAATCACTACTAATATGCCTCATATTTGTCTTATTAACGTTTTCAAAAAGGTGCTCATAGCTAAGCCGGGGGGACTGTAACATGGAGACACATCTGAGCATTTTATAAGAAAATGAGGGTAGTTTAAATGATGAAAAAGAAGTCAAAACATATGTGGATCGAACCATTGCAACCCAGTAGGTTTACAGCCTCCCAACAAAAACTTTATCCTGAGAATGGGCAAAGCGCCGCATAGGAGCACATAAACACACAAAAAGGGTGCTCGTCGAAGTTAAACATATGTTCGAATAGAGTTGTAACAATATGGAATAAACAACTGGAATCGAGGTTCAAAACATCAAGTAAATTACAGCGGAAAGAGGTTTTCCTCGGACATCGGTTTGCTTCTACTAACGTTAAAGGCTGCCCGACTCTCCCACCTGTAGAATTGGTAGGTGCTAGATAGAATAGCTCATCAAATAATATGGAGTATTTGTTGATCTATTTGTACATATCCTAAATTGTCCCTTTTAAATGCGAGAGCACTGAACGAATGACCATCTGTCTGTCCTCTCGGTCCAAGATGATTATTCGGGAAGAGCAGGTACAACTCGAGATTCGAGGGAAAATACCAGTTTTTTCTTTTGTGAAGTAATCTGTTTATCTTGAGAGTTAATAAACGGATTATACTCAACTGTCGATAGTCAGCCATGTAGCTTAACCCCACTTAACCCCAACCGCCTGTCAGACTTTCAGTTGAGCATGTCCAGTCTAAAAATGAAGTGTCTAGAACAGTGCTAAAAGTGATAAGGTCGTAGCTTTTGAAGATTTTTGTGACCAGTTTTTCAAACATTAAGTATAGCTAAGTGTGAAATCAACTATGCGAGTAACTGACTTAGTGCGCACCGATTTTAAGAAGTCTTCTGAGCGTAAGGTAGTAAATAGGTAAGTTACCTTACATCTTCTCATCAAAACACCTGACAAATTGATATTAGTTTTGTTAACGGTTTCCGCTATCCAGCTCGAACCGCACCAAACTCTTAATAACATGAACTTTAAGTTATAATCGGAATGTTCTCTCGAATTCCGGTCTATCCTAGTGATAATACTAACTGGCATCGTGATTAGCGAATTTCATCGTGACCAACTTAGCTAATTAATTAATGTATTTGACTAATTAGCTAAGTACCTTCCACTAACAAATAGCACTAATGGCCAACCTATTACAATCGGGAGCTGCCGGATTACATTGAACGCCATGGCTTGATTAGCGACAGGTAGTATGGTGGGCTGGGGACCTCCTAGCTTACGTCACGTAACTGTGGAGTAAATTAATCCATACTTATGGTGCGGCTCATGCCGTTGCTCTTGATCAGCTGTGGCAAGCTGTCCTCTTAAACAAACTTCATACTTATGGCCTCCGAGAGAAGTTCTGGAGATGGGTGGCTGACTTCCTCTCTGGCCTTAAGATATCCGTCGACAATCTCAACACGGGTGTTCCCCAGGAATCCGTCTTGGCTCCTCTCTGGCAGCTCGGCTCGACCTCGGCCTCTCATCCTAACCGAGTCAGACTCTTTTCCCAGATATAATAACCTTCGGCATTTGAAAAATCGATTTACAAAGCTTCTTTGAGTTCCTCATAGCAGCCGCGGTACCCTGGCATTTAGGTTTCCACCCACGCGGCTGCTTCGCTACAAAAAAATAAACGGATGTGAAAAGCTCAATGGGGCGATTTCTCCAATTAGTAGTGCAAAAATATTTTCTCATGGGACAAATACACTTGGACGCTGAGTGATTCATAATGGAAATCTGCATCGGTAATGAATTGAAAAATAAAATCCGTTGGAAACAAAGCAACTAAGATAGCAAAATTGCTGCACTAAAATCTGCTAACATATCGATATAGAATTTACATTAATCACGGAATAGGTCCATGTGTTGATATTACGATATTCTATTAAACCGTTAAGCTTATTTCAGATCTTTTGCTTTACTGTATAATCTGAAGTATCATAAGTGATGTTACCTTAAGAGCTATTTACACGGGACGAGGCAGAAATGTTCCAACTCAGTTTTACTTCTCACACCACTAGCAAAAAATTTCGAAAATGAAACACTATGGTTTTTGGATGTTATATGAGATGTATAATACATAGATCAGGTTCGGATAAAATTAAGTTTTCCTGTTATCCACCTATAGTAAACACTTCTCTTTTCTTGGATATTTTCCGAACGTACAGAAAAAATCGCTTATCATTCCAGTCCCAAAATTGCTTTCCCCAAATGTTACAGTTATCTACGACCAATCAGTTTACTTCCTGTTTTATCGAAATTACTTGCGAATATTATGTTTTCACAATTTAATACTTATTCAATTATCAATAGTCTACTTCTAGATCAACAATCTGGATTTAGAGGTGGCTATAGCACGACGGCAGTCCTTCTATCGATACATGATACACTTTTATTGCCCTTTGATTTCTCAAAAGCCTTCGATACAATTAACTACGAACTCCTATTATCAAAATTGCATTATTTAGGACTTTCTAAGAATACTGAATTTTTTTGGCACTCTTTAATTGGCAGACGTCAAAAATCCGCATGCTGTAAAAAGAACTCATTGTGAACATAGATTTTCATTAAATGTTTGGGCTGGCATGTTCATTGGACCCTACCTTTTTCCACCTCGACTGACTTGTGAAATTTACTTACATATTTTCTTCGACACAATGTGCCACAATCATGAAAAGATGTTCTTTTAGATGTGAGACAGAATATGTGGTTCCTACATGATGGGGCTCCACCACATTTTAGACGAGAAGTTCATGAACATCTAAATAATGAGTTTTCGATTAGATGGATGGGGGTAATTGAAAGAGTTGGTGTATCATGATGGAGCAGTAAATACTCTTAAACTAACTAAGTAATAAACTTCAACAGCGCATTGAAAATGCTTGTGATTTAATTCGTGGACTCGAGGATTTTATTTTCGAAGCTTGTAAAGGGTTGTGGATTCGCCGAGCAAGATGTTGCGTCGAACACATGGGGGCAATTTCAGACAGTTTTTATAAAAACGGTATCAACTAAACTTGATAATGATTTTTTAGAATAATTTTGGAACTAAACTAAATTAGAAATTGCATCTTCTACATATGTAATTGTAACGGTTTCAAGTGCTGAAATTTTCTAACCTTGGTTTCCGTTATCATCACTTTTATACATACAATAGTGTACCTGCCAAGCCTAAGCATCATATTAGTATACATTACTATTAATGAAAGGAACCTTGAATACAAATATTTCACTGACAACTCAAAATTAATATTTAACGCACAAACGGAATCGTGGGACGAAATTTTTTAACAAATTCTTTAGACGAAGCTACAAATTTATTAATACACAAAATTCAAAAAGTAATTGAAGTTAGTACTAATAAGGTTAAAATAAGTCACAAGGAAAAAAGCAGAAATGATTGGATGACCAAAGGACTAATAAAATCTGCAAACGAAAAAGAAAGACTGTATAAAATCATGAAATATTTACCCACGAAAGAAAATATAGATCATTATAATCAGTATAAAAACAAATTTATAGAACTTTTGAGAAAAGCAAAAAAAATTACTATATAAAACAATTGAATAATAATTCACATGACTCTAGACACCTATGGTCCACTGTCAATGATATATTCAATAAGTCATCCTATTCAAAAAACAATATTAATGAAATAAAAACAAAAACAGGACAGAAAACAGACAATATTCAGCAAATATGTGATGAGTTCATAGAATTTTTCACGAATATAGGAGGAAACTTAGCAAATAATATCAAACAAAATGCTGATATTCATCTGCATGAAACAAGACTGAATAATTCATTTGTATTAACTGAAGTAGACTATCAGGATGTTTTCAATGCCATCATGACTCTAAAAAATAAAAAAAGCCCTGGAGTTGACGAAATTAGAGCTGAACATCTAAAGATACTGGCCAAACAAATAACAGAACCACTTGCTTATATCATTAACAAATCCTTCCAATCTGGAGTATTTCCATCAGCTTTCAAGACAGCAATCATCATACCTATCTATAAATCTAATGATAATACGGACGTCACTAACTATCGACCTATTTCACTTATATCAAGTTTAGCTAAAGTTTTTGAGAAATTACTCGTTAATAAAATGATTAATTTTCTTAATAAATTCAAAATTCTAAATTCAAATCAATATGGTTTTAAAGCGGGCAAATCTACAACAGATGGGGTATTAAGTATAGTAGATGAAATAACCCAAAATATAGATGGAAAAGTACCATCGATATGCGTATTTGTGGACTTACAAAAAGCGTTTGACACAGTTAACCACAATATACTTTTGGAAATCTTAGAAAGAATAGGTTTTCGTGGAAAGATGTATACTTTAATGGAAAATTATTTATCAAATAGACCGCAATCAGTAAAATTATTCAGCTCGTATAGTAAAGAAATGTTTGTTAAATGTGGTGTTCCACAAGGTACAATTTTGGGTCCTCTGTTATTCAATATTTATTTAAACGATATATTCAAAATTAACAGTACTGGTAAAATAGTCAGTTTTGCAGACGATACTGCTATACTCTATAAAGGTAAGGATTGGAACGACTTAAAAGATATTATCCAAAATGACTTTTGCAAAATTATTGAGTGGTTTAATAACCGAAAATTAACAATTAACTTTACTAAAACTCATTTTTTACCATTTTCATCACTATCTAATCATCTACCAAATATAACCACCTTCGGTTTAAGGTAAATGATAAAAATATAAAAATCAATAGAGTTAATGATACAAAATATTTAGGAATTTATCTAGATCCCCACTTGAGATGGGATGTACATATTCCTCACATACTAAAGAAAATTAGATTCATAGCATATAAAATAAAATTTCTAACCGGTATATTAACTGAGTATTATCTACGAATAATATATCAAGCTTTAGTCGAGCCACACATAAAATATGGTATAGTAGTGTGGGGTGCTGCATGCACGACATACTTTAACGATTTAGATGTACTTCAAAGAAGAATTTTAAAATCAATGTTAGGCAAATCAAAATTATACCCAACTAATGACTTATATAATGATGCACAAGTATATGATACTAAACAACTTTACTTCTTACATACATCACTCATTATCACAAAACTAATGGTGAACACGACATAATTAAACATAATCATAAAACCAGATATAAATTACGCGCAAAAAATGTTCCTAAACCAAACAAATCCCTAATGAAACGATGTCACCTGTATATAGCCCCAAAATTGTACGAACATTTACCAAATAATTTAAAACAATTACGCAATACATTAGGCTTCAAAAAAAATTAAAAAAATTTATTAACATGATTGGGAGAAATCAAATTAATAAAATAATCTCAAATATTACACAATAAATGCTCTACCATTCTTACCAATAATTTCTTTTTTCTCTCTATTTTATTATATTTTGCAATTCAACATACATATGATCCATGCACAGGCGTTGTCCTCCTATGGATATATTATATTTATTTACTCGTTTCATGTTCCCTGTATTTTAGAGTAAATAAATATTATTATTATTATTATTATTTTTACACAATAATAACACACAATAGTTGGAGGGGGGCCGCATGCACCGAAGCAGTCGCATACCAATAGCCTAAATACCAGGGCACTGCGACTGTTATGACGAGCTTAAAGAATCTTTATTAATCAGATTTTTGAACTGCCTCAGCTTAGTAGAATTGGGAAAACTCTCCTCAGGTAGGTTGTTCCACAATCTCAATACCCTAGGGACACAGGAGCGGTCCTATTGGCCAGTTCTGAGTGTAACGAAGTTCGACACGGTTAGGATGTGAAGCCGAAGTCAGGCGGGTCTGTCCAACAGGCACATCGTGCGGCGGCATCATGGGTGAGACCTTTTTACGTAAAAACGAATGCTCTTTAACTTATGTGAAACTATGCTATAACCAAATATGCTCAATAGTATATCTCTCAGAGTTGGCTCACCTAAACTATTGTTATGTCGATGCAGCACTTGTCTTAAGCCGCGTGCAGACCGAAAATCCAACGCCGAGCAAACGAGTGCTAGCCCATGTAACGACTACACCTAAATTTAGTTTCGAGTTGGGCCGTGTTGGGTTAAGTTCGGTGCTAATGTCGAGCGTCGAGTCTCCTCTTACCTAATGCAGACAAAAGACTTAATACGAGAAGCGCAACAAATCCTGTTCAGACCAAATCAAACCTCCCCCTGATGTACCGATCAAGGAGCGAACGCAATCGAACTCCAACAACGATCTTGGAAACCGTAGGCGTAGGTTGGTTCACCCCGTGTTGCCGCCCCGACTACATCATTTATGCTCGATGCTGTCCAGAGGAGGGCTGTCTGACTAATCGATGACTCTTGTCTAGCAGACAGTCTTGGGACCCTTTCGTACCGGCGGGCTGTCTGCGATCTAGCTCTCTTCAATCGCTACACCAACGGGCTTTGCTCCTCAGAGCTCTCTTCCACGATGCCGGCCGCCGCGCGATGTGCCTGCCAGAGAGACCCGTCAGACTTTGGCCTCCCATCCTAACTGTGTCGAGCTTCATACACCAACTGGCCAATGTGATCGCTCCTTTATCCCAAGGTAGTCGAGATTTTAGAATAAGCTACAGGAGGAAGCCTTTCCCAGTTCTACAAAGCTTTTTTTGAACTGTCACCAAATATATATACCCCTATTCGCCGCTATCTGAAATGGTTGTAAGGTTTATAATAATAAGTATTGATATTCAGATAAAAAGAACATTGCCCAAAGATGTCTCAGAAGCATCTAGTTCTTCGATCTCCCTCATTATTTTCTGAAACAAATGTTGTATGGTATTTTCCATTGAAGATGATTGAAGAGGTCCTCACTATTGTTTTTATAATAATATCAAAGTGCTAGGAAACGTCATGATATACTTAGTAAGTCCACCTTCTACATCATGTGAAAAATAATTGTTTGAAAATTTGAAAAACATCTATGATGGATTAGATTTTATTTTTTAAAAGTAGCTCACCTGTAAGAATTACTCATTAACTTTGTAAAGTCTTCACATGCTAGAATGCGACCTATCCGTTGAACTGTCTTAAGAGGCTATCATATTTGTCGCTATCAAAAATGGCTGTAAGGTTTATAATAATCTGAGTTCATAAGAATGTGTGTACAGGGTGTCCCAAAATATGACAATATCTGGTATACATATAGAACACAAACAGATAATGCCATAAGTTCTCCTTCAAAAAAGTGTCCGATGTTGATAAAATAGACCGCTTTTGGCAAAAAAAAAAACAGTTGTATGAGTTTTCAGTAAAGTTCTATTAATGTTGACATGATATCCAGAATGCGGGTCACGCCATTTTGTCAATACAGTAATCCTGCTAACAGACTCGTACTTAGAGGCCAAGAAGCACCAGGATATACATTTTTAGATCACTTTCTTGAGTTTTAGATTTGTCTTTCCCAAAAACGGCTCATTTTGTCGGAATTGAACAGAAATACATTTTTTCAGCTAACGCAGTAGGCTTTTTAAAAGTAGTATTTGGTCCTTTGTTATACGGTATGTAAAAAATGTTAGCAATCTCGCGCTGGGGCTAGTGCGTCCCCGCGGCGTTATGAGTCAGTCAATTGCTTTCCGTAAACACCACCAAATCGAACTCCAATTGCTTACTGAACTGTCCAAATTTTGTTTAATTATACAGTGTCGTTCAAAAGGTACCTAAGAAGAACCGATTTCCAGTAACACCAGCTTTTACTTTCTACATCATCACAAAAATTTCTTATTTTTGCGAATAAACAAAACTTTAGCTGACGAATTTCTTCAAATGTGCTTACCTAGCATATTTCCTGAACTGACTGATTCAACTTCACCTCATGTGCAAAGCTTCTGAAGCTAGAGCTTATATGAACTCTCCCTTAGATTGCCATAGACGTTCTATATTTCTATTTATCCTATTCAAAACGCTATCTATCTCTTTTAGTTACCTGATATCTTGAAAATGACATAATAGTGAGTAGATGATTTTTTAAAGAGTCATGTGTAACATTGGCAAAGCTTTTACTCCTTGGCGGTATAAGGAGTTGCGAAGGTTTAGATCGCGTTGAATACTCGTACATCCACATGCGGATTATAAGTATTCCTACACGACGACGAATATGGTTTACAATAAAAGATAAAAATACGCTTCACCCCTTAACATAACTCGCTCTCAATATTTTTCTGAAAATGAGCAGGTGACACTTAAACTTCAAAAAATGATTTTTGTTATTGTCGTTTATTGTCCGAAGCTCCGATATCACTGGATCGATTTTCAAAACCTACACCTTAGCATTACAAACTAGTTCTCCTGTGTACCTTAACCAGTTTCTCTGACAATTGAGATGAAACAAAAGGCATAGTGATGTCTTACGTGATATGAAATGAAAAAAAATCAAGCCGATGCTATAGTTGTCAGAGGAAGAAAGAATCTATCACAATAGGATCAGCTATAAATATTTCATCTATATATCATTTTATACTATTATACTATATTAAACATGCAGACTGTAGATGTACTTGCTACGAAAAGGTTAATTACACGGTACTTTTCGAAAAGGTCCCTCTGCTTTACACTTATTTCAATTACTGTCTGCCGTTGGCTTTGCAAGAACCAATCTAACCTAAAATAAGACATTATGTATTTTGGATAGTATAGTCGTATGACATGTATATCACGATAAACCATTTCGTTCATTTCCGTCGGTCTGCCGGCTAATCTTATAAGTGCCTATAACTTAAGAAGTACCTTTCCTCTTATATCGTTATCTACACTTCCCAACTCGAAGTCTGTATCTCACAGATTGTGGTACCTTGAAGCGGCATCGGCGTTTAAAATCGTACATATAGTGGCAACTACCCAAGATACAGGCAATCAGTCAGACTGGATATCATAAGCTGGTGCGACCATCGTTGCCAAGAGAAGCAATCATCTATAGCGTCCTACCATTTCTTGGGTTCGAAGACTATGTCTCACGGAGTATGGTACCAAGAAGCTGTAACAGGTCATACATCCAGTGACAGCGTTCTCGGTATCAAAAACAGTCGGTGAATCTGGATATCATGAGCCAAATGTTTTCTTTATACCAATTTAACATCGTTTTCCTCCGGTTTGAAGATAGTATCTCACGGCTCCTGCTATGCAGTACGTACAACTAAGTGAAATATCTAGTCACATCATTCTGATACGCAAAAGTCGGTAAGACCAGGTATAGCAGCAATGAAGGATCACAAAAGAAATATATTTGTCCCTAGTACCATCTTTATTTCATAATTCGAAGACCGTGCCTCACAGAATGTGGCACATAAAAGTGGCAACTAAAATTATTCATATAGTTGCACCATTCAGTGCACCAAACCTCGATAAGACTACATACCGACTAACGTTGTCCAGAAAAAGATGTTTTCATCCTTAATTTCGATGAGAATTTCACAGACTATGGTACACATAAATTGCGTACCAAAAGATAGTGCTTTCCATCATAAATGTCATTCCTACTTATGTTTGAGCGGGTAAAGTTAGTAAGCCGAAATTCGGTGCGATAAGATTGATGTATGGATTTTGCTGCAGCGAGAAAGTGACAGTTGCATTGTCGGATCCACAGGAAGGAAGAGGTGAACGAGGTGAGAGGAAAAGAAAAATATGCTTGAAGTTCACTAATATTTTTTTGTCACAAGCAACTGCGCTGATGCTGATGTCCGCATTTGCAATAAATCGCACAAATTTACTCCTATGGCTGTTGAAAATTTCAACATGGCGGTGGGATCTCCCCTGAGAAAAACTCCGCTATGCGCCTATGTTGACTCAGATAAGTGTTATAGATCTAGGTTTAATCGGTTTGTACTGGTTAATAGGTAGAGGAACCCGATGATGGACCCATGGACTTAATCAGGAATAATAAACGGAAGAAAACATTTTTTTTAAAATTTAACTGGCCTCCAAACTCATGGTGCCCACGTTTCAGGTATGGTAGAGGACTGTCATAAAGCTCGACACCTAAGCACATTTGGTAGCCATCATGTAAAAATAAAAAACTACTCAATTTCAAGCTTTCAGATCCTATTTTGGATCTAAAAAAAATATCTGGACACCTAAAATGTAGGAAAATGAAAAAATACATTGTTTTTAAACCCCATAATAGTTCTTTATCATATAAAAATCGGCATACGAGATGTATGGTAGATAAGATGCTTTATAGTCAATTTTGAGGCATAATTTGATTATTTTTGAAATTATCATGTACAAAAATATAACGTATATAACAGTTTTTCAGAACCAAAGTACAAATGAACCAAAAGAAATGAAATAAGGAATAAATATGTAGCACTTACGTTCTGACATCTGACGCATTGTTCCACCAAGCGCACTGCCACTGCACACAACTGCAGTTCCATGATTGGGCGTCAGCGGGTCTACGAGTATGCATAATGAGATGGGTGGGGCGACTTTCGTTCTAGTAGGTGCTGTGCTCCAGGAGAATTAGATATTGGAAACTCGGTAATCGATTATCTTTTCTTAAGACTTTAGATCTTAATAAATGAATATTCCTAATCGAAAATTACCGATTTTGATCGATTTTTGTAAACAGCAAATTAGTACGAGAGATTCAAAGAGTCGAAGGATGTTGCCACAATAAAAGACAAGTAGCCTTGCGTAAACTTAGATGAAACACAAAAAACAATCGTAGCTTTGTCCGCGATAAAGGAACAGGGGCAGACGCTTTTTTAGGCAATCTTTTTTAAACAAATTCAGAATATTTTGTTTTCTCCTCCGGTCAAAGTGCTTTTAGGTTTTGTGAGACATTATGAACAAACCATTGAGTGAGTGCTCGATTAACAATTGCAAAACTAATGCATACAGTAATGATAGGTCCTGAAATGTTTCGAGGTTTTGTTAATCGATATTTGAAGAATAGTTAGCAGCATTGGCAACTTAAAATTTCATTCCCACGGGCTCGAAAATTACATTTCGCAATTTTTTAAATATTTTATTGCTTACATTTCGACAACTATCCATTCTTTTGTTCAAAAAATCTTAACGCACCTTGACCGTAGCAAAAGAGTAAACTATGGAATTTCTTAAAATAATTGATTAAAAAATTTTTGACGCAGATTCGGTCCTGGTTAGGTACCAGTAATAATCGAATTTATCTTAGACTTTCTCTAATTTCAACTAGATTTGATGCAATATTGCGTTAAAAGCGAGGCTACAACTTAACAATAAACAGAACAACGGCACAAACACAACCCACACTTTTGACAAACTTGTTAGAAGCCGAGTATCGGCTTTGGCTCCGACTACTAGGGGTGGTTGGTTTTCACAAGACTTTCTTCCACATTTGAAATCTCGATTCCAACGTTTGACTATATAGGGTGTCCCAATATCAGGTGAACATAGGAGGAGTATTACGTATTTTTCACTCAAAATAAGTCAATTGGACATGATTTTTCTTTATGCAAAAGTGCTTCGTCTGTATATTAGGGGGCGTGAAAGTTTTCTTTTTGAAACACATTTTTTCATATATTTTTGGAACCGGTATGATGTAGTCGGGGCGACAGCACTCCAAATATGTGAGCAGTACTAGAGGCTAGGTATTATTTGGACCTTGTATAGGGAGAGGAAGTCATGTGGAGGTAAGTACTTCTTAGCCCTGTACCGATAGCCTCGCTTTTAGAAAGCAGCTGTCACTATTGTTCATGCCTTGTCAAGACCTCGGTTATCTCAACTCCGACCAGACGAGATAAATTGCTCTTCAGCAGAACTCGGCCATCCATCGAAATCGGATGAGCGCTAGGACGCTTTTTGTTCGTAAAGGTACAATGCTATGTTTTGGAAGCATTAAGGTCTATTCACACTCGGCCGTGACGTGACAGTGCCGTGACGTGCCACTTCTCACGCCACCAGCGAATAATTTTAACATGAGACACTACACTACGCTTTTTGGATGTTTTATGAGATGTATAATACATGGATCAGGTTCGGATAAAATTAAGATTTCCTGTTATCCAAAAACTTATAACACTTATAATAAACACTTCTCAGAATGTTGGATATTTTCCGAATGTACAAAAAAAATCGATTATCATTCCAGTCACAAAAATTGCTTGCCCCAAATGTTACATTTATCTACCACCAATCGGTTTATTTCCTGTTTTATCGAAATTACTTGCGAAGATTATGTTTTCACAATTTAATACTAATTCAATTATCAATAGTCTACTTCTAGATCAACAATCTGGATTTAGAGGTGGCTATAGCACGACGGCAGCCCTTCTATCGATACATGACACACTTTTATTGCCCTTTGATTTCTCAAAAGCCTTCGTTACAATTAACTACGAACTAATATTATCAAAATTGCATTATTTAGGACTTTCTAAGAATAATGAATTTTTTTGGCAGACGTCAAAAATCCGCGTGCTGTAAAAAGAACTCATTGTGAACATAGATTTTCATTAAATGTTTGGGCTGGCATGTTCATTGGACCCTACCTTTTTCCACCTCGACTGACCGGTGAAATTTACTTACAGATTTTCTTCGACACAATCTGCCACAATCATGAGAAGATGTTCTTTTAAATGTGAGACAGAATATGTGGTTCCTACATGATGGGGCTCCACCACGTTTTAGACGAGAAGTTCATGGACATCTAAATAATGAGTTTTCGATTAGATGGATGGGGGTAATTGAAAGAGTTGGTGTATCATGATGGAGCAGTAAATACTTTTAAACTAACTAACTAATAAACTTCAACAGCGCATTGAAAATGCTTGTGATTTAATTCGTGGACTCGAGGATTTTATTCTCGAAGCTTGTAAAGGGTTGTGGATTCGCCAGTTTTTATAAAAACGGTATCAATTAAACTTGATAATGATTTTTTAAAATAATTTTGGAACTAAACTAAATTAGAAATTGAATCTTCTACATATGTAATTGTAACGGTTTCAAGTGCTGAACTTTTCTAACCTTGGTTTACGTTATTATCACTTTTATACATCTACCTCCCTTACAGTAGTGTACCTGCCACGCCTAAGCATCATATTAGTATACACTACTATTTACACAAAGTTGGAGGGGGGTCGCATATCCTAAATACCAGGGCACTGCGACTGTTATGAGGAGCTTAAAGAATTTTTATTAATCAGATTTTTGAACTGCCTCAGCTTAGTAGAATTGGGAAAACTCTCCGCAGGTAGGTTGTTCCACAATCTCAATACCCTAGGGACACAGGAGTGGTCGTATCGGCCAGTTCTGAGTGTAACAAAGTTCGACACGGTTAGGATGTGAAGCCGAAGTCAGGCGGGTCTATCCAACAGACACATCGCGCGGCGACATCATGGGTGAGACTTTTTTACGTAAAAACGAATGCTCTTTAAATTATGTGAAACTAAGGTATAAACAAATATGCTCAATAGTATATCTCTCGCAGTTGGCTCACCTAAACTATTGTTATGTCGATGCAGCACTTGTCTTAAGCCGCGTACAGACCGAAAATCCAACGCCGAGCAAACGAATGCAAGCCCATGTGATGTTGGCATTTATTGTTGGAAGGTATTGGAATGCGCTCGACAACATCTAAATTTAGTTTCGAGTTGGGTCGTGTTGGGTTAAGTTCGGTGCTAATGTCGTGCGTCGAGTCTTTTTTTTTATACTCCAACTACCACGAAGGCCTAAGGCCTAAGCACCCATTGGGTACCGTGGGGCTATAGGGGGATACATGGGAAAGGGGGAACGCCACACGGACTCTGGCGAGGGAACACGTGTGCATGCAACATGCACACATTCTGGCTCCGCCTACGAGATCCGCCGGGTGGTACCTCCGCGTTCGACAGTTAGAGACCGTCTACCACCTACGGACAATCACAACATACATAGCCAAGAGAAAAATTTCTCCTGGGACGGGACTCGAACCCGCACAGCGCACGGCGACTGATCAGGAGACCGAAGAGTCTACTACTGCGGCCACCGCTGCTGCCTGTCTCCTCTTATCTAATGCAGACAAAAGACTAAATACTAGAAGCGCAACAAATCCTGTTCAGACCAAATCAAACCTCCCCTTGATGTACCGATCAAGGAGCGAACGCAATCAAACGACAACAACGACCCTGGAAACCGTTGGCGTAGGTTGGTTCGCTCCGTGTTGCCGCCCCGACTACATCATTTATGCTCGATGCTGTCCAGAGGAGGGCTGTCCGACTGATCGATGACTCTTCTCTAACAGACAGTCTTGGGACCCTTTCGCACCGGCGGGCTGTCTGCGATCTAGCTCTCTTCAATCGCTCCACCAACGGGCTTTGCTCCTCAGAGCTCTCTTCCACGATGCCGCCGCGCGATGTGCCTGCCAGAGAGACCCGTCTGACTTTGGCGTCCCATCCTGTGTCGAGCGTCATACACCAACTGGCCAATACGATCGCTCCTTTGTCCCGAGGGTGTCGAGATTGTAGAATAATCTACAAGAGGAAGCCTTTCCCAGTTCTACTAAGCTTAGGCAGTTCAAAAATCGGATTAACAAAATGTCTTTGGGATCATCATAGCAGCAGCGGTGTCCCAGCATTTAAGCTTCTGCCTACGCGGCTGCTTTGGTATAAATAAAAATTGTTATACTCATTAACTTAAGTAATGTAAAGTCTCACATGATAGAGTGCGAACTAAGTATTTGTTGAACTGTCACCAAAGATATATACCCCTATTCGTCGCTATCTGAAATGGTTGTAAGGTTTGTAATAATCTAAGGTCATTTTAAAAAGGTTAGATAACGTTTATCTATTTTTATTGTCAGAAGAGTAAATAGTGAAACATCACGATAGAGTTTGTTCCCGTGTTTACATCCTTACAAATTAGACGCTCCAGAGTTTTGTATTTTAGTTTCAAAATTGTGCGAATCAGGTGCGTTTCTAATTTAACAATATCATTTGTTGTTTCAAATATGTGAAATATTTTGGGAATAGCTCCCCCAAGCACTACATAACTTACCTGAAATATAGTTTTGTTATCAAAACAACGGTTGTCTTATTAAAGTATTGATATTCAGATAAAAAGAACATTGCCCAAAGATGTCTCAGAAGCATCTACTTTTTCGATCTCCCTCATCATTTTCTGAAACAAATGTTGTATGGTATTTTCCATTGAAGATGATTGAAGAGGTCCAGTTGTTTTTATCAGAATATCAAAGTGCTAGGATACGTCATGATAGAATGAGTAAGTCAGCCTTCTACATCATGTGAAAAATAATTGTTTGAAAATTTGAAAAACATCTAGGATGGATTAGATTTTATTTTTTAAAAGTAGCGCACCGGTAAGAATCACTCATTAACTTTGTAAAGTCTTCACATGATGGAATGCGACCTGTCCGTTGAACTATCTTCAAAGGTTCTCATATTCGTCGCTATCAAAAATGGCTGTAAGGTTTATAATAATCTGAGGTCATAAGAATGTGTGTGCAGGGTGTCCCAAAATATGTCAATATCTGGTATACATATAGAACACAAAAAGATAATGCCATAAGTTCTCCGCTTTTGGCAAAACAAAACAGTTGTATGAGTTTTCAGCAAAGTTCTATTAATGTTGACATGATATCCAAAATGCGGGTCACGCCATTTTGTCAATACAGTAATCCTGCTAACAGATTCGTACTTAGAGGCTTAGAAGCACCAGGATATAGATTTTTAGATCTCTTGTTTGAGTTTTAGATTTGTCTTTCTCGAAAACGGCTCATTTTGTCGGAATCGAACAGAAATATACGTACATTTTTTCAACTAACGCAGTAGGCTTTTCAAAAGTAGTATTTGGTACTTTGTTATACGGTATGTAAAAAATGTTAGCCATCTCGCACTTTGGCTAGTGCGTCAGTAGGTAGGGTTTGTATGTTCTAGAACGCCCTTGAGAGTCGACCTTGGGAGCCAACCTTGAACGCATATTTAACCTCGAAATGTGACCTTGAAATGTAACCTTGAAACATGGCCTTGAAATATGACCTTGAAATGCAACCTTGAAATATAGCCTTGAAATGTGACCTTGAATCGAAATATGGCCTTGAAATATAACCTTGAAATATGACCTTGAAATGTGACCTTGAAGTCGTGAGTGGTAGACGGTATGACCTTGGAAATATATGTTTAAATTAGTGCAGCGCTCGGAGAGGAGGCAGTTGTTAGCAGACAGCACGAATCAAACAATGAGTGCAAGACAGACATTTAAGTTGCCGACGGTGTGGGAGGGGAAGCCGGTGGCGGTTATACGCCCATTCAACAGAATACATCCTGAAGAAGAAAATTGGGACGACCCAACGCATATGGACACCACACCGCCGCATCAACCATCTGAGTCCAGAACACCTATGAACACCACACCGCAGCATCCTCCATCTGGGTCCCGAACACCCATGGACACCACACCGGTTAGCCGATATGGAGTCAGGAATCCGTCGCCGGAAGTGGCAGTGGAAGAGAATTGGGATGATGAAGCAGGTTCTAATTCGGATCAGTTGATTCAGGTGCCCATGCAGAGAAGTATACCTCCAGGCATGGGTCGTGGTGCGAGACTAAGATGGATTATACAGGAGAGAAGGAGATTGCGACAGGTGCAGCAGTGAAGGAAGCAGGGTTTCAGAGGGTGGAGGTATTGTTGGCAAACGGAAGCAAGGTTTAAGAGAGTGGAGACAATGTTGGTAGAAGGAAAAAGTAGTGGGGTGACTAAAAAGTGCACCAGCAAAAGTAACATGTGCAATGAAGGTGAACATATAAGTATTATTCCAAAGACCGTATCCTTCAACGAAACAAAAAACAAAATACATATCATGTATGCATGGCAATATGCATATAGAGAAGCTCGAAGAAGTAACGGGGAGATGGCAGATAGATGTAGGTTTCAAAGGCGAGTGCAACTAGTCGAAGAAGTGTTAAAAAAATAATTGACAGTAGATTATAGGCAAACAGTGTTTACAGAAAGGTTTAAAGTGTAAATTATTAAAGTTTAGGTATGTCTGTGATATGTATAAAAGTAGTAAGAAGTAGGTTTAGTAAAATTGCGAGTATGTAATGTAATGTAAAAATAGAGGGGAAGAAGCAACGCTTTGATGTATTTATAAAATAATAAAGATTGTAAGATAGGAATATTGTGTAGTGTTATGTGGGAGGAAGGGGTAAAAAATACATTAAATGAAGAAACATATGTTTATTGACAAAAATTATGACATGATGAAATTTTCATACAAATAAAAAACGTTAGACATCGCACACATGCAAATATCTGTTGTATGGTAAAAACACTTCGCCGGTGAAGGGGTGAGGCGGGGCTGCTCTTCAAGCTCGATTATTGGTTTGCTGGTGAAGTTTCTCAGGTAGGCTGCTTTTTCACGTCCTTTCACATAAATTCTGTCTGCCCCATCCGCAATATGTTTAATAATGTTTCCAAACTTATGTAGGGGTGTAAACCCTGAATTCCAGGAGATACCATGGTAATTATCAGTCAACCACTTCGCCTGAATCTGCAACGGTGGTGGCAGCAGATCCCAAGGAAAAGGAGCTTTGAAAATATAATGACATAACCTAACACCATCATAGGCGCAAAATTCTTTTGCGAGAAATTTATTATTTTCAATTTTAAATCCTTGAACATCCAAAACGACACTCATATTTGTAAGTTGGAGAATTTTGTATATAGAATGCGTCTTTGACAATAGGAATTGAGTGCTTCTTTCAAACTTTGCAATTTCTGATAATACTCTCTGAGAGCTTGTCTGTAGGATGATGTCATAATGAGAATGAAGGAGATTTAGTCTGAACAAAGATATTTATATTGTGATTGATCATGATTGATTAAGCTCTATCGCTGTTTAACAATTTTGGTTAAAGGGTTGTAGGTGAAAACGCGATCGTGTAGGATGAGACAGTAAGCAGATGTTTCCGGAGGAACATTTTCACTTGTCTCAAATTCAATTCGCATAACCACTGATCCAGATTGGATACTTTCCTTCTGTTTAGAGCAATCAATATGTGTGATAGGGGCAATAGAAAGGAAATCTTTTGGGGAAAACAGAGGTTCATTTTCACTCTCATAATAGGAGGAGCGGAATTTTGAGTACATTTCATACAAGAGGGCAAATTTTTGGTTTTTAAAATCCAAAAAGAGATCATTATATGGGAAGCGGTCGGAGTTGAGGAAAACCCGAATATTGGTCAACTTGCAATGATCAAATTGTGACATATTGGAGGTAGATACTTGTTTTTTATTAGTTTGAAAGGCTAGGATAACATGTCTAGGGGTCTCGAGCTTCGTTGTAGTTTTGACTGGCCAGGTGTGACGCGTTGTTTCAGGGAGTGATGGATACTCTACTAGTTCCCAACTGCGAAAATATAGTGGAATTTCCATGTTTTTGTTGAGAATGTTTGTAAGAGCTAGTTGCTGAGGAATGTCAACAGATACGTGGGGTACTCTCCACTGAATCTTATCAATCCGAATTTTTGGTTTTTCGGATGTAGTAGTTGCTACAACAGCATCAAGGTCATGACTACTACGGATTAATACTAACTCCTGTTTCATATTGAGGAGAATTTTTCGATAGTCTTCAAAGAATCCCATCCACATGCTTAAAGGAATACAAACATTGAACTTGCCAGACTCAGAAATAAAAGTGTCTTTTGGGAACCAGCCAGCATTTTGCAAGCGTGAACTCTCATTTTCATTAAAAGACAGATACCCTTTAAGGGTGGAGGTAAGACCAACATTTCGAACGGAATCGACTACAACTCCGTTCAGTTCATAACGGAGCTCACGGAACAGAAAAGCAAAAGCGTTATTGATTAATTGCAGAGTTTTAACAGTAGTTCCATCAGCGTTTTTAGTCGTAACAGCAGTTCCATCGGCTTTGGTTAATTCTCCTTCGAGATACAAAAGACTTTGTGACGGGAGGGTATAGGCATCTAGTTCTTGAACAGCAATGCGAATTTCATCGTTGTAGTCAAAGTTGGAATTGATAAAAGGTTGATAAGTGTGATACTCTAGTTCTGTAATAGAATTATCAACAAGAGGTTTTTGTGTAACGTTGAGAATACTCATCCTACAACACGTGAAAACCTAGATTTTCCAAAAATTTTCTATTATCGTTAGTAAGTTGCAATGTTGATTGTTGTCGAAATGATCTTCTGCGTATGCGGGACGGCTTACCACTAATAGATGGTTTCGACTGACCTCGCTTTTTATAGGGAAAAGAGATCGGAGGCGCGTAATATCTAATGCCCATTGTTACCGGATCGTAAATGAAGTCGAAGTGTAATGGTCTCGTTACGAAAATTAATTATGTGACCGTCTTGATCAACAATGTTGACGGTAATGGTTGTGATTGCTTTAACACTCACTGGGAAATATAAAATATTTTGAGGTGATTCAACGATTTTATACCCGGGCGAAACAGAGGGGAAAAATTGATGGATGATGTGGCTTGGCACACCGTTGGAATATGAGCCTGTGGCTACATTGCAAGCAACACATATTGAATTCACTTTCAAAATTTGCACAGGAAAATCAGACGTATGTCTAATGATTGGGTCAAGACGTCGAGGTTTAAATCCGAGAAGGGATGCAATGGTACCATTATGTGAAAAATCAATCGTAAAATTGGCTTTGAGAGAAACTGTTGTGGAATTCATATGAGGTGTAATGCTAATAATTTTCCCTTCTGGGAGATTTTGATCTAAATAATCAATAATATCTCGAATTTCATATGCGCCTGTAGGAAATGTAAGTAGTTCATTGTCACATGGAAACTTATTATTAGTTTCGTCTATATTGGGAATAACATTGAAGGATTCAAAGTTGCACAACCCGATTTCATAGTCCACATTATCATCAAGATATAGCGGGGGATTAAAATGTGATTGGAGAGTGGAAGAAGTTCCCGACAGCGTAAATGTGAGGGACGTCATTACTGTAGAACGTTTGAATTGCAACTTCTGTATTAGGAGTAACAGTAAGAAATATATAGAAATTGTAAGCATAGCTGTCCACAATTGTGAGCATTAAACTTTTGTATTGGAGTATAATTGTATACAATGCGAACATTTTTATCACTGCTACCAAAATATCTTATCAGCTGCAGTGGAGGGCGCAGATTCCCATATGAATCAAAGTATGAGACAAGATTGCCATTTTTCACGTATGCAACCCAATGAGTCCCGTCGCCAGACGAGTCATCCAAATTAACAATTCCACTTTCACAAGTCTGTATACCCTTTGGTAATTGATCTTTCATGAATACTCCTCGAAAAAAAGGAATGTTAAGTTGTTTTGCAAAGTAAAGTAGTTCAATATCGGAAAGCGCATGGGATGGTAGGTGCCTTAGCAGTTTTTTTTGTACGGTGCTAAAAAAAACCCCTTTCCCGTGGGAGAAACCTTGCGAGAGGCTTCTAAAGCCAAGTTATGACGCTTCTGTTCCGCAAGTTGTGACTGATTGGCTTTAGCATCATTGACAGCTTTTGCAATGGAGGCAGCACCACCTCCAAGAGCTCCAAGAGCCCCGAGTATAGGTAGAAGTAAAGGTAGAAAGCCACCTGTTTTCGGTAGAGGCAGAATCCGCAAACGTCGCTTGGAACTTTGCGATTTTGGTGATTTTTTTCGCAAACCCTTTCCCATCTTGTTCAAACGTTTCTTTCTTTGTTGTGTACGATGTTTTCGCAGGCCAAAACCCATCTTTTTTTTAGCTTTCATTGCTCCAGCAACTCCCAAAGCTGCCATTCGTTCTCCAAAAGAGCTGTCGGATGCGAAGGCTCGCTGTATAGCTTGATCAGCCAAAAGTTTGTCCGCTTGTTGACGCGCAGTGAGATCTTTCTGCTGAGAATAGAAAATGTCGTGTTGTTTGCAAAATTCGTCAAGTGGATTTATACCAACATCTCCTCGTTGAAGACGTTTTTGCAGTTTGGTTGACGGGCCACAGAAATTGTAACCTGGGATGTGGGCTTCGAAAGGGAGATTTTCTATTACGTTGGAAATGAGGCCGCGACCTCGCACGATCGGTGTCTGCTGGAAAGTACGTGTCATGGTGGAATGCACAATCATTATATACTCTTATTACGAATAGAGCGGGAGGTACTATATATATAGGAGTCCATTTGGATGGCTACTAGTAATCACACAACATCATGAGAATTGAGCAGACGATACCAAAGCTTCAGGTAGATAATTACGATGGAATAGTGCAAGAAAAAACGTTCCGAAAACATGGAAGTGTGTTCAATGGTGCTTCTAAACGGGCTCTAATTGTTGGTAATAGTGGTGCTGGAAAGACTAATATCATGATCACCCTATTAATACACCCTCACGGATTACGATATGAAAATGTCTATTTGTTTTGTAAATCACCCTACCAAACAAAGTATCAATTTCTTCGCTCAGTTTTAGAACCTCTAAAAGAGATAGGATATTACGAGTACACGAACGGTGATGATATTAAGCCTCCAGCGGAAATCGAATCAAATGCGATTATGATTTTTGATGATGTTGCATCATGTAATCAGGATATAATGCGTCAGTACTTTAGTTTTGGGCGACACAAAAATACAGATTGCTTCTACCTGTGTCAAACATACACAGCAATTCCCAAGCAGTTATTAAGAGATAATGCAAATCTTCTCATACTTTTAGCACATGATGCATTAAATTTGAAGCATATTTACGATGATCACATTAGCTTGGATATGTCGTTTCAACAGTTTAAAGATATTTGCTCACTGTGCTGGCAGGAACCATACGGTTTTGTTGTGGTTGATAAAGATTCACCCAAAAATAATGGGAGGTATCGGAAAGGTTTCGACAAGTATATATACCTATAGTGTGGTATATAAAGAGCGTGTAAGATTAGCAGTACCAGTGTTACGCCAGCCTCTTCATAATACGTGATATGGATCCAAAAATTGCAAAGGAATTGGTGAAAGCCAGACAAGCAGTCAAAGAAAAGTATCGAGCATTAAAGTCGGATATTGCCCAATCGGAAACCCAATTGCAAAAGCAGTGGAAACCTATATCGGAACCGCTGCAGCAGTTACTTGAAAAAGTAGAGCCAGTCAAAGTAAAACCAGAGAACTGGAAATTCGAATCTAAAACATCAACACCTCAGAAATCACCACTTTCACAGAAATTAACACCGACAAATATATACAATAGATACCTCCCCACCACTACAAGTTTCCTTGAAGACACATTCTCTAACCTTCCCGAGCACTCTATTTTACAAGACGTTTCCGGGATAGAAGAATCACGTCCCGATGCTACAGTACTAGAACGAGAACGTGATGTTGACGAGCAAATGATTGCTCACACACGGGAAGAGTTTCGGCGCCTAAGCAAAACACCTGGTTATCAAAGTTATTTAGAACAGTTCCATCCATTACCTCGTCAATATATCGATGAGTCTATACGGGGGGATGAAGAGAATTTTGATCGATATCACGGTATAACACACGATTGGATCGGCGAAAAATTAAAATTGGGGAATACCCCAATAACCCTCGAGGAGTCGGATCTAATTTTAGACAATATCAGATATCCAGGAACGCCAGGGCTGTACGAGTTGTTGTTCAAGAAAGACCCTCGTGGATATAAACAGACCGATCTGGAGCACTACATGGATATGCTAAAACGGACCAATGCATATCGACGTAATTTTGATTCTAATTTACAAATTCAAGGAGTAAACACTTTCAAGTATAAAACAATAATTCGACCATATTTAGTAAAACACAATCTAATAAAAGTATCCGCTGAGGGTGCAAGCAAAACGGGGTCTTTTCAGAAACCGGCACCTCCTAAAGCTCGACCCAGATCACAATCATTCAAACATGTAAGGGGTGGTATATTAGAGTATTCCCCGAAACCAATTGAGTATGTGTATTTTGATGATCCCAATGAGTTGGTCAATCGATTGCGCTTGCTCATCGCATCTGCGTATGCTGGTAATAACGGGCATAATAATGAAATCATGTCTATAATTGAGGAGTTGCGCGAATTAAAAATTATAAAATGAAGTTGTAACGTAATATTACTCTATTTTCGTTGCTGCAGTTGTACGATCAAGATGCCAATTGACAAATTTGGAAGACATATGCTCCATTCAAAAAGGAGGGACATATCTTCAATCTTCAGTGCTTTTCTAGCATCTAAACTATTCAGCGTATGTGTGGTACCCATTTATTCCAACACATTCAGCGCATTATTTTACACATTTGGTGAAAATAGTAGGGACTATATCGTTCCTGTGACCGGGATAGTTGATAGTATAAATATACCTCCCAAAATAAGAGTGAAATGTGGTCAAAGTGATGTCAAAGTCGACACACACCTGTCGAAAGGGGATATTCTGAACTTCTATTCATCTCATGAACCAAAACCTCACCTTATAGGTAATATCGTGATGCGCTGTCCAATCATACAAGAATGATGGACTTTAAAAAGCAGGTCATTGAGGAACTTCATAAACCGGCTCGCAGAAATTATAGACGTCGACGCGTTATTATGAAGGGTATCAACGATCTCCTACAGGCAGATTTGGTGGAAATGCTTCCGTATCAGAAAGTTAACAAAGGATTCCGTTACATTTTAATTGTCATCAACGTTTTTAGTAAATTTGTGTGGGCAGAACCAGTCAAACGAAAAACTGGAAAAGATGTGACAGCTGCAATGAGTACAATTTTATCGCAAATGCAGACAATTCCGAAAAATTTACAAACAGACCTGGGTAAAGAATTCTACAATAGTGACTTTAAGAAGTTAATGGAAGCGTACAAAATTAATCATTACAGCTCCTACTCAGCGACCAAAGCAAGTGTAGTTGAAAGGGTGAATCGCACTTTGAAGAATCGTATGTGGAAGCAGTTCAGCTTTCAGGGATCGTATAAATGGTTAGATCTCCTATCATCAATCGTTGATGCATATAATAACACCAAACACAGCACAATTGGGATGAAACCCAAAGACGTGAACAAAAGTACAGCAAAAACACTGTTGAGAACGGCATACACACATTTGAAAACGTTAGATCCAAAGGGTGTAAAATATCAACGTGGAGATCATGTCCGCATAAGCAAACATAGGACAGCATTTGCTAAAGGATACACTCCTAACTGGTCCAATGAAATTTTCACAATCCGTAAAATACAGTATACCAATCCCACATCATACTTACTGGCTGATTCGAGCGGTGACGAGATTCTAGGTGGATTTTACGCTGAGGAGCTTCAAAAAGTCAAGTATCCAAATATCTATCTTGTAGAGAAAGTGGTGCGACGTAAAAAAAATAAAGTGTTAGTCAAGTACTTAGGACTGGATAACAGACATAATTCGTGGATTAGAAAAAGTGATTTACTTGCATGACATGTATATTATTTAAACCAATCAGTTTTATAACACAGCTTTTTCAATAAAACACGATAAGTAATTTAAAATTCTTTTTAATTACAATGACTTTACAGAATAGTTAGGATAGTCTGAATAAAATTTCAGCGTTGGAGCCTTGTTGAATTCCTTCAAGTTTGGATGTTGGTATGCCAGTTCCATAGCAGTCCTGATGTTCTCCGAATGCGGCAAATCAGAGATGTGTTGGATCACGAAGTCTCGCACATCCATGTTGGTGGTTCGCACATCTTGGACAAGTGTGTTGAAATACTTATTAAACTCCTGAGTTTTCAGCATATTAATGGTGTAGACAATCAGCGGGGCTAATTGAAATAGCTTCAATACGGTCTCCTTACCCAAATAAACGACGTTTCTCCATCGATCTTCAATTTTGATTGTTTGAAAATCTGGAAATCTCTCAAAGGTGATACAGACGGAGTTGGCACTGATCGATGGAAAATATCATCACTGAAGAAAAAATTGGTTATAACGCCTTCTTGATTTAATATCTCATACCAGTCTTCTTCATTTAACGTAACGCCATTGTTTTTCAAACCACTGATATTGATTACAGGGTGGAAGCTCCACTGATATGCTCGACCAATGCTTATCCATTTTGATTTCGATGGATTTAGATGATATCGTTGCTCCTGGATGACAATTAACGGTGTCTGATCTACCCCACTTTGTACAGACCGTACCCCCTTGTCGTTTTGCACACCGGCACTCATGTTGTAACGTTATGTGAAATTCAGAAGACTGGTATATGAAGCTTCGTGGCTAACTTTATACAGTGTTGATCACCCCTCCATTCACCAACTTCCCCCTCCCAAAAGTTGACGCAAGTGCAAGGGAAAATGATACTACCGTTCATGCTGACATAGATATATATATATATATATATATATTAATGAATTTTGTCACACACAGAGTTATGAAGTTCCTCAATGACCTGCTTTTTAAAGTCCATCATTCTTGTATGATTGGACAGCGCATCACGATATTACCTATAAGGTGAGGTTTTGGTTCATGAGATGAATAGAAGTTCAGAATATCCCCTTTCGACAGGTGTGTGTCGACTTTGACATCACTTTGACCACATTTCACTCTTATTTTGGGAGGTATATTTATACTATCAACTATCCCGGTCACAGGAACGATATAGTCCCTACTATTTTCACCAAATGTGTAAAATAATGCGCTGAATGTGTTGGAATAAATGGGTACCACACATACGCTGAATAGTTTAGATGCTAGAAAAGCACTGAAGATTGAAGATATGTCCCTCCTTTTTGAATGGAGCATATGTCTTCCAAATTTGTCAATTGGCATCTTGATCGTACAACTGCAGCAACGAAAATAGAGTAATATTACGTTACAACTTCATTTTATAATTTTTAATTCGCGCAACTCCTCAATTATAGACATGATTTCATTATTATGCCCGTTATTACCAGCATACGCAGATGCGATGAGCAAGCGCAATCGATTGACCAACTCATTGGGATCATCAAAATACACATACTCAATTGGTTTCGGGGAATACTCTAATATACCACCCCTTACATGTTTGAATGATTGTGATCTGGGTCGAGCTTTAGGAGGTGCCGGTTTCTGAAAAGACCCCGTTTTGCTTGCACCCTCAGCGGATACTTTTATTAGATTGTGTTTTACTAAATATGGTCGAATTATTGTTTTATACTTGAAAGTGTTTACTCCTTGAATTTGTAAATTAGAATCAAAATTACGTCGATATGCATTGGTCCGTTTTAGCATATCCATGTAGTGCTCCAGATCGGTCTGTTTATATCCACGAGGGTCTTTCTTGAACAACAACTCGTACAGCCCTGGCGTTCCTGGATATCTGATATTGTCTAAAATTAGATCCGACTCCTCGAGGGTTATTGGGGTATTCCCCAATTTTAATTTTTCGCCGATCCAATCGTGTGTTATACCGTGATATCGATCAAAATTCTCTTCATCCCCCCGTATAGACTCATCGATATATTGACGAGGTAATGGATGGAACTGTTCTAAATAACTTTGATAACCAGGTGTTTTGCTTAGGCGCCGAAACTCTTCCCGTGTGTGAGCAATCATTTGCTCGTCAACATCACGTTCTCGTTCTAGTACTGTAGCATCGGGACGTGATTCTTCTATCCCGGAAACGTCTTGTAAAATAGAGTGCTCGGGAAGGTTAGAGAATGTGTCTTCAAGGAAACTTGTAGTGGTGGGGAGGTATCTATTGTATATATTTGTCGGTGTTAATTTCTGTGAAAGTGGTGATTTCTGAGGTGTTGATGTTTTAGATTCGAATTTCCAGTTCTCTGGTTTTACTTTGACTGGCTCTACTTTTTCAAGTAACTGCTGCAGCGGTTCCGATATAGGTTTCCACTGCTTTTGCAATTGGGTTTCCGATTGGGCAATATCCGACTTTAATGCTCGATACTTTTCTTTGACTGCTTGTCTGGCTTTCACCAATTCCTTTGCAATTTTTGGATCCATATCACGTATTATGAAGAGGCTGGCGTAACACTGGTACTGCTAATCTTACACGCTCTTTATATACCACACTATAGGTATATATACTTGTCGAAACCTTTCCGATACCTCCCATTATTTTTGGGTGAATCTTTATCAACCACAACAAAACCGTATGGTTCCTGCCAGCACAGTGAGCAAATATCTTTAAACTGTTGAAACGACATATCCAAGCTAATGTGATCATCGTAAATATGCTTCAAATTTAATGCATCATGTGCTAAAAGTATGAGAAGATTTGCATTATCTCTTAATAACTGCTTGGGAATTGCTGTGTATGTTTGACACAGGTAGAAGCAATCTGTATTTTTGTGTCGCCCAAAACTAAAGTACTGACGCATTATATCCTGATTACATGATGCAACATCATCAAAAATCATAATCGCATTTGATTCGATTTCCGCTGGAGGCTTAATATCATCACCGTTCGTGTACTCGTAATATCCTATCTCTTTTAGAGGTTCTAAAACTGAGCGAAGAAATTGATACTTTGTTTGGTAGGGTGATTTACAAAACAAATAGACATTTTCATATCGTAATCCGTGAGGGTGTATTAATAGGGTGATCATGATATTAGTCTTTCCAGCACCACTATTACCAACAATTAGAGCCCGTTTAGAAGCACCATTGAACACACTTCCATGTTTTCGGAACGTTTTTTCTTGCACTATTCCATCGTAATTATCTACCTGAAGCTTTGGTATCGTCTGCTCAATTCTCATGATGTTGTGTGATTACTAGTAGCCATCCAAATGGACTCCTATATATATAGTACCTCCCGCTCTATTCGTAATAAGAGTATATAATGATTGTGCATTCCACCATGACACGTACTTTCCAGCAGACACCGATCGTGCGAGGTCGCGGCCTCATTTCCAACGTAATAGAAAATCTCCCTTTCGAAGCCCACATCCCAGGTTACAATTTCTGTGGCCCGTCAACCAAACTGCAAAAACGTCTTCAACGAGGAGATGTTGGTATAAATCCACTTGACGAATTTTGCAAACAACACGACATTTTCTATTCTCAGCAGAAAGATCTCACTGCGCGTCAACAAGCGGACAAACTTTTGGCTGATCAAGCTATACAGCGAGCCTTCGCATCCGACAGCTCTTTTGGAGAACGAATGGCAGCTTTGGGAGTTGCTGGAGCAATGAAAGCTAAAAAAAAGATGGGTTTTGGCCTGCGAAAACATCGTACACAACAAAGAAAGAAACGTTTGAACAAGATGGGAAAGGGTTTGCGAAAAAAATCACCAAAATCGCAAAGTTCCAAGCGACGTTTGCGGATTCTGCCTCTACCGAAAACAGGTGGCTTTCTACCTTTACTTCTACCTATACTCGGGGCTCTTGGAGCTCTTGGAGGTGGTGCTGCCTCCATTGCAAAAGCTGTCAATGATGCTAAAGCCAATCAGTCACAACTTGCGGAACAGAAGCGTCATAACTTGGCTTTAGAAGCCTCTCGCAAGGTTTCTCCCACGGGAAAGGGGTTTTTTTTAGCACCGTACAAAAAAAACTGCTAAGGCACCTACCATCCCATGCGCTTTCCGATATTGAACTACTTTACTTTGCAAAACAACTTAACATTCCTTTTTTTCGAGGAGTATTCATGAAAGATCAATTACCAAAGGGTATACAGACTTGTGAAAGTGGAATTGTTAATTTGGATGACTCGTCTGGCGACGGGACTCATTGGGTTGCATACGTGAAAAATGGCAATCTTGTCTCATACTTTGATTCATATGGGAATCTGCGCCCTCCACTGCAGCTGATAAGATATTTTGGTAGCAGTGATAAAAATGTTCGCATTGTATACAATTATACTCCAATACAAAAGTTTAATGCTCACAATTGTGGACAGCTATGCTTACAATTTCTATATATTTCTTACTGTTACTCCTAATACAGAAGTTGCAATTCAAACGTTCTACAGTAATGACGTCCCTCACATTTACGCTGTCGGGAACTTCTTCCACTCTCCAATCACATTTTAATCCCCCGCTATATCTTGATGATAATGTGGACTATGAAATCGGGTTGTGCAACTTTGAATCCTTCAATGTTATTCCCAATATAGACGAAACTAATAATAAGTTTCCATGTGACAATGAACTACTTACATTTCCTACAGGCGCATATGAAATTCGAGATATTATTGATTATTTAGATCAAAATCTCCCAGAAGGGAAAATTATTAGCATTACACCTCATATGAATTCCACAACAGTTTCTCTCAAAGCCAATTTTACGATTGATTTTTCACATAATGGTACCATTGCATCCCTTCTCGGATTTAAACCTCGACGTCTTGACCCAATCATTAGACATACGTCTGATTTTCCTGTGCAAATTTTGAAAGTGAATTCAATATGTGTTGCTTGCAATGTAGCCACAGGCTCATATTCCAACGGTGTGCCAAGCCACATCATCCATCAATTTTTCCCCTCTGTTTCGCCCGGGTATAAAATCGTTGAATCACCTCAAAATATTTTATATTTCCCAGTGAGTGTTAAAGCAATCACAACCATTACCGTCAACATTGTTGATCAAGACGGTCACATAATTAATTTTCGTAACGAGACCATTACACTTCGACTTCATTTACGATCCGGTAACAATGGGCATTAGATATTACGCGCCTCCGATCTCTTTTCCCTATAAAAAGCGAGGTCAGTCGAAACCATCTATTAGTGGTAAGCCGTCCCGCATACGCAGAAGATCATTTCGACAACAATCAACATTGCAACTTACTAACGATAATAGAAAATTTTTGGAAAATCTAGGTTTTCACGTGTTGTAGGATGAGTATTCTCAACGTTACACAAAAACCTCTTGTTGATAATTCTATTACAGAACTAGAGTATCACACTTATCAACCTTTTATCAATTCCAACTTTGACTACAACGATGAAATTCGCATTGCTGTTCAAGAACTAGATGCCTATACCCTCCCGTCACAAAGTCTTTTGTATCTCGAAGGAGAATTAACCAAAGCCGATGGAACTGCTGTTACGACTAAAAACGCTGATGGAACTACTGTTAAAACTCTGCAATTAATCAATAACGCTTTTGCTTTTCTGTTCCGTGAGCTCCGTTATGAACTGAACGGAGTTGTAGTCGATTCCGTTCGAAATGTTGGTCTTACCTCCACCCTTAAAGGGTATCTGTCTTTTAATGAAAATGAGAGTTCACGCTTGCAAAATGCTGGCTGGTTCCCAAAAGACACTTTTATTTCTGAGTCTGGCAAGTTCAATGTTTGTATTCCTTTAAGCATGTGGATGGGATTCTTTGAAGACTATCGAAAAATTCTCCTCAATATGAAACAGGAGTTAGTATTAATCCGTAGTAGTCATGACCTTGATGCTGTTGTAGCAACTACTACATCCGAAAAACCAAAAATTCGGATTGATAAGATTCAGTGGAGAGTACCCCACGTATCTGTTGACATTCCTCAGCAACTAGCTCTTACAAACATTCTCAACAAAAACATGGAAATTCCACTATATTTTCGCAGTTGGGAACTAGTAGAGTATCCATCACTCCCTGAAACAACGCGTCACACCTGGCCAGTCAAAACTACAACGAAGCTCGAGACCCCTAGACATGTTATCCTAGCCTTTCAAACTAATAAAAAACAAGTATCTACCTCCAATATGTCACAATTTGATCATTGCAAGTTGACCAATATTCGGGTTTTCCTCAACTCCGACCGCTTCCCATATAATGATCTCTTTTTGGATTTTAAAAACCAAAAATTTGCCCTCTTGTATGAAATGTACTCAAAATTCCGCTCCTCCTATTATGAGAGTGAAAATGAACCTCTGTTTTCCCCAAAAGATTTCCTTTCTATTGCCCCTATCACACATATTGATTGCTCTAAACAGAAGGAAAGTATCCAATCTGGATCAGTGGTTATGCGAATTGAATTTGAGACAAGTGAAAATGTTCCTCCGGAAACATCTGCTTACTGTCTCATCCTACACGATCGCGTTTTCACCTACAACCCTTTAACCAAAATTGTTAAACAGCGATAGAGCTTAATCAATCATGATCAATCACAATATAAATATCTTTGTTCAGACTAAATCTCCTTCATTCTCATTATGACATCATCCTACAGACAAGCTCTCAGAGAGTATTATCAGAAATTGCAAAGTTTGAAAGAAGCACTCAATTCCTATTGTCAAAGACGCATTCTATATACAAAATTCTCCAACTTACAAATATGAGTGTCGTTTTGGATGTTCAAGGATTTAAAATTGAAAATAATAAATTTCTCGCAAAAGAATTTTGCGCCTATGATGGTGTTAGGTTATGTCATTATATTTTCAAAGCTCCTTTTCCTTGGGATCTGCTGCCACCACCGTTGCAGATTCAGGCGAAGTGGTTGACTGATAATTACCATGGTATCTCCTGGAATTCAGGGTTTACACCCCTACATAAGTTTGGAAACATTATTAAACATATTGCGGATGGGGCAGACAGAATTTATGTGAAAGGACGTGAAAAAGCAGCCTACCTGAGAAACTTCACCAGCAAACCAATAATCGAGCTTGAAGAGCAGCCCCGCCTCACCCCTTCACCGGCGAAGTGTTTTTACCATACAACAGATATTTGCATGTGTGCGATGTCTAACGTTTTTTATTTGTATGAAAATTTCATCATGTCATAATTTTTGTCAATAAACATATGTTTCTTCATTTAATGTATTTTTTACCCCTTCCTCCCACATAACACTACACAATATTCCTATCTTACAATCTTTATTATTTTATAAATACATCAAAGCGTTGCTTCTTCCCCTCTATTTTTACATTACATTACATACTCGCAATTTTACTAAACCTACTTCTTACTACTTTTATACATATCACAGACATACCTAAACTTTAATAATTTACACTTTAAACCTTTCTGTAAACACTGTTTGCCTATAATCTACTGTCAATTATTTTTTTAACACTTCTTCGACTAGTTGCACTCGCCTTTGAAACCTACATCTATCTGCCATCTCCCCGTTACTTCTTCGAGCTTCTCTATATGCATATTGCCATGCATACATGATATGTATTTTGTTTTTTGTTTCGTTGAAGGATACGGTCTTTGGAATAATACTTATATGTTCACCTTCATTGCACATGTTACTTTTGCTGGTGCACTTTTTAGTCACCCCACTACTTTTTCCTTCTACCAACATTGTCTCCACTCTCTTAAACCTTGCTTCCGTTTGCCAACAATACCTCCACCCTCTGAAACCCTGCTTCCTTCACTGCTGCACCTGTCGCAATCTCCTTCTCTCCTGTATAATCCATCTTAGTCTCGCACCACGACCCATGCCTGGAGGTATACTTCTCTGCATGGGCACCTGAATCAACTGATCCGAATTAGAACCTGCTTCATCATCCCAATTCTCTTCCACTGCCACTTCCGGCGACGGATTCCTGACTCCATATCGGCTAACCGGTGTGGTGTCCATGGGTGTTCGGGACCCAGATGGAGGATGCTGCGGTGTGGTGTTCATAGGTGTTCTGGACTCAGATGGTTGATGCGGCGGTGTGGTGTCCATATGCGTTGGGTCGTCCCAATTTTCTTCTTCAGGATGTATTCTGTTGAATGGGCGTATAACCGCCACCGGCTTCCCCTCCCACACCGTCGGCAACTTAAATGTTTGTCTTGCACTCATTGTTTGATTCGTGCTGTCTGCTAACAACTGCCTCCTCTCCGAGCGCTGCACTAATTTAAACATATATTTCCAAGGTCATACCGTCTACCACTCACGACTTCAAGGTCACATTTCAAGGTCATATTTCAAGGTTATATTTCAAGGCCATATTTCGATTCAAGGTCACATTTCAAGGCTATATTTCAAGGTTGCATTTCAAGGTCATATTTCAAGGCCATGTTTCAAGGTTACATTTCAAGGTCACATTTCGAGGTTAAATATGCGTTCAAGGTTGGCTCCCAAGGTCGACTCTCAAGGGCGTTCTAGAACATACAAACCCTACCTACTTGCGTCCCTGCGGCGTTATGAATCAGTTAATTGCTTTCCGTAAACACCACCAAATCAAACTCCAATTGCTTACTGAACTGTCAAAATTTTGTTTAATTATTCAGTGTCGTTCAAAAGGTACCTAAGAAGAACCGATTTCCAGTAAAGCCAGTTTTTACTTTCTACGTCATCTCGAAAATTTCTTATTTTTGCGAATAAACAAAACTTTAGCAGACGAATTTTCTCAAATGAGCTTACCTAGTATATTTCCTAAACTGACTGATTCAACTTCACCTCATGTGTAAATCTTCTGAAGCTAGAGCTTATATGAACTCTCCCTTAGATTGCCATAGACGTTCTATATTTCTATTTATCCTATTCAACAACGCTATATATCTCTTTTAGTTATCTGAAATCTTGAAAATGACATACCAGATGATTTTTTAAAGAGTCATGTGTAACATTTTCAAAGCTTTTACTCCTTGGCGGTATAAGGAGTTGCGAAGGTTTATATCGCGTTGAATATAGTTTATAATAAAAGATAAAAATACGCTCCACCCCTTAACATAACTCGCTCAAAATATTTTTCTGAAAATGAGTAGGAGACACTTAAACCTCAAAAATTATTTTTGTTATTGTCGTTTATTGTCCGAAGCTCCACCATCACTGGATCGATTTACAAAACCTACAGCCTAGCATCACAAACTAGTTCTCCTGTGTACCTTAACCAGTTTCTCTGACAATTGAGATGCTCGTCTGAAACAAAAGAAATAGTGATGTTTTATGTGATATGAAATAAAAGAAATAAAGCCGATACTATAGTTGTCAGAGGACCAAAGAAGCCATTACAATAGGATCAGCTATAAATATTTCATCTATATATATACACAGGGTGACTTTGAAGTTGAGTCATTAATTTTCAGATAATGATTGTAGAAGGAAGATAAACCAAAATATGTGTGTAAAAATAAAAAAAAAATAAAAAAAAAATGTTACCTTGTTTAATAAAGTATCCTCCCGACAAGTACTTCAGTGCGGACCTGTATTTGATCGTGCGGTCTTGGAGCAGCATGCCCTCACCTGTGAGGTCTTAAGTCACCTGATTCACGAGCCCTTTGTACTACATTAACAAAGGCACGAGGGGTTGGTTGCACTCGATTGGGAAACCGATTCGCGTAAATCCGTGATGCATCCGGGAGCATTTTGTAAAGACTGCCCCCCCGTAAATAAGAATCATGTCCACAAGTTCAGCATTTTCGTAAACATGTGCCATTTTTGATTTCGTTTGAACCACGCAACACACTACTATTCACTTACGCGTTATCGACTGACGAAAAACATCGTGATAAACGTTTCAAATTCTTTCGCTTTTTTGTTTCCGATGCGATGAACCGGTCAGGCGGATTATATCCGTTGTCGCCAAACACGAGCATATAATAGGCAGGGCGGTACTCAAACTTCCAAAGGGCTATAACTTTGTTACTTTAATTTTACCAGAAAAATGGTAAAGGAAAAAAACATTTCTTTTGATCAGATCTACTCACTGTTAAAATAAATGACTCAACTTCGAAGTCACCCTGTATATATCATTTTATTAGTGTACTACATACTATATTAAACGTGCAGACTGTAGATGCACTTGCTACGAAATGGTTAATTACACGGTACTTTTCGAAAAGGTCCCTCTGCTTTACACTTATTTCAATTACTATCTGCCGTTCGCTTTGCAAGAACCAATCTAACCTAAAATAAGACATTATGTATTTTGGATATTATAGTCGTATGATATGTAGGTATATCACGAAAAACTATTTCGTTCATTTCCGTCGGTCTGTCGGCTAATCTTATAACCACCCATAACTTGAGAAGTACCTTTCGGTTTTTTTTATGAAATTTTAAGACAAGAAGAGAAAGAGGCCACGAACAAAAAGACATAAAAATCTCTCAAACATTATTTTTTCACGTTTCGCAAGAACAAATTGACCACAAACAGTCTGTTCGCTTCTCACACAAATGTTCACAGTGGACTGAATTGTAACTCTAATTCCATCCTGTGTCCATCCTATAGTCGGTGAAACTTCTAAAAATGTGTCAGATACAACGTCTTTACCAAAATTGGCAAGCCTAAACTTTCGTGTTTGTATAACGACGATAAAAAATTACAACAAACGTACCTTTCCTCTTATATCGTTATCTACACTTCCCAACTCGAAGTCTGTATCTCACAGATTGTGGTACCTTGAAGCGGCATCGGCGTTTAAAATCGTACATATAGTGGCAACTACCCAAGATACAGGCAATCAGTCAGACTTGATATCATAAGCTGGTGCGACTATCGTTGCCAAGAGAAGCAATCATCTATAGCGTCCTACCATTTCTTGGGTTCGAAGACTATGTCTCACGGAGTATGGTACCAAGAAGCTGTAACAGGTCATACATCCAGTGACAGCGTTCTCGGTATCAATCAGTGAGACTGAATAGTGGCAATCCTGGATGGCAACAGTCGGTGAATCTGGATATCATGAGCCAAATGTTTTCTTTATACCAATTTAACATCGTTTGCCTCCGGTTTGAAGATAGTATCTCACGGCTCCTGCTATGCAGTACGTACAACTAAGTGAAATATCTAGTCACATCATTCTGATACGCAAAAGTCGGTTAGACCAGATATAGCAGCAATGAAGGATCAAAAAAGAAATATATTTGTCCCTAGTACCATCTTTATTTCATAATTCGAAGACCGTGCCTCAGAGAATGTGGCACATAAAAGTGGCAACTAAAATTATTCATATAGTTGCACCATTCAGTGCACCAAAACTCGATAAGACTACATACCGACTAACGTTGTCCAGAAAAAGATGTTTTCATCCTTAATTTCGGTGAGAATTTCGCAGATTATGGTACACATAAATTGCTGCTAGGCTTATACATCAACATTCTGAGTACCAAAAGCCGGCGAATTTGAATATATCTGTGCTAAAATGATAATGGATTACTAAAGGCATACAACGTTTCTATATTTTCTCTTTAATCGTTACCTACATTTTTCATTTCGGAGACTGTATCTCAAAGATTTTTGTACTTAGAAGGTATCATAGATCGACCTGTGGTCGAAATACGGTGAGACTATGTTGCTGCTATGAAGAAAACCCAAATAAATTGTCTCTTATATGTTATCTACTTTTCCCAATTGGAAGACTCCACCTCATAAATTACGGTGCACAGAACTTGCAGCTCAAGTTATTTATCTAAGCTACCAGAATCTGTATCTACATAAAAATGTGTTATACTGAACATGAAAGAGTTCCAGGGAAACAGATATCAGTATTATCTCTTCTATTATTATCTACATTTTTCAATTCTATTCTGTAACCCAGAATCGACCAGAATGAAGATGAAAGATTACCAATGAAGCAGAGCGTTTCTATATTTTATCTTCTATCGTTATAATACATTTCTCGATTCGGAGGTAGTATCTCACAAATTCCCGGACACAGAAAGTGCAACTTAAGTCAAAAATATAAGCCGCACCGTCCTGTGCCCGAAATTCGCTAAGACTATGCTGCAGTGATGGAGAATCTTCAAAGACATTTTATCTTCTATCTTATGATGTTTCGACTCTACAATTTGGAGCCCTCATCTGACATATTCTGGTGCATAAAAGCTGCAATTCATGTCAGGAATCCAAGTTACAATGTACTCTATTTCAAAATGGATGGGATCGAACATGGAAAATTTCATCGAAACAGATGTCAATATATTTCTCTTTCTCTTCTATCTTATCTAAATTTCCCAAATCGGAGAATGTATCTCATAGAGTAAAATCCGGCGGCGGCCAGACCTTCGTTATTTGATAAACGATGAAAGTTTCTCTGCCCATGTTCCACACATAGGTAAAAACAATCATCAACAATGAAATTTGTATTTTGGTCACTTTGGCTCGCAACACATATCAAATAGTACCTCAAAATCGTTGAAGTATAGAGCCCAGTTTTTTTATATTGTGGGCTTACATTACGGTAGGACCTTTGTCGGGAAGAAATACATGTCTGGTTTTCTACCTTGAAGTTTCTTACCTTACGAGTACATGTGATAAATTATAGTAGTCTCAGACTCGGGGCGGGCTGGAGTGCGTTTTCTGAAATACGTAATGCGTAATTGCGTAAAATTTGTGTAGTTGAGTACAACCTATCGTTTACTATTGGAGAGCGCTAGTACTACGTTGTTGCAACTAGATTTGAACATCTAAGATATGTATTCTAAATATTTACTTCGACGAGGACGGAACATAATTACATGATCGAACGAACTTACCTGTAAGTGATGCTCGATCTTAATTATGTGAAGTCCTCGTCGAAGTAAATAGCTCCCTCGCTCCCTATGTATCACCCAATTGTTGCAACAAGTTGGCTTTGAAGTAAATTAAGGTTTATAGGTGGCCAGAGGGGTGAAAGATAGGGGGAAGGGGCACGGTGCCGCTTTCCTTCTCTGCGTGCGCGCTTTGAAACCGTGGCGGTTGGGCACTATTACGAGGGTACTACGATATGTATTCTAATTATTTGCGTCGACGAGGACTTCACATAAGTAAGATGGAACATCACTTACAGGTAAGTTCGTTTGATCATGCAACTATAAACATTTTTTTTTCTTGAGTAAGCCTTGAAATTATCATATTGTCACTTATTTCGTAGGATATCAAAGATGATTACATGTTACGCATTGATATAAAACTTCAACTGCTTAACTTCATATAGTTGATTTAAGCTCATCGACTGACGAACAACATAATGTAACTCATTATTGTTCAGGGTGGCCTATCCATGTGTGGACGTAATATTACTCATAAACACATACATTTTGGGAAAATCTATTAACGGCATGTTATACATGACATTTGAGAGAACATTTCTGAAATATTGGCAAATATACAGGGTGTCCAAATTTTGACATAAATATCAAAGTTCTGATCTTTTGAATGGAATGCCTCAAATTGTATTGCATATTTGGATAAACCAATTCAAAAGAAGAAAATTGACATGTCATAGTATGGGGTTTTGTTAATTAGCTACTGAAGCTACTGAGATATAAGGTGTTTTGTCTAGAAAAACTCCCCACCTGGGCAACCCCTCAGTCCGCCATTTTGAAATTTGGAGTACTGAATTTTGTATAAAAAAACTTACATACCTCAGCCTTTGTCTTATTTGTTACTTTTTCTAATTTTAATTTTTGCTCATACAGGGTGGTCAAAAACGCAAATTGTGTTTTTTATAAAAAATTTCAAATTCATCGCCCTGTATATTTGTACAAATTTAGATTCAATTTTTTATAAGCTTTTTTTTGATACTAGACACACGGGTTTTTACGGCTATTTTGTCGGTTATTAGTACGTCTTTTATGGAACGGCTTAATTCCCTGAAATATCGCACCATCCTCATTATAATAAAAACGTGTTTGAAAATGAATTTTTCTAAAGAGGAAGTGGTGAATATGGTGTTCGTTTAGGGCGAAGCCCAAAGAAAAAGTTTTTTAGCATCTCGCATTTATAAGCAAGGGTACCCTAATATGCTACATCCAACGCCGGAAACATTTTCCACACTACGAGAACGTTTTGGATCAAGTGGAGCAGTGGAATAAAGTAAATAATGTATAAATAATCCAAGAGTCACCAATGAGGCGAATCAGTTGGAGATTCTATTAAAGTTGCAGGAAAATCCCCATTTAAGTGGACGGCAAATTGGAGCAGAAACTGATATATGCAGAACTCCTGTCCAAAAGATTATTCACAAGCATATGTACCATCCATATCACCTATGCTTGCATCAAGGCCTTCATCCTCAGGATTCCGCAGCTCGAATGGAGTTTAGTAGAATAATGCTAAATAAAGTGAGTGAAGACACTACTTTCCTGGATAAGGTTCTTTTTAGCGATGAGACAACTTGTAACAGCGTAGGTGTTGTCAATAGGCAGAACATGCACTATTATGCGACGAAAAATCTTTACTGGGTTAGGCAAATAGATTTCCAAAATAAATATAGCTTGAATTTTTGGGAAGGAGTGATTGGCAGAAAAGTTATCGGGCCTTTCTTTTTCGACAACAGATTGACAGGTACAGAATACTTGAATTTTATGATCGAGCATTTGCCTTTGCCTTTGGAGGATGTCAACCATGCAAACTTGGATGCATATGTACTTCCAACATAACGACGCACCTGCGCATTGTCATAATCGTGTGCGTAACTATTTGGATACCTGGAGTATCAATCGTTTTAACGGTCGTGATGGGCCTATATCTTGGTCTCCTAGATCACCAGTTATGACGCCGATGGACTTCTTTCTATGGGGCTACGTTAAGCAAGATGTTTGTAGATGTCCACCATCTACCCCGGAAAACATGAAGGAAAGGAGTAAGGATGCTTTTCTGAACATAAGGTAACACATGCTGAAGGATATGCAACGGTCATATATCCAAAGACTATGGCCATGGTGGAGATATTTTCGAGCAGTTTTTGTAGATTAGGTCTTGAGTAGTGATAGTTGCTTGTTTATGTTGTTGTTATAGTTGTTTTTCTCTATTACGCGTGAATTTGATGTACACTGTTCTGATTGTTATTGGTTTTTACGTTAAATCTGTACTCTTAGTGGCAATATGGAGCTAGCCAACTGTTTGTCATTTGTTTCCATGGATGATGTGATTTTTTTCCTTAATTGTGTTGTTATATTAAAAGCTTAATAACTCAAAATCTAGTGATTTAATCTGAATCAAACCACATACTAAAAAAGCTTATAAAAAATTGAAACCAAACTAGCGCAAAAATGTACAGGGTGATGGATTTGAAATTTTTGAGAAAAAGTACAATTCGCGTCTTTGACGCCCCTGTATGAGCAAAAACAATTTTAAATAATAATCTTTGACAAACCACTCTTATACCCATCTGATCTGTTATATTCTGAAGCGAAACTATTAGACCCTAGGCAACAATTTTTTTATAAAATCGTAAATTATCAATTTCACCATAGAAATAATCTTATCCCATTAGATCACTTATATCAAACTAGAAACAAAATTAACAACATTAAGCAAACACCTTTCACCTCAAAAAGTATAGGCCAAATATGTCATACTTACCTTTCCAGTAGATTATATAACATACTACCAAATTATACAAGAAACATTTCAAAAAAAACAAAATCAAAATTGAAACCAAAAAATTTATAATTGAAAAAATGGTTACATCAAATTTCAAACATGATACATATGTAAGAAATTTAAAATTAATGTAATAGTAAAAACCCTCCAACGTTCATATACTCGTATATGTGTGTATGTATGTACTCGTATGTATGTATGTACAGGTGTGTATGTGTGTATGCATATGTGTATATGTACATATGTATGTGTGTATGTATATATGTTTATGAGCATCTATTTATGTGTTTATTTATATGAATATATATATACATATATGTGTATATTTATGTAAAAATGTAAGTTAATAAATTAGGTGAATAAACTTATTATTAATATAGTTACAAGATATTAAGGAACCATGATAAAATAAGGACTGTTTTGGGATTTATAACCTTCTGGTATTGTTTCCTCAACTTTCATAAAATCATATCAGGAGCAAGTAATAATAATGTAGCTTTATAATATTTAGCATGTCACTGATGCAACTTGAATTTAAATCCAATAATTACCTTGTAGTGTGTGTCAGTCACTTACAAAATCAGCTATCACTTTTTTCTATTCCAAATAGTACGTGTGGTGCCTTTCTGAAAACTGCATTCAATCAGCAATCTTTTTATTCAATATAATGCAGTTATAGCCCAGTACATTTTTGTTTCACCACAGATGGTCAAAGCTGAAGAAAAAATATCAGAAAGTTATAAATCTCAAAATAGTCCTTATTTGACCATGGTTCCTTAATATCTTTTAACTACATTGCATTTTTATATGATAAAGCAACTATCTACAAGTATTTTATAGAAAAAATGAACAAAGTATAACCTTATTAAAGACCACAGATGAAAAGTGTAGTTTTTTCAAAAATATAAGAAGAAATTCAATACCTCAAAAACGGTGACACTTTTATATAGGTAAGTTTTTGTTATTTAGGAGATCAGTCCAAAGCCTACCTTCTTCTTAAGTTGGTCGTGGTACTTATTGGACATCCTGTATATATATATTACGAGTATATATTAATTACGTTTTCTTTTTAATATCTACAACCTTTTGCAGTTTATATTTTATGTAGAGGCACGCGAAATAGGATATTTAGGTATAGTTGACGACAAACTTATCGCGTATGTTTACATTTTTATCGATGGTCGTTAAGAATAAGCCATAAAAGCTAGAAGGAGGCTTTTCTGGCAGCTCATCTGGACACACCTGCTAGCTTCTAGAAAAGCGAGACGCGAAAAGAAGGTGGGGGCTAGTGGTCTCGCGTCGATTCATGTGAATTTGTTGCTAGGCTCGTATCGAAAGAATTCGATTCATTTTGGAATAATTGAATTACATAAAACTACTAGTGCTTTTTACGTTATTTATATTTAGACCTGTGTCATATAATAACAATAAACATGCTAGAGGAGTGTTGGTATCATACAGAAGCAGAAAAATATGTAAATAGACGCTATACTCGTAAGTATGTCGTGATAGTTCACCACTGACTTTTTGGCAAGCTTCCCAAGCGGCAAATATATTTTCTTAAAATGTAGTCGGGTAGTCGGGTCCGCTTGCACAACAATGATGGTTTTTACTACTGATGCATATTCTCATTGGAAGAAAGTAGTAAAAATACTCAAAAGATTTAATAATGTATTTAATAACAAAGAGTGATCATACATACTCTAAAAAGCTAACGTGAGTGAACATACCTACAATTAGCAAAATCTGCTTACATAGCTGAAAGTTTTCAAAGAGTTCTCACCTTGGACGAAATGAACTAAGACTATGAAAATACATAAACTCTTACGGGGGAAATCATCATGTCAAGTAGGAATAAAGTGAGACTTGAATCGAGTAATTTCGCATTTTGTAACTATAAACAAAATTTTAGAAAACCCAAAAAAATCGTATCGGTTCTTGAAAGTTCTGTTCTCTATCGTTCAGTTTTTTCACACTGTCTTCACTGTCTTCATAGTCTAGAGATGCCATTACAATTCCAGAAAATAAAATACTAAACACACAGAGAATTTTTGTATTAGACATACAGTCCTAGGGGGGCAACTTATGGTCGAGTATATAAATAATTAACATAATAGCGTAACAATGCAGTTCCTTTTTTGAGCGCCATCAATCTTTATATGGGTTCCATCAATAGTACCAACGATTCCAGGAAATCCATTTTTATTCAAGAAATATTGCTTTGTCCTATTTCTTCCTTGTTCTTTATGCCATTTTATAATTTCTGGTGCCAGACTACTCAGAAAGTTGGTCAATCTGGCTATAACATCATGCAGAGAACTCACAGGAACATTGAACCTATCAGCCACATCCCTGAAGCTGGCTGTTTGATGTCCAACAAACCATAAAAATATACGCGTTTGTTTATACGGGGTTTGCTTCCCATATGGCCCTACTTGATAATTGAAATGGCTACTTCCCTGCTCACCCGCAGATGTTCCAAAAACTCGTTACTGTTGGATTGTGGCAGTGTTTCCTCCACAAAGCCCAGGTTTTTGCTTGATATATCGCTCATAGTAATCGTCTTTTGCGAAGCAATATTAGTCCTCAAGATAGCTTCGACACACTCTGATACCTGACACTGTCACTTATTGACTGGGGTTCTCTGACCTGTCAGAAGGTGCTGGACGAACCCCGGACTAGCTGTCGGCAAACAGTGAGAAACTGTACAAACAGGTAACATCTCTCTGATTCCGATTTTGACAGTCATCGACAAGTTACGGACTACTGTACGAACAAACCATAAATCGTTAAAATTTTCTAATCCCTTAGACAGGAAGCTACGACATACTGGCGACATCTCAAGGGAACCATTTTAAATATATTGTAGTTGATTATTCAATCACAGATTTCACGTGTGAAATTTCAGTGTTGGCTTTTATAGTTCAGGCATCGAAGCTGTCGCAGAGGCAGAAGCCTGAATACCAGGCTACTGCGGCTGCTATGAGGAGCTTAAAGAAACTCTATCAATTAAATGCGTAACGTAGCATATATGCTACGCTTTGCGTAAGCTGAAGTGGAGAGAGGGCAACTTGATTATGCCCGAAGAATCTGTTAAATTCAAAGGTAGTGAAAAACTGCCAGATGTGTTTTGCAACTTGGAAACTCCTTACCAGTTCTTCACCTACTTTTTTGATCAAGATCTTATCAAGCTTATCATGGAGCAGTCAAATTTATTCTCGGTACAATTAGATACAGGCAATCCTGTATCTCTACAAGAAACTGATATAAAAAGATACATTGGAATATGCGTTCTGATGTTAGTTATACATATGCCCAATATACGAAGCTATTGGTCTTCTACCATTGGTACAGATATTATCAAAAATAAGATGTCGCAAAAGCAATTCGAGAAAATAAAAAAACACCTGCATTCCAAGGATAACTCTAAAATGTTACCTAAGGAACATGAACTGCGTGATCGACTTCACAAAATTCGGCCACTGGTTGATCACCTTCTTGATCGTTACCAGTCTGTTCCTTAGGAAGCATGCCTATCAATTGATGAACAGATGTGCCCAACAAAAACAAAAAGTTATCTCAAGCAATACATGCCAGCAAAACCGCATAAATGGGGATTCAAGGTTTATGTGTTGGCCGGTGTTTCAGGATATTGTTATAATTTTGAAGTTTACAGTGGACAAGAAAACACAATAGGGCTAAATGAGCGTTATATAGGGGCACGCGCTATCATCGTAACCAGACTTCTAGGTAATCTACCAAATGATATGAATTATCATGTATACTTTGATAATTATTATACCACCTTACCACTTCTGGCACAGCTATCTCAACGCGGTGTTCAAGCTTTGGGTACTATAAGAAGAAATCGGATACCAAAATTCCCCCTTCCAGGAGATAAGGAAATGAGTAAAGAAAATCAAGGTACAAGAAAGAAATATATTACTGAGATGGAAGGAGTACCAATTTCTTCAATTGCATGGAAGAACAATACAATTGTGTCCCTTGTGTCTACATTTTGTGGAACACTTCCCAAATCCAGAGCTGACAGATACGATAAATCTCAAAATAAAAGAGTGGAGATCGATTGCCCTAAGATTGTAAAAGTATATAATAAACATATGGGAGGAGTAGACCTTATGGATAGTTTGATTGGTCGACGGTATTTCAGACTTTTCTATCACCTTTTGGACATGACAATAGTAAATGCTTGGCTTCTATATAGGAGAGTTAATGCTCAGAAGGGAAATACTAAAACACTTGGGCTGGCAAATTTTAGGATTGAATTAGGAGAAACACTTTCCAAAATAGGTATTCGTCAAAACTCAAGAGGACGTAAATCTGATTTGGAAAAGAAAATCCAACAGAAACAACGCTCTCGTAACTGTACTATTCCTCCTAGGGAGGTACGGGTTGACGAGAGCTCACACTGGCCTGTATGGATGGAAAAACGTTTACGTTGTAAACTTCCCAACTGCGGTGGGTTTACGTACGTGATGTGTGAAAAATGACAAACCTCGCTGTGCTTTAACAAAGCTAAAAACTGTTTTCATGATTTCCATAAAAGCATATTCCAAAAGCTTAAGTCCTATTTCTGTAAGCTACCAACCAGTATAGTTCCGTGATTTGCATATTTAAGTTGTAAAGTTCGCTGTAGCACATATGATACATTAAAAAAATTGCAAAAATAAATAGTTTTTCTGAATTTGGATTTTTTTAACTATTTTTTGTGGCAACTAGAGGTAATTTAACATCAAATATATTTTTTTTACCGTAATAAAAAGAATAGCGCATTTAAGGGTTAATCCGATATTGGAACTACCTCAGCTTAGTATAATTGGGAAAAGCCTCCTATGGTAGATTGTTCCACAATCTCAATACCCTAGGGACACAGCGGCGGTCGTATCGGTCAGATCTGGATGCAACGAAGTTCGACAAGGTTAGGTGGTATCGTTACAGCAGGGTCTGTCTAGCAGGGAAATCGCGCGGCGGCATCATGGGTGTGAGCTCTGAGGAGCAAAGCCCCTTCACATAACGGTTGGTCACCGACGTCCTGTCGGTGCGAAAGAATCGCGAGCCTGTCCGATAGAAAAGGATCATTGATCAGTCGGACAGCCCTCCTCGAAACAGCATCGAGCAAGGATAATGTAGTCACGGCAGCAGCACTCCAAACATGTGAGCAGTACTCGCGGCTTTATCTTATCTGGATCTACAAGGTGAGGAGGTTATATGGAGAAAAGTACTGCAGAGCCCTAAACAAATAGCCTAGCCTTTTCCCAGCAGCTATCGCTAGTGACGAGATGCGTTCGTGCCAGATCAAGTCGTGGGTGTTCTGACTCTGACCAGCCGACATGCACGGCTCTTCGGAAGAGCGCATCATTTATCGATACCGGATGAGGGCTAAGGTGTGCTTCCTGTTAGTAGAGATACACTATTGTAATATCCAAGGTTCCATTACGATTCAGCTAGAAATGTATGACCTTTATTTAACTGATTCCTGCAAACTTCTCGGTACGTACTTTGACAGTAGACTAAACCTTTGTGAACATATTGATCATGTTGCACAAGTTTAAGTAAACCGTATCATGTTTTCTACAAATGAAAGGTTTTTTGAACGCAAAAGGATTAGTGGAAGTCTGTTAAGCATTGGCATATAGCCACTTATCTCACAATATTAGGGGAGCCTAACAGCGAATGTTTTTAATGAAATCCCACGATTCATGTAGAGAAGTTTTTACGTCTAAGGAAATTATCAGTTTGTGTTGTATCATTTTAAAATGTATCACTTGTGTTAAAATATATGACAACCTGCTAGCGAACATTAATACTTATCATGAATGATAAGAGGTTCAAAATTTGAAAGTGGTGTCAGTGAAAAATCAGTATTAAGAAGCTGCTGATCCCAGTGATACTATAATAAGTAATACATATTTTCCCTACATCTGCCATGGAAACAGAAATATAGTAGATTTGCTTATATGCAGAAGTCTAAGATCTATTGTACCTAATTGAACCTACCTAATCACGAATAAATTTCGCGTTTTGACATGATTTAACTTATCCCTTTTACCTTTAAAGCTTCCAAAGTAGGCTTAGGAGGTATAGAGCCAATCTACTTGGGACCATTTTTTTAATTTTTTATCATCGACCATCATGTGCTCAGAGACCCTCTGAACGGTGGTAAATACATAAAAATGTAGTTTAGCAGATTGGCTGAGTATTGCCTGGACGTATATAATTTTCTTATGTTTACTTTCGTTGTACTATTATTTTTTATAGATTGTTCCTCCATTTTAAACGTAAAAACGAAGTTATGTGAAATATTTTCATAAAACCAGGTTACAAGCAAATAAGCTTAATAGTATATCTGTCACAGTTTTCTTACCTAAACTGTTGTTATATCGATACAGCAGTTGTCTTATACAGTTGTCCTAGCAAAAAGTGTTCCTTTCCATCTTTCGGCATTGACATTCGGATGTAATATAATATTGACTGTCTTACAATTCATCCTTAGTATTTTAGTACACTCGTTGTTTATTTCTCTCTGTAACGATTTTTCCAATTTCCTTCATTTTTTCTGAAACAGTTGTTATACTATTTGTATTAAAAATAACATACGTTGATAGGGGCTTTTGACTTGCACAACATGACCTACCACAATATGAACTTCCTTAAAATTGACGGATGGTCAAATTCCACGTTTTGTGCCTGGTACTTCAAGCTTTAATAATCATGTTCAGGTCATCATTATGATGTATGATCTGTATCAGTAGCATTATAATTTATATTGGCCGATATGCCGAATTTAAATAAAACAAAGTGAAATTTTAATAAGGGCAATTAAAAAATTTAATTAACTATGTGACAGCTAACAAGATTCATTAGTTTAATTAAACTCCGAGTTCTAAAATAGTATACTTTAATCTATGAAGCTAGTTTAATAAAACTAAAACGCAATCATTAAAATTTTCAAACCGTTTACTTAGATTGAGTACACCAACAATTTTTTTCCTGAAAAAGGTTGGGAGCCTCTGAAACTCTGAAACGAACTTAGAACATTTTGAATATGTGAAATATTTTTGAGACTAACTCCCTGAAACACTACATAACTTGAATGAATAAATGAAACATGGAATTAGGGGCACAACAGCCACGATAAGGAGCCAGCGCATCCTTAGACCTCAAACCCCGTCATTCTAGAGAAGTTGAGTATGGCCTTGAGTCCAAGCTCCTTAACGTCCTGGTGGTCGATAGTGATGGACCACAGTATAGTCTGCCTGTGGTAGATCAGAGCCTCACCGCGACACAGAACGTCCGCCGAGGCCTCTTCCTCTACCCCGCAGCGCTCACACAAGGGATACTCAGCCACCCCCATCACGTGCAGGTGGTGCCTTAACGTGTTAGGGTCGGACGACGGTCCCCCCAGCAACCTTAGGTTGGCTCTATCCTAAGATAAGCAAAAACGTCCATCCTTAGCGCTGGGCCCTACAATGAGTTTCCGTGCCTGACGTAGATGTCTAGAGATGCTTCTCTATTTCTGAGAGTGTTTTATTCCAATTCACTTCTCCATTTCCCTCCTAATCTTTGGTGCGGGCACCCCTAAAGCTGGCTCAGGACCAACGAGCTTGCTGGCTGATCCTGTCTTCGCCAGAGCGTCCGCCGTCTCATTGCCCTTTATCCCAGCGTGCCTCGGTATCCACACTAACGATACCAGACGCCATGCTGCTAGACAATCCAGAGCCTCCCTGCATTGCAATACAAGGCTCGAAGTGATGTTACAGGCACTTAGTGCCTTCGTTGCAGCCTGGCCTTGCTGAAGATTGGTATTCTTCTCCTAGGCCCTCCAAAGTGAGGTATACAACAGCCGGATTCGCAACAATTTCCGCCTGGCAAATAGTGGTGTATCCACCAAGAGGCAGAGATAGCCTAGTCCTAGTCCTCGACACCCCGGCGCCAGAGCCGTCTTGGGTGACCGAGCCGTCCGTGTACCAGACTTGCCCACTCACTACGGTGAGCCTCCGGCAACCGGCGTCCCACTCCTCCCTCGTTGAATACTCCACAATAAACTTGCGGTTGAAGCTATATTTAGGGGTAATCAGATCACCCTTGCTTAGAAGGACGGGATCCTCCCTTTATAGTTCGACCAGGATGGCAGTATGACCCTTGGCAGGATTCAAGAGGGCCCAGCTGCCCTGACTCCACAGTCGATAAGCGACTACCCTCGCTTCTCCGCCGATCACTAGATCCAACGGTGGGGCATACAGCAGAGCTTCCACTGCACTCAATGGTGTGATCCGCACTGCGCTTGTAATGCTAATACATTCCAAACGCTGAATTTGATTGAATCTGGCCTTAGTAGTCTCAGTTCCAATGCAGGGCCACCAAACTAAGGAGCCGTACAACAGAGATGGAAGCCCTATCGTCGTGTAGAGCCAGTGAACCAGTTTGGGTTTAAGCCCCCACCTTAAGCCGACAACGCGTTTACAAGCCCACAATGAATCGTGAGCCTTGTTAACCTCAATTTCATGTGCTCTCTCCAGTTCAGTTTACAGTCCAGGATAATTCCTAGATATTTTACTGATTGGGATAGAACTAACCTAGTCTCAAGACGAGCTCGTCAAGCTTTCTTCTCCTAGTGAATACGATCAGCTCGGTCTTTCCAGCGTTGACACAAAGATCAACTTCCCTACACCATGATTCCACAGCGCGCAGAGCGCCCTGTGTAATCTCAGAGACTGTCCTACAAAAACGACCTCTAACCACTATGCTTACGTTATATAACTTACCTGAAATATAGGTCTGCTATTGCCCAAAGATGTCTTAGCAGCATCTACTTCTTCGATCACTCTCCTCATTTTCTGAAACAAATGTTGTATAGTATTATTGTATTGAAGATGATTGAAAAGGTCCTCACTACTATTTTTATCAAGATATCAGACTGCTAGGGAAACGTCATGATAGAATCAGGAAGTCAGCGTTCTCCATCATGCAAAAATGAATGTTTTGAAGTTCTAAAAAACTTTTGAGATGGATTGGATGCTATTTTTAAGAAGTGTTCATTTTTTATGTTAGATTCAAAAATAAAAAATGTGTGTAATTCTTCAGGTGCGTTTCTAATTTAACAATATCATTTCAATAGCGTTGTTTTAAGTATGTGAAATATGTTTGGGACTAGCTCCCTCAAACAGTACCTAACTTACCTGAAATATAGTACTGCTTCTAAAACTGCGGTTGTCCGATTAAGGTAATGATATTCAGATACAATAAAGCATTGCCCAAAGATGTCTTAGACGCTACTACTTCTTCTTTCTCCATCATCATTTTCTAAAAAAAATAATGTGTGATATTTTGCATTGAAGATTATTGAAAAGGCCCTCACTGTTGCTTTCATCAAAATATCAGAATGATAGGGAAACATCATGATGAAGTGAGTAAGTCAGCGTTCTACATAATGTAAAAAACGAATATTTGAAATTTTGTAAAACATCTAAGATGAATTAGATGTTGTTTTTAAAAAGTATAAATTTTTTATTTTATTCTCAAAAATGACAAATTTGTGCAATTTTTCAGATGCGTTTGTAAGGTAAAAATATCATTTCAATAGCCCAGTTTTAAATACGTGAAATATTTTTGAGACTGGCTCCTCACTCTTATTTTTTCCAGAATACCAGGCAAACGTCATGATAGAATCAGTAAGTCAGCGTTCTACAACATGTAAAAAATGAATGTTTTTCAAAATGTCTCAGATATAGAACACAAAAGGATAATGCCACAAGTTCTCCTCTAGGGAGATACTGGGCCGTAAAGATGTCGGTTCTTGTCAAATAAAAACAATTCATTTAGATCGCTCGGAATTGGCTAACCCCAACACAATGCCTCAAAAAATTAATACAACTTATATGATAAAGGTCCACGATAACATTTTTGGTTGAGTTTTAGATTCGTCTTTCTCAAAATCGAACATAAACGGAAATACATTTCTTCAGCTAACGCATTAGGCATTTTCAAAATAGTATTTGAGCCCTTACTATACGGGATGTAAAAATTGTTAGCAATATTGCACTGGGGCTAGTGCATCCCTGGCGTTTTAAGTGCATCAATTGTTTTCCGTGAAGACCACCAAATCCAACTCCAATTGTTTATTTACTGAGCTGTCAAAATTTCGATGAATGATACATTGTCGTTCAAAAGATACCCAAGAAAAACCGATTTCCAGTAACGCCAGTTTTTATTTTCTCAAAAATTTCTTATTTTAATTAACTTTATACAGAATATATAAAAATACTGATACCTACTATAGATGATTTTTCAAAGAGTGATGTGCAACCTTGGCGGCATAAGCAGTTTCGAAGACTCTCGTTGAATACTTGTGCATCCACACGCGGCTTATAAGTATCCCTACCCGATGACGAGTATGGTTCATAAAAGGAGATCAAGATATGTTCCAGCCCTTACAATACTTGCTCAAAAAGTTTTTTTGAAAATGAGCAGGAGAGACTGAAACGAACGATTTTTATTATGTTCGTTTATTGTTTATAGCTTGGCCGCCAATGTATCGATTTTCAAAACCTACGGTTTTTCGTTTTTGGGGCCATTGATTAGCGGACAGACATACAGACCGACAAAAATGGGTGACAAGGTTTTTCATTATGTACATGTCATATAACATAAAAAAAAGAGAATATCTCAATTTCGTAATTTGGCAAAACATAAAATCTATTCATATTCATATTCATGAGTATACAGGATGTCGCATCGGCAACTCCATCGATAGATTTCTCAAAAAGTAGGCATATGATATTTTTGAAAATTTGGGAGTATGTTTTTTTTTTCCTTATAATTCGTGATGGCGGCTAGTAACAACGGTCTTGTAGTTGACAACAAAATCTGCAAAAGAAGTGGCACAATTGCGAAAAGTGGGTACCAGTGTGTGCGATGCAAAACCTCAGTGCATAGTGGTTGCTTTAAGTATCTCAAAAACTTTCAGAAGTTGGACGAAAAGACGATACTGTGCTGTGAATCTGCCAGATGCAGCGAACCGACCGATGTCACCATTCGACAACAAAGTATGGACGAAGTTGATGACGAAAGTGACGTCTCATTCTGCAGCGTCAATGAAGTAATTGGCGACAATGTGAGTAATAAGGATATTATATTTTTGAAAGAGTTGATCAAGCATAAAAACCTTCTGATTAAGTCGCAACAAAAAACAATAAACAGTTTACACGAACAAATAAACTCATTGACAGCATTGATGAGACAAGCAACGACATCTGTGACTGAGCAGAAAGAACACGCAAAGTCTACCAGTACGAGTCGAAACAAATCAGAAAGCAGAAAGCCCATGAATAAAGTAAATAAAAATACAAGTGACTCAGGAGTGTCGAAACAGCAGGTGTCTGTGAATGGCACCAAGTTCTCGTATTCGAGCACGAACACCAGTCAGCAGGTGGCTACGGCAGTGGAGCGGGCGCAAGCGCAGACGAGTGCTAAACCAACAGCAGCACCAACATCGTCACTGCCAGCGGCCGTTCGTCATTCTGATGATGGAACTGATGCAGATGGCAGTAACTCCAGTCAGTGGCAGCCGGTCAAGACTCGACGAAACAGAAGTAGACGCAGCCTAGTCGTAGGTAAAGCTCCCGAAACTGGCGCAGTGAGAGGCGTGGAGAAAAAAGTTTCGCTACACGTTAGCAGAATCCATCCAGACACGAATATTGAGGAGATGTGCTCTATGGTTAAACTACACTTCCCTGAAGCTACTGTTGAAAAGCTCATCTCTAAACATCCTGAAGAGTATTCGTCTTATAAAGTTACCATTGCCCATAGCAACTTCAAACCAGCTCTGGATGTGAATAAGTGGCCCAAAAATACTTGCGTTAATCGTTTTTTATACAAACGGAGGAATGTGGCACAAATAAGTTAGATTTTGTGCCATCGCTTCTATTGTTAAACATTCAATGTATGAATGCATTTAAAGTTGACGAATTGCTCTTAACAATGATGGATTTTAGTAGCATAAATTTCGTGTGTTTGACTGAGACTTAGGCCTTGAGCGAGTCAATAAAAATTTTTGTAATCGACAACTTTCACATTTCTAGTCACTATTGTAGATCACAGTACAAAGGAGGGGGCACAGCCTTATATTCCCGGAAAACTGTATCTACCAAAATTATAGATCTTACCAATTTTTGTGTTGAAAAACAGATAGAACTATGTGCTTCTCAATTTAAAGACAAAGGTATAACCACGATTATCATTGTATGTTATAGATCACCTTCAGGGGATATAAAAGTTTTCTACGATAAATTGGGTCAAGCAATACATTCCGTTTATCAGCCGTACTACCACATAATTTTATGTGGCGATTTCAATATAGATTATTACAATCAAGGTACTGAATGCGGAAACTTGAATAGTGTCCTCAGTGAATTCAATTTGTCTCCATCAGTGGGATGGCCGACAAGTATAGGACGAAGTTCAGTCACCACTATTGATCAGATATTTACAAATTTTGAGGACAGTGGTACTTCCTGCGCTTTAGAGAATAATATGTATGTCAGACCACAAGACAGTCTTCTTCAAATTCCATGAAAATATCTCAACAAAAAACAAACCTAAAAATATCTGGAAAAGGTCCTACGATGAAGACTCAATGAACAAATTCATATCGGATCTATGTGCTGAAGATTGGTCTCTACTATATAACATGATCGATGTTAGCATCGCGTTTGGACATTTTTTTGAGGTATTTAACTACCACTTTCAAATAAATTTTCCACGGCGAATGCATACGGTTTCAATCAAAAGAAAATTGTGGGTGAACGAAGAAATAGTGCGTTCTAGTCACAATTTAAAGGAATTTCATTATTTAGCAACAGTAATTCCAGAATGTAAACAACAATATATTGAGAAAAAGAGACAACACAAGAAATTAGTAGAACTTACAAAACGAAGGTATTATCAGAAAAAAATATTTGACTCCAGCAACAAAACTAAAGCTGTCTGGAAGACTGTATCTGAACTGACCGGAAATAATACAAAAAAAAACAATAATATCAGTTCGACTACTACATCCAATCAGAAAATCCGTGCTGATGAATTCAATCAGTTTTTCAAAAGTGCACCTCTAAAAATCGTCAGAAATATTCCAACAAATCCCATTCATGATAATACCTTTAGTTCCAGCAGGGAAGATGCACGGCATTTGATGTTGCTGTATCCATTTACTGATGATGAATTATTTGACCTAATTAATAAATAGCTAAAAAACAAACATTCGTCTGGGCCTGATGAGATCCCAAATTTTGATAGTAAAAAAAGTATTGAATTACATTTTAAAGCCACTGGTCTTCATGATCAATATATCATTCTGCACTGGGAAATTTCCTTGCCTGCTAAAAACAGGAAAGGTGATTCCAGTATCCCTCTGAGCTGAGTAATTACAGACCAGTAACAATACCATCAACTTTTTCAAAAGTATTCGAGTACTGCTATCTGGACAGGTTGTTTTTGTTAAATAATAATATTTTGACAGAGAATCAGCACAGTTTTCGAAATGAGAAATCTACGGCAACAGCAATTCACAGCTTCTACGGAACTCTTGTCAAAATGATTGAGGCCGGCGAGTGCCCTGTTGGGATCTTTTGTGATCTCAGCAGGGCATTTGACTGCGTCAATCATGAAGTGCTGTTGCAAAAAATGTCAAAGTATGGCATAAATGGTCAACCATATCACTGGATAATGTCTTTTTTAGAGAATAGGTCCCAAATTGTAAGTATCGCCGATAGTGGTCTGAATGCGCCTATTAAGTCCGACGTAGCTGACATCTCCATAGGCGTCCCTCAGGGCTCTATTCTAGGACCTGTGCTATTCAGTCTATATGTAAATGACCTTGAGCTCTGTTCCTCTGAAGGTAGATTCATTTTATATGCAGATGATACATCAGTGGTGATATCGAATAAGTGTGAGGCTCTACATTAGAGAGATATTGTGGAGTTTTATTGCAAGGTATTCACAAGTGGTTTAGCAGCAATCAGCTCTATTTGAATTCTGAAAAAACATCAGTTGTCCAATTTCACAACATCAAGAAGAACCCTAGAATATTAAATATCACTTTTAATGGCTCAAGAATGTCTCTTAACACGCAAGTTAAATTCTTGGGCTTGTATCTAGATACAGGTTTGAATTTTAAAGACCACTGTGTATATATTGCTTCAAAGATAAACTCCCAATCATATCTTATGAAAAATTTGCGAACTGTCCTTACCGAAGCACAGATAATTTCTGTTTACTATGCTCAAGTTGAGACACGACTGAGGTATGCACTATGTTTCTGGGGTTTTTCTACAGATGCCCAACAAGTATTTTTGGCCCAAAAAAAAGTGGTTAGATGCATGATGGGAGACAGCAGTAGGCATTCTTGTAAGGATATTTTTAAGCGCCTTAAGATTTTAACTTTACCATCTTTATTTTTATATGAAATGGCTGTGTATACTTTTATTAACAAAACTAGGTTTTTAAACAATTTTAACTCGTACTCGACCAGACAAGCTGGAGACTTAAATGTGTATTTTGCCAAGTATAAGATCGGCGTCAGATCTCCGGAAATACTGGGTCCACGAATTTTCAATAAACTACCAAAACATATTAAAGACTGTGGAGATATACTCGTACATAAGTTTAAGGCTAAGCTGACAGATTTTCTTGTGTGTAAATGTTATTATGCCGTCTCTGAGTTTGTTATGTTATGATTTATTTGTGTGTTTGTTTTATACATATATTTATTTTGTGTTGTTTCATTAGTTATTATTCCGACGAATCCTATACATACTTTGTAATGTCTCTTGGGATAATAACATAATTTGAATTTGAATTTGAATTTGTATGGTAATGTCGATGTGGCAACGGCAGATAAAATATCTTCAAGATGGTGGCACTTCCGGTTATACCGGAAGTTGATGCCAACTTGCTTATTTTAAAATGGTATACTTAATATTCGGATTCTACGTACAATTCTGATCACATTAAATCTAATCTCTTATACTCAAGTCTAACCGTTTTTGAAATATTTCAAATTTTATGTCAAAAATGACGTTTGCAGGCCGTAAAGTAATTCTTGGTTTGCCCTATGTACAACACCTTAATGTTTAATTTGGATTGATTTTCTGATAAACAGGGATATAGTTTAATAGACTTTGTATGATATTTCGATAATTATTTATATAGGGTGGTCAAAAAATTAGTATAAAGATTGAGTGTCAAAAATTGCCAAAAGTCGATTTTTTCGAATGAAAACATTCTTATAAGTTTATCGCATCCAGCCTTAAAAATTAGCGTTACTTTATACAGGGTTATTCTATTCCAAAAATGTTTACTTTTCGAGTAATTTGCAATTTATTACTTTTCTATTGTAAAACTCCTGTAAGTACAGATTTAGTTTTTTAAGTAGTTGGTTATGACGACGGAACGCAGATAATAAACCATTGAGCACTACGGAAATATCACTACGACTAACTTTAAGCTTTTAATAATATAATTAATACTTTTCATGTATTCACAATCAGAATAATATGAAGACTAATTATGATAAGTTTGCTAGTAGATTTTCCAACAAGCACACATGCAGTGAAATGAACAACAGGAAACAATAAGGTATTTCGATTTATATTTAAATTTCATACTATTATAAAACAAAGTCAAAACATAACGAACAACTTATTTTGGTAAATGTTCAAAAGGACCACCTCCAACCTTCAGACATTTAGAACATAAAACACGTATTAACTCCTGTACTCATGATGAGTGGCAGTTCTTATGATTTCCGGACTCAAACTAACAAATGCATTTCTTACTGTCTTCTTACAGTAATCTAGCGTGATCAGTGGGTTCTGGTAAACAATATTTGTTATTGTCCCCCATATAAAGCAGTCCAAGACTGTTCTGGCGAACGGAGCGGCAACATGAATAGTCCATCCTATTAGCAAACCATTGATCGTAAAACGTAGCTTCTAGGAAATTGTTTATTAAGTATCCGTTGTGGGGTGGGGCACCGTCATGTTAAAAGAATACATTTCGATGATCAGAAAGTGGTAAATTATTCAAGTAATTGTTTTCTAAATTCCGAAGAATGTTCAAATAACCCTCACCTAAAAATACTATTGGGTATTAATAATAATAATTTTTATAAACGCATAACGTTTTCTTTGATATTCAAATATTCTTAAATGAGATAAATTAGTACTAATGTTGGCAATGCGGACCTTATGTGTTAAAAAACTTATACTACTGGTATTTGCATAGTGCACATTCTTGTCAGTTTCTATAAATAAAAACTGTTAATTTCTAACTTACCATTTAAATTTTCTTCATAAAACTGAAGAGAGACAACTTGATTACCCCTGACAGCGCAGTATATAGTATATTGAACTGCCGATTGTATTGAAAGTTTCTTTCTCTTATTATATGAAGGTTCTCGTTAGCCCAATAATGAGAATTGTGTCGATTGAAAAGGCAAATAATATTTTTCAGGAAAGAATGATTTTCTTAATACCTTGTCGACCTAGTGATAGCTTGTATGGATAAAAATTGTGTTTGTGCAAAATTCTGCTAATGGTATCTTTCGTAAAATCTGACTCTCGTGCAGATTGTCGTGAATACGTAATTGGAAAAGCATAACAATACCCCTTAACTGCTATTTCGATGACTTCATTGTTAACTAAAGGTTTATTCCTTTGAATCTTAGGCTACACACAACCGAAATTTTTGAAATTTTCTTTGCTTACTTAGCCGTATGTGCGTCCGGTCTTCTTTTTTTGGATATCTATAAGCAAACACATCACATGCTCTTGATATGACTCTGTTGCATTCACCATAAATAATAAATAAATCGAAATAGTAAGTGAAATTTAAACGCGGGGGCATGATTATTAAAAATAATAAATAAACTGTCAAATGAAGGACATTATTATAAAGTGACGTTTTTGTAGAGCACAACTGTTTGTTCTCCGCATGCCGCCGTCATAGTCAACTAATTAAAAAACTATATCTGTACTTATAGGAGTTTTACAATAGAAAAGTAATCAATTGCGAATTACTGGAAAAGTAAACATATTTGGAATAGATAACCCTGTATAAAATTACGCTAAATTTGAATGCTGGATGCGATGAAAATAGGGGGATTTCATTCGAAAAAATCGAATGTTGGAACTTTTTGACATTCTGATTTCTAATTTTTTGACCACCCTGTATAAATAATTATCGAAATATCATCCAAAGTCTATTAAACTATGTTTATCAGAAAATCAATCCAAATTAAACAATAAGGTGTTCGACATAGGGGAAATGAACAATTATTTTAGGGCCTGCAAACGTCATTTTTGACATAAAATTTGAAATATTTCAATAACTGTTAGACTTGAGTATAAGAGATTATACATAAAATGTGATTAGAATCCGAATATTAAGTAATATTTTCAAAATAGGCAAGTTGGCATCAACTTCCGGTATAACCGGAACGGCCACCATCTTGAAAATATTTTAGCTGTTGTTGCCCCATCGACGTTAGTATACTCCCAAATTTTCAAAAATATCATATGCCTACTTATCGAGAAATCTATCGATGGTGTTCCCCCAAACCATTTACCTATGATATAGGTATAACAATTCATCAATTTTCCAGTCTTATTCTTTATTTCGTTGCTTTTGTTTCTCCACTCCTGACACCTGCAGTATTAGTATTTTTGTACGATAAAAAGGCTGTTGACAATTTTATACCTATACTCTATTCCAAGTAAGATACGTAAGATGCGTTTGCTAAATTAATTTTTATATTTTAGATAAATATTAATCTTGAAAACATACCATTTCCAAAGAAACACTATAAAGAGCTCCAATCTATCTGGGCCAGTTCACATAAGAATAGAATCGAAGTACTAATAAATAATAAGTCATATTTGTATGTATTTTCAACTCAAAATCATCTTAAAACATACAATCCAAAGAAGCAGCATAAGAAGCTTCGATCTATCTGCGCAAGTTGACATATTTCCAGATTAGGATAGAAGGACTAATAATATATATTTGAATACATTTTATGACTATTTGTAGTAAGGCCCAAGCTATACAGTTGACAGGTGCTGTTTCACAATGCGTGCATCAAAGCTCAAATGTATGTTTATCCCAAGGGATCAGAATAAGAATTTTTATTACAATAAGAGACAACGTCGGAACTAGGTCTCTTTTGTCCCCTCTTGAAACGAACATAACCTGGTGAAAATTAGGGCGATGCAAGTTTGTAGCAGCATATGCGGCCTCAGGAATTCTCAGCGGAAGGAGGAGGGCCATCCATCGACAAGAGGTAACTTTTGTGTGAAAGCAATACTACCTCCAAAACTTTCTGAAGCACGAGGAAGAGCATATTTTCTCAGGCAGCCAACTCCTAAAGAGCTCCAAAATTGTACAAAAAGAGAAAGTAAAGTATGCAGATCTTAATTGTATGAGTCTGTTTGAATAACTTGATCCCCTTAATGTTTTTGTTCTACGTGTCCGTAGTTAACTTTTATCTCGTAGGGGCCAGCTTGTGCAGAACATAATACTTTACGAACCCTTGAGAAAGTTGCGTAGAAAGTGCAGAGTCAACCTACTTGACGCCATTTTTTCAGAATTGCACTTGTTTATATTGTACTTTATGCCGCAACGACGTTCCGGCAATGGAAACCTTCCGCAACATGATGCGGCTTAAGCATTGATGTCAAACATGCGGCGACATGTGCTTCAACACACTGCAGACTGTTCACATTTTTGTGGATCTGAGCATGCTCCTGGCACAGTTTCTCTGACAATTGAGATTCTCGTCTGAAACGGAAGAAATAGTGTTCTGTGATATGAAATGAAAAAAAAACAAGCCGATGCTATAGTTGTCAGAGGACCAAAGAAGCCATCAGAGTAGGATCAATAATTTTCATCATTTTATTATTATATACTATATTAAACATGTAGACTGTATATGTATACGTACTTACTACGGAAAGCGTGATTACTCAGTACTTTTCAAAAAAAGTCCCTCTGCTTTACACTTGTTTCAATAACTTTGGTGCCTTTTCTCATTCTTATTCAATCTTCATTTTAGTTCTTCATCATTTTTTTTTCGGAAAGGTGATCCTTATTTATGACCCTCACAGTGGGCCATGCCGATCTGCCGTTCGCTTTGCAAGCACCAATCTGAACTGAAATAAGATGTTATTACTATTTTGGATATTATACTCGTATGACATTTACGTCCGCTAATCCTATAACCGTCTATAGCTTGAGAAGTACCGCTCGGTTTTCAACAAAATTTGTAGACAATGTTGCTACAATGCCAAGTACGCAAAGTTTAGTTGTTGAGAATTGGAAAAATATCGCTCAAACATTGCTTTTTCACGTTTCAGACGAACAAACTGACAACAAACAGTGTGTTTGTTTTTAAGACTGTTTCCATTTTCAGTTCGTTTCTCACACAAATATTGACAGTGGACTGAATTGTACATCTAGTTGCATCCTGTGTCCATCCTGAAGTCGGTGCAACTTTTAACGATGTTAACGATTTTAATTTCGGAGACTGTGACTAAGATTTTGATATCCATAAGTTGTATCAAGAAGTTGTAACTGGTCTACATCCAGTGACAATATTCTCAGGACACAGATGACCGTCAATGTATATTCTAATATTCTAATACTTAATAGTTTGTGGGACTGTTCACTTATAACACCGTTTCCATTTTTATTTCGTTTCTCACACAAATGTTCACAGTGGACTAAAATAATGCATCTAGTTGCAACCTGTATACCTAAAATTGTGAGCACAGTTGAAACTCTCTGAATGCCGGCAATCTTTGATACTATATGTATGGATTCTTCTAACGATGTTTTCGTTTTTCAGTTCGGAGACTATGTCTCTAAAATTTTGATATACACAAGTTACAACTGAAATCATACACCTTGATTCGACGTCTTTACTAAAATTGGGGAGCCTAAACATTAATCTTTGTATAACAACCATAAAATATTACAAAAAACGTACCTTTCCGGTATTTTCTCTTCTATCGTTGTGTACACTTCCCAACTTGAAGACTGTGTCTGACAGATTGTGGTGCACAAAATGTGCAACTAAAGTTATAGATACACTAGACTGTGTACCAGTCAGACTGGATATCATAAGCTGGTGTGACAATCGTTGTCCAGACAAGCAATCCTCTAATAGTTCTATAGCGTCATTCCATTTCTTTGGTTCGAAGAGTGTGTCTCATGGAGTATGTTACCAAGAAGCTCTAACTGGTCATCCAGTGACAGGGTTCTCCAAACAGTGAGACTGAACAGATAAACGTCGATGTATATTCTAATACTTCCTCATCTGTGCCTCACAGAATGTGGCACACAAAAGTGGCATCTAAAAAACTAAGATTATTTATAAAGTTGCACCATTCAGTGCACCAAAAGACTAGATACCGACTAACGTTGCCCAGAAAAATTTGTTCTGATCCTTCATTTCGGTGCAGGTAGTCTTGTACCGGTGAATTTGAATATTCCTGGGTTAAAATGATAATGGATTACTAAAGACACAACGTTTTGATATTTTCTCTTTCATAATTACCTTCATTTTCCATTTGGGAGGCTGCGTCTCAGAGATTCTTGTACACAGAAGGTGCATCTTAACGTTGCGTCGACGCAGACAGTGTTTTTGAGATAAGTTCACACGAGCCTACAATAACGCATGCAGTTAGCAAGATGGAATTTGATCATGAACACTGTGATTTACTTGCATATTACGTATATAAGTATCATATTTGTAAAAAGAAAAAAAACATAGGTACACCCTTATGTGAGTGTCAAACTAAGTCGATTGGACATCATTTACCTCTATGCAAAAAGTACATTGTTTGTCCGTTAGAGGGCGTTTTCTTTTTGATACACATTTTTTCAGATACTTTTGGAACCGGCAGTGTCCCGGAACTGTCCGTTAGGGTCATCGATCAGTCGAACAGCTCTCCTCTGACCGGTGTCGACATGTATAATGTAGTCGGGGCGACAGCACTCCAAATTTGTGAGCAGTACTCGAGGTTAGGTCTTATCTGGGCCTTGTGTTCGTGCCTGGTCAAAACCTCGATGACCTGAAATCCGACCAGCCAAAATTATTGGCTCTTTATTAGAACTCGGCCATCCATCGAAACCGGGTGAGCGCTAGGACGCTTCTTGTTCGTCAAGGTACAGTACTGTTTTGGAAGCATTAAACTGTTCCCCGCTGTGAAAACTTCAGGGCTTCTCGTCAGAGAGGAGGTCGCTGCTAGTCTAGTTTTCTACAGCTCACCAACAGAGGTCGCCTTGACATTTGGAATTCCTGCATTTAGAGTGCTGTCATTAGCAAAGCTGTGGATTGCATTGACCGTACAGAAAAGGAAGTCGTTAATATGTATCAGGAATAATGTCAGTGCCAAGACCGATCCCTGGGGACACCCGCGTTGACGTTGTGATTTTGAGAATATAAAAAGTAATGCCTTTCTGACGTTGCAGTTGACGTTGGCTGCGGTCTTAAGTTGCGCAGTGAGGGGGCCATGTTCATTCTTGATTCACCTTTGATTGCGAATTTTTGCGCACTCATGACACTGCGCCCTGTAGCGGGCGCCTCACTTGCTTACCATCTGTAGCCGGTAACAAAAACAAACAACCATAGAAAATAGCGCTGCTATTTGACTAGTCGGCCTGTACTATCATTGCGCAGTGTAGGTTTGGCCAATCCTATTACATGCTGTGTAAGCACGCCTCCGAATTAATAACCAACATGGATGGATGGTTTTTTAACCATATTACAGGGAAAATGTGTCTGATGTTGCACCCCGATTGCAAATATTACCATCAATAAATATGAGAAAAACCGTCTAAAAAACGTGCTTTTATTTAGCTGTTATGGCACATTGGTCTAGAGCCGTTCTGGCATATACGGGGTATTACAATAGTTACTTTTACGAGGTCAGCGGGAGAACACTTTCGTACATGGGGATTTATCATGACTAATCACTACTAATGTGCATCCTATTTGTCATATTATCGTTTTCAAAAAGGTGCTCATAGCTGAGCTGGGAGAATGTAACATGGAGACACATCTATGTATTTTATAAGAAGATGAGGACAGTTTACATAATAAGGAAGATGTCAAAACATCAAGTAAATTACAGCGGAAATACGTTTTTTGTTAGAGTTTTCCTCAAACATTGGCTTGCTCTCACTTTAACGTTAACGACTAGAACCCTCCCGCCTGTCGAATTGGTAGGTACTTGCTAGAATGAGCTATTAGCTCATCAAAGAATTTGTAAAAAAACATTTGTTGACCTGTTTGTGCATATCCTAAATTGTCCCCTTTAAATGCGTCAGCTGTGCTTGAATTTCGAGGGAAAAGACCTGGTAAGTTTTCTGTTCTTAGCGCTTAAATTATACAGGGTGTCCCGAAAAAAAAGTGCAATATTCTACCAGCAGTTTCTAGAGCTTAAAATAGGAAGAAAAGTTCATATAAACATAGGTCGACATACGTCCCCTAAGGGCGATACGGTCTTTTAAAGGGGCTGCCCTGAAGATGGTTTTTCCCTAATATTTCCGAAACGTGTTGAGATAAAGACATAAAATTTCGTATTCTAGCCTAGTTTTTTATGCTGGATTTAAAAATATTAACAATTGTAGACAATTTTGTTAGGAAGCGTATGTAACAGGGACGGGCTCAGGTTATTTTAGCACCAAAATTTTTTTGTGATTCTATTTTTGAAATTCAATTTTAGAATTTGAAAATTTAGGGTTTTCTACACAAAAAAGGTACTCTTATTGAATATCGATAAATTGTGCCATTTTTGAATAAAATCAAACTACAAAAATTGTCACATGATAGGAAATGTACTGCGAATTTAAATGAATTGTTGATTATACATAGTTAGCCATGACTGCAAACAAGAGTTGTTTTGATTTGTTATGACTTATTTTGACGTTAAGCTGACATTTGAAATGTCAAGATTTACAGACAGAGAACTGACTGACATGCATTTTATGTACGGGTTTTACAATGGCAGTTCATTGGCAGCCGTAAGAGAATATCAAAGAAGATTTCCCAATCGCATAGTACCTGGACGTCGAATCTTTACTGATATTCACCGAAATTTGTCAAACCATGGAAGTTTTCATGGCTCGCAGGGCTCAGTAAGGCCACGTGGAAATCATCGTATGCATATTGCTTTAAATATGTTTGAAAATAATCCGCAAATAAGCATACGAAATGTTTCAGAAATTATGGATATACCTCGATCCATAGTGAGAAAAATTTATGAATACCTATTTGATAGTTATCCTAAAAATAATAATTTTAGATAGGAAGAATGACAAGAATGCAAGGATTACATCCTTACATCATTTTAAACGGGTGCAGCATTTAACGGAGGCAGATTTTTTACCACGAATCGAGTTTTTCCAGTTGATATTAGCAAATGAAAACACTATTCCTAGAATATTATGGTCGGATAAGTCAATATTTACTAGGAAATATGTTTGAAAATAATCCGCAAATAAGCATACGAAATGTTTCAGTAATTATGGATATACCTCGATCAATAGCAAGACAAATTTATGAATACCTATTTGATAGTTATCCTAAAAATAATAATTTTAGATAGGAAGAATGACAAGAATGCAAGGATTAAATCCTTACATCATTTTAAACGGGTGCAGCATTTAACGGAGGCAGATTTTTTACCACGAATCGAGTTTTTCCAGTTGATATTAGCAAATGAAAACACTATTCCTAGAATATTATGGTCGGATAAGTCAATATTTACTAGGAAATATGTTTGAAAATAATCCGCAAATAAGCATACGAAATGTTTCAGAAATTATGTATATACCTCGATCCATAGTGAGAAAAATTTATGAATACCTATTTGATGGTTATCCTAAAAATAATAATTTTAGATAGGAAGAATGACAAGAATGCAAGGATTACATCCTTACATCATTTTAAACGGGTGCAGCATTTAACGGAGGCAGATTTTTTACCACGAATCGAGTTTTTCCAGTTGATATTAGCAAATGAAAACACTATTCCTAGAATATTATGGTCGGATAAGTCAATATTTACTAGAAATGGTGCTTTTAATTTCCATAACATGCATCACTGGTCAGATGCAAATCCAAAAGTTGTTCGCCGTACAAATTTCCAACATAGATTTTCATTGAATTTATGGGCAGGAGTAATTGGGGATCAAGTAATTGGGCCTATTGTACTTCCCGATCATCTTAATTCAGAGGTGTATCTGAACTTTCTTCAAAATGAGCTCATGGATATAATACCATTGGATGTGCGCCAGCAGTTTCAAGAAAATATGATTTTTCAACATGATGGCGCCCCTGCACATTTTCGACGCAATGTTCGAAATTGGTTGAATGTCAATTTTCCAGACAGGTGGTTAGGCCGAGGAGATCCTATAGCATGGCCGCCACGCTCACCTGACCTAAATCCATTGGATTTCTATTTTTGGGTTCATTAAAAGACCTAGTTTACTCGACTAAAGTAAATACTCAAGAAGATTTACTTCAAAGAATCCATCAGGCTGCAAGTGAAATAAGAAGAAAAAGGCTTTCCACTTTTCGGGCTACGCAATCATTAGTTCGTCGAGCGAGACTCTGTATCCCACAAAATGGGAATTTATTTGAACACTTATTTTAAAGCTAGTTTTTTAAGTATATCCAACTGTATGTCTTCTTTTTTAAGCAAATTTCAATTTCGTTCGTAGAAAAAATTGATTTCCTTTGTTTTTGCCTAAATGTTAGCTATGTTGCAATAGAAATATGTATTTATGTATTATTCACCAATTAATTAATTAGTTTTTTCGATGCCATGGCTAATTATTCAACAATTCGTTTAAATTCGCAGTACCTTTCCTATCATATGACAAATTCTTTAGTTTGATTTTATTCAAAAATGGCACAATTTATCGATATTCAATAAGAGTACCTTTTTTATGTAGAGAACCCTAAAATTTCAAATTCTAAAATTGAATTTCAAAAATGGAATCACACAAAAATTTGGGGGCTAAAATAACCCGACTCCGTCCCTGTTACATACGCTTCCAAACAAAACTGTCCAAAATTGTTAATATTTTTAAATCCAGCATAAAAAACTAGGCTAGAATGCCAAATTTTATGTCTTTATCTCAACATGTTTCGGAAATATTAAGGAAAAACCATCTTCAGGGGAGCCCCTCTAAAAGACCGTAGCGCCCTTAGGGGACGTTTGTTGACCTATGTTTATATAAACTTTTCTTCCTATTTTAAGCTCTAGAAAGCGCTGGTAGAATATTTTTTCGGGACACCCTGCATATAAGTATATAACTATGTCTAAAATCAACTATGTTAGTAACTGACCTTCGTGCGCGCCGATCTTAAGTAGTCTTTTCAGCGTAAGATAGTAAATGGATAACTTAGCTTACATCTTCTTCTCAAATCACCTGATAAATTGGCATTCGTCTTATTAACGGTTTCCGTTACTCAGCTTCAACCGCTCAAAACTCTCACTATCATGAACTATAAGTTATAGTCGAAATGTCCGCTCCATTTCCGGTCTATCCTGGTGATAATACTAACTGACATCGTGATTAACCAATTTCATCGTGACCGACTTAGTTAATTAATTCATGTATTTGACTAATTAGGTAAGTACCTTTCGCTAACAAATATATAGCAATAACGGCCAACTTATTACAATCGAGAGCTTCTGGAATACCTTGAACGTCAGGGCTTGATTAGCGACAGGCAGTATGGTTTCTGACACCAGCGATCCAAGGCCAGACCTCTTAGTCTACGTCATGTAACTGTGGAGTAAATTAATCCGGTCTTATGGTGAGGCTCATGTCGTTGCTCTTGATATCATGAAAGCATTCAATCAGCTTTTGCATGCTGTCCTCTTAAAAAAAACTTCCATCCTATAGCCTCCCAGAGAAGCTTTGGAGATGGGTGGCTGACTTCCTCTCTGGCCATAAGATAACCATCGTAATTGACGGGTTCTCCTCTTCAACCCACAATGTCAACACGGGCGTGCCTCAGGATTCCGTCTTTTCTTCGACATTGTTCCTCTTACGTATCAACAACCTGATCTCCTGTACAGTAAATCCGTACCACATCGTTGCTAATGGCAGCACGCTACATGGAGGAATTCAGAGTAACAAGTCGATCTCCGCCCCTAAACTGGAGAAAAAAGACTAGTAGCGACTTCCACTTTGCTGAAAGACCTGAATGGTTTCATTGCTTGGGGACGCAACAATCTGGTACAGTTTATGGCTTCCAAAACACAGTACCGTACCTTAACTAACAAGAAGCGCTCTAGCGCTCATCCGGCTTCGATGGATGACCGAGTTCTACTAAGGAGCCGCTTATTTCGGCTGGTCGCAGTCCAGATCATTGAGGACACGCTATGTCAATGAGATTTGCTCTTCAGAGTTCTCCCCCATGATGCCGCCGCGCGATAAGCCTGCCGCTTGACCTCGGCCTCCCATCCCAACCGTGGCAAATTTCGTACTTCCAGAACTGGCCGATACGACCGCTCGGTTGTCCTTGGAGTATCGAGATTGTGAACGAATCCGCCCGAGGAGGCTTTTTCCAGATGTAATAACTTTCGGCAGTTGAAAAATCGGTTAACAAAGCTCCTCATAGCAGCCGCGGTACCCTGGTATTTAGGCTTCTGCCCACGCAGCTGCTTCGGAACAAAAAAAAAACAGATGTGAAAAGCTCAATGAGGCGATTTCTCCAGTTAGTAGTAAAAAATGTTTTCTCATGTGATTAATACACTTGGTCGCCTGAGTGATTCATAATGCAAAATTGCATCGGTAATGAATTGAAAAATAACATCCGTAGAAAACAAAGAAGTTAAGATAGCAAGATCGCTGCACTAAAAATTGCTAACACAACGACGTAGACTCTAAATTAATCATGGAACACGTCCATATGTTGATATTACGACATTATATTTAACCGTTGAACTTAATTCAGGTCTCTGTTTTATTGCATAGATAATTATATGCCGTATTATAAGTGGTGTTACCTTGAGAAAAATTATTTATGCGGGACGAGGGAGAAATGCAACAACAGTTTTGCTTCCCACGTCTGAAGAGAAAAATTTCAAAATTGAGATACTATGGTTTTTGGATATATCAGATAGACCAGTTTCGGATCTAGAAAATATTTTGTATGAGCGTCCATGTAAATATATATTTGAAATTTTTTTGAGGGATTCGGTAGGTGGACGGGTTTATGACTAGGAAGATGCTCATCTCGAGGTGGGGGTATTGGCGACTGGAAATTGAAGAACGGAAGTGGAGGTCGTCTGTGAATTGAAAAAAACGTTCCAATTTATTTTAACTAGTGGGTCTGACGGAATTCCTACTAAGATCATAAAAAAAATTAAGTTTTCCTGTTATCCAAAAACATATTACGTATATAATAAACAAATCTCTAGACGGTGGATATTTTCCGAACGTACGGAAAGACTCGCTTATCATTCCACTCCCAAAAATGGCTTCCCCCAAATGTCACACTTATCTACGGCCAATCAGTTTACTTCCTGTTTTATCGAAATTACTTGCGAATATTATGTTGTTTCAATTTAATATATATACAATTATCAATAGTCTACTGCTAGACAGCCCTTCTATCGATACATGATGATATCATCGCTAATTTTGATACAGATTATGCTACACTTTTATTGCATCTTTATTTTTCAAAAGCCTTCGATACAATTAATCACGAACTCCTATTATCAAAATTGCATTATTCGACCAGAGTGGTTCAAAATTGCAAAACAATGCCTACGCCGACGATACCCGCATGTATCTACCATTTCAACAAATTTTTCAAGAAAGATTTATGTGAAAGACTAGTTATTTCCAAAATTCCTTATTGTATGACATTAAATCATCCATACCCAGACCAAAATACAGCAAAACGTTTGCATAAAATCCAACAAAATGTTGTCGTTTGATAAACAATCTAACAAGATATGATCAGATATCAGGCTATATAAGAGTTACATTGGAGAACGCTACTCTTAGCGACACTTCACCTCTTTCGTACTTTCGTAAGAAATAAAGCCCATTTATTTTTATTATTGTTGCTATGTGTTGACTAGGTGTTAAAGACCTATTCAAAATTTATTCCCTACAATTGTACATAAAACAATCCTCAATGAGAAACCTTTATACTTGTACAGAATCACTTCGTCATAATACTGGGTATTTTGAACGTTGAGTCATTTATTTCAACTGCTAGGACTCGCGAAAAGGAGTTGATATATCAAAAATCACCTATATAAAAGTTGCATAATAAAAGAAATAGTAAAAGGTTGAAATTTTTTAAAAATTAGAATGTCATTACACAGATATTTTAATATTCTCGACCACTGCCGTGTAAAGTCCTGGCGTTATTGGCTTACTAGTCTTATCGTTTATCTAAACTTGTAAAATTTTTTGTGTTATTACTAAAGACCGGATTTTAAGCAATTTTGCTTATACGCCAATTTGTAAGCAGTATATAAGTAATGCCGTTTTAAGTACAAAGTAAATAAAAAAAACTATTAGTTTTTCAAAAAAAAGTGCTTTTTTTGCTTTTTTTCTTAATTTCAAGCTTATTTTCTAAATTTGCGCTTATTTTGAACTTTTTTCTTTAAATATCTTATTTTTTTCTACCTATTCAAAGGCTTAACCAAAAGTGCTCCTCAAACTGGGACGGACGCGACGCGACACGTCAGAGATATGGAGTGGGGGAGAATAACTATTTCGATGCGCGAACGAACTAATCATAAATTTCGCCATTTTCTAGTAAAAACTTGTCTGGGAGTGTTAAAAAGTAGTCGTTTTGTATAGAAAATTTGTTTACTGTGAGCTTACGGAAGAGCGTCAAAAAGTATCTTTTTAGTTCTTTAATGCTGGTTTTAGTAGAAATACATGTAGGAATTTACAGAATGTCTCGTTGATTCGAACCGAAGTCACTAAAGTACACAAAGTTTTATCACTTCACATTGTTAAAAATTTCATTAAGAACAGAGTTGCCTAGAAAATGGCGGTCCCTTGAAATGATGCACACTCTTCGAAACTCATTCTCCCTTCTCCATTTCTCTGGTGAAACCCCGATCAGTGTTTGTGTGTTCGTGCAAATCTAAAAATAGATGTGCGATACGCAATTCTAGGCTGCTAGTAGGGTGCTCATGGTTAAGATATTTTAAATAAATAACAGATCGTATACCGTGTCACCGATCCTCCAAGTACAAGTGAATAATTAAATAATTTTTTGTGGTGACCTAATACTGTGCGTAAATAATCAAAGATGTCAAAAGTAAATTATACTAACCTCAAGGTCTGGATCAAGGATAACCCGGAATTAAAAATTGAAAATGGAAAAGTATTTTGTCAAGCTTGCATAAAAACGGTAAGTTTTTCATAACATTAGGTATACCGGATGATTATTGATTATGATTAGTCCTAGAGCACATAGAAAATCCCATATTAATCCTACCTACCAAACTTGAATGCATTCTGCTTAGTGTTGTAAAATGTTCGAGAATTTTTTTCGAGAACGTTCCTCGAGCACGAACGAAAATTTTCAGTACATACGAGTATAAATGAAGAAAAATAAAACAAAGGAAACATATTAGGAAAATATCTGAAATCAAAAAAGTCTGCGCTCTAATTGTGCTCTATTTATTAAGTTAAAAATAATATCAATCCACTTATCTCTTAAAACACTTATGCAATCTCTTAAAATTCAAAGCATAAAATAAACCGATCTGTAAATCCCCGAAAACCAACACTGTCAGATGTCATTGGTGTCAACGATCGACGACAGCCAACCTAATGCGAGGCGATCCGGTGTTGGAACGTCTCGTTGCTAAAGGACCGTTCATACCTAATGTTAACGCTAATGCTATGGGAACGTTAAAATTCTTGGGGTTCGGATTTATGCTCTTGAAAATAAATGTCACAAATAAAGTCGCGAACGATCTCTGAGAATAAATGGGAATGTTCCATTGCTCGCAACACTAATTCTGCTAAGCTGTTTTTGTAAAAAATATATTGTTAATCTAACCAATGTCAAAGGTAAGCTGTCATTGATTTCGATAGTTACTAGTAGCTGCATTCATAAATTAATGATACTCAATTAAAAAAATAATTGCAGTTCAGCCACATTTTGCGAATAGTACAAAAATAGCTGAACTCATGCACACTTTTTATTTATTTGTGCATATTTGTGCATTTGTACAATCATGTTTTTTCTATTTAGACTTTATTTTAGGTAGGTCAAAATTGATTTTAAAAAAAAATATGAATGAGCCCATGTAATCACTAATCAGTTTGGCAGGTATTCTAATCTAACAAAATAAATAATCCAATACTTTAAAAAATTTCATGAGATGAGATTTCCTGTATGTCCTAGGACGATGCATCAGCCATTAATTTTTATGCAGGCATCAAGTAAAAACTACGTCATTTATTGTAGATTGTGTGTGTTAAAAAGTACGACGTAGTTCAACACCTGAAAACGAAAGTACACTCGGAACAAATGAAGAAGTATAAAGTTGATAAGCTTAAACAACTAACAATTGGTTCTTCCATGGCATCTGCTTCGGGCCGTAGTGAACAACAAGAATTTAATCAGGATCTCTGCAATGCCATGTTAAAATCAAATATTCCTTTAAACAAGTTGAAAAACACTCACTTTAAAGAATTTTTGGAAAAACACTGCAAACGAAATATACCAGATGAAAGTACTTTACGCAAAAACTATATTTATCCTGTATATCGCGATACAATTCAACAAATTAGAACAATAATTGGAAGCAATTATATATGGTTTACTGTTGATGAAACTACAGACAGTTGTGGCGGTATATTGCAAACTTAATGATAGGCGTTTTGTGCCACGAGGTTTCTACAAAGGGATATTTAATTAGTTCAAAAGAATTGAGCACAACAAACAGTAACACTGTATCAAAATTTGTACATGAAGGGTTAGCAAACTTCTTTTTGCCAGAAGCTGTACCAAGTGAAAAAGTACTACTTATGCTCTCAGATGCAGCTTCTTACATGGTTAAGGCGTCCACAAACTTGACAGTTTTTTACGGCAACTTAATTCACTGCACCTGTTTAGCTCATGGGATCAATCGTATTGCCGAAACCATACGCTTACAATTTCCGTTAGTAAATAAGTTGATCAGCAATGGCAAAAAAATATTTGTTAAAGCGCCTTTGAGAGTACAAATGTTTAGAGAACATTGTCCAAATATTCCACTGCCTCCAGAACCAGTGTTAACCAGATGGGGAACATGGCTTGACGCCGCTATATATTATGCAGACCATTTCCAAAATTTTAAAAATTTTATTTTTGAATTTTCCGAAAGCACAAGTAAATCAGTACAAGAGTGTCAGATCGTTCTTAACAATAGAGAGCTCCAAAACAATTTGGCTTTTATCAAAACCAACTTCAGTTGCATTAGCAAAACTATTAAATCATTGGAAAAGCAACAAGTTCCTTTGGTTGATTCAGTTGCTTTAATAGAGGATTTCAAAAACACTATTAATACTGTTCCAGGAAAAATTGGCGGCTTAATTAAAAATAGAATCAGAGAGATTTTTGAAAAAAATATTGGATTTCAGAAACTGGTTCAAATATCGTCAGTTTTAGGTGGCGAAAATGTTCCAGAATTAAATATGTATCCAGATATTATTTCAAAGTTTAAATACGCTCCTATTACAAGTGTAGACGTGGAAAGGAGCTTTTCAAAGTATAAATATATCTTAGACGATAAAAGGTATAATTTGACAGTGGAGCATTTGGAACAGTATTTAATAATAAGCTGTTTTCAGAACGATTAAATTATATTTATATTTATTTATCTTATATTTATCTTAAGCTGTTAAAAAGTGTTTAAAGTTTTATTTCTACTGTTTTGAAGTGTTTATTTTGTTTTATTTGTGAATTAAATACATACAAAAATATATTTTGCATTATTTTAAGATCCACTTATATTTGCTTTTTTTACAAAATGTGATGCTTTTTTTTTAAAATATGAAGCTTTTTTAAGCACTTTTTTTTGATAATTTTGTGCTTATAAATCCGGTCTTTAGTTATTACCTATATGGTTTTCAGTACGAGTCTTTGGTTCGATCAGTTGTATCAGTCTTTTAATAGTACGTATACTTTCATTTATCTGATTATTTTGTGCGAAAAATAGCCCATGCTTACGAAAACAATGAACTAGTGGAGAATTAACATACGGAGAGTGCCAACAAAATGCAGCCGCAGCATGCAGGTTGTATGCGGAAGATAAGAGGAAAAGAAATCATCCGGCCCCACGGATGTTTGTAAATTTGAAATGGTCGAAGACGACCCAACAATGAGTACTAGAGCCATAGCAGCTCATGTCGAAACTTCTCATAGTAAAGTGTGGAACATAATACGACAACAGCAGTATTATTCTTATAATTATGAACGGATATAAGCGTTTCAACTTGAAGATCATCCTAGAAGAGTTGCATTATGCCAGTGGCTTTCAGAACACGTCGGCAGAAATGAAGATCTTACGAAATTAATTTTGTATACAGATGAAGCCACATTTACACGAGATTGAGTGCACACTTTCCACAACAATCATGTCTGTGCAGTAGAAAATCCGCATGCTGTATGTAATAAGATCTTCCGAGACATTATTTTCCTCATTGGTGACCCTGGCCATGATTTTCAAGGTCAGTCTTTAATTGAACCGTATACGACTACTGATTTTCAAGTTACATCACCCTATCTAAGTATGACCTTGACCTTGACCTTGACCTCCTAAACTCAAAATTTGAGAATGGTCAAGAAGGTATTTGAACGTAAAGTTTTCCGCAATTGGTGATGCGTATTCGCAGCCAAATCTATCCTAGATGTTATGTTGCGGGATTTTGGGCAATAAAAAATTGAAATTACCAGGTATATGTGTATCCATTTTTGAGTGCGTTGGAAAATTTGTTGTACAAGAATGAAATAGCGGAATCGACCTCTTCCGAGGTAGGTAGTAAGCTGTGTGCCGAATGATGCTTCGGAATTCGAGTGCCACAAGTAAATAATTTCAACGCCAAATATCTGGATTTGCCTTGAAGTGTTCATATCTTGATATAGTTGGAAATACTGTTTATATTAAATTGCAAATGATTGACAATATTATTTCAGTTTCTTGAATCCTAATCCCTAACACAGGAACCACTATTTGAATCACAGCGAATGCACTAAGATATTCAATCCCTGGACTTGACTTGACCTCCCTTACAATTACATAAAAAATCTGTCTCCTGGCGCCTAAGTTTGCTTGTGTGAGTTCACACAAGTGGAACAAGTGATATGATGCTAAAAAAAATGGTTAATATGTCAAACTGATTTGCTGTCTCACACCAAGTAGGCTATGGATTGTAGACTAGCCACCGTGTTCGCCAGACCTAGCTCGCCGTAATTTCATACAAAAAAACAAAAAAAAAAAAATACAAACCAAATGTAGCCTCATTGCAAGTGGATTAGGACACGTTACAATACTTGCTCAAAAAGTTTTTTTTGGAAAATGAGCAGGAGACACTGAAACGATCGATTTTTATTATTTTCGTTTATTGTCCATAGCTCCGCCGCCACTGGATCGATTTTCTAAGCTTACAATGGTTCCCGTTTTTGGCATAGCAGTAGAGAGTTATACAGGGGCCAATGATTAGCGGACAGACAGACAAACCGACGGAAATGGGTAACATGGTTTTTCATTAAGTACATGTCATATAACATCCAAAACAAAAATAAAATCAGTATATCTCAATTTCGTAATTTGGCAGAACTTAAAATCCACTCAAACGTTTTCATGAGTATACTAAGCCTTTACCGAGTAAGCACATCTACAAAAATTCTTATTCAAAATATCAAAATATATCTTACCTGTGATACAAAACAATTCATTCATTTTCTAGTTTTATTCCTTATTTCGCTGTTTCTGTTTCTTTATTCCTTCTTCAACCTGACAGCTGCAGTATTAGTATTTTTGTACGATAAAAAGGCTGTTGACAATTTTATACCTATTTTCACTTATTTGCTCTTGATGCCAGTCGCCCATTCACTTTGCAGAAAACAATCGGCTCTTTTCTAGGTAAGCTCCGATCTATCTGGGCAAGTTCACATATTTCCAGAATAGGATCGAAGTACAGGGTGCGGCAGAGAGGACGGACGTTTTTGGGATGGGTGGTACTCTCCGCCTCCGTCTACGAGAGAGGTGGGGAGGATGCCGTTTGACTCGTGAGATCCTAGCATTATTTTACCAGTTGTCGTTATGGAGCCTTGGACGGTGGAGCACCGCGTTTTCGTCTATGATTGTTTCGTCCGAAATAATGAGTCATTCATCGTCGTACAGCGTAAGTTTCGTCGCCACTTCAACATTCATCGGAATAGAGCTGTTCTCTCTCGAAACACCATCCTTCGTTGGGCTGTATCGCAAACTTGCGTCATTGGCTCTTACTTCTTCGAAAACGGTAATAGTCGTGATGTTACCGTGAACTCAGAGCGCTACGTGGACATGATCACCAACTTCTTTCTCCCTGAATTACGACGGCGACGTGTTCCAATCCGACGTGTGTGGTTCCAGCAGAATGGGGCGACCGCCCACACAGCCCGAGCATCCATGGACGTTATTCGCCCTCTCTTCCCTAGTCGCCTTATTTCCAGGTTTGGCGATGTTCATTGGCCTCCTCGGTCCCCAGATTTATCCATATGCGATTTTTTCTTATGGGGACACCTCAAGGCTAGAGTATACGCGAACAAGCCCCGAACTCTGGACGAATTGCAGCGCGAAATTCGCGTGGAAGTCGCCCAAGTTGAGAGAGCGATATTGGAGAGAGTCTACGCGAACTTCCAAGAACGCCCCCTGTACTGCATCAACGATTTCGGCCACCACATGCCTGATGTGATTTTCTACACTTGACTGACTCAAATGCTATTTCCTTGTGAACCTGATTCCATCAATAAATTTGTTTTCGAGTAAAAATTAACTATTTTATGATGTTTTTAAAACCGTCCATCCTTTCTGCCACACCCTGTACAAATAAAAAATCATGTTTGAATACATTTATTATGACTATTTGATGTAAGGCCCAAGTTAGAAAGTTAACAGGTGGTGTTTGACTATGCGTGCATCGAAACAAGGATGTATGCTTATCCCAAGGGATCAGAGTAAGGGTTTTTATTACAATAAAGGACAAAGTCAAAAATTGGCGTTTTCTGCCCCATCTTGAAACGAAGGTAACCTAGTGAAAACTATGGCGATGCCAGTGTGTAGCAGCATATACGCCCGCAAGAAACGTTCTGCAACATGTTGCGGCTCAAGCACTGACGACAAACATGCGGCGACGTGTGCTGCATGTGCTGCAGCGCGCTGCAGACTGTTCATATTTCTGAGGAACTGAGCATGCTCCCGGCACATGTGCCCCACAAGGTGCGTTTCCACTTGGACAAGCTGCGCAACATATGCTTGCAACTTGCTTAAGGGTAAACATACTTTAAATAGAACCTCAGATGTCTGGTAAATGACTTTACTGACGTTTCTACTACCATGACCAGCTTATTTAAAACACAATTAGGGTAGGGTGCCCCAAGTCTGCGCACTTAAGGTTTGATAAGCCGTAGAATCGTGAATCAATAACCTATTGTAATAATCTTAATTTCTATTTAGGCTCACATTAATGTACTTTGTTAATTTAAGTTTTATTCAAACATCTGATAACAATTTTGTTAGTAATTAAAAAAAAAGACAAAGATGTAAATGCGCAGTCTTACCACTACGGGTCCCTGGATATTGCGCATTCAGATCGTTAAGATTGCGCATAGATAACAAAAACTTAAAAGTAGGAACTAAAACAGAATAAGGTATCTATAAATCGCACTTAAACTGTCCAATGCCTACGTATAGTAGGCCGTACATTTCTCATGCCACCATTCAGAACAAACAGAACAACCGATCCAATCCTCTGTAATCGGCTCTTTATACTCCTCATTGCAGCCACCGCATGCCCATTTCTTTTTTTTAGGATATTTAGAAGGCTTTCTGCAAACTTTTTTCATTTTTTTCTCAGGAGTTTTCTTCAACTGATTCTCTACTAATAGCTGTTCTTTATATGAAGAACCACTAAGTATTTCAGATTTCTTATGTTTTCGCTTGTTTGCGGTCTTTCTTATACCTCATTTTGGTATAGGGCAAATATCTTGGAGTTTCACTTTGATTGCGGCCGATTCATTGCTGCAAGATGGTACCTGTGCAGGAACTTGGAAGATACCACCATTTTTTTCAGCTGGAGGACCGTCGAAGTTTTTCTTTTGCCCTGACTCAGAACTCAGAACTGGTTCGGCTGGAGCTTCTGTTACTAGAGAAACATTCTCAATTGCTGTAAAAGCGTTCCTTGGAGTTGATGGTTTTTTTGGCTCCTTGTTGAAAACAGAAGCACGAGGCTCATTATCCATAACTGGTTCTCTCTGTTCATGGGGTGTTGCTTCTTGAGGATTCTCCTGTTGTGATTCTGAACATTGGTTATCATCCATTTCTCTTTCGGTCACAGCACTAGGAAGAAAATCTGCATCTGTGAAGATATCTGGATTGTATGGGTAGATTCCGGACACCTTGAAACATTCAGCAGCACAACCAACTGTAGCTGCTTTATTAAACGCTGGAGCGAATAAAGACGTCATCTGAAAAGCAGTTATAGCTCTGCCAGGGTGGTTTCTCATCCATTTTTCACATTCGCTCGCAAAATAAGTCTTCAACGCACTATGAAAACCTTTGTCTAGTGGTTGCATCTTGTGGCTGCTGTGTGGAGGTATGGTTAGAGCTATTATGTTATTCGCTCGACAAAAGTCTACAGCCCTTATTGTACAATGCGACACATGATTGTCAAGAACCAGAAGGATAGGGTGTTCTTTAGTTGGTCTTGTGTGATCTTTAAAGTGACCTAGCCAGTTTAAAAAAAGTTCACTATTAATATAACTTGTGTCTGAGACCATTCCAATAGACGCTGGTGGTGCGCCATCCAGCAATTCTGCTTTCATCCTTTTGCGACCGAATATGAAAGCGGGAGGAATGAAGTGTCCAGATGCACTCATAGCATTCACTACGGTTACGTTCGTTCCTCTTTCAGCGCTAGAAATCTTATTAACAGCGCGCTTTCCTTTTTTTGATATGACCCTTGGAGGATTGTTGGGTACGGTAGACAGACCAGTTTCATCCATATTATAAATGGAAGTTGGAGGAAACTTATACTTGTCCATCAATTCTGCTAGATTTTTGTAGAACCTTTCACATTGTGGCTTATTAAATCCCATCGCCCTAGCAATACTTGTGGAAGTTGGACGTCTTAGTGAAAGATCTGGGTGCCGACTGAGAAATCCACGAAGCCAGTGTTTGCCTGCCATTTTCTTTTCGGCATTGAAACGATGAGGAATATTATTTTTCACCACAAATTCGTAAGCAGCAATCCTCAAATTCTTAGGAGTCATCCCTTGAAACATATTGTCAAGATCTTCCAAATAATTACAAAATTCCTGTTCAATTTCGGGAGAAAGAGTTGCATCATATCTACCAAGCTTTTTTGCAGCTTCTTTTCTCTTCAGGCGATACCGCAAAGTACTTTCTTTCATCCCGTACGACGATGCTACTTTTCTTTTGCTTTCACCATTTTCTATTCGTCTTCTAGCTTCCTCTAAAACATATTGAGGGCACAGCGAACGTTCCGACGACATTTTTCTTTGATTAGGCATTCTGAAAATGAATATTTAAGGTTGTTATATCAAATTAAAAGTTATGGTAGGGTAAGTCTGCGCGCGTAGTGTTACGGACCGTGACTCTGCGCAGTCTTAGGGAATAGCCCAATATACAATTATGTGACTCCTAACGCCATCTATTGAAAATATCAAAAATTATATCGCTCGCCGGCTGTATAGGTTAAATCACGCAAACGAAAACACTGGTCAAATATTTGATAGTACTTCAGGTTTTCATGTAATTACAGTTTGAAATTGAGAAACAATAACATCAGAATCGATATTTAACTTCAAACTTACCTTGCGACTAGGTTTTGATAGGTTTTTGGTTTGTTTTTTCTACAGCGCACTCACTCACAGCAACGGCCCAGAACACGAGAGAAGTTAGTCGACAATGTCATTTTGATTTCGAAATATGGGAGCTGCGCAATCTTACCTCCTGCGCAAAGTTAGGGCACCCTACCCTATTTAGAAAAATACGAAATAGTTCTCATGTGTTCCTTAATCAGTTTCTCTGACAATTGAAATGCGGGTCTGGAACAAAATAAATAGTGGTATGAAACAAAAAAAAAACAAGATGGTGCTACATTTCTCAGAGGATCAAATACGCCGTCACAATAAGATCAGCTAGGGTAATTTTCATCATTTTATTATTATATACTATATTAAACTACATAAAAGTAGCATACTGTAAATGTATTTACTTCAGGATGGTCGATTACACAGTGCTCATCAGAAAGGTCCATCTGCTTTACACTTCTGTCAATAACTTTACTGCTTTTTCATTCTTATTTTATCTTCAGTTTAGTCCTTCATGATTTTTTTTTTCTGAAAAAATCTGTATTTTTGAGCCCACACAGTGAGGCCTGCCAATCTGCTGATCGCTTTGCAAGCACCAATCTAACCTAAAAGGACATATTATGTATTTTGGACATTATAGTCGTATGACATGTATATCACCATATAAAACCATTTCGTTCATTTTCGTCGGTCTGTCTGTGGGCTAGTCTTGTAACCGCCTATAGCTTGAAAAGTACCGCTCGGTTTTTTATTTTAAGTCAATGTTGCTACAATATCAAGGACGCAAAGGCTAGTTTTGAAAATCGGTCCGCTGGCAGAGACCGAAAAGAAAAAAAAATTAATCGCTCAAACATTATTTTTTCACGTTTCAGACAAACAAATTGACAACAAACAGGCTCTTTGTTTCTAACGCTGTTTCCATTTTCTGTTCGTTTTTCACACAAATGTTCACAGTGGACTGAATTGTACACCTAATTGCATCCTGTATCCATCCTAAAGTCGGTGAAACTTCTAACGATGTACAGTTCGGAGACTGTGTCACTAAAATTTTGATGCACATAAGTTGCAACTGTAGGCATAACATGCATCTAGATCCAACACCTCTACCAAAGTTGGCTAGCCTAAACATTCATGTTTGTATAACAACGATAAAATATTACAATAAAAGTACCTTTTCGGTATTTCCTCTTGTATCGTTGTCTACACTTCCCAACCCGAAGACTGTCTCACAGATTGTGATGCATAGAATATGCAACTAAAATTGTACATGAAGTTGCACCACACTGTGTGCCTACAATCAGTCACACTGGGTATCATAAGCTGGTGTGATAATCGTTGTCCAGAAAAGCAATTCTCTATAGCGGCATTCCATTGCTTGGGTTCGAAGACTGTGTCTCACGGAGTATGGTACCAAGAAGCTGTAACAGATCATACATCCAGTGACAGCGTTCTCGGTGTCAAAATCAGTGAGACTGAACAGATGAACGTCAATCTATATTCTAATACTTCCTCATATATAGTTTTATCTGTCTCTGTGCCTCACAGAATGTGGTTCCCCAAAGTGGTAACTAGGATTATTCATGTAGTTGCACAATCCTGGGTCGGTGAAGCTGGATATCATGCGCCAAATGTTTTCTTTCTAGCAATTTAACTTTGTTCTCCTCTGGTTTGAAGACTGTATCTCACAGCTTCTACTATGCAGAAAGTTTAAACAAGTCAAATACCTAGTTACAACATTCTGAAATGGAAGAGTCGGTTGGACTAGGTATAACAGCAATGGAAGATCACAGAAGAAACATATTTGTAACTATTTAGTATCATCTATATTTCATAATTCAAAGACTGTGCCTCACAGAATGTGGTACCCAAAAGTGGTAACTAAAATGATCCATATAGTTGCGCCACTCAGTGTACCAAAACTCGGTAAGACTACATACCGACCAGCGTTGTCCAGAAAAAGTTCTTTTCGTCCTTCATGTCGTTAACTATCTCACAGAATATGATACACACAAATGTCAGCTAGGTTTATATATCAACATTCTGAGAACCAAAAGTCGGTGAATTTAAATATTCCTGTGTTAATATGATAATGGATTACTAAAGTCATACAAAGTTTCGATATTTTCTCTTTTATAGTCACCTACATTTTTCATTTCGGAGACAGCGTCACTCAGATTCTTGTGCACAGAAGGTGCAACTTAAGAATGTCAATCAATTCATTTGATGAACTAAATGCGACACACTTTCGGGAAAGTGTTCTGTGGGCTGCTTTGAAGCTGTGGGCAGACAAGCATTTCGGCCGCAGGCCATGGACATTTCAACAAGACTAGGCACCGTCTCACACGGCAGGGATGAACCAAGAATGGAAGAAAGACAATGTTCAGAACATTATTCCGGCCACGCAATGGCTCCCGAATTCACCCCAAGCGAATCCAATATATTATTCTATCTGGACCATTTTGGATAGCAATGTTCGAGCTAAGAAATACAGCAGCCTCGAGACACTGAATAAAGCCATTGTCCGTTAGTGGGCAAAAATATCGTCAAGTACAAGCAGCTTCTGATTCGTTTTGGACCATCACAATGCTAGGCAAAAGGTGGTCATATTGAGCCAAAGTGAATCATTTCTGCATATTCGAATATTTTCATACATTCTGTACTTTCGAATAAATAAAAATCATTTTCCAAACCGAATTCATGACATTTTGAGTGCCGGACAGTGTAGAGCCCTGGGCCGTGCGGCGTAGGGCAGTCTGGCGGAATTTGCTCGCCGCGCGGCATTTGCGCCATACGGCGCGCGCTCCATATTGCGAAAAGACTCATCTACTTCCATAGCCCAACGCCGCATCAGGTGCACGCCGTATGGTGGACGCTGGATCGTGTGAAAAGTGCGTTAGTCGATTCGACCTGGGTTCGAAATCTGTGTGGCAGCTATGAAGAAAAACCAAATTAATTGTCAAATTTTCTCTTATATCTTATCTACATTTCTCGAGTGGAAGACCTCATCTCACAAATTCCCGTGCACAGAAGTTGCAGCACAAGTCATTTATCTAAGCTACAAAAATCCGTACATGAAAATAGGCTAGACCGAACATGAAAGAGTTCCAAAGAAACAGATATTAATATTATCTCTTCTATTGTTATCTACATTTATCAATTCAGACTCAACCTTACACATTATAGACCTTTTCGACATTTTCTCTTCTACCTTATGATGTATCGACTCTGCAATTTGCAGACTGCATTCCACATATTCTGGTGCATAAAAGTTGCAATTCATGTCAGGTATGTGAGTTACAATTTCAAAATGGTTGAGATCGAACATGGCAAATTCTCACATAAACAGATGTCAATATATTTCTCTTTTAACTTATGTAAAATTCCCAAGTCCGAGACTGTATTTCATAGAGTAAGAGCCCGCGACGGTCAGACCTTCTTTATTTCATAGGACCTGAAAGTTTCTCTGCGCATGTCCCCTACAGAGGTAAAAACAATCAGCGACTATGGAATTTGGATGGTGGTTACTTTGGCAGGTAATAAAGGTGTCTAAAATAGTATATCAAATTCGTTAAAGCATAGAGCCCAGTTTTTTTATATATCTTTCAGAATGGTATCAGAGATGGCGTCATCAATTTCCAGATAGTTAGTACAGTTTCAACTCCCTGCCAGACACTCAGAAACTTTAACAAATTATAAAATTAAACTTTCGTCATAGTATAAAAGCTGATATTCATATGTTACTTGGGGGACTATCAAAAGATGTTATCCCAGTACCAGGCAGTTTTAATGGTATTTACATTGTGCCTGACACATTGCAAGTCTGCCGTAGCTGCGAACGCAACGCACTATATAGTTCGAGTATATTCAAGTGGATGTGTGTGAGATTATGAGTTTGGTCAATAGCGATCTTTGACTGTGCTGAATCTCGTTTGAACTATATTATACAATATTATGCATAATTGTATTAACTTGGTTAAATTGTTACAGAAACTGACAGAGAAGGCGATATTTTCAATGAGTAGTGGCGTAGATAATAAAGGTAAAGAGGACAAAGGTGAAAATCATCAAATATTTTTCTATATCCAATAAGGCCTTTTTACTCTATAATAGAATAATATTAGTTACTATATATAACACAGCTATGAACATAATAAAACTATTTTTTCTCTAGGTTCCTTACTATAAACAATACTGTTAATGTCAGATTTAGAGGGGGCGAGCTTCCCCTCCTAGACCTCCAAGCCTGCCACACCTGCCAGATGCAGAATCGCCCGGAGGGAGATGAGCATCTTCCTGAACATGAATGCTGTGGTCACCTCTCCCGCCCCCCCCCCCCCCCCCTTAGACAGATCCCTAAATCTGCTCTTGAATACTGTTCACTCTTTCCTCCCTGATTCCCCCCTATAGTAAACAACTGCACTTTTCAAAAAAGATAACAAAAGTCCAAAATATGATGAATCCATTAAAACCATTAAATTTTTTATTGCTTTTTGGACAAAAGGTTCTTTTGGATATTCTTTTGAAAATTGATTCTCTACAACTGCCTAACTTCATATAGTTAATTTCCAACTCATCGAACGAGGAACAACATAATGTAACTCATTTATATTATTTAAGCGTAACATGAAGAAAATTGGAAACGGTATAATTTAAAAAAAAACTGAGAGCTGAAACGCCTAATCGAAATCTAATTGTGCCGCCATGTAGATTGTATTCGTAGACAATGTGGATGTTTGACAAGTTTTGTGTCGGACTAAAGCCAGGAAAAAATAAAAGTTACTTTGGCATAAATCCGGTGAAAAATTCTGCCCTTTTGAAACAACCAAGGTTTGGCAATATCAAAGTATCACGTATAGTACGTTTTTGGAATCAGAATTGCCAATATGGCGTAGGTACATAAGAAAAAATAAAGTTGATGCTGGTAGACAAAAAACAAAACTCGAAACTTTCTAAGCGGCATTTTGTTAACTACCTAAATATGCAGCTTTGTCCTCTGTTAGGCGACTTCGTATCTATTACAGTTTCCGAGATCCCAATGATCATTGTAGAATTTGAAACACAATGTATATAAAAGCAAAAAAATACAGATTAATCACAAAATAATGGAAACTATCCAGCCTACAAACAATGTTGGCAGGGACATTTTAGCTAAGAACGAATTTTGTGGCAAATTAAGGTATTAACGAACACTTGCAAGGTTGTTTGAAATTGCTTGGAGTGTTTTAATATCTAAAAATTGGCAACGATGAGGTTCTGTTTAGGGTAGACTTAAACTAAGACAGGATCGTGTAACAGCTGGTCTGAAATGAATACATAAAATGGACCCGCAGGTCTGGGGGTGGCCGGAAAACGTAAATAATATTTAAACATCTATTTTCCAATAAGACGTTTTGAGCTCCTTCTAAAACTTCGCAGTGGCGTGCCACAAAAAATATTGGAAGGAATGTCATTTTTCCAGTGAAAAAATGGCGTCAAGTAAGTTGACTCCCCATACTACGCTGTTCGTAAAGGATTACGTTTTGCAAAAGTTAGACCTTCTGACAAAAAACTAAGCTAGCTCACCCACTGCCTGCAATTCGTAACCGTCATTCTTTAACACCTACACAATTTTTTTCTAAAATGATCAGGACCGTCCGGAACGTCAAAAAAACGAAATTTGAGTGATTTTTTTTGTTTTTGGCATTTTTCTCCGCCGCCTCTGGACCAATTCATTGTCTTTGACATAACAGTAACAATGTTCGAAAATTTCATCAAAATCTGTAAGGTACTTCTCAAGTTATAGGCGGTTATGATTATCGGACAGACCGACAGACAAACAGACAGACCGACGCAAATGAGTGGCATTGTCTTTCGTGATGTGCATATCATTAGATAACATCCAAAAGAGATAATATTTCATATTCGAAATTTTTCGCGATTACATTATCTCCCCACCAGTAGACGTCGGAAGTAAGAACGCTCAACTTTGACAGCGTGCCATGCAATTTTCAACTGCCTCTTTCACACGAATATTCGTATACCTCGTAGTAACCATGTGTCAATTCCATTGCATCAAATTTCAGCGTACTAATTCAATCCGGTCAAAAAATAAGTAGGGGGAGGCTTTATAAAATACATTGTATATTTAAACAACGATGACATGGTTTCTCGACCTTCCAAGCATATGACACACAGTCTGGCATCATCACAATATAATTCGTAAGTTTGACAGGTACATGCAGTGACGGTGAAAGACTACAGGGGCTTTAGATGAACGCGTATTTTGTTTTTCTGAATATATACAAGATTTTTTTTTCGTACCAAGATATAGTGCGTTTCACCATAAATGCGGAACAAACCGAAATTAGGTGTGGTAAGATTGATGCATGGATTTTGTTATACCGTGAAAGTAACAGTTGCAGTGACGTATCTACGGGAAGGAAGGGGTAATCGGGGTGAGAGTTCCTCCCCCAAAGACCGATAGAACAAGAGAAATACGCTGTAAGTTCAATAATATTTTTTTGTCACAAGGGCAGCTGCACTGATGCTGATACTACTAATCATAATAATCAATTTTTAATAATTCGATTATATGAATTATCGATCTCAACCGGTCTTTGTAAACAGCGTATTAGTACGACGGATGCAAACAGTCGGATGAAGTTCTCACAAAGAAAGACAAGTAGCATTGCGGAAACTTGGATGATAATCAAAAGACAATCGTAGGTATGCCCGCAATAAAGGAACAGGATCAGAAATATTTTGGACAGTCTTTTTAAGGTGATTCAGAAAATTGTTTTTTCCCTCCGGTCAAAAAGCTTTTAGGTTTTTTGGGACATTCTGAACAAACCATTGAGCGATTGCGTCCTGAAATGCTTTGGGGTTTTGTTAATTGATTTTTGAAGAATACAAGTATTTAGCAGCATTGGCAACTTAAAATTTCATTTATTCCGTCATATTGTTTTTCGGGGTCAAAAACATTACATATTTCGAAAACTATCAACTTAAGAGAAAAGCTCTAGAGTACCATTTCTGTTCAAAAAATCTAAACGCCCTTTGAGTGTAAAAAAGAGTAAACTTTGGAATTTGTTAAAAAAAATTGACTTAAACATTTTTGACGAAGATTTGGTCCTGGTTAGGTACTAATAATCATCGAATTTTTCGTGAACTGGTTTTGATGCAATATTGCGTAATTATAACACAACCCACATTTTTGACAAACTCAACATTCGGCCATGGACCGAAGGTTTTGTTAGAAGCGTGCCAATATTAGGTGGACATAAATAAGTCGATTGGACATGATTCACCTCTATTCAGAAACGCTTCGCTTGTCCGTTAGAAGGCATCATAGTTTTCTTTTTAAAACACGTTTTTTCAGATATTTTTGGAACCGATAGTTTGATTTGGATGACATTTGAAGCACATGTATTTTGTTAGGCGTCCTAATGTTTGACATTGACAAAAAAACGAAAAGGTTCGAGAAGGGCGAAAACTACACCCTCGCGTGTCGTCAAAACAGCCCAACTAGCAAAGTAGTGCTATAAGCTTTTGGTAAAAGAATCGTTCAGCCATAAAAGCTCTCTATTGTTGTTGTCTGAACCAAAATGATGGCTTAATGTTGTGTGGAATGCAAATTTGCTTTCTACAACATATTTGCTCTAAAATGAGGTGTTTAAAATATTCTTATGGCATAGTTACACAACACCTTATAGGACAAATTTTTAATTGTTGTATAAACGTTTATACAACCATTTTATACGGCATATTTGCAGGTTAGTCAATATGGTTGTGTTGTGGCATCCATGGTAACGTTTATAAAACAAACCCGAGCCTTGTTGTTTTGCTGTGCAAATTTTTTTAGCCAGCAAATTGCTCCCAACGGAAGCACTTATACAACTGTTGTTTAGTAACTGTTAAAGGCTGTAGATCTGCTATATCTGTTGGTATACAACTTCACCATAACCTAACTTTCTGCTGTCACATTTTTGTTAAAATGCCATAACCAATGTTTTAAGATAAACAACGCATGCAGATTGGTTAAAAAGGTTTTATCAACTGTTCAAACAGAAGATATAGATCCGGTACAAATTCTAGGTAAATCATTCGGCTCTGTTGGTATTTCATTTCAGACACTTCTCAAATTGTTGTATAACACATGCAGGCAACACCAAAATATTCTAATAAACTAAAGACAACATGGACGATGCCATGATACACAACCACCCGCCATATTGGGCAAACATTTATTCCTCTATTTGATAATAAATAATTATGTTTCAGTTCAAAATTACAGATATAAAGTAATAAACATTAGTGTAATTGTGTCTAAATATAGGATTTGTGCAAGATTTAGCGCAGATATGTTCAGTTTTCCATCTTAAAAATCTAGACATACTTTTGATCATTATCAAAATATGAATCAAATGCGAAGCCCGTAGAAATTGGGTAACTACTTTGTACGATAATCACAATAAAATTTGCTGCGCAGTTAATTCAATAGCACTATATCACAGTGTAGAAGTTTATCATATACCTGTGTATGAAATTCACAATGGCCGATATGTAAGTAATCAAGATGACTGTATTGTGTTAGTTATATTATATTCTTCACTTCGTCTATACAATACATAAGAAATAGTTTGGTTGCAATAAAGTAGAATCACGTAACAGAATAGTTATATAGTTGACAAAAACTGAATCTTGCACTGACGCAAATGTCCTCTAGCGGCTGCTTTGTTAATCCGATTTTTGAAATGTCCAAGGTTAGTAAGACAGTTCTGGATGAACGAAGATCGACACGGTTAGGATGGGAGGATAGAGCCAGGCGGGTCTGTCTGGCAGACACATGTGAGAGAGCCCTGAGGAGCAAAGCGTATTGGTGTAGCGGTAGACAAAAACCAAATCGCCGACGGCCTGCCCGTGCGACCGCAGCACCCTTAATATGTGAACAGTACTCTAGGCTAGGTCTTATCTGGTCCTTGTACAGAGTGAGGAAGTCATGTGGAGAAAAATACTCCTTAGCCCTAAACAAATAGCCTAGCTTTTACCCAACAGCTGTCGCTATTGCCGAGATGTATTCGTGCCAGGTCTAGTCTTCGATGATCCGAACTCTGACCAGCCGAAATAAACGGCTCACCCGCGTTGACGTTGTGATCTTAAGCTCTAAGAGCTAATGCTTTTCTGATAAATGAAGAACAGCGGGGCTGGTGACGTTGGCTGGTCGGTCTTAATTTGCCCAGTGAGGGGGTCCACCTTTAATTGGGAATTTTGCGCCGTCATGACCTGCGCCGTGTGACGGCAGCCTCACTTGCTTACCGTCTGTAGCCAGTAGCAAAAGCAAACAGAACCATAGAAAATAGCGCGGACATATACTTAGTTGACCTGTACTATCGTTGCGCAGTGTAGGTGTGGCCAGTCTTATCACATGCTGTGTCAGCACGCCTCCGAAGCAAATTAATAATCAACATGGAAGATCCTATGGTTTTTTAACCATACCGGGTGGCCAGTATATAACTGACTGGCTTAAATTGCGCGTCATTTTTGATACACGCGTTTCAGTAGGTGGCGCCGTAGTAGTTGTTTAAAGCACATGTGTCCAATTCATAATGGAGCGCTACACGATCCCACAACGCGTCCGTATTGTTAAAACGTTTTACTTGAATAATGAGTCGATTGTTGCAACGATTCGGACGCTACCACAAGATTTCGGTCTAAAAAGTGTGCCCAGTGTTAACACCATCTGGCAGTTGGTGCGGAAATTTGTTCAAACAGGTGAACTTGAAGACTTGCCAAGGTCGGACCGTGTTCGAACTGTTCGTATTCCGGAAAATACCGAGAGAGTTCGTGAAAGTGTAGTGGAGCGCCCTGAGACGTCTACCACACATCGTTTTCAGGATCTGGGTATTCGTCGCACGTCATTATGCGGTATTTTAAAAAAAGACTTGCATTTGCGGCCATATAAAATTCAGTTAACCCACCAAGAACTACACCCTAGTGACCATGAAAGTCGCCGACAACACAGTGATGCAATTTCGCAGCTTTATACCCAAAATACCGACATAAATACCGGATATTAAGTAACGGATTTGTTAATAAGCAAAATTGTCGTATCTGGGCATTAGAGAACCTTCGTGTCATCCTTCAACCACCGCTCCATCGAGTCGAGTCAGTTTGGTGAGGTGTTTGATATGGACGTGTCATTGGACCTTACTTCTTTAAAGACTCTGCAGGTAATTCTTTAACTGTCACCGGCGAGCGCTACCATGATATAGTGCAAAATTTCGTGGGGCTCCTCAAATCGAACAATTTAACCTACAAAACATGTTGTTCCAGCTGGATGCAGCTACGGAAACAGTGAATCTCTTGCGAACAATATTTCCGGGACGTTTAATTTCTCGATTTGGTGATGTCAACTGGCTACCAAGGTCACCGGATTTAACGGCTCCGGATGTTTTTTATATGGGGATTTTTGAAAAATAGGGCTTATGCCAACGAACCCAATACTGTAGAACAGCTGAAGAACAATATTACGGAAGCAATTCAAAATATTCCTCCCGAAACCCGAATTCACAATTTTTTTAATGTCACCTCCAGTTCTAAAGCAGTGTCTGAATGTTTATGTTTATACTGTTAAATATAACAAGCCTTCATTGGAAAACTTGAGACAAAGGAGCTTTATTTTCATTTATAAGTTAAGAAGTACAAAATTCCAATCGAAAAAAATATTTTTAAGTGTTTATTGCCTTTTATGAACGGCTAAATAAAACTTGTTCCTACAAATGTTTTTTTGCTTGTTTGATGTTAACCATCTAGCTCAATAATGTATATCTACTACTTTATTCTTATTGAGATAAATCATGTAAGGGGTCATACGAATAAAAGGGAGCATGCCTACACTTGCAAAACTCAAATTAAATGATTTAGTGGGAATTAATAAAATTATACGTATAATCAAATGATTTAGCTTAAAAGTGCGAATATTTATTTATGGAGTACTGATGCTGCTATTTTGTAGGATCAGAGCCTGTTACTTAGAGGCTCTGCTGGTTTTTTTGCACGACTGTTGATAAATCTCTGAAATGTGAATTACTAAAAGCAACGGCTCGCACCACCAACTAGTAATTTTATAAAGTATGTTGCGGTTTGAATGGGAAAATGCGGAGTTGTTAGCTCAGAACTTTCTATGCGAGCGTTTAGAACGGCGTGGTGGCACATTGGCAGCTTTTCACGGAATAAAGGTATGTTTCAGATATTTTTCAAATCCAGGTTTTCGAAGCTAAACAGGGAATGAGCCAGGCATTGAGCAGCCCACTGTTTCTGGCACTCTGAAACTGGTGATAAAAGTGGTAAAAAAATTATTCTATAGGCTAATCGTTGGATTCAGTTTTCTGAAAGTCGTCATGTTATAATGAAAGCTAAAGAACTGTGGGCGAGCAAATTCAAATCTCCGACTGCTATTAGAGCACTAGACTGTTCACATATATTGTAAAAGAGAATCTTACGAGTTATTTCAGGGGTTGATAGTAAGTCGTCTTGCAGGAATATTTTTGTAAACACTAAAATCATGACATTACCTTGTATTTACATATACGAATTACAAGTATATGTCAAACTGACCAAATCCCGGCGACCACAATATTTACAGTACCAGAAGCTCGAAATTGCTTCAAGTACCAGCGGAGAGGAGACTGCTTCCTCAATATTTTAAATTCCTAAGTATAATGGAGTATAAAAAATAGTTAAATGATTCCTGCTAAATTAAGCATACTACGGTGTTAATGACAACGCAGTTATTTAAGCTGATACATGTCTTGTGCTAATTGAGGAAGTTAATGTAAGTGTACCTAATCTTATTTGTTTGGTGGCAATTTTTATTTTTGATATAATTTCGTCTTTATCTTTTATCTGTTGAGCTTATTGTGTATATAATTATATGTTGTATTGCTGATCTAGTAATTAATGCGCTGTTCCAACTTTTGAAGATCCTGGAATAAATATACAGGTATGTGAATTGTGAATTCCAAACTAGAGAAATCTAAATTATATGCGAACGAATGCGTAAACCGCAAAGGATGTATGGAATGTACATTATCGGCTGTGAGCCGGCCGGGTTCGGTAGATGAAGAGTCACAACGTGCGCTCTAGACATGAGCTTTTACTCTTTTATATGATGCATTTACTTGCAAGCAAAAGGTAATCATGATTCATATTGAATGTGGCAATTGCTTTTGCTTCTACGTTTTTCTTTGAGCATCTACTTTTTCTTCTACCTTATGCTTATAAGCATTTACTTGATTTTATTCATAGGGCTCAAGCCATGCCCTTTCTAAGTCCGACTAATATTTAAAACTCCGAGTTACTGCTATGCGTTGGCATATTTCTTCTACCAACACTTACGCTCACCAAACTCAAGAACACTGGCGCTCACAGCAAAATTACTATTTTTTAGTTGTTTTACTCCAAATGGACATATAAGTATCGGCTATAATACTAAAGAAAAAAATTGATCATTCTATGATGGGTCAAAAATTATATTCTTAAATTTATTATAGTTACGGGCTACAGAATTTTGCATGCCTAGAAGGATGAGAGAAATACTGGTAATTATGACATGCCTTAAAACGAAAAGGTTAACAAGTAAGGACTATGCTTAAAAAATCTTCGATTCCTATCAACAACAGCACTATATCATAACATAGTACCATATTCAGACGTGTTTGTTTTCGCTCTGACTTTTTCGTATTTTTCTGTGGTTAAAACTGGTCGTTTCTGCACCAATTTATACGTGTGTGGTGGTCGTAATGTGCAGTTGCTGTGAACTATACTTTGATGCAGTGAGCTGCACTTAATCAAGCAGTCATGGCTACAAACTGTGCTAGTTGCCATTCATTGGTAAATCGCTCGAAGCCAGGTATACCGTGCGATGGTTTTTGTGAACAGTCTTTTCACATTTCTTGTGTGGGAATTCCATCAGATGTATTGAAGATAATAAAAACACCTGGTTTATTCTGGTACTGTCCTACATGCTCTCAGCAGAAAAAAGATTTTGATCGAGTATTTATCAAAATTGATGATAAAGTAGATACACTTATTGCTGATGTTTATAATATTTTCTCCGAGGCTAAAGGTCATCTGATAAATAAGGTTGATGAAACTTTGGAACAGACTGTCTCACAAAGGGTCCCGGGTCCAAGTGCCTCATATGCAAATACCTTGAAAAAGACTGTGAACGTGATTGTTACGCCAAAAAACAATGATCAGTCTCATTCTGCTACGAGGCTTAGAATTAGTCAGTCTATTGACCCTGTAGATAACAATATAAGATTTTCTCAGGTGAAAAATATAAAAAACGGTGGAATACTGATCAAATGTGATGGTTCGGATGATGCCAATAAACTGAAGGATTTGGCGTCGCGGCACCTTTCTGCCGATTATGAGGTGAAGGAGGTGAGGAAGTTCAACCCGCGCTTAAAAATTGTTGGAATGTCTCAGTGTATCGAAAAAGAGGAGTTGTGTACAATGCTGAAATCTCAAAATAATGCGTTTCATGCTGAAAGTGAGTGTAGTGTTTTAAAAGTTTGGCCAACAAAAAAATCAGCTACTGTTTATCAAGCTATTTTAGATGTAGATTGTACTACTTATGCTAATGTTCTCAATCAAGGTAAGGTCCTTGTCAATTATGATAGTTGTGCGGTTTATGACGCAATCAATTTAAAATTGTGTTTCAAATGCTGTGGGCTAAATCATTATGCAAAAAATTGTAGAAGTAGTAGTCCAACCTGTGTAAAATGCTCTTTGGATCATAAAGTGTCTGATTGTCGATCTGTCAATCTGAAATGTATTAATTGTGTAAACGCCCGTCATTCAAAAACAGATCACGCTGCCTGGGATACAAATCAATGTACAGTATACAAAAATAAATTAAATGAATACAAAAAATCTATAACAGGTGACATATAGCAACTATCCTGTGTAAATTTAGATTCTGGAATCGAGCATAATGAAGATATTGCTCAGTATGATCGAACAGACTTCTGTATTTATTATCAGAATGTTAGAGGATTAAAAACCAAATTGCACACTTTATTCAATGCGTCCTATACTTGTCCTTATGATCTAATTGCTTTGACTGAGACTTGGATTGATGATAGCATCCATAATAGCGAGTTTATGAGTAGCGAATTTAGTGTTTTCAGATCAGATAGGAAATATGTACAAACTGGCCAGACTAAGGGAGGTGGAGTGGAATGTTTAGTCTCGGAAATTGATGTTGTTGGGATTAGAATTGAACTCATTCGCTGTACAGTTTACCTCCTCCTTGTTTATATTCCTCCAAATCTTACTGTGGAGACTTATGAAACTTTTTTTGAAGACATCCTTACATTAGATTGTTTCAAGCTTAATGATACTATTCTTTTTCTGGGGGATTTCAATATCCCTACATATATAAATTACCTCATTGATAGTACTTACTATAACAATTACATTTCGGTTGTCAAAAATATGAGCCACTTCTTCAATTTAGTTCAATACAATCATATACGTAATGCATATGATCGCATCCTGGACTTAGTGTATTGTAATAATTTTGCACAGGTGAGTGCTGCATCCGATATTTTACTGCCTATCGATGCCTATCATCCTCCTCTAGAAGTACGTGTGTCTTTTCCCTGTCGCATGAGAAATTTCCATACAAACAGTATTCCGCAGTATAATTTTAAAAAAGCAAACATCCCGGCTCTTTATAATAGCATCATGAATTTAGATTTAACTCTCCCGTCACATATTACGGATATTAATATTGCATGCGATCTTTTTTATAAACGATTGTATGTTGCATTTGATAGACATGTTCCTTACACATTGCCGAAAGATAACAAATATCCTGCATGGTTTTCTCGCTCTATTATCTCAAAAATCGGAAAAAAGCATCGTCTCTGGAAACGATACAAGCGAACAAGTAATTTGTCAGATTATGAATTATTTAGCAGTTTACGAAGAACAATAAAAATCGATATTGACATGGCTTATTCAAATTTTGTTGAAAGAACCGAGCGCGCTTTGGCTCACAACCCTAATAACTTTTGGTCCTTCGTAAATCATCGCAAAAATTTCGCCAATATACCTAGCAACATGTTTTCTGAAAATACTGAGTTAAAAAATCCTGAGCAAATAGTGAACGCCTTTGCAGCATATTTCCAATCTACTTATATTTCCTCCTCGGAATATTTATCTGACTCTGCCTCAGTGAACGATAGTTCTTGCCTATCTATTATAACAGTTCATGAGAAGCATGTACGAAATGCTCTGAATAAGTTGAAACCTAAATGCTCCACAGGTCCAGATTCCATACCGTCTTTCTTTCTTAAGGATTGTGCTTCGGTACTTGCTCAGCCCTTAGCATACCTTTTTAATTTGTCTTTAAAAACTGCAACCTTTCCTGACAAATGGAAAATGTCGAAAATTACTCCAGTTTTTAAGAAAGGCGATAGGTCACATATTGAGAACTATAGAGCGATTGTTATCTTGAGGTATTTGGCGAAAGTTTTTGAGTTTGTACTTTTTGAGGTCGTGTTTTCTCATGTAAGTCGTACCATCTGTACTGGTCAACATGGTTTTTATAAAGGTAGATCAACATGTAGTAATTTAGCATGTTTCAAGCAATACGCTGCGGAGGTTTTGGACAAAGGAGGGCAGGTTGATGTAGTCTATACCGATTTTTCAAAAGCTTTCGACCGTTTAGATCACGGTATTTTGATACAGAAGTTCGTTCTGAAGAGCAATGGACAGCATATTTTCTCAACGAGCCAAATCGTAAACAGCTCTAAAATTGTAAAAAAACACATGGTGAATATGCAAATTTTAATTGTATGAGTTTGTTTGTCTAACTTGATCCCTACAATTGTTTTGTTATACGTGTTAGTGGTTAACTTTTTTTCAGATTGACCAATTTGTACCGAACATAATACCTTATGAAGTGCTGAGTCTACTTGACGCCATTTTCCAAAAAATGTACTGTACAACGACACGCCGGCACATGTGCCGGAAATAGGAATATTCGGCAACATGTTGCGGCACACGCACTGACGACAAAAATGCTCCAACGTGTTCTGCAACATGCTGCAGACTGTTCACATTTCTGAGGATCTGAGAATGCTTCCGGAAATGTACCTGAAAAGATGCGTTTCCACTTAAACAAGCTGCGCAACATATGCCTAACCTTAAATAAAACCGCAGATGTTTGGTAAATGGCTTTACTGACATTTCGTCGAGCATGATAAGCTTATTCAAAACGCAATTATTTAGACAAATGTGAAATATGTGTAGTTCTCCTGTGTACCTTAATCAGTTTCTCTGACAATTCGAATACTAGTTTGAAACGGAATAAATAGTGATATTAGTTATTTCTCATTGTTTTTTTTCCGGAAAAAAGACTTTGTTCTTGACCCCCACAGTGAGCCTTGCCAATCTGCTGTTCGCTTTACAAGCACCAATCTAACCTAAAATAAGATGTTATGTATTTTGGATATCATTTACATCACGAAAAACCATTTCGTTCGTTTTCCGTCGGCCTGTCTGTCGGTTAATCTTAAAACTTAAAACTTGAGAAATATAGCTCGGTTTTCGATGAAATTAGACAATGTTGATACAATCCCAGCAGCAGCAGAGAAAGAGGTCAAAGACAAAACAAAAATAGAAACCGCTAAAAAATTATTTTTTCACATTTCAGACGAACAACTTAACAACAAACAGTTTGTTCAATTCTAACGCAGTTTCCGTTTTCGGTGCGTTTCTCTCATAAATGTTCACAGTGGACTGAATTGTACATCTAAGTGCATCCTGTGTCCATCCTAAAGTCGGTGATACTTCTCATGATGTTGACAAATTTCAGTTTGGAGACTGTGTCACTAAAATTTTGATATATATAAATTGCAACTGAAGTTATACATCTAGATACAACGTCTTTACCAAAATTGACGAGCCTAAACATTCATGTTTGTATAACAACAATAAAATATTACAATAAACCTACATTTTTGGTATTTCCTTTTCTACCTTCTATACCTCCCAACTCGAAGACTGCACCTCACAGATTGTGGTACCTTGAAGGGACAACTAAAATTGTGCATATAGTTGCAACTACCCAGGTACAATAAGTTAGACTGGATATCATAAGCTGGTTCGACTATTGTTATTCAGAGTAGCAAACCTCTATAGCGTCATTCCATTTCTTGGGCTCGAAGACTATGTCTCACGGAGTATGGTACCAAGAAGCTGTAACAGGTCATACATTCAGTGACAGCGTTGTCGGTATCAAAATCAGTGAGACTGAACAGATGAACGTCAATGTATATTCTAATGCTTCTTCATCTATACTTATATACGTCTCTGCGCCTCAGAGAATGTGGCACAGAAAAGTGGAAACTAAAATTATTCATATAGTTCCACCACTCAATGTACTAAAACTCGGTAAGACTACATTCTGGGTACGAAAAGCTGGTGAATTTGAATATTCCTGTGTTAAAGTGATAATGGATTACTAAAGGCATACAACGTTTCGATATTTTCTTTTTTATCGTTACCTACATTTTTCATTTCGGCTAGACCGAACATGAAAGAAACATATATCAATATTATCTCTTCTATTGTTATCCACATTTTCAATTCGGACTGAACCTTACACATTGTACTGTACATAAACTACTAATCAAGTCACCTTCTCAGATTTTCTATTTTGTAACCCAGTAACGACATCACTGGGGATGAGAGATTACCAAAGAAGCAGACCTGTTCGATATTTTCTCTTCTATGAGTATAATAAATTTCTCGATTCGATGTCTCACAAATTCTCGGACACAGAAAGTTCAACTTAAATCAAAAATACGAGTATTGACTGTCGTTTATACTAAGAGTATAAGACTTTTCAGTTGGTCCGGTTTGTCAAAAACTTGTCTGTCAACTATGACATGAAAAATGACGAATACCAGTTTTAATAGTTTGGAGGGATCAGCTACCAAATTATGTCAGTGATTCCGTAAAAACTTGAACATGTATCTAATTATTATTTCTTATTATAAAAAATACAGTAGAACCCAGATTATCCCAATCGCGATTATCCGAAATCCGCTTTACCCGAAACACATCGCATGCAATAAGTTCTCCGTTTTAAGTTGTTCGGGAAATCGGCGCATGATCCGAAATAGCCGCTGGTAGCTCCCCTTTCGGCATTTGCGCCATTAGATTCCCTAAGCGTGCTTGCGGAATTCACTGGTATATGCATGTATGTTTGTTTCACTCAGGTTCATAATCGCTAAGATGGAGCAGCATAGAAATAAACGTAAACGCTTTGTTATTACCATAGAACAGAAACTTGAGGTAATCAGAAGTTTAATTAGAGGTGATTTGCTTGTGGTGGCAAGTGATTTGGGTGTGGGCGTGAGTACTATTTCAGAATGGAAAAAACAACGCGCGAAAATTGAAAAGTGGTCTAGTGTTCTGACATCATCGCAGCCGTCACCGAAAACTATGGAAAAGAGGGATATCAAAAAGTGGATGATGCATATGAGCATATAAGCGCAATCTTTTCTCCAAGATTAGCCAATTCAATTCCTTCAGTTAGTGGGAATCGTGCTCATACTTTTTAATCCCTTATGTGAGTTGAATGCACGAGTTCTGTACACGTTGAATACGATTAACGCTGTTTCAATCTAAACATGGACCAAATATCACAACACAACAGTATATAAATTGTGAAAGTACTAGCGTATCGCACAATATTTTCTTAGTGTCTGTTGATAAATATGATCTATGGGGATATAGTAATTTTAGCGATGCGTATGTTCTCTGTATGCATTTCGTTATGTGATCCCTGAACCTTAGATCCTGATCAATGAGTAAGCCCAGATTCTTTCCCTTACCTTTATTTCAATGACAGCATTACTTGCATTTAATTTCACGTTTGATTCCAAAAACTGGAGAGCAGATTTTTTAGCAAATACCATAGCCATAGACTTTTTAGGATTTAGTGGGAGTGAATGCCTTGCAGAAATATCTGCCAGAGTAGCAAGATCTTGATTAATTTGGTTATTCACTATTTTTCAGTCAGTCATCGAGAAAGAACGATATACCTGTGTATCATCCGCATACATATGTGCTGAGCTGGTTTTAATAAACTTGGTAAACTGACTAGTGTACAATGTGAAAAGCAATGGTGCCAACACAGAACCTTGCGGCACACATTATGAATACCGAATATTTCCTCAAAGTGTGAGTTTGTCAGCCCATTTCTGAAACACACTCATCGAATTTTCTAAAATTACGATAAGTATAAAATTTGGGCTCCACTCCAGGCTTATCACATTTTAGCTGACAGCCCATGCACTCGTGCATTGAAAACCGTGACGGATATACAAATACTGAAGTAACAAAAGATTCATTATTGCAAATAAGTGCATCTATTAATGATTCAGACTGAGGAGTGATATCTGTAGATTCAGTGATCATTTGGTTCAATTGTAGCGACGATAACATACAATGAAAGTATTCAGTTGCTCGACATACAACATTTAAAAAATTAACATTTACATCACCAACACAAACAATATTGTCCGCATATGACATAGCGATTGTAGTTGATGTCTCCAGAGAATCAATAAAATGCTTATAATTAGTTTGTGGAGGCTTGTATACTGCACCAACCACAAAACTGCACCTATCATAAACTAGCTTGACAAATAGTTGTTCTATATCACAGCTTACTTTTATCACGTCATACTTGATCTTAACAGGAATATACAACAGAACACCACCACCTCTACCAGAATTTTTATCTTTCCTGATCAAATTGTACCTCTGAATCATTAAATTATCAGAACTGACTTGATCATTTAGCCACGTTTCCGAAATAGTCAAAATTTCGAATTGTTTCTCTTCTAAAAGGAGCTTGGTTTAGTTTAGAAACTAGTGATTTTATATTTAAGTGACCCAATAGACACATATCTCTCATCAACTTAAGTGACTATTCTAAGACTAACCGCAAAATGTCAAATAAATACTATCGGTACACAAAAGACACAGTCAGTAGGAAAAAAGTTAGACATTATGCAGTACCTTTTCCATTTCCGTTTCAGTCTTGGCAAACATACAAGTATTACCGTTCCGTGTCCATACATTTCAAAATCCATATCTTTCAGCTGCCTCCTTGACTAAGTTCAGACGTAACTGATTATCACACCAGTACCTTTCAGCGACTTCTTCTTATTGTAAATGCTGCTCTTGATAACATTACTTTTAAAAGTGACCACCAAATGCCTTGGCCGACCAGAAGTGTTTTGGCTCACCCTGTATGCAGCAACAATATCACTCTCGTCTACTTCGACCTTCAATTTTTCTGCAAGAAAACTCTCTCACCTTTGTTGTGGTATTTCCATTGGGAACCTCCATCACTCAAAAAAATCGAAGATTATTGTTTTTAGACTGTTGCTGTGCTCGTATATGATCGAGTTTTTGTTCCAATTTGTTTTCATTCGTTGCAACCTGGCTATTATTATTTGTTTTCATTAGATGGATCTCAGCTTCAAGAGATGCAATTTTCGCATCGTAGTAGTGGAACTTTTCAGAGAGTTTCCTTGTTATGTTGGTAATGATAGCCTCGCATTGCATTTAAAATGTTATTTGATCTCCTCCACGAACGATCCCTCAAACTCTGCCCGGTTTCTAGTTGGCATTATGAAAATCGAATATATACACCGACTGATAAAAATTTGAAGAGTGGATTTTACTAGCTCTCAACAAACTGTGTTTTGGAGAGATGTTCACACACGTCTACACTCGGCGACGGTCATAGTACGGTCTTTGTCGAAATGCACATGACAGTTTAGGAAACCAGTAAAGTACCATTTTTCGTTAATAACAGATAGAGATTAGGTTTTATCAATGCGAGACTAGCGTTACATTTTATTTGTGATAGCAAATTCCTTATGGTTTGTAATAGCCATCGAACAGGTCAATAATATGCACATGACAGGTTACGAAACACCTGAAGTACTATTTCTCATTAACAACATATAGAAATTAGGTACATCTATGGTAGACTAGCGTTACATTTTGCTTGTGATAGCAAATTCCACATGGCATCAGGCAGCAGCGGTGGCCGCAGTAGCAGACTCTTCGGTCTCCTGATCAGTCGCCGTGCGCTGTGCGGGTTCGAATCCCGTCCCAGGAGACATTTTTCTCTTGGCTATGGATATTGTGTTTGTCCGTAGGTGGTAGACGGTCTCTGACTGTCGAATGCGGAGGTACCACCCGGCGGATCTCGTAGGCGGGGTCAGAATGTGTGCATGTTGCATGCACACGTGTTCCCTCGCCAGAGTCTGTGTGGCGTTCCCCCTTTCCCCTGTATCCCCCTATAGCCCCACGGTAGCCCATGGGTGTTTAGGCCTTCGTGGTGGTTGGAGTACAAAAAAATGGCTTGTGACAACTATGGAAAAGGACTGTAAGTATAAAAATCTTAGGTTAGGAAACCACCAAAGTTCTAACGTTAGGTAACAACGGAAGTTAAATATCATTAAGCCCGATTAACGTTACATTTTGCATCGGTGGCACTCGAACAGCAGGGCGCTCTGGATTGTGTTGTCTTAAAGGCCATGTAGTCTGTTCCAATAGATGACGCATTACCACGATGATGCGGCGACCTTAGTATAATTGATGTTCACGCGTTGTTTCAGAGCTGATATTTCGAGGGCAAATCTTGTTGATGACGATAGATGAATAAATTCTGTTCTATTCTAGCCGCCTAAGGTGAACCCTGAGCTAACGGAAGCCATAATAGAAATTGTCGCAAGCAGGGATGCGTGCTTGGACTGTGTACACCAACATGTCAGCTGTTCATTAACTGCAAGTGGCAAGACTCTATCCTCTAGTTTCAAAGAGGAACGCATGCTGGCAGATATTCACATTAAAGCAAAGCTAAGCTAACTGAAAATCAGCACCTATCCAACCTTTTCTTGCCCCCAAGTCTGATGGGTCAACACGTTTGATTCCTTACCTCAAGACTGTTTGTTTATAGGGATATAACACTTGAGTCTAGGCTATTGAACTGGGATCAGACTTCTCCGTAGGGATTAGAGGAGTATCTAGTTTTTGGTCACCCGAGAAGATCCCGCATGCTAATCATCCAGAACGACTGGTATTTTTCTTCTGTTTTGAATGCTTTGCTACCGAATTGATGGGGTGTCGCATATTATACCCCATCCTACATCAATAGAACGGAGAGCTTCTGGTTTCCACGTCTCGACCAGGTTGCGGGAAAACTATGGCAATTGTGTAAAGAGAGAAATCTTACTGTCTTCGCGTCAAATATAAAATCTAGGAGTAATACTGGTGCAGATGAGCTTTTGCGTCAGTGGGATGTGGAAACGGAGTGGGAGCTGCACCTGTCACCGTCCTGATTTTGGTTCAAGTATTCGGTGTTTCTGAAATTTCACTTCTAGAAGTAACGCAAGGAACTGATGGAGGGACCCAGGACGCCGCTTCCAATGATTCTGAAGCTTACCCTGGTTATCGTCACTAGAAAGCTGTCATTCCAATCAACATCGATAATCCATCATGTATTGTGGGCTTAGACTACGCTAGGACCTTTGTCGGGAAGAAATACATGTCTGGCTTCCTACCTTGAAATTTCTTACCTTGCAGGTGATAAGAGATCAAGATATGATTGTTTGAGCTATCAGTATTTTACCCAAAATGTTACTAACGATGCAGACATAAGATGGATTATGAAGGGCATTTACAGGCTGAGGCCATCTCAACTGAGATACAGTCACTGTGGTTGTTCGCAACCAACCAAAAGGGTTGCTGGTAAGCTGTGTAGATATTTGGATGAGGAAATCAGAAACACTGCTAGCGCTAACCTCAGGTCAGACTGTGCAAACTAATTGAAACAGACAACATCCGGATTGGGTTGAATAATACTGAAATTGGGATTTCTCAGTTTTTAAAAGGCTCGGGGTCACTCAAGTGGCAACCACTTAAGTTTTACTGTATTTTATGCCCAAATATCTGTGTAAAGCATTTTACCAGGTACGTCATATTACCTGTTGCTAAAAGCCTTAACTTGAATTGTTACAATGGAAATGTACATTTAGTTGACACATGCATTGCGTATAATTTGTGTAGTTGTGTACAACCATGGTTTACTATTGCAGAGCTTTAGTAGTATGTTGTTGCAACTAGCTTTTAACATCTACCATACGCATTCAGAATATTTACTTCGACGAGGACAGAACATAATTACGCGATCAAACGAACTTACCTGTAAGTGATGTTCGATCATAATTATGTGAACTCCTCTTCGAAGTAAATAGCTCCCTCTCTCCCTATGTATCACCCAATCGTTGCAACAACTTGGCTTTGAAGTCAATGAAGGTTTATTGGCGGCCAGAGGGGAGAAAAGTAGGGTGAGGGGACGCGGTGGCAGTTGGCTACTACTACGAGGGTACTAGGATATATATTCTAAATATTTACTTCGACGAGGACTTCATATAATTAAGATCGAATGTCACTTACCGGTAAGTTCGTTTGATCGTGTAATTATATATAAAAATGTTTCGTCAGAACGACGAATGAGTAATCGTGTAACACACTAGATCATTTTTCGTAATTTATACCTCATTGTATGACAACATAATGGGTAGGAACAAGAAACTTTCGTTAGAAAAATGTGCTCTGAATTTTGGGTGGAGATTTCAATAGTATCATAAACAAGAAACCCCTAGTTATCTGTGATCCGAGGAGCCAATTCTTGAATGAAGTGGATTCTTCGATTCCAAATCCAATGTTAGTTTGATGCTAGAATCCATAAGGGCGCCCAAACAACAAAGGCTCGTTCCCCATATACACCGGGACCGTGAATTACTAAACCGATAATTTATTTTTTACATAAAAACGAATTCTTTTTAAATTGCGTGAAATATTTTTATGAAACCAAGCTATAACCAAAAATGCTCAATAGTATATCTCTCACAGCTGGCTCACCTAAACTATTGCTATGTCGATACGGCAGTTTTCTTATACAGTTTTCCTAGCCAAAAGTGTCCCATTTTCATCTTTACGCATTTATATTTGGATGTAATATAATATTGTCCATTTTACAACTGATCCTCAGTCTTTCTAGTACACTCGTTGTTTCTTTCTATCTGAAACGGTTAACGACATTTTCTATCCAGTATATTGAAAAATGCGAAATGTTAGCTATAGCTTTAAACTATTTCATAATCGTGAGTGATGGCAAACTGTCATCTTAGTACCAGTTTTCCTGCTTTCTACATCATTTGGAGCTGCTTCATGAACAACATATTCAGACAGTTACGTGAACGATATTTCTGATCTGAATAATCATTTGGCTTTCCTTCATTTACCTTCATCCTTAGGTACTGATATTTCCCTGAGATGTCTTGCAATTGAGCATCCATTTTTCCAATTTGCTTCATTTTCTTCTGAAACAGTTGTTATATTATTTGTATTCAGAATTTGTTTATAGGGACATTTGACCAGCAAAACATGATCTATCACTATATGAATTTTCTGTAAAATTGACCGGTGGTCAAATCCCATATGTTTTGTGCCTGGTACCTTATTAACCATGCTCAGGTCATCATTATTAACAAAACTGTATGATCTTTATCGGTAATATTATAAATTATATTGGCAGATATGCCGAATTTAATTAAAGCAAGAAAAATTTTAATAAGGTCAATTAAAAATTTAATTAACCGTTTGACTGCTAATAAGATTCATTAGTTTAATTAGACTCCAATTCATAAATCAGTTAACTTGGATATAGGAAACTTTTTTAATTAAAATTTATAAACTGTTTACTTAAATTGAGTACGCCAAAAATATTTTTCCTGAAAAAGATAAGGAACCTCTGAAACATCAAAATCAAAGTTTGGGCGATTTAAGTTCGTTAAATATTTTTGGGACTAGCTACTCAAAGAGAACATAATATACCCGAGTTAAAATTCTGTTACTAAAAGAAGGTGTTGACATTCAGATATAATAGAACATTAAAGATGAAGTAGTAGAAGAATCATCTACTTTTTCGATCTTCCTAAAGATATTTTGACACAAGTGTAGTATTTTGTATCAAAGATGATTGAAAAGCTCCTCATTATTATTTATATCAAAATATGAGGCTGCTAGGGAAACGTCATGATAGAATCAGTGAGTCAGCATTACATCATGTAAACAATGAATGTTTGAAATTTGTCAAAATATCTGAGATAAATTATATTTTATTTTTAAAAGGTAGTTTAGCTGAAATAGTTGCTACCCGTCTAACTGCTACTATTGCCAGAAGCGTTAGTAGGTGAAACATCACGATAGAATCTGTTACTGTGTTTACATCATTACAAATTAGATGCTCCAGAATTTTGTATTTTAGTTTCAAAAATGTGTGCAAATCTTCAGGTGCGTCTCTAATTTAACAATATCATTTTAATAGCATTGTTTAAAATATGTGAATAATTTTTGGGACTGACTCCTGCGAACAGTACACAACTTACCTGAAATACAGTCCTGTTACTAAAACACTGGTCGTCTGATTGCGGGATTGATATTCAGTTATCATAGAACATGGTCCAAATATGTCTTAAAAGCATCTACTTCTTCGATCTCTCTCATCATGTTCTGAAACAAAAGTTGTATGGTATTTTATATTAAAGATGATTGAGAAGCTCTTCACTAATATTCTTATCAGAATATCAGAATGTTAGAGAGACGTCATGATATAATCAGTAAGTCAGCTTTCTACGTCATGTAAAAAATGAATCTTTGAAATTTTGCAAAACATCTAAGATGAATTAGATTTTACTTTTAAAAATTATAAATTTTTTGTTAGTTTCAAAAACGTGTTGAATTCTTCAGAAGCGTACATTACTTACCTGAACTATAGTTCTGTTACTTAAACAGCGGTTGTCTGATTAAGGTATCGATATTCAAATGTAATAGAACATAACCTTCTGGGAGCATCTACTTCTTCGACCTCCGTCATCATTTACTAAAACAAATATTTAGTATATTGTATTAAAAATGATTGAAAATCTCCTCATTATTGTTGTTATCAAAACGTCAGACTGCTAGGGAAACTTCATGATGGAATCAGTATGTTCTACATCATGTAAAAATAAATTTTTGAAATTTTCAAAAACGTCTAAGATGAATAATTGCCATACTCATTAACTAAGGTCATGTAAAGTCTTCATATAGTAGAGTGCAAACTATACGTTGGAGTGTCACAAAAAGATTTATACCCTTATTCGTCACTATCTGAAATATTTATAAGGTTTATAATAAAATGAGGTCATCAAAATGTGTATGCAGTGTAGTATCAGAATATGTCAACTTCTCGAATACAAATAGAACACAAAAGAGAATGCCACAAGTTCATTATTAGGGAGATACAGGGCCGTAATTGCCGCTAGCCGCTACTGGATATCGTTTTTTTTTCAAATAAAAAGTGTTGGCAACATTGCGTTAGAGCTAGTGAGCCCCTCACGTTATAAGTGTGTCAGTGATTTTCCGTGAACACCAGCCAATCAAACTACAGTTGCTTACGGAGCTGACAAAATTTCGATTAATTATACAGTGTCGTTCAAAAGGTACCTAAGAAAAACCGATTTCCAGCCACTTCTTACTTTCTACATCATCTCAAATATTTATTATGTTTGCAAATAAACAAAATTTAGCAGATCATTATTTTCAAAAGTGCTTACCTGGCATATTTCCTAAACTAGTTGATTCAACTTCAATTAGTTAGTCAATCTTCTGAATCTAGAGCTTATATGAACTCTCCGTTAGATTCCCATATATGTTCAATATTTGTATTTCTATTTATCGTATTCAACAGCTATCTCTTACCTGAAATCTTGGAAATGGCACAATAGATGATTTTTTAAAGAGTAATCTGTAACACTGGCGAAGCTTTTACCCCTTGGCGGTATAAGGAGCTTTAAAAACTTAGATCGTGTTGGATACTCGTGCAGCAACAGGCTGCTCATAAGTATCCCCACACGATAACGACTATGGTTGATAATAAAACATCAGGATACGCTTGACCCCTTACAATAACCCGCTCAAAATGTTTTTCTGAAAATGAGCAGTAGACACTGAAACGAACGATTTTTATTATTTTAGCAGTAAGGTTGTGACAAAACTTCATCAAAATCCGACAGTTATACAGGGACCAATGATTAGCGGACAAACAGACAAACCGACGGAAATGGGTGAGATGGTTTTTGAATATGTACATGTCATATAAGATAAAAAACAGAATATCTCAATTTCGTAATTTGTCAAAACATAAAATCCACTCAAACCTATTCATGAGTATACAAAACCTTCACTGAGTAAGAATATCTACAAAAATTCTTATTCAAAATATCAAAATATATCTTACATATGTTACAGGACAATTCATCAATTTTCCAGTTTTATTCCTTATTTTGTTGTTTCCGTCTCTCCATTTCTTTGTCAGCCTAAAACGTGCAGTATTTGTATTTTTGTAAGATAAAAAGGCTATTGTCAATTTTATACCTATTATCGCTTATTTGCTCTTGCTGTCAATCGCCCATTCACCTTGCAGAGCCCAATCGACTCTTTTGTAGGTAAGATACCTAAAATGCGCTCACTAAATTAGTTTTCATATTTTAAATAAACATCGATCTTGAAAACATACCATTTCCAAAGAAACACAATAAAGAGCTCCAATCTATCTGGGCAAGTTCACATATTTCCAGAACAGAATCGAAGTACTAATAAATAATAAGTCATATTTGAATGCATTTTCAACTCAAAATCAATCTTAAAACATACAATCCAAAGAAGCAGTATAAGGAGCTTCGATCTATCTGCGCAAGTTGACATATTTCCAGATTAGGATAGAATTTGAATACATTTTATGATTATTTGTTGTAAGGCCCAAGCTATACAGTTGACAGGTGGTGTTTCACTATGCGTGCATCAGAACTCAAATGTATGTTTATCCCAAGGGATCAGAATAAGAATTTTTATTACAATAAGAGACAACGACGGAACTAGGTGTCTTTTGTCCCCTCTTGAAACAACATAACCTAGTGAAAACTATGGCGATGCAACTTTGTAGCAGCATATGCGGCCTTAGGAATTCTCAGCGGAAGGAGGAGGGCCATCTATCGACAAGAGGTAACTTTTGTGTGAAAGCAATACTACCTCCAAAACTTTCTGAAGCGCGAGGAAGAGCATATTTTCTCAGGCAGCCAACTCCTAAAGAGCTCCAAAATTGTACAAAAAGAGAAAGTAAAGTATGCAGATCTTAATTGTATGAGTCTGTTTGAATAACTTGATCCCCTTAATGTTTTTGTTCTAAGTGTCCGTAGTTAACTTTTATCTCGTAGGGGCCAGCTTGTGCAGAACATAATACTTTACGAACCCATTTTCAAAGAAACACTGTAAAGAGCTCCGATCTATCTGGGCAAGTTTACATATTTCCAGAATAGGATCGAAGTACGAAAAATCAGTCATATTTGAATACCTTTTCAATACAATCTCAATCTTAAAACATACAGTTACTAAGCAGCTTCTAGACAGTACATTTACTTACTACGGGAAGATCGACTGCACACTGCGTTTCAACATGGACCCTTCTTTCACTAACTTCACAGCCTTTTCTCATTCTCATTCAATCTTCATTTTAGTTCTTCATCATTCCAAAAAAAAAAAATATTTTTGACCCCCCACAATGAGCCCTGCCGATCTGCCGTTCGCTTCGCAAAAACCAATCTAAACTAAAATAAGATATTATGTATTTTGGATATCATAGTCGTATGACATGTATATCATGAAGAACCATTTCGTTCATTTCCATCGGTCTGTCGGCTAATCTTATAACCGCCTATAACTTGAGAAGTACCGCTTGGTTTTTAATGAGATTTTAAGACAATGTTGCTACGCTGCCAAAGACGCAAAGGCTAGTTTTTGAAAATCGACCAAGTGGCAGCAGAGAAAGAGGCCAAAAACAAACAAGATTATTTATTATTATTACATGTTTCAGACGAGCAAACTTAGAACAAACAGTCCTTTCGATTCTAACGCTGTTTCCATTTTCAGTTCGTTTCTCACACAAATGTTCACAGTGGACTGACTTGTACATCTAATTGCATCCTGTGTCCATCCTAAGGTCGGTGAAACTTATCTTCTAACGATGTTGACGATTCTCAGTTCGGAGACTGCGCCACTAAAATGTTGATGTACTACATAAGTTGCAACTGAAGTCATATATCTAGATATAACGCCAGTACCAAGATTGGCGAGCCTAAACATTCATGTTTGTACAACAACGATAAAATATTACAACAAACGTACCTTTTCGGTATTTCCTCTTCTATCGTTATCTACACTTCCCAACTCGAAGATTGTACCTCACAGAATGTGGTACCATGAAGCTACATTTAAGATCGCGCATATAGTAGCAACTATCCAAGATACAAACAATTAGTCATATCATAAGCTGTTGCGACTATCGTTCTCCAGAGAAGCAATCCTCTATTCTATAGCGTCATTGAATTTCTTGGGCTCGAAGGGTGTCTCTCACGGAGTATGGTACCAAGAAGCTGTAACACGTTTCCCTCTGGTTTGAAGACTGCTTCTCACAGCTTCTGCTATGCAGGAGCTACAACTAAGTATATCTAGTTACAACATTCTCATACGCAAAGGTCGGTTAGACTAGATATAACAGCAATGAACGATCACAAAAGAAACATATTTGGAACTAGTATAATATATATTTCATAATTCAAAGACCGTGCCTCATCGAATGTGGCTCACAAAAGTGACAACTAAAATTATTCATATAGTTGCACCACTCAGTGCACTAAACCTCAATAAGACTGCATACTAACTAACGTTGTCCAGAAAAAGATGTTTGCATCCTTCATTTCGGTGAGTATTTCACAGGCTATGGTACACATATCTTGCAGCCAGGCTTATGCATCAACATTCTGAGTACCAAAAGCTGGTGAAACTGAGTATTTCTCTGTTAAAGTGATAATGGATTACTAAAGATACAACCCTTCGATGTTTTCTCTTTTATCGTTACCTACATTTTTCACTTCGGAGACTGCGTTTCTCAGATTCATGTACACAGAAGGTGAAGCTGAAGTCATAGATCCTAGTAGGACCGACCTATGTTCGAAATCCGGTGAGACTGCGTTGGAGCTATCAAGAAGTATCAAATAAATTGTGAAATTTTCTCTTATATCTTATCTACATTTCCCAAATGGAAGACTTCATCTCACAAATTCCAGTACACAGCAGTTGCAGCTCAAGGCATTTATATAAGCTACAAAAATCTGTACCCCAAAATCGGTTAGACCGAACCTGAATGAGTTCTACAAAAACAGATATCAATATTATCTCTGCTATTGTCATCTACATTGTTCAATTCGGACTGAATCTTACACATTATAGTGTACATAAACTACCAATAAAGTCACTTCTATATATAAGTTTTGGTATTTTGTAACCCAGAATCGGCCAAACTGAATATGGAATATTACCAAAGAAACAGACGTTTTCAATATTTTCTTTTCTATCGTTGTGCAACTTTAGTCAAAAGTATGAGCTAGACCATCCTGTCTCCGAAATGCGGTACGACTGTGCGCAGGGATGGAGAATTTTCAAAAATATAGACCTTTTCGACATTTTCTCTTATCTACCTTATGATATTTCGACTCTCCAATTTTGAGACTGTATGTCTCATATTCTGGTGCATTACAGTGGCAATTGATGTCAGGAATCCCAGTCACAAGGGTTGAGATCGAACATGAAAAATTTTTATAGAAGCAGATGATTTGTCAAATCGGAGACTGTAATCAGCGACTACAAAATTTGGAAGGTGGTTATTTTGGCATGTAAAAGATAGCAAAGGTGTTTAAAATAGTACCTCAAATTCGTTGAAGTAACGAGCCCAATTTTTTTAAATATTTCTTTCAGAACGGTATTGGAAATGACCTCATCCATTACCAGGCACTTTCAAACCCTGCCAGATACCCATGAAACTTTAACAAATTTTGGAGTTAAACTTTCGTCATCGTATAAAGGCTGAAATTCATATGTTACTTGGGGGGCTATCAAAAGATGTTACCCCAGTAGCAGGCAGCTTTAAATAGTTATGCCTGACATATTACAAGTCTGCCGTAGCTGCGACCGCGAGGCGGTATATATTCAAGTGATTGCGACTGAGATAGTGAGCTTGGTCTACTGCGATCTATGACTGTGTTGAGTGTTGTTTATACTATTGATACAGTTGATCCGGTTTGTTAAAAAATGGTCAATGGTCTGTCAACTACGACATATGAAATATGACAAATACCAGTTTTATTAGTTTGAAGGGGCTCAGCTACCAAATTATTTTACTGATTCTATGAAAACCATAACAGGTATCTAATTATCACGTTTAATTATTATTCATAAAATATTATCCATAATTGTACCAGCTTAGACAAATTGTTACAGAATCTGACGGAGAAGACGATATTGACATCGATAGTAGTGACGAAGATAGTGAAGACATTGACGACAAAGAGACAAAGAGAATAATCATCAAATATTTTTCTATATCCAATAAAACTTTTTTCTACCTTATAATATTAGCTACTGTATATAATTTTGTTATGAACATGACAAAATGATTTTTTCAATATATTTCTTACTACAAACAATACTGTCAATGGCGTACTTAGAGGGGGGCGATCTGCCCTTCATAGACCCCCAAGTCTGCCATCCATCCCACATGGTAAATCCTCCGGGCGACGACCATACTAAACATGAATGCTGTAACCGCCACTGCGACCCCACTCCACGCTTAGACAGATCCCAAAATCTGCTCTTGAATCCTCGGTTCCCTCTTCCCTCCCTGGTTCCTTCCTATAGTAAACAACTTAACTGTTCGAAAAAGTTAACAAGAGCCCAAAATGCGATGGATTCATTAAATCTATAAAATTTTTCTATTGCTTTAGGGATAAAAAGTTTGTTAGATATTTTATTCAAAATTGATTATCTAGTCATAAATAATATGCTACGATATTTTCTGGTATAAACAAAAACACTGTTCCACATAGGAAATTCAGTAAATCAAAGATGCGTACTAAAAGTTCGCAATATTCCACATAATATTTCACTCGTATCCCCTTGAATACTCGTATATCATATATTGCCTGGGGCTCACACCAACGGCAGACTTGCAATCTGTCTGGCCCAATGTCAAGGGCGTACCCAAATCAAACCTGAAAGGGGGGCACCTACAAAAAAAATTTTGGTGGATGTTCCACGAATCATATCTACATAACTATTTTTAACATTTCACTTCTTATTTGCATTTCATTTTATAGAGCCTTCAACGACGATTTGAAATTTCATACGGTTATACTAGGACTACTTTTATGAAACTTTCAAGCAAGTATTGTATGAAACGGTTTTTTAAGTGATGATCTAGTCATTTGCAATACTTAAAATACCTGAGATAATATATAGGCAAAAATAGTTAATTTATATAGTATGTAGAAGGATGTGTAGCTAGTTTATTCTTGAATGATTTGAAAAACAAATTTTCCATATTTTCACCATTATGAAACGGTAAGGGATACGGGTATATATTTTTCCAGTATCTCTAGAGATACCCGGAAAAGGTAACGAATTTTCCCAAAATCGTTTCTTGCTTTTTCAGAATTTATTTTGAGAAATAATCTAAAAATAAATTGCACATTGTCATTGCCACTTTTCGATTTTTGCCAGGTAAAATAAATAAAACATTAACATAATTTTTTGTCTCTTATCCTTCCTCTCAACATTGACTTTTCTCATGTATGCCATTTTTGCATATGCATATCCATTATTATGAACATTTTATTTTCTTGAGTAAGCCTTGAAATTATCATATTGTCATCTTTTTCGTAGAATATCAAAGATGACAGCATGTTACGTATATATATATATATATAACTTGAGACGTGGTCATTGTCATCTAGACCAGTTAGGTGAAAAACTAAAGCTTCCGCCTTTTGTTGGGTACTTCGACAAAATTTAAGCAAGAAGGGCTCTTTATACTTTTTTAATCTCTCTAGCTTTCAATGGTCTTTGCCATCATCATCAGGAGAGTAGTATGTGAGATTGTTGCTAAATGTTATTTACGTTGAAGATGAGGGAAACACCCAGTAACCTGGTGAAAGCCGGATACATGGTACATTAGTCAAAGTTATACAAACTACACACAGCTGTATGCCAAGAACAAAACATTACATCATGAACGACTTGAACCACTTGAGGTGCAATCATCCAGTGGTTCACGATGTAATGTTTTACCTTTCGTTTTGAATATTTTTAATCTGTTTTAATTTGTTCTTGGCATACAGCTGTGTGTAGTTTGTATAATCTTGCCTAATGTACCATGTATCCGGCTTTCACCAGGTTACTGGGTGTTTCCCTCATCTTCAACGTAAATAACACTTAGCAACATCCTCACATACTACTCTCCTGATGATGATGATGGCAAAGACCATTGAAAGCTAGAGAGATTAAGAAAGTATAAAGAGCCATCCTTGCTTAAATTTTGTCGAAGTACCCAACAACAATTCATGTTCAAACACGTTTTTATTATAATGTTCGCGAAGCTAATTTTGACAGTTTGTAACTAATCAACAATTTATTTGTTTCCAAGGATGATGCAATACTTTAGGGAATTAGGCCGTTCTACAAAAGACGTGCTAATAACCGAAAAAATAGCCGTAAAAACCCTGATGTGTCTGGTATAAAAAAAAAGCTTATAAAAAATTGAATCCAAACTTGCAGAAATATACAGGGCGATGCATTTGAGATTTTTGAGAAAAACTACAATTTGCGTTATTGACCACCCTGTGAGCAAAAACTAAATTCAAAAAAGTAACAAAAAAGATAAAAGCTGAGGCGTGTAAGCTTTTTTGATACAAAATTCAGCAGTCTAAATTTCAAAATGGTGGACTGAGGGGTTGCGGAAGTGGGGGATTTTTCTAGGCAAAACACCTTATGTAGCTAATGACCAAAACCGCATAGTATGTTAAATCAATTTCCTTCTTTTGACTTAGTTTATCCAAATATGCAATAAAATTTGAGGCATTCCATTTGAAAAATCACAAATTTTATGTGTAGGTCGAACGTATAATGACCAATATTTTAGAAATGTGACCTGAGATGTCATGTATAACATCCCATAAATAGATTTTTCCAAACTGTATTTGTTTATGAGTAATATTCCGTCCACACATGGATAGGCCAGCCTGTATATATATGTATATATACAATGTGTTTGGTCACGACATATCGATATTTGAGGGGGATATTTTACAGCTATTTTTATCGACAAATCCACCCCCTATAATGTCCTACCTCACCCCTTTAGAAATGGATGCATACCGATGGGAACGAGATTAGAGCTGACACGGATATGGTCTGCCGCTCATCACGACACATTGTTTTAAGAACAACAATGTGCATAACCAATAATGGAGGACATTTTGGACAGCTTGTGTAACATTAAACATGTCCAACCTCTCTATAAGAAACATTGATTTGTCATATTTATGAATAAGAAGAAAAATTAATGTTAGTTTGCTTTTTAAACTATGGTCCAAAAATGTTTCCTTACAAAAACTCGGGGTGTTGAAGTTTTAGGAAAAAATGGAAATTAATTAATATTATCAGAACCGCTTCAGATATTTCACTGATATCAAGTACATAGTGAAAGATAATAAAGTTGCATATTTTTCAATGCAAAAATAATTTTTAGCTTTAACAGTGGCATGCGTACTTCGACATTTTTTAAGAAAAATATGGTATACCAATGATTTTTTGCCAAATAAAAATTATTATTGAATTCCCCGTTCATTTTAAAACAAATGATCTCTCTTGAGTTGCTTTCCTTCGATGCGCCATTTTTGAGTAAAAAAATAAAAACCGTTCTATTGTCCGAGAAAATTAATGTAATAATTATTGAAGAAGGCAATTTAGCAATAAATATCTAGTTGCTTTTTCATTATTTAGTTTTTACAATCTTGTTAATAATGGTGAACTACTATGCAGAAATGGCGGAAATGAATTGGTCTTGCCGACGGTAATGGTGAGCAAGCCAGACGGATTTATAACCAGAGATATCCCGATCGTGCTTTGCCAGATAGTAGAACCTTTTCTAATATTCATGGTCGTCTTGTTGAAACTGGTTCTGTCGGAAAAGGAACATCTGAAGGTAGACCTCTAAGTGTGAGAGCACCTGAAATTGAGGAAGCAGTGCTGCACGGAGTCGAATAACATCCTGAAACGAGTACGAGGAAGATTGCTAGACACTTAAATGTTTGCCATCAAATTGTTTGGAGAATTTTAGTGGATTTTTTGTTATATCCTTACTATATTTTAAGAGTACAGATATTACTTCCCATTGAGTTTTCAAGGCGTGTGACCTTTTGTCAGTGGTATCTTCAAAAAACTACACAAAATCCGCAATTTGAATCAATGATTCTGTTCACGCACGAAGCTAATTTTTCTCGAAATACCATTCAGAATTTCCACAATAATCATTTGTGGGCAGAAGAAAATCCATATGCCGTAATCGAAACCCATTTCCAACACCAATTTTCAGTTAACATATGGGCAGGAATTATTGGCAACCACTTTATGGGCCCATTCTTCTTGCCGGGACGACTTCACGGACAGACTTACCTCAATTTTCTTCAACAAAGTTGCCTTTGCTGCTTGATGATGTTCCGTTAGTAATAAGAAACAATATGTGGTACATGCGTGATGGTGCACCAGCGCATTTCAGTGTAGCGGTTTGTAGTTATTTACAAACTGTTTATCCAAATCGTTGGATTGGCCGCCGTGGGCCAAAAGAATGGCCACCAAGGTCCCCAGACCTCAATAGTTTAGATTTCTTTTTGTGGGGCTATCTTAAGACACTAGTGTATACAAGTCCCATTAACACTGTAGAGGAATTAAGAGAAATAATAGTTGCAGCTTGTGATAGAATAAAAAGCACTCCAGGGATGTTTCAACCAGTGCGCAATTCCATGAGAAGGAGGGCGGAAGCATGAATAATAAGTGAAGGGGGTCATTTTCAACAATTTTTGTAATCATTTCGTTGGTTTTAATATTATGTTTATGTTGTCAGTTGTTGTTCATTACCCCTAATGTGTTTAATTTTTCCAATTAAATTAATAATAATTTTGCAAGTTAGACAATAGGTTTTTATTTTTTCTCTAAAAAATGGCACATCGAAGGAAAGCAACCCAAGAGAGATGAGATCATTTGTTTTGAATTGAATGAGGAATTCTATAATAATATTTATTTGGCGTACCATTTTTTTCTTAACAAATATCGAAGTCAATACCCGTACGGACGCTACTGCTAAAGCTAAAAAATATGTAGCTTTATTAACTTTCACTACATACTTAATATCACTGAAATATCTGAAGTGGTTCTGATAATATTAACCAATTTCTATTTTTTTTCCTGAAGTTCAACACCCCGAGTTTTTGTAAGCAAACATTTTTGGACCAAAGTTTATAAAGCAAACTAACATTATTCTTCATGTAGATGCACACCCTTAAATATTCGCATATCATTAAGGAACACCCTGCATATATATATATATAGAGAGAGAAAATGTTCATGCGGAGAAAGGTATATACAAAAAGTAGAAAAATAATGGGCAAAATTCGTAAAAAAGAGGAAAGTGTATTCGAGCAGAAAATAGGGTAGGTTACACCCGTATCCGGATGTGTGGGCATGTGTATCTACTTTTGTAGTTTCATATGTGCATTCATTTCGGGCCTGATGAAGCCAACCAGCAGAAATACGTATCGCTCGGGTTACCTATCCTATTTTCTGCTCGAATCCACTGTCCTCCTTTTTGCGGATTTTGCCCATTATTTTTCTACTTCATATATAGATATACGATATATTTGCTGGTTGACCGCCAGGTGAAAATGAAAGGTAGTTCTAAATTCTAATTATGCCACCGCGTAGATGAGAAAAAGTGATAATGTTATTGTATAATTTGTTTGTAATTTGTACACAATTTCGCTGTTTGAAAAGCTTTGTTCCGTACTAAATCTAGGAAAAAAATAAAAGTGGTTTTGGTATAAATCTGTATGAGAAACAAATGACAATCTGATAATTTCAAGACCTACCTAGGAAATTCTGCTTTTTGAAATAATCAAGGTTTGGTAATGTCAAAGTATGACGTATTATACGTTTTTGGCATCAGAATCAAAATTTATATTTCTGCACCAAAAAGCCAATATATGGCGTACATGAGAAAAAATAAAGTTGATGCTGGAGGACAAAAGACGAAACGTCGTATTGAAATTCTAATTATGCCATCTTGTCGAGGAGGAAAAGTGGCAATGTAAATGTGCAACATGTTTCATAAAGTCAGAAAAAAATCTGAACTATTTTGGGAACATTCGGTTTTTCTTCTCTCTCCGGCAGTACTTTGAATTTCGTTTGGCACAAGTTGGCCTTATGACCAAAAAGTTTGAAAAGATTGTCTGAAACGTCCAAAAACGAAGTCTGAGTGTTTTTTTTTGTTGTTGCAATTGGCATTTTCTTCGCCGTCACTCAGGGGCGGGAAGTAGAAGCTCAACTTTGACAACCTGCCATGCAATTTTCAACTGTCATGTTCACACTAGTGTATTCATGTATTAATTTCATTGTTCCAAATTTCAGCATGCTAACTCAATCCGTTCAAAAAGTATTTTAAAAAAAGTACTGTATAAACTACGGTGACATGATTTCTCGACTTTACAAACATCTGACACACTGTCTGGCATTTTCACAATGGAAGTCATAACTTCGGCAGGTACATGCAGTGATGTTATTTCTGTTAAAACACTACCGGGACGTAAGCTGTATCAGAATTATGTTTTTCTGAATACATAAAAGATGCTTGCGTACCAAAATATAATGCTTTTCATGATAAATGTCATTCCTACTTGTTTTTAGCGGGTGAAATTAGTACACCGAAATTCGGTGCGATAAGATTGATGTATGGATTTTGCTTTAGCGTGAAAGTGACAGTTGCATTGACGGTTCGACAGGAAGGGAGAGGTGAACAGGGCACTTGAAGTTCACTAATATTTTTTTGTCACAAGGGCAGCAGCACTGATGCTGATATCCGCATTTTCAATAAATCGATCAAATTGACTCCTCAGGCAGTTGAGAATTTCAACATGGCGGCGGGATCTACCCGGAGAAAAACCCCTGTATGCGCCTATGTTGACTCAGGCAGGGGTTATAGATCTAGGTTTATTCGTTTTTTTTTTATTTAACTGGTCTAGAAACTTCCATGCACCGTGCACATGATTCAGGTATGGTAGAGGACTGTTATAAATCTTGACACCTAAGCACATTTGGCAGCCATCTTGTAAGAATGAAAATTACTCGATTTCAAGCTTTCAGATACTATTCTGGCTCTAATAAAAATGTCTGGTCATCAAGAATGAAAGAAAATAAAAAATTACATTCTTTTTAAACCCCGTAATAGTCCTTTACCATATAAAAATTGGCGTACGTGATGTATGGTAGATAAGATGTTTTATAGTCAATTTTGAGCCATAATTTCATTATTTTTGAAATTATCATGTACAAAAATATAACGTATATTACCAAAGTACATATGCACCAAAAAGAAATGAAATGAGGAATAAATAAACATAATGTAGCACTTACGTTCTGATAACTAGCGAATTGGTCCACCAAACGCACAGCCAGTGCACACAACTGCAGTTACATGATTGGGCGTCAGCATAATGAGATGGGTGGGGGCATTGAGCTTTCATTCAAGTAGGTACTGTATTCCAGGAGAATTAATTGGACATACTTTTTTTAACAAATTCAGAATTTTTTTCCCTCCGGTCCGAAGTGCTTTTAGGTTTTGCTGGGACTATCTGAACAAAACATTGAGGAGTGCTCGACTAACCATTGAAAAACTAATACATACAGTAATTATATGCCCTGAAAGGCTTCGAGGTTTTGTTAATCGATATTTGGAGGGTGTTTAGCAGAATTGGCAACTTAGAACTTCATTCAGTCCTACGGGGTCGAAAATTACATTTTTTAATATTGTAATGGTTACATTTTGACAAATAACAACTGTAGAGAAAAGTTTTACAGTACGTCCTTTGTTCAAAAAATCTAAAGGCACCTTAATCGTAGCAAAAAAGGAAACTTTGGAATTTGTTAAAGAAATTGATTTAAAAATTTTTGACGCAGATTGGTTCCTGGCCAGGTACTAGTAATGATCGAATTTATCATAGATTTTCCAATTTCAGCTATATTTGATGCAAAATGGGTTAAAACCGAGGCTACAACTTAATAATAAATAGAGCAACGGCACAAACACAACCCACATTTTTGACAAACCGAACGCCGGCTTTGGCTTCAAATACTACTGGTAATTGGTTTTCGTCCTTCCATATTTAAAATCTCGATTCCAGCGTTAGACTATATAGGGTGTCCCAATATCAGGTGAGCATAGGAGTATTACGTATCTTTCACTCAAAATAAGTCAATTGGTCATGATTTTTCTTTGTGCACAAGTGCTTCGTTTGTATATTAGAGGGCTTCAAAGTTTTATTTTTGAAACACATTTTTTTATATATTTTTGGAACCGGTATAATGTAGTCGGGGCGACAGCACTCCAAATATGTGAGCAATACTAGATGCTAGGTATTATCTGGGCCTTGTACAGAGATAGGAAGTCATGTGGAGGCAAGTACTTTTTAGCCCTAAACAGATTGCCTAGCTTTTACCCAGCAGCTGTCACTATTGACGAGATGTGTTCGTGCCAGGTCTAGACCTCGATTATCTGAACTCCGACCAACCTAAAAGAATGGCTCTTTATTAGAACTTGGCTATCCATCGAAATCGGATGAGCGCTAGGACGCTTTTTGCTCGTTCGATACAATGCTACGTTTTGGAAGCATTAAACTGTACCCCGCAGTGTTAACCTCAAGGTTTCTCGTCAGAGAGATAGTCGCTGCCAATCTACTTTTCTACAGCTCATCAGCAGAGGTCGGCTTGACACCCTGAATTCCTGCATCTAGAGTGCTGTCATCAGCAAAGCTGTGGATTGCATTGACCGTAGAGGAAAGGAGGTCGTTAATATGTAGGAAGAATGGTGTCTAAGCCAAGACCTGCCACTGGGGAAAACCCACGTTGACGTTGTGATTTTGAGATTCTAAGAGCTAATCACTAATGCCTTTCTGATAACTGAAGAGCAAGAGGGCAGTTGACGTTGGCTGGTCTTGATTTGCGCAATGAGAGAGTCATAAGTCATGGATTCACCTTTGATTGGGAATTTTTGCGCCCACATGACACTGCATCCTGTGGAGGCAGCCTCACTTGCTTACCATCTGTTAGCCGGTAACAAAAGCAAGCAAAACGATAGAAAATAGCGCTGCTATTTGACTAGTTGACCTGTACTATCTTTGCGCAGTGTAGGTTTGGCCAGTCCTATTACATGCTGTGTCAGCACGCCTCCGAAGCAAATTAACAACCAACATGGAGGATCCGATGGTTTTTTAACCATATTATGGGGAAAATTTGCTTGACTTTGCACCCCGATTGCAAATATTACCGTCAGTAAATATATAAAAAAAGGGTAGCATTTAATGAAACAAACTAAAAACTTGAAAATGTTTTCTTCTTATGCACATAACTGCTTGAACTAATTTTCTGCAATTTTACTTTCTTGTCTATTTAAATTACATCACTGTGCATTTTGGATATCAATAAAGTGATTGGTAACATGGGAAAACATCTGTGCATTTGATAAGAAAGTGAGGGCAGTTTACATAATGAAAAACATGTCAAAACATCTAGAAGTGGACCGAACCATCGCAGTTCTACTCCTGGCGTATACGGCGGTATTACAATAGTTAAATTAACTTGGTCAGCAGGAGAAGACTTTCATACCTGGAGATTTTTCATGATTAATCACTACTAATATGCCTCATATTTGTCTTATTAACGTTTTCAAAAAGGTGCTCATAGCTAAGCCGGGGGGACTGTAACATGGAGACACATCTGAGTATTTTATAAGAAACTGAGGGTAGTTTAAATAATGAAAAAGAAGTCAAAACATATGTGGATCGAACCGTTGCAACCCAGTAGGTTTACAGCCTCCCAACAAAAACTGTATCCTGAGAATGGGCAAAGCGCCGCATAGGAGCACATAAACACACAAAAAGGGTGCTCGTCGAAGTTAAACATATGTTCGAATAGAGTTGTAACAATATGGAATAAACAACTGGAATCGAGATTCAAAATATCAAGTAAATTACAGCGGAAAGAGGTTTACCTCGGACATCGGCTTGCTTCTACTAACGTCAAAGACTGTCCGACCTGTAGAATTGATAGGTGCTTGATAGAATAGCTCATCAAATAATATGGAATATTTGTTGATCTATTTGTACATATCCTAAATTGTCCCTTTTAAATGCGAGAGCACTGAACGAATGACCACCTGTCTGTCCTCTCGGTCCAAGATGATTATTCGGGAAGAGCAGGTACAACTCGAGATTCGAGGGAAAATACCAGTTTTTTCTTTTGTAAAGTAATCTGTTTATCTTGAGAGTTAATAAACGGAATATACTCAACTCTCGATAATCAGCCATGTAGCTTAACCCCACTTAACCCCAACCGCCTGTCAGACTTTCAGTTGAGCATCTCCAGTCTAAAAATGAAGTGTCTAGAACAGTGCTAAAAGTGATAAGGTCGTAGCTTTTGAGGATTTTTGTGACCAGTTTTTCAAACATTAAGTACAGCTAAGTGTTAAATCGACTATGCGAGTAACTGACCTTAGTGCGCACCGATTTTAGGAAGTCTTCTGAGCGTAAGGTAGTAAATAGGTAAGTTACCTTACATCTTCTTCTCAAAACACCTGACAAATTGATATCAGTCTTATTAACGGTTTCCGTTATCCAGCTCGAACCGCACCAAACTCTTAATAACATGAACTTTAAGTTATAATCGGAATGTCCTCTCGAATTCCGGTCTATCCTGGTGATAATACTAACTGGCATCGTGATTAGCGAATTTCATCGTGACCAGCTTAGCTAATTAATTAATGTTTTTGACTAATTAGCTAAGTACCTTTCACTAACAAATAGCAATAATGACCAACCTATTACAATCGGGAGCTCCTGGATTACCTTGAACGCCATGGCTTGATTAGCGACAGGCAGTATGGTGGGCTGGGGACCTCCTAGCTTACGTCACGTAACTGTGGAGTAAATTAATCCAGACTTATGGTGCGGCTCATGCCGTTGCTCTTGATTAGATGTGGCAAGCTGTCCTCTTAAACAAACTTCCAACTTATGGCCTCCGAGAGAAGCTCTGGAGATGGGTGGTTGACTTCCTCTCTGGCCTTAAGATATCCGTCGACAATCTCAACACGGGTGTTCCCCAGGAATCCGTCTTGGCTCCTCTCTGGCAGCCCGGCTCGATCTCGGCCTCTCATCCTAACCGAGTCAGACTTCTCTTTTTCCAGATATAATCACCTTCGGCATTTGAAAAATCGATTAACAAAGCTACTTTGAGTTCCTCATAGCAGCCGCCGTACCCTGGCATTTAGGTTTCCACCCACGCGGCTGCTTCGCTACAAAAACATAAACGGATGTGAAAAGCTCAATGGGGCGATTTCTCCAATTAGTAGTGCAAAAATATTTTCTCATGGGACTAATACACTTGGTCGCTGAGTGATTCATAATGGAAATCTGCATCGGTAGTGAATTGAAAAATAAAATCCGTTGAAAACAAAGCAACTAAGATAGCAAAATTGCTGCACTAAAATCTGCTAACACATCGATACAGAATTTATATTAATCACGGAATAGGTCCATGCGTTGATATTACGTTATTCTATTAAAGCGTTAAGCTTATTTCAGATCATTTGCTTTACTGCATAATCTGTAAGTATTATAAGTGATGTTACCTTAAGAACTATTTATACGGGACGAGGCAGAAATGTTCCAACTCAGTTTTACTTCTCACACCACTAGCAAAAAATTTCGAAAGTGAGACACTATGGTTTTTGGATGTTATATGAGATGTATAATACATAGATCAGGTTCGGATAAAATTAAGTTTTCCTGTTATCCACCTATAATAAACACTTTTCTTTTCTTGGATATTTTCCGAACGTACAGAAAAAATCGCTTATCATTCCAGTCCCAAAAATTGCTTTCCCCAAATGTTACAGTTATAAACCAAACCAAACCAAACCAATCAGTTTACTTCCTGTTTTATCGAAATTACTTGCAAATATTATGTTTTCACAATTTAATACTTATTCAATTCTCAATAGTCTACTTCTAGATCAACAATCTGGATTTAGAGGTGGCTATAGCACGACGGCAGCTATCGATACATGATACACTTTTATTGCCCTTTGATTTCTCAAAAGCCCTCGATACAATTAACTACGAACTCCTATCATCAAAATTGCATTATTTAGGACTTTCTAAGAATACTGAATTTTTTTGGCACCCTACCTTTTTCCACCTCGACTGACCGGTAAAATTTACTTACATATTTTCTTCGACACAATCTGCCACAATCATGAGAAGATGTTCTTTTAAATGTGAGACAGAATATGTGGTTCCTACATGATGGGGCTCCACCACATTTTAGACGAGAAGTTCATGAACATCTGAATAATGAGTTTTCGATTAGATGGATGGGGGCAATTGAAAGAGTTGGTGTATCGTGATGGAGCAGTAAATACTCTTAGACTAACTAACTAATAAACTTCACCAGCGCATTTAAAATGCTTGTGATTTAATTCGTGGAATCGAGGATTTTATTTTCAAAGCTTGTAAAGGGTGTAAAGGGGGCAATTTTAGATAGTTTTTACAAAAACGGTATCAATTAAACTTGATAATGATTTTTTAGAATAATTTTGGAACTAAACTAAATTAGAAATTGCATCTTCTACATATGTAATTGTAACGGTTTCAAGTGCTGAACTTTTCTAACCTTGGTTTACGTTATCATCACTTTTATACATCTACCTCCCTTACAATAGTGTACCTGCCAAGCCTAAGCATCATATTAGTATACACTACTATTTACACAATAGTTGGAGGGGGGCCGCATGCACCGAAGCAGTCGCATACCAATACCCTAAATACCAGGGCACTGCGACTGTTATGAGGAGCTTAAAGAATTTTTATTAATCAGATTTTTGAACCGCCTCAGCTTAGTAGAATTGGGAAAACTCTCCTCAGGTAGGTTGTTCCACAATCTCAATACCCTAGGGACACAGGAGCGGTCGTATTGGCCAGTTCTGAGTGTAACGAAGTTCGACACGGTTAGGATGTGAAGCCGAAGTCAGGCGGGTCTGTCCAACAGGCACATCGCGCGGCGGCATCATGGGTGAGACCTTTTTACGTAAAAACGAATGCTCTTTAAATTATGTGAAACTATGCTATAACCAAATATGCTCAATAGTATATCTCTCACAGTTGGATCACCTAAACTATTGTTATTTCGATGCAGCACTTGTCTTAAGCCGTGTACAGACCGAAAATCCAACGCCGAGAAAACGAATGCAAGCCCATGTGACGTTGGCATTTGTTGTTGGAAGGTATTGGAATGCGCTCGACTACACCTAAATTTAGTTTCGAGTTGGGCCGTGTTGGGTTAAGTTCGGTGCTAATGTCGAGCGTCGAGTCTCCTCTTACCTAATGCAGAAAAAAGACTTAATACCAGAAGCGCAACAAATCCTGTTCAGACCAAATCAAACCTCCCCTTAATGAACCGATCAAGGAGCGAACGCAATCGAACGCCAACAACGACCCTGGAAACCGCTGGCGTAGGTTGGCTCGCTCCGTGTTGCCGCCCCGACTACATCATTTATGCTCGATGTTGTCCAGAGGAGGGCTGTCCGACTGATCGATGACTCTTCTCTAACAGACAGTCTTGAGACCCTCTCGTACCGGCAGACTGTCTGCGATCTAGCTCTCTTCAATCGCTACACTTACGGGCATTGCTCCTCAGAGCTCTCTTCCACGATGCCGCCGCGCGATGTGCCTGCCAGAGAGACCCGTCTGACTTTGGCCTCCCATCCTAACTGTGTCGAGCTTCATACACCAAATGGCCAATACGATCGCTCCTTTGTCCCAAGGGTGTCGAGGGTGTAGAATAATCCTACAAGAGGAAGCCTAAGCTTAGGCAGTTCAAAAATCGGATTAAAAAAATTTCTTTGGGACCATCATAGCAGCAGCGGTGTCCCAGCATTTAGGCCTCTGCCTGCGCGGCTGCTTCGGTATAAATAAAAATTGTTTAACTTAAGTAATGTAAAGTCTTCACATGATAGAGTGCGAACTATTTGTTGAACTGTCACCAAATATATACCCCTATTCGTCGCTATCTGAAATGGTTATAAGGTTTATAATAATCGAAGGTCATGTTAAAAATGTCAAATAACGTTTTTATCTATTTTTATTGTCAGAAGAGTAAATAGTGAAACATCACGATAGAGTTTGTTCCCGTGTTTACATCATTACAAATTAGACGCGCCAGAGTTTTGTATTTTAGTTTCAAAATTGTGCGAATCAGGTGCGTTTCTAATTTAAGAATATCACTTCAATACCGTTGTTTCAAATATGTGAAATATTTTGGGAATAGCTCCCTCAAGCACTACATAACTTACCCGAAATATAGTTTTGTTATCGAAACAACGGTTCTCTTATTAAAGTATTGATATTCAGATAAAAAGAACATTGCCCAAAGATGTCTCAGAAGCATCTACTTCTTCGATCTCCCTCATCATTTTCTGAAACAAATGTTGTATGGTATTTTCCATTGAAGATGATTGAAGAGGTCCTCACTATTGTTTTTATCAGAATATCAAAGTGCCTAGGAAACGTCATGATAGAATGAGTAAGTCAGCCTTCTACATCATGTAAAATATAATTGTTTGAAAATTTGCAGGACATCTAGGATGGATTAGATTTTATTTTTTAAAAGTAGCTCACCTGTAAGAATTACTCATTAACTTTGTAAAGTCTTCACATGATAGAATGCGACCTGTCCGTTGAACTGTCTCAAGAGGTTCTCATATTCGTCGCTATCAAAAATAGCTGTAAGGTTTATAATAATCTGAGGTCCTAAGAATGTGTGTACAGGGTGTCCCAAAATATGTCATCTCTGGTATACATATAGAACACAAAAAGATAATACCATGAGCTCTCCTTCAAAAAAGTGTTCGATGTTGATAAAGTAGACCGCTTTTGACAAAAAAAAACAGTTGTATGAGTTTTCAGTAAAGCTCTATTAATGTTGACATGATATCCAGAATGCGGGTCACGCCATTTTGTCAATACAGTAATCCTGCTAACAGTGCTGAGAAGCACCAGGATATACATTTTTAGATCACTTGTTTGCGTTTTAGATTTGTCTTTCTCAAAAACGGCTAATTTTGTCGGAATTGAACAGAAATACATTTTTTCAGCTAACGCAGTAGGCTTTTCAAAAGTAGTATTTGGTCCTTTGTTATACGGTATGTAAAAAATGTTAGCAATCTCGCGCTGGGGCTAGTGCGTCCCCGCGGCGTTATGAGTCAGTCAATTGCTTTTCGTAAACACCATCAAATCAAACTCCAATTGCTTACTGAACTGTCAAAATTTTTTTTAATTATAGTGTCGTTCAAAAGGTACCTAAGAAGAACCGATTTCCAGTAACGCCAGTTTTTACTTTCTACATCATCTCAAGCATTTCTTATTTTTGCGAATAAACAAAACTTTAGCAGACGAATTTCCTAAACTGACTGATTCAACTTCACCTCAGATGTAAATCTTCTGAAGCTAGAGCATATATGAACTCTCCCTTAGATTGCCATAGACGTTCTATATTTCTATTTATCCTATTCAACAACGCTATCTATCTCTTTTAGTTATCTGAAATCTTGAAAATGACATGTGTAATATTGGCAAAGCTTTTACTCCTTGGCGGTATAAGGAGTTGCGAAGGTTTAGATCGCGTTGAATACATCCACATGCGGATTATAAGTATTCCTACACGACGACGAATATGGTTTACAATAAAAGATAAAAATATAATAACATAACTCGCTCAAAATATTTTTCTGAAAATGAGCAGGAGACACTTAAACCTCAAAAAACGATTTTTGTTATTGTCGTTCATTGTTCAAAGCTGCGCCATCACTGGATCGATTTTCAAAACCTACAGCCTAGCATCACAAACTAGTTCTCCTGTGTACCTTAACCAGTTTCTCTGACAATTGAGATGCTCGTCTGAAACAAAAGGAATAGTGATGTTTTATGTGATATGAAATAAAAAAAAGCAAGCCGATGGTATAGTTGTCAGAGGTCCAAAGAAGTCATCACAATAGGATCAGCTATAAATATTTCATCTATATATCATTTTATACTATTATACTATATTAAACATGCAGACTGTAGATGTACTTGCTACGAAAAGGTTAATTACACGGTACTTTTCGAAAAGGTCCCTCTGCTTTACACTTATTTCAATTACTATCTGCCGTTCGCTTTGCAAGAACCAATCTAACCTAAAATAAGACATTATGTATTTTGGATATTATAATCGTATGACATGTATATCACGATAAGCCATTTCGTTCATTTCCATCGGTCTGTCGGCTAATCTTATAAGTGCCTATAACTTGAGAAGTACCTTTCGCTACCTACATTTTTCATTTCGGAGACTGTATCTCACAGATTCTTGTACACAGAAGGTGTCATAGATCGACCTGTGGTCGAAATACGGTGAGACTATGTTGCAGCTATGAAGAAAACCCAAATAAATTGTGAAATTCTCTCTTATATCTTATCTACTTTTCCCAATTGGAAGACTCCACCTCATAAATTACGGTGCAGAGAACTTGCAGCTCAAGTTATTTATCTAAGCTGCAATCTGTATCCACATAAAAATCTGTTAGACTGAACATGAAAGAGTTCCAGGGAAACAGATATCAGTATTATCTCTTCTATTATTATCTACATTTTTCAATTCTATTCTGTAACCCAGAATCGACCAGAATGAAGATGAAAGATTACCAAAGAAACAGAGCGTTTCTATATTTTATCTTCTATCGTTATAATACATTTCTCGATTCGGAGGTAGTATCTCACAAATTCCCGGACACAGAAAGTGCAACTTAAGTCAAAAATATAAGCCGAAATTCGGTAAGACTATGCTGCAGTGATGGAGAATCTTCAAAGACATTTTATCTTCTACCTTATGATGTTTCGACTCTACAATTTGGAGTCCTCATCTAACATATTCTGGTGCATAAAAGCTGCAATTCATGTCAGGAATCCAAGTTACAATGTACTCTATTTCAAAATGGATGGAATCGAATGAAAAATTTTCAACGAAACAGATATCAATATATTCCTCTTTCTGTTCTATTTTATCTAAATTTCGAAAATCGGAGAATGTATCTCATAGAGTAAAATCCGGCGGCGGCCAGACCTTCGTTATTTGATAAACGATGAAAGTTTCTCTGCGCATGTTCCCAACATAGGTAAAAACAATAATCGACAATGAAATTTTTATTTTGGTTACTTTGGCTCGTAACACATAGCAAATAGTACCTCAAATTCGTTCAAGTATAGAGCCCAGTTTCTCTATATTTCACCCAAAGTGGTCCTGATTTTCGTTCAAGTATTCGGACCCAGGATGCCGCTCCCACTAGTTCTGAAGCTTATCCTGGTTATCGTTACTGGAAAGCTGTCATTCCAATGAGCATCGATAATCCACCATGTATTGTGGGCTTAGATTACGGTAGGCCTTTTGTCAGAAAGAAATACATGTCTGGTTTTCTACCTTGAAGTTTCTTACCTTACGAGTACATGTGATAAGAGATCAAGATATAATTGTTTGAGCTATCAGTCTTTTACCCAATATGCTAGTTCTAACCTCAGGTCAGAGTGTGCAAACTAATTGAAACAGACAACATCGGGATTGGGTTGAATAATATTGAAATTGGGATTTCTCGTTTTTGAAAGTCTCGGGGTCACTCATGTGGCAACCACTTCCAGTTTTACCGTATTTTACGCCCAAATAACTGTGCAATCAGAGTATTTATTTGTCACTGTACATTAACTTTATCATGGTGCATCTGCTCCCAGATGGATGAAGTCGGTTGTAGCAGAGAGTGTCACAATTGACAGTCCACAGTACATGAAATGCGCCTACCTATCCGCCTGCTAAATCATAGTAGTCTCAGGCTCGCGACGGGCTGGAGTGCGTTTTCTGAAATACGTCACAAATCTCTTATGTCAAACAATAGCTTTGCTCAAGCGGCGTTTGAGGTGAACCAAGTCTCTACATCTCAAATGTCACTATGTTATTACGTTATTTGCTTACTACCATGTAATGGATGGTAACTTTTGAACCAGGTACGTCATACTACCAGTTGCTAGAAGCCCTAACTTGAGTTGTTACAATGGAAATGTACATTTAGTTGACACATACATTGCGTAAAATTTGTGTAGTTGTGTACAACCTATCGTTTACTATTGCAGAGCGCTAGTACTACGTTGTTGCAACTAGCTTTGAACATCTACGATATGTATTCTAAATATCTACTTCGACGAGGACTGAACATAATTACATGATCAAACGAACTTACCTGTAAGTGATGTTCGATCTTAATTATGTGAAGTCTTCGTCAAGTAAATAGCTCCCTCGCTACCTATGTATCACCCAATTGTTGCAACAACTTGGCTTTGAAGTAAATCAAGGTGTACAGGTGGCCAGAGGGGTGAAAGATAGGGGGAAGGGGCGCGGTGCCGCTTTCCTTCTCTGCGTGCGCGCTTTGAAATCGTGGCGGTTGAGCACTATTACGAGGGTACTACGATATGTATTCTAAATACTTACTTCGACGAGGACTTCACATAAGTAAGATCGAACATCACTTACAGGAAGTTCGTTTGATCATGGAATTATAAACATTTTTTTTCTTGAGTGAGCCTTGAACTTATACTGTCATTTATTTCATAGGATATCAAAGATGATTACACGTTACGCATTGATAAAAAACTTCAACTGCTTAACTTCATATAGTTGATTTAAGCTCATCGAATGAGGAACAACATAATGTAACTCATTATTGTACAGGGTGGCCCATCCATCTGTGGACGGAATATCACTCATAAACACATTCATTTTGGGAGAATCTATTAACGGCATGTTATACATGACATTTGAAAGCACATTTCTGAAATATTAGCAACTATACAGGGTGGCCAAATTTTGACCTAAATATCAAAGTTCTGATTTTTAGAATGGAATGCCTCAAATTGTATTGCATATTTGGATAAACCAATTCAAAATAAGAAAATTGGGTATATCATAGTATGGGGTTTTGGTAATTAGCTGCTGAGATATAAGGTGTTTTGTCTAGAAAAACTCCCCACCTCGGCAACCCCTCAGGCCGCCATTTTGAAATTTGGAGTACTGAATTTTGTATAAAATAACTTACATACCTCAACCTTAATCTTATTTGTTACTTTTTCTAATTTTAATTTTTGCTCATACAGGGTGGTCAAAAACGCAAATTGTGTGTTTTCTAAAAAAATTCAAATGCACCACCCTGCATATTTGTGCAAATTTAGATTCGATTTTTTATAAGCTTTTTTTTGATACTAGACACAAGGGTTTTTACGGCTATTTTGTCGGTTATTAGGACGTCTTATATGGAACGGCTTAATTCCCTGAAATAGCGCACCATCCTCATTATAATAAAAACGTGTTTAAAAATTAATTTTTCTAAAAAAGTAGTGGTGAATATGTTGTTCGTTTTGGGCGAAGCCCAATGAAATAGTTTCCTAGCATCTCGAATTTATAAGCAACGGTACCCTAATATGCTACATCCAAGGCCGGACACATTTTCCACATTACGAGAACGTTTTGGATCAAGTGGAGCAGTGGAATAAAGTAAATAATATATAAATAATCCAAGAGGTGAATCAGTTGGAGATTCTATTAAAGTTGCAGGAAAATCCCCATTTAAGTGGACGGCAAATTGGAGCAGAAACTTATATATGCAGAACTCCTGTCCAAAAGATTATTCACAAGCATATGTACCATCCATATCACCTATGCTTGCATCAAGGCCTTCATCCTCAGGATTCCGCAGCTCGAATGGAGTTTAGTAGAATAATGCTAAATAAAGTGAGTGAAGACACTACTTTCCTGGACAAGGTTCTTTTTAGCGATGAGGCAACTTGTAACAGCGTAGGTGTTGTCAATAGGCATAACATGCACTATTATGCGACGAAAAATCTTTACTGGGTTAGGCAAATAGATTTCCAAAATAAATATAGCTTGAATTTTTGGGGAGGAGTGATTGGCAGAAAAGTTATCGGGCCTTTCTTTTTCGACAACAGATTGACAGATACAGAATACTTGAATTTTTTGATCGAGCATTTGCCTTTGCTTTTGGAGGATGTCAACCATGCAAACTTGGATGCATATGTACTTCCAACATAACGACGCACCTGCGCATTGTCATAATCGTGTGCGTAACTATTTGGATACCTGGAGTATCAATCGTTTTAACGGTCGTGATGGGCCTATATCTTGGCCTCCTAGATCACCAGTTATGACGCCGATGGACTTCTTTCTATGGGGCTACGTTAAGCAAGATGTTTGTAGATGTCCACCATCTACCCCGGAAAACATGAAGGAAAGGAGTAAGGATGCTTTTCTGAACATAAGGTAACACATGCTGAAGGATATGCAACGGTCATATATCCAAAGACTATGGCCATGGTGGAGATATTTTCGAGCAGTTTTTGTAGATTAGGTCTTGAGTAGTGATAGTTGTTTGTTTATGTTGTTGTTATAGTTGTTTTTCTCTATTACGCGTGAATTTGATGTACACTGTTCTGATTGTTATTGGTTTTTACGTTAAATCTGTACTCTTAGAGGCAATATGGAGCTAGCCAACTGTTTGTCATTTGTTTGCATGGATGATGTGATTTTTTCCCTTAATTGTGTTGTTATATTAAAAGCTTAATAACTCAAAATCTAGTGATTTAATCTGAATCAAACCACATACTAAAAAAAGCTTATAAAAAATTGAAACCAAACTAGCGCAAAAATGTACAGGGTGATGGATTTGAAATTTTTGAGAAAAAGTACAATTCGCGTCTTTGACGCCCCTGTATGAGCAAAAACAATTTTAAAGAATAATCTTTGGCAAACCACTCTTATACCCACCTGATCTGTTATATTCTGAAGCAAAACTATTAGACCCTAGGCAACAATTTTTTTATAAAATCGTAAATTATCAATTTCACCATAGAAATAATCTTATCCCATTAGATCACTTATATCAAACTAGAAACAAAATTAACAACATTAAGCAAACACCTTTCACCTCAAAAAGTATAGGCCAAATATGTCATACTTACCTTTCCAGTAGATTATATAACATACTACCAAATTATACAAGAAACATTTCAAAAAAAACAAAATCAAAATTGAAACCAAAAAATTTATAATTGAAAAAATGGTTACATCAAATTTCAAACATGATACATATGTAAGAAATTTAAAATTAATGTAATAGTAAAAACCCTCCAACGTTCATATACTCGTATATGTGTGTATGTATGTACTCGTATGTATGTATGTACAGGTGTGTATGTGTGTTTGCATATGTGTATATGTACATATGTATGTGTGTATGTATATATGTTTATGAGCATCTATTTATGTGTTTATTTATATGAATATATACGTATATATATACATATATGTGTATATTTATGTAAAAATGTAAGTTAATAAATTAGGTGAATAAACTTATTATTAATATAGTTACAAGATATTAAGGAACCATGATAAAATAAGGACTGTTTTGGGATTTATAACCTTCTGGTATTGTTTCCTCAACTGTCATAAAATCATATCAGGAGCAAGTAATAATAATGTAGCTTTATACTATTTAGCATGTCACTGATGCAACTTGAATTTAAATCCAATAATTACCTTGTAGTGTGTGTCAGTCACTTACAAAATCAGCTATCACTTTTTCCTATTCCAAATAGTAGGTGTGGTGCCTTTCTGAAATCTGCATTCAATCAGCAATCTTTTTATTCAATATAATGCAGTTATAGCCCAGTACATTTTTGTTTCACCACAGATGGTCAACGCTGAAGAAAAAATATCAGAAAGTTATAAATCTCAAAATAGTCCTTATTTGACCATGTTTCCTTAATATCTTTTAACTACATTGCATTTGTATATGATAAAGCAACTATCTACAAGTATTTTATAGAAAAAATGAACAAAGTATAACCTTATTTGTACATGCAGCTAAAGACTACAGATGAAAAGTGTCGTTTTTTCAAAAATTTAAGAAAAACTTCAATACCTCAAAAACGGTGACACTTTTATATAGGTAAGTTTTTGTTATTTAGGAGATCAGTCCAAAGCCTACCTTCTTCTTAAGTTGGTCGTGGTACTTATTGGACATCCTGTATATATATATTACGAGTATATATTAATTACGTTTTCTTTTTAATATCTACAACCTTTTGCAGTTTATATTTTATGTAGAGGCACGCGAAATAGGATATTTAGGTATAGTTGACGACAAACTTATCGCGTATGTTTACATTTTTATCGATGGTCGTTAAGAATAAGCCATAAAAGCTAGAAGGAGGCTTTTCTGGCAGCTCATCTGGACACACCTGCTAGCTTCTAGAAAAGCGAGACGCGAAAAGAAGGTGGGGGCTAGTGGTCTCGCGTCGATTCATGTGAATTTGTTGCTAGGCTCGTATCGAAAGAATGCGATTCATTTTGGAATAATTGAATTACATAAAACTACTAGTGCTTTTTACGTTATTTATATTTAGACCTGTGTCATATAATAACAATAAACATGCTAGAGGAGTGTCGGTATCATACAGAAGCAGAAAAATATGTAAATAGACGCTATACTCGTAAGTATGTCGTGATAGTTCACCACTGACTTTTTGGCAAGCTTCCCAAGCGGCAAATATATTTTCTTAAATTGTAGTCGGGTAGTCGGGTCCGCTTGCACAACAATGATGGTTTTTACTACTGATGCATATTCTCATTGGAAGAAAGTAGTAAAAATACTCAAAAGATTTAATAATGTATTTAATAACAAAGAGTGATCATACATACTCTAAAAAGCTAACGTGAGTGAACATACCTACAATTAGCAAAATCTGCTTACATAGCTGAAAGTTTTCAAAGAGTTCTCACCATGGACGAAATGAACTAAGACTATGAAAATACATAAACTCTTACGGGGGAAATCATCATGTCAAGTAGGAATAAAGTGAGACTTGAATCGAGTAATTTCGCATTTTGTAACTATAAACAAAATTTTAGAAAACCCAAAAAAATCGTATCGGTTCTTGAAAGTTCTGTTCTCTATTGTTCAGATTTTTCACACTGTCTTCATAGTCTAGAGATGCCATTACAATTCCAGAAAATAAAATACTAAACACACAGAGAATTTTTGTATTAGACATACAGTCCTAGGGGGGCAACTTATGGTCGAGTATATAAATAATTAACATAATAGCGTAACAATGCAGTTCCTTTTTTGAGCGCCATCAATCTTTATATGGGTTCCATCAATAGTACCAACGATTCCAGGAAATCCATTTTTATTCAAGAAATATTGCTTTGTCCTATTTCTTCCTTGTTCTTTATGCCATTTTATAATTTCTGGTGCCAGACTACTCAGAAAGTTGGTCAATCTGGCTATAACATCATGCAGAGAACTCACAGGAACATTGAACCTATCAGCCACATCCCTGAAGCTGGCTGTTTGATGTCCAACAAACCATAAAAATATACGCGTTTGTTTATACGGGGTTTGCTTCCCATATGGCCCTACTTGATAATTGAAATGGCTACTTCCCTGCTCACCCGCAGATGTTCCAAAAACTCGTTACTGTTGGATTGTGGCAGTGTTTCCTCCACAAAGCCCAGGTTTTTGCTTGATATATCGCTCATAGTAATCGTCTTTTGCGAATCAATATTAGTCCTCAAGATAGCTTCGACACACTCTGATACCTGTCACTTATTGACTGGGGTTCTCTGAATTGTCAGAAGGTGCTAAACGAACACCGGACTAGCTGTCGGCAAACAGTCATAAACTGTACGAACAGGTAACATCACTCTGATTCCGATTTTGACAGTCACAGACAAGTTACCGACTACTGTACGAACAAACCATAAATCGTTAAAATTTTCTAATCCCTTAGACAGGAAGCTACGACATACTGGCGACATCTCAAGGGAACCATTTTAAATATATTGTAGTTGATTATTCAATCACAGATTTCACGTGTGAAATTTCAAGGTGGGTTCATGCACGATTTAACCAGTAGTGCCATTTCTAGGGAATTCTCCCTAGTTCTAGGGAGAATTTACGATGTTTTCTAGTTCTAGGGACTTTTAGAGAAATAGGGAAATTCTAGGGATTTTCTACCGTTTCAAAAAAAAGATTAATGAATAACTAAATTCCAATCTATATTGAAAAAACATAAACGGACCCTGTTAACATAATTATTAAATAAAACAGTATACAGCTTTGCTAATTACAAGGTTGGTTGCACTGTACATCTTCTGTGTGAATCACCGATAAGTTCTCCGCCACCTGCCGCCACCGACGACTGTATTACGCATACCCAGTACAATATTAAAGTGTGACGCGACGTTTTTGAGTGCGTTTAATGTGAATATTAGGACGGTCCAATTAGAAAAGAATCTTTGTTCAAAGTTTTTAAGTTTAGTTTTGTGATGATGGAGTCCGATACAACAGAAAATTCTGATCAAATGTAAGTTGCATAATATATTATAAGTAATCAATAGCTGATATGTTTTTAAAATCGTAGGGATCAACCCTCTACGAAAACAAAAAAAGAAACAAAATAGGAAGTGAATCATTAAATGTTTTACAAGATTTTCGTCTGATAATTGCTGCCAGTCATTTAAAGTAACTAGTGAGCATCTTAAACTAATGAGCCAAAAAAATGTGTACTCAAAAGATTAGTGGCAAGTAATGTATTATTTCAAGTTAGATAATTAAGAAAATTCCGTTTTTTAATCTAATAAAGTTTTATTTTTAAATGTAATTTTTAATATATTTTTTTAAACCATATTATGAATTCAATATGTAATACAGAAAAATTGGGGGTGGCGAGTAGACAGAGAAAAGAGGGTAGGCTTAGAAAATAAAAATCTAGGGAATTCTAGGGGAAAAAAATAGAATGTTAGGGATTTTTAGCAGAATTCGTCTGGCAACACTGGATTTAACCTAACTTAACTTAAGAAAATGAGCATTTCATGCGCATGCGCGGCCAGGATTGCCAACGTAGCAGTTGAGGCAACATGAAAGTTAAATACCCTTAAATAATCATATGTTTAACGTCAAAGTAGCAGATGAAAGAGTGTTTTGTGGCTTATGTGTCACGTGGACTGGCGGACCAGCCTTGACGTTGACAAGTGGCCCCTCCCCACACGCTTGCGCCAATGCACGTCACAGAACTCGGATAATAGTCCAGATAATATTGGAACATCTGCTCGGAAAACTCTTCCGATTCCTATTTTTGGATAATCTGATTCAAGGACCTCTTAAAGAATCTGCATGTGACTAGGCCCAAAATTGCTCCAAAAATTGTTATTAAACCGATTCCAAAAATTGATTTGTTCGCTTTGTTTAAAGTATTTTGCGGTTTTTAGGACATTCTAAATAAAAAATGAGCTTTAGAACTTTTCTCTAGACTTGATATATACAGGTATAAGCAATGTAAAAACTCAAAATATGTCATTTGCTACCCTAAAAACAATATGAAAAATGAATATTTTGATGTTGCCAAATCTCACACATGCTTCAACCAACCAATAACAAAACCCCCAGAGCATTTGAATGCGCGCTCAATGTATAGTCTATGTCTATGTGAACGCGAGAGAGATGAAATATCTCTCGTGCATGCTGAATATGCATTGAGCGTCCGCTTGCATATAAATTAAATACAAAGATTTATAATAACAGTATCTCCTAAAAGGTATCGTTAATGGTTATTTATGAAGCATGGCGACATTAACATTTTCGTTTTTTCAGATCGTTTTTCGGTATCGCAAAATCAATTTTTTGTACTTTCCCATCTCGTACAAAATCAATTTTTGACAAACATTGTCAAACATCATTTTGTTTCGGAGTATCAAAAAAACGAATGCTACCTTTGATGAAGCGAAAACATTAATTTTTGTAATTTATTTGAAAAAGTTGTTCAAACAATTAGAGACAATTTGGAGCTTGACAACATGTAGATTTGTTACTAGGAGGATTTTTCGAATAACATGCAAAAAGCCGGAATCCGAATATTTTCCTGAGCAGATGTGAAGATATTTCTTGGACTATAACCTCGACGGCAGCGCCACTTTTCTTGGCTGGAAATCTGGTGGAACTATAAATATTGAAAGTATGCCGACAACGCATATCAGGAATGTCAGGAATGTGTCGGCGATTTCATTTGTTTACATTACGAAATCTGACTGACGACCGATATTGAGGCAGTTCGATGATCATAGATGCATAACACATCCTCAATAAAGGGAGTATTTCTTTCATCAGTTTGACTAGTAATGAATTTCAGGATAATAAAAAATGTATAATTAAAAAAATATTTACTGAACAGTCACAGCAATAATAGAACAAATTCTTCATTACAATAAATTGTACATACATAGAGGTATTCTACTCATCTGGATTTTTCTCTATATTATGAACCTGATCAGTGCAATATCATGCAAGCACTATCTCTTGTTAATTGATCAGGTATATTTATTGCAAAAACATAAATACTAAAATAACAAAAAATACATCTGTAGGTAGAGGACTGACTGGAATACAAATATAATCAGTCTGATATGTGAATCAAAAATAGTTTTGCGCACACTGTTTAATGGGTAAAGGCAAACAAAATTGTCCTCAATAAAAAAAAAACACATAAAACAGTAATTGTTTCTTCAAACTAGGAAACAAACTCTCATTGACAATTAATTTGGTATCCATAAAATAAATGACGATCTTCATTCCAACTGTCTCCTCGAAGGATTTTGACACTGTGAAACAAAAAAAAGTTATTAGCATAATATCACTGTCATATTTGGTCAGCAAACACTAAACAGAAACATAGTCATCTCACCACGCCCCTTCAGATGATACTGCTCTGTACATATGTATAAATTCCCAATCTAGCAGTATACATTTGATTGCCAAAATTCTGTGTTTAAAAAAAAAATTTCATTGGTGATACCAAACGCCAGTCCTTAATTTGGCCCTTTACCAGGTTTGTTATTACCAACAGTACAGATGTCACAAAAAAGTTACGTGCTACTCAATCTCTTTACCTCAATAAACGTCAAAAGAGATTACATATTTGGTGGGCTGCGAATACACAGCATTCGTCAGGTGTACACCTGGTTTGTAGTTAATGACAAAGTACCTTCACAGTGTTCTGTGAGGTTTTGGAAAAACATGTCATGGGGGGCATGGTATAGATTTAAATTCTCTTTTTTCTTCTGTAGGGGCTATAATTTGCCAACATCACCACTGGTACAGTCTCAGACATGAAAGTGTTTGCATCTATCAGCTATGAAGTCAGTACTACAAGCACAAAATTTTAAGATCATTTCAATATTTTTTTTTCGTTCTCTAGAATATAATTTCAAAATCCTCTATCTTGGCAAGGGGCAATTTAGGACCCATGTTTATTTTTTTCATGCTGTTTTTTGATCTAATTTATGAAGTAAACATGACCACTGACTTTAATTATTATAATTTTTAACATACATGATTTTTTTTATCAATCCGCCCCGATGTTCAGCTCTAAACTGTCATGCGTAAGCAAGCGCAAATAATTTTTCATACAAGTATCACCGAACCATCTGCCCATACAGCGATATAAAATCGATCAAACATCACGATATAAATATCGACTATCGACTTTTGTACAGTATCGATGGCTCGTAGCCATCTTCTAATTCCAGCTGTAGCGATCAGCTGACCAACGCTAGTGATCCGATTGGTTGGTTCTTAAGGAAAAGTTCAATATATTGAACTTTATTTTAAGAAGTGACCTTGAAATTAAGAAAACGTCCATAACCTCAATATATTTTGTCATTTATGCAAAAATGAACTGATTTGGATACTTACTGCAACGTCATCATTAGGCGCTCCTCTGGCGATGTCCGATTGCGTTCAGGTGACTTCTGCAGGTACCTCTTCAACAAGGTCAGGAGTTGATACCACCGCGGCTTTTCGTTATTTTTGCTCTAGGCATGGCCATCCTCAATTAATCGCACAAAAAACAAGTCAAAGGCAGAAAAACACACTCGAAGACGAACACCAAAACAAATCTCTACCGCAAATTCGTCAACAACTCAAACAAAAACAACAGATGAGTCACTGCCTCGCGTTCTGGGTAAATCGTCGTGGAACACGAGACACCACAGAATTATTATAATTACGTCAATACGAGCATAGAACAGTATGGAAAGGGGTATCCAAGGATAAGACGAGTTCCGAAACCACCCGAATCATGTCAAAAAATGGGTGTGACGTCACCAAAACGTTTGACCACCACTGGAAGTCACTAGCTAGTTACTATCTGGAGGCGTAACATGTGGAGGACACTGGTGTAGAAACAGCTGATCCTTAAGTTCGGTTAGTTTAAGTCGTGCATGAACCCGACATCAGTGTTGGCTTTTATAGTTCAGGCATCGAAGCTGTCGCAGAGGCAGAGGTCTGCATACCAGGCCACTGCGGCTGCAATGAGGAGCTTAAAGAAACTCTATTAATTAAATGCGTAGCGTAGCATATATGCTACGCTTTGTGTAAGCTGAAGTGGAGAGAGGGCAACTTGATTATGCCCGAAGAATCTGTTAAATTCAAAGGTAGTGAAAAACTGCCAGATGTGTTTTGCAACTTGGAAACTCCTTACCAGTTCTTCACCTACTTTTTTGATCAAGATCTTATCAAGCTTATCATGGAGCAGTCAAATTTATTCTCGGTACAATTAGATACAGGCAATCCTGTATCTCTACAAGAAACTGATATAAAAAGATACATTGGAATATGCGTTCTCATGTCAGTTATACATATGCTCAATATACGAAGCTATTGGTCTTCTACCATTGGTACAGATATTATCAAAAATACGATGTCGCAAAAGCAATTCGAGAAAATAAAAAAACACCTGCATTCCAAGGATAACTCTAAAATGTTACCTAAGGAACATGAACTGCGTGATCGACTTCACAAAATTCGGCCACTGGTTGATCACCTTCTTGATCGTTACCAGTCTGTTCCTTATGAAGCATGCCTATCAATTGATGAACAGATGTGCCCAACAAAAACAAAAAGTTATCTCAAGCAATACATGCCAGCAAAACCGCATAAATGGGGATTCAAGGTTTATGTGTTGGCCGGAGTTTCAGGATATTGTTATAATTTTGAAGTTTACAGTGGACAAGAAAACACAATACTGCTAAATGAGCGTTATTTAGGGCCACGCGCTATCATCGTAACCAGACTTCTAGGTAATCTACCAAATGATATGAATTATCATGTATACTTTGATAATTATTATACCACCTTACCACTTCTGGCACAGCTATCTCAACGCGGTGTTCAAGCTTTGGGTACTATAAGAAGAAATCGGATACCAAAATTCCCCCTTCCAGGAGATAAGGAAATGAGTAAAGAAAATCGAGGTACAAGTAAGGAATATATTACTGAGATGGAAGGAGTACCCATTTCTTCAATTGCATGGAAGAACAATACAATTGTGTCCCTTGTGTCTACATTTTGTGGAACACTTCCCAAATCCAGAGCTGACAGATACGATAAATCTCAAAATAAAAGAGTGGAGATCGATTGCCCTAAGATTGTAAAAGAATATAATAAACATATGGGAGGAGTAGACCTTATGGATAGTTTGATTGGTTGATACCGTATCAAGCTCAAATCAAGAAAGTGGTATTTCAGACTTTTTTATCACCTTTTGGACATGACAATAGTAAATGCTTGGCTTCTATATAGGAGAGTTAATGCTCAGAAGGGAAATACTAAAACACTTGGGCTGGCAAATTTTAGGATTGAATTAGGAGAAACACTTTGCAAAATAAGTAGTCGTCAAAACTCAAGAGGTTGACGAGAGCTCACACTGGCCTGTATGGATGGAAAAACGTTTACGTTGTAAACTTCCCAAGTGCGGTGGGTTTACGTACGTCTGTGTGAAAAATGCCAAACCTCGCTGTGCTTTAACAAAGCTAAAAACTGTTTTCATGATTTCCATAAATAAAATGTTAAAAGCATATTCCAAAAGCTTAAGTCCTATTTCTGTAAGCTACCAACCAGTATAGTTCCGTGATTTGCGTATTTAACACGTTAAACGCCAATCAATATTTTAGAAACATGTCCACCAGGCCAAAGTCCAATTTTGCGTAACTTATGCTTCCGATGACTAACATAATGCAAAAATACGTTTGATTTATATTTTCCATAATTTCTGGAGCTGTTTTCATAATGTTTTTCTAAGCGGTCCTCTGGGACCGCCATGGCGTGGCGGGAAGCATATGCCATGCACGCCATGGCGGTCCGATTAGCGGTCCAATTTGACTTGTCGGTTCCTGTTCGGTTGGCGGGAATCAGTCTATTATTTACCACCGCAGAGTACACATTGATGTTAGGATTGATAGTTATAGCATTCAGATAGTACATTTTACGTGCAATTTCGAAATGAGTCAACGTGCGAAGCGTTTAGTTCAACTTGCAAAAAACTTTTCGTCGAAGTATAGCGACGGTAAGGGCTAAGAAAAATATTTCACTGCCTATAAAATTACAAAAAATATTTTTCAGACTCCAGTTCGTCTTCTGAATTGCTGAACGATCCATTTCATTGCTCTTCTGATGAAGATCCTACATATCAGGTAGACGAAGTGGAAGCCGAAGACAATTATTCAGAGTCTGAAGAATCTGAGCATCACTTGTTACTACCATTGCCTGCTTCCGTAGTATCTGATAATACCGATTGTAACCAACCAACAAGTACACCTCCACAGTTCCAATCATTGGATGAAACTCAAGATGAAAATACTTATACGACTAGTCAAGTAAATGAAGTCATCCATAATATGGAAACCGACAATCCTAACTATGATGATCAGGACATAATAGTGGAAGCATATAACATTGCGTGGAAAGACCCAGTAGGCAATCATGAGGTATTTCCCTTCGATCCCAAAAATACTGGGGTAAATCCAGATATTTCAGCAGCATTAGTTGACCAATCCCCGATCGATTTTTTTTCGCTTTTTATTGACGATGAAACTATCCAAATTATAACCGACCAAACTAATCTTTATGCATCCCAGAAGTTATTGAATATAGACGATACTTCCGAAGGTAGTCGTCTCCATGCGTGGACACCGACCAATAAAGAGGAAATCAAAAAATTTATTGGTATCATAGGATACATGGGTTTAGTCAAACTTCCTACCATAGATAGATATTGGACTAAAACGAAAAAGATATACCACAACAGTGCTGTTGGACAAATTATGAGTCGGAATCGGTTTGAATTACTTCTGAATATGTGGCAGTTCACCGATAATGATATGTGCCCTGAGGGAGATCGAGGGTACAAAATCGAACCGTTCATGAATTTATTGTTAAAAAAATTCCAAGAGGCCTACACTCCTGTCCAAGAATTCTGCATAGACGAAAGTTTGATACCATTTCGTGGTAGACTCATAATGAAGCAATATATTCCCCAGAAAACGCATAAATATCGCGTGAAAATTTTTAAGCTTTGTTGCGGATCCGGTTTCACGTGGAACATGAAGTTATATTGTGGCAAACATAAAGATGCCGGCATATCTGTCCCAACTAACATAGTTATGCATTTATCACAGAAACTTCTTGATTCTGGGCGTACTGTCATCACTGACAATTATTATACAAGTTTGGAGTTGGCCAACAAATTGCTGGACAAAAAAACACATTTAGTAGGAACTCTAAGAGCCAATCGCAGAGGAAATCCTAAGGAGGTAACTAACAAGAAACTTAAGACTGGGGAGAATGTTGCAAAAGAAAACGAACGGGGTATATGTATTATGAAGTGGAAAGATAAGAGGGATGTGCTCTTGTTGTCCACCAAGCATACACATGAAACTGTAATGGTGCATAAACGGGCTGGAGATGTAGAAAAACCTATAGCAGTCTTAGAATATAACAAAGCAAAAAGTTCAATTAACTTATTAGATCAAATGGCTAGTTATCATAGTGCGCTTAGAAAAACAGTAAAGTGGTATAGGAAAATTGCAATAGAGTTGATATTTGGAACTGCTCTGGTAAATGCCTATTTTCTTCATAAAGCCATAAATAATAGGTCAGTTTCCATTACCGAATTCAAAGAGAGTATCGTAGAGAGTCTCATGTTTCAAAGAAATGAAACTAGTCAACCGTCTGTGTCCGGCACAAGACGAGAACGTCATGTACTGAAAAAGAAAGAGGGAAAATGATAAGAAATAAGAAAATATTGTAAAGGATGTACAGTAAAAAAACAAGGGGTGAAATACAAAAAAACAAAGTGCCAAAAGTCACCACGTATTGTGGTAGATGCGAAGGGAATCCTCATTTTTGTCTCGAGTGTTTTGGAACAAATCATAAATAACATACTGCTTTGTATCTGTTTATAAATTACTTTATTTCTATGTAGTTTTATTTGGCAGAGACTTTGTATAAGTTCAGTATCTTTGAAATAAATTATTTTTGTGGAAAAAATTGAATTATGCCGTTTTAATAAATCACATAAAAAAGTTGGCCTATGGGTATAATCCACACAAGCCATAGCGGTCCATGTCTAACAATAAAACTGATTTATATATGGCCCGCTGGCTGGAGTGGCGGTGAAAATACATCGAATACAAAGCGGTCCATATGGACCGCCGTGGCGTGATAGACCTGCTGTCAAGCGGTCCCGTGGGACCGCCTTGGCGTTTAACGTGTTAAGTTGTAATGTTCGCTGTAGCACATATGATACATTAAAAACATTGCAAAAATAAACAGTTTTTCTGAATTTGGATTTTTTTAACTATTTTTTGTGGCAACTAGAGGTAATTTAACATAAAATATATTTTTTTACCGTGATAAAAAAAATAGCGCATTTAAGGGTTAATCCGATATTGGAACTACCTCAGCTTAGTATAATTGGGAAAAGCCTCCTATGGTAGATTGTTCCACAATCTCAATACCCTAGGGACACAGCGGCGGTCGTATCGGTCAGATCTGGATGCAACGAAGTTCGACAAGGTTAGGTGGTATCGTTACAGCAGGGTCTGTCTAGCAGGGAAATCGCGCGGCGGCATCATGGGTGAGAGCTCTGAGGAGCAAAGCCCCTTGACATAACGGTTGGTCACCGACGTCCTGTCTGTGCGAAAGAATCGCAAGCCTGTCCGATAGAAAAGGATCATTGATCAGTCGGACAGCCCTCCTCTAAACAGCATCGAGCAAGGAGAATGTAGTCAGGGCAGCAGCACTCCAAACAGGTGAGCAGTACTCGCGGCTTTATCTTATCTGGATCTACAAGGTGAGGAGGTTATATGGAGAAAAGTACTGCAGAGCCCTAAACAAATAGCCTAGCCTTTTCCCAGCAGCTATCGCTAGTGACGAGATGCATTCGTGCCAGATCAAGTCGTGGGAGTTCTGACTCTGACCAGCCGAAATGCATGGCTCTTCGGAAGAGCGCGTCATTTATCGATACCGGATGAGGGCTAAGGTGTGGTTCCTGTTAGTCGAGATACACTATTGTAATATCCAAGGTTCCATTAGGATGCAGCTAGAAATGTATGAAGCAGGAATCAGTTAAAGAAATTAACTGATTCCTGCAAACTTCTCGGTACGTACTTTGACAGTAGACTAAACCTTTGTGAACATATTGATCATGTTGCACAAGTTTAAGTAAACCGTATCATGTTTTCTACAAATGAAAGATTTTTTGAACGCAAAAGGATTAGTGGAAGTCTGTTAAGCATTGGCATATAGCCACTTATCTCACAATATTAGGGGAGCCTAAAAGCGAATGTTTTTAATGAAATCCCACGATTCATGTAGAGAAGTTTTTACGTCTAAGGGAATTATCAGTTTGTATTGTATCATTTTAAAATGTATCACTTGTGTTAAAATATATGACAACTTTGCTAGCGAACATTAATACTTATCATGAATGATAAGAGGTTGAAAATTTGAAAGTGGTGTCAGTGAAAAATCATTATTAAGAAGCTGCTGATCCCAGTGATACTATAATAAGTAATATATATTTTCCCTACATCTGCCATGGAAACAGAAATATAGTAGATTTGCTTATATCCAGAAGTCTAAGATCTATTGTACCTAATTGAACCCACCTAATCACGAATAAATTTCGCGTTTTGACATGATTTAACTTATCCCTTTTACCTTTAAAGCTTCCAAAGTAGGCTTAGGAGGTATAGAGCCAATCTACTTGGGACCATTTTTTTAATTTTTTATCATCGACCATCATGTGCTCAGAGACCCTCTGAACGGTGGTAAATACATAAAAATGTAGTTTAGCAGATTGGCTGAGTATTGCCTGGACGTATATAATTTTCTTGTGTTAACTTTCGTTGCACTATTATTTTTTATAGATTGTTCCTCCATTTTAAACGTAAAAACGAAGTTATGTGAAATATTTTCATAAAACCAGGTTACAAGCAAATAAGCTTAATAGTATATCTGTCACAGTTGGCTTACCTAAACTGTTGTTATATCGATACAGCAGTAGTTGTCTTATACAGTTGTCCTAGCAAAAAGTGTTCCTTTCCATCTTTCGGCATTGACATTCGGATGTAATATAATATTGACGGTCTTACAATTCATCCTTAGTATTTTAGTACACTCGTTGTTTATTTCTCTCTGTAACGATTTTTCAAATTTCCTTCTTTTTTTCTGAAACAGTTGTTATACTATTTGTATTAAAAATAACATAAGTTGATAGGGGCTTTTGACTTGCACAACATGACCTACCACAATATGAACTTCCTTAAAATTGACGGGTGGTCAAATTCCACGTTTTGTGCCTGGTACTTCAAGCTTTAATAATCATGTTCAGGTCATCATTATGATGTATGATCTGTATCAGTAGCATTATAATTTATATTGGCCGATATGCCGAATTTAAATAAAACAAAGTGAAATTTTAATAAGGGCAATTAAAAAATTTAAATAACTATGTGACAGCTAACAAGATTCATTAGTTTAATTAAACTCCGACTTCTAAAATAGTTTACTTTAATCTATGAAGCTAGTTTAATAAAACTAAGACGCAATCATTAAAATTTTCAAACCGTTTACTTAGATTGAGTACACCAACAATTTTTTTCCTGAAAAAGGTTGGGAGCCTCTGAAACTCTGAAACGAACTTTGAACATTTTGAATATGTGAAATATTTTTGAGACTAGCTCCCTGAAACACCACATAACTTGAATGAATAAATGAAACATGGAATTAGGGGCACAACAGCCACGATAAGGAGCCAGCTCATCCTTAGACCTCAAACCCCGTTATTCTAGAGAATTGAGTATGGCCTTGAGTCCAAGCTCCTTAACATCCTGGGGGTCCATAGTGATGCACCTCAGTATAGTCTGCCTGTGGTAGATCAGAGCCTCACCGCGACACAGAACGTCCGCCGAGGCCTCTTCCTCTACCACGCAGCGCTAACACAAGGGATACTCAGCCACCCCCATCACGTGCAGGTGGTGCCTTAACGTGTTAGGGTCGGACGACGGTCCCCCCAGCAACCTTAGGTTGGCTCTATCCTAAGATAAGCAAAAACGTCCATACTTAGCGCTATGCCCTACAATGAGTTTCCGTGCCTGACGTAGATGTCTAGAGATGCTTCTCTATTTCTGAGAGTGTTTTATTCCAATTCACTTCTCCATTTCCCTCCTAATATTTGGTGCGGGCACCCCTAAAGCTGGCTCAGGACCAACGAGCTTGCTGGCTGATCCTGTCTTCGCCAGAGCATCCGCCGTCTCATTGCCCTTTATCCCAGCGTGCCTCGGTATCCACACTAACGATACCCGATGCCACGCTGCTAGACAATCCAGAGCCTCCCTGCATTGCAATACAAGGTTCGAAGTGATGTTACAGGCACTTAGTGCCTTCGTTGCAGCCTGGCCTTGCTGAAGATTGGTATTCTTCTCCTAGGCCCTCCAAAGTGAGGTATACAACAGCCGGATTCGCAACAATTTCCGCCTGGCAAATAGTGGTGTATTCACCAAGAGGCAGAGATAGCCTAGTCCTAGGCCTCGACACCCCGGCGCCAGAGCTCTCTTGGGTGACCGAGCCGTCCGTGTGTCAGACTTGCCCACTCACTCCGGTGAGCCTCCGGCAACCGGCGTCCCACTCCTCCCTCGTTGAATACTCCACAATAAACATGCGGTTAAAGCCATATTTAGGGGTAATCAGATCACCCTTGCTTAGAAGGACGGGATCCTTCCTTTATAGTTCGACCAGGATCGCAGTATGACCCTTGACAGGATTCAAGAAGGCCAGCTGCCCACAATGAATCGTGAGCCTTGTTAACCTCAATTTCATCGTGCTCTCTCCAGTTCAGTTTACAGTCCAGGATAATTCCTAGATATTTTACTGATTGGGATAGAACTAACCTAGTCCCAAGACGAGCTCGTCAAGCCTTCTTCTCCTAGTGAATAGGATCGGCTCGGTCTTTCCAACGTTGACACAAAGATCAACTTCCCTACACCATGTTTCCACAGCGCGCAGAGCGCCCTGTGTAATCTCAGAGACTGTCCTACAAAAACGACCTCTAACCACTATGCTTACGTTATATAACTTACCTGAAATATAGGTCTGCTATTGCCCAAAGATGTCTTAGCAGCATCTACTTCTTCGATCACCCTCCTCATTTTCTGAAACAAATGTTGTATAGTATTATTGTATTGAAGATGATTGAAAAGGTCCTCACTACTATTTTGATCAAAATATCAGACTGCTAGGGAAACGTCATGATAGAATCAGAAAGTCAGCGTTCTCCATTATGCAAAAATGAATGTTTTGAAGTTCTAAAAAACTTTTGAGATGAATTGGATGCTATTTTTAAGAAGTGTACATTTTTTATGTTAGATTCAAAAATAAAAAATGTGTGTAATTCTTCAGGTGCGTTTCTAATTTAACAATATCATTTCAATAGCGTTGTTTTAAGTAAGTGAAATATTTTTGGGCTAGCTTCCTCAAACAGTACATAACTTACCTGAAATATAGAACTGCTACTAAAACTGCGGTTGTCCGATTAAGGTAATGATATTCAGATACAATAGAGCATTGCCCAAAGATGTCTTAGACGCATCTACTTCTTCTTTCTCCATCATCATTTTCTAAAAAAAATAATGTGTGATATTTTGCATTGAAGATTATTGAAAAGGCCCTCACTGTTGCTTTCATCAAAATATCAGAATGATAGGGAAACGTCATGATGAAGTGAGTAAGTCAGCGTTCTACATAATGTAAAAAACGAATATTTGAAATTTTGTAAAACATCTAAGATGAATTAGATGTTATTTTTAAAAAGTATAAATTTTTTATTTTATTCTCAAAAATGACAAATTTGTGCAATTTTTCAGATGCGTTTTTAAGGTAAAAATATCATTTCAATAGCGCAGTTTTAAATACGTGAAATATTTTTGAGACTGGCTCCTCACTCTTATTTTTTCCAGAATACCAGGGAAACGTCATGATAGAACCAGTTAGTCAGCGTTCTACAACATGTAAAAAATGAATGTTTTTCAAAATGTCTCAGATATAGAACACAAAAGGATAATGCCACAAGTTCTCCTCTAGGGAGATACTGGGCCGTAAAGATGTCGGTTCTTGTCAAATAAAAACAATTCATTTAGATCGCTCGGAATTGGCTAACCCCAACACAATGCCTCCAAAAATTAATACACCACGATAACATTTTTGGTTGAGTTTTAGATTCGTCTTTCTCAAAATCGATAAACGGAAATACATTTCTTCAGCTAACGCATTAGGCATTTTCAAAATAGTATTTGGGCCCTTACTATACGGGATGTAAAAATTGTTAGCAATATTGCACTAGGGCTAATGCATCCCTGGCGTTTTAAGTGCATCAATTGTTTTCCGTGAAGACCACCAAATCCAACTCCAATTGTTTATTTACTGAGCTGTCAAAATTTCGATGAATGATACATTGTCGTTCAAAAGATACCCAAGAAAAACCGATTTCCAGTAACGCCAGTTTTTATTTTCTCAAAAATTTCTTATTTTAATTAACTTTATACAGAATATATAAAAATAGTGATACCTACTATAGATGATTTTTCAAAGAGTGATGTGCAACTTTGGCGGCATAAGCAGTTTCGAAGACTCGCGTTGAATACTTGTGCATCCACACGCGGCTTATAGGTATCCCTATACGATGACGAGTATGGTTCATAAAAGGAGACCAAGATATGTTAAACCCCTTACAATACTTGCTCAAAAAGTTTTTTTGAAAATGAGCAGGAGAGACTGAAACGAACGATTTTTATTATGTTCGTTTATTGTTTATAGCTTGGCCGCCAATGTATCGATTTTCAAAACCTACGGTTTTTCGTTTTTGGGGCCAATGATTAGCGGACAGACAGACAGACCGACAAAAATGGGTGACAAGGTTTTTCATTATGTACATGTCATATAACATAAAAAAAGAGAATATCTCAATTTCGTAATTTGGCAAAACATAAAATCTATTCATATTCATATTCATGAGTATACAGGATGTCGCATCGGCAACTCCATCCATAGATTTTTCAAAAAGTAGGCATATGATATTTTTGAAAATTTGGGAGTATGATAATGTCGATGTGGCAACGGCAGATAAAATATCTTCAAGATGGTGGTACTTCCGGTTATACCGGAAGTTGATGCCAACTTGCTTATTTTGAAATGGTATATTACTTAATATTCGGATTCTACATACAATTCTAATCACATTAAATGTAATCTCTTATACTCAAGTCTAACCGTTTTTGAAATATTTCAAATTTTATGTCAAAAATGACGTCTGCAGGCCCTAAAATAATTGTTTATTTGCCCTATGTACAACACCTTAATGTTTAATTTGGATTGATTTTCTTATAAACAGGGATATAGTTTAATAGACTTTGTATGATATTTCGATAACTATTTATATAGGGTGGTCAAAAAAGTAGTATAAAGATTGAGTGTCAAAGATTGCCAAAAATTAGCGTAACTTTATACAGGGTTATTCTATTCCAAAAATGTTTACTTTTCGAGTAATTTGCAATTTATTACTTTTCTATTGTAAAACTCCTGTAAGTACAGATTCAGTTTTTTAATTAGTTGGTTATGACGACGGGACGCAGATAATAAATAATTGAGCACTACGAAAATATCACTACGTCTAACTTTAAGCTTTTAATAATATAATTAATAATTTTCATCTATTCACAATCAGAATAATATGAAGACTAATTATGATAAGTTTGCTAGTAGATTTTCCAACAAGCACACATACAGTGAAATGAATAACAGGAAACAATAAGGTATTTCGATTTTTATTTAAATTTCATACTTTTATAAAACAAAGTCAAAACATAACAAGCAACAACTTATTTTGGTAAATGTTCAAAAGGACCACCTCCAACCTTCAAACATTTAGAACATATAACACGTATTAACTCCTGTACTCATGATGAGTGGCAGTTCTTATGATTTCCGGACTCAAACTAGCAAATGCGTTTTTTACTCTCTGCTTACAGTAATCTAGCGTGGTCAGTGGGTTCTGGTAAACAATATTTGTTATTGTCCCCCATATAAAGTAGTCCAAGACTGTTCTGGTGAACAGAGCGGCAACATGAATGGTCCATTATTAGCAAACCATTGATCGTAAAACGTAGCTTCTGGGAAATTGTTTATTAAGTATCCGTTGTGGGGTGGGGCACCGTCATCTTAAAAGAATACATTTCGATGATCAGAAAGTAGTAAATTATTCAAGTAATTGTTTTCTAAATTCCGAAGAATGTTCAAATAACCCTCACCTAAAAATATTATTGGGTATTAATAATAATAATTTTTATAAACGCATAACGTTTTCTTTGATATTCAAATATTTTTAAATGAGATAAATTAGTACTAATGTTGGCAATGCGGACCTTATGTGTTAAAAAACTTATACTACTGGTATTTGCATATTGCACATTCTTGTCAGTTTCTTTAAAAAAAAACTGTTAATTGCTAACTTACCATTTAAATTTTCTTCATAAAACTGAAGAGAGACAACTTGATTACCTCTGACAGCTCAGTATTCATTGAATTACCAATTGTATTGAAAGTTTCTTTCTCTTATTACATGAAGGTTCTCGTTAGCCCAATAAGGAGAATTGTGTCGATTGAAAAGGCAAATAATATTTTTCAGGAAAGAATGATTTTCTTGATACCTTGTCGGACTAATGATAGCTTGTATGGATCAAAATTGTGTTTGTGCAAAATTCTGCTAATGGTATCTTTCGTAAAGCCTGACTCTCGTGCAGCTTGTCGTGAATACGTTATTGGAAAAGCATAACAATACCCCAAAACTGCTATTTCGATGACTTCATTGTTAACTAAAGGCTACAAACAACCGAAATTTTTGAAATTTTCTATTGCTTGCTTAGCCGTATGTGCGTCCGGTCTTCTTTTTTCTGGATATCTATAAGCGAACACATCACATGCACTTGATATCATTCTGTTGCATTCACCAAAAATAATAAATAAATTGAAATAGTATTCGTAAGTGAAAATTAAACGCGCAGGCATGATTATTAAAAATAATAAATAAACTGTCAAATGAAGGACATTATTATAAAGTGACGTTTTTGTAGAGCGCAATTGTTGGTTCCCCGCATCCCGCCGTCATAGTCAACTAATTAAAAAACTAAATCTGTACTTATAGGAGTTTTACAATAGAAAAGTAATAAATTGCGAATTACTGGAAAAGTAAACATATTTGGAATAGACAACCCTGTATAAAATTACGCTAAATTTGAATGCTGGATGCGATGAAAATAGGGGGATTTCATTCGGAAAAACCGAATGTTGGAACATTTTGACATTGATTTCTAATTTTTTGACCACCCTGTATAAATAATTATCGAAATATCATCCAAAGTCTATTAAACTATGTTTATCAGAAAATCAATCCAAATTAAACAATAAGGTGTTCTACATACGGGAAATGAACAATTATTTTAGGGCCTGCAAACATCATTTTTGACATAAAATTTGAAATATTTCAATAACTGTTAGACCTGAGTATAAGAGATTATACATAAAATGTGATTAGAATTTTATGTAGAATCCGAATATTAAGTAATATTTTCAAAATAAGCAAGTTGGCATCATCTTCCGGTATACCCGGAACGGCCACCATCTTGAAAATATTTTAGCTGCCGTTGCCCCATCGACGTTAGTATACAAATTTTCAAAAATATCATATGCCCACTTTTCGAGAAATCTATCGATGGTGTTCCCGATGCGACATCCTGTATAAAACCTTCACTTACCTATGATATACTATAGGTATAACAATTCACCAATTTTCCAGTCTTATTCTTTATTTCGTTGCTTTTGTTTCTCCACTCCTTCTTCAACCTGAGACCTGCAGTATTAGTATTTTTGTACGATAAAAAGGCTATTGACAATTTTATACCTATTATACAATCGCCCAGTCACTTCGCAGAAACTAATCGACTCTATTCCAAGTAAGATACGTAAGATGCGTTTGCTAAATTAATTTTTATATTTTAGATAAACATTAATGTTTTTTAATTAAGATTAATCTTGAAAACATACCATTTCCAAAGAAACACTATAAAGAGCTCCAATCTATCTGGGCCAGTTCACATAAGAATAGAATCGAAGTACTAATAAATAATAAGTCATATTTGAATGCATTTTCAACTCAAAATTAATCTTAAAACATACAATCCAAAGAAGCAGTATAAGGAGCTTCGATCTATCTGCGCAAGTTGACATATTTCCATATTAGGATAGAAGGACTAATAATAAATCATATTTGAATACATTTTATGACTATTTGTAGTAAGGCCCAAGCTATACAGTTGACAGGTGCTGTTTCACTATGCGTGCATCAAAACTCAAATGTATGTTTAGCCCAAGGGATCAGAATAAGAATTTTTATTACAATATGAGACAACGTCGGAACTAGGTGTCTTTTGTCCCCTCTTGAAACGAACATAACCTAGTGAAAACTATAGCGATACAATTTTGTAGCAGCATATGCGGCCTTAGGAATTCTCAGCGGAAGGAGGAGGGCCATCCATCAACAAGAGGTAACTTTTGTGTGAAAGCAATACTACCTCCAAAACTTTCTGAAGCACGAGGAAGAGCATATTTTCTCAGGCAGCCAACTCCTAAAGAGCTCCAAAATTGTACAAAAAGAGAAAGTAAAATATGCAGATCTTAATTGTATGAGTCTGTTTGAATAACTTGATCCCCTTAATGTTTTTGTTCTACGTGTCCGTAGTTAACTTTTATCTCGCAGGGGCCAGCTTGTGCAGAACATAATACTTTACGAACTCTTGAGAAAGTTGCGTAGACAGTGCAGAGTCAACCTACTTGACGCCATTTATTCAGAATTGCACTTGTTTATATTGTACTTTGTGCCGCAACGACGTGCCGGCAATGGAAACCTTCTGCAACATGATGCGGCTTAAGCATTGATGACAAACATGCGGCAACATGTGCTTCAACACACTGCAGACTGTTCACATTTTTGTGGATCTGAGCATGCTCCTGGCACAGTTTCTCTGACAATTGAGATTCTCGTCTAAAACAAAAGAAATAGTGTTCTGTGATATGAAATGAAAAAAAAACAAGCCTATGCTATAGTTGTCAGACGACCAAAGAAGCCATCAGAGTAGGATCAATAATTTTCATCATTTTGTTATTATATACTATATTAAACATGTAGACTGTATATGTACTTACTACGGAAAGCGTGATTACTCAGTACTTTTCAAAAAAGTCCCTCTGCTTTACACTTCTTTCAATAACTTTGCTGCCTTTTCTCATTCTTATTCAATCTTCATTTTAGTTCATCATTTTTTTTTTTGGAAAGGTAATCCTTATTTATGACCCTCACAGTGAGCCGTGCCGATCTGCTGTTCGCTTTGCAAGCACCAATCTGAACTGAAATAAGATGTTATTACTATTTTGGATATTATACTCGTATGACATTTACGTCCGCTAATCCTATAACCGTCTATAACTTGAGAAGTACCGCTCGGTTTTCAATAAAATTTGTAGACAATGTTGCTACAATGCCAAGTACGCAAAGTTTAGTTGTTGAGAATTGAAAAAATATCGCTCAAACATTGTTTTTTCACGTTTCAGGCGAACAAACTGACAACAAACAGTTTCCATTTTCAGTTCGTTTCTCACACAAATACTGACAGTGGACTGAATTGTACATCTAATTGCATCCTGAGTCCATCCTGAAGTCGGTGTAACTTTTAACGATGTTAACGATTTTCATTTCGGAGACTGTGTGACTAAGATTTTGATATCCATAAGTTGTATCAAGAAGTTGTAACTGTTCATACGCCCAGTGACAATATTCTCAGGACACAGATGACCGTCAATGTATATTCTAATATGCTAATACTTCCTCAGCTATAGTTATTACCATCTCTGTGTCTCAAAGACTGTGACACATAAATGCCACAATGCCAAGGACGTAAGGGCTTTATAGTTTTTGGAAATCGGGCAAGTGGTAGCGGAGGAAGAGACCTAAACCAAAAAAAGTAAGAATCATTCAAACATTGTTTTTTCGCGTTTCAGACGAACAAACTTACAACAAACAGTTTGTGGGACTGTTCACTTATAACGCCGTTTCCATTTTCATTTAGTTTCTCCCACAAATTTTCACAGTGGACTAAAATAATGCATCTAGTTGCAACCTGTCTACCTAAAATTGGGAGCACAGTTGAAACTCTCTGACTGCCGGCAATCTATGACACTATATGTATGGATTCTTCTAACGATGTTTTCGTTTTTCAGTTCGAAGACTATGTCTCTAAAATTTTGATATACACAAGTTACAAATGAAATCATACACCTAGATTCGACGTCTTTACAAAAATTGGGGAGCTTAAACATTAATCTTTGTATAACAACGATAAAATATTACAAAAAACGTACCTTTCCGGTATTTTCTCTTCTATCGTTGTCTACACTTCCCAACTTGAAGACTGTGTCTGACAGATTGTGGTGCACAAAATGTGCAACTAAAGTTATAGATACACTAGACTGTGTGCCAGTCAGACTGGATATCATAAGCTGGTGTGACAATCGTTGTCCAGACAAGCAATCCTCTAATAGTTCGATAGCGTCATTCCATTTCTTCTTCAGTTCTCAGTATCAAAAACAGTGAGACTGAACAGATACATGTCAATATATATTCTAATACTTCCTGATCTGTAGTTATATCCGTCTCTGTGCCTCACAGAATGTGGCACACAAAAGTGGCATCTAAAAAACTAAAATTATTCATAAAGTTGCACCACTCAGTGCACCAAAACTCGGTAAGACTGACAAACGTTATCCAGAAAAAGTTGTTCTCATCCTTCATTTCGGTGCAGCTAGTCTCATACGGTGAGTTTGAATATGCCTGTGTTAAAATGATAATGGATTACTGAAGACACAGCGTTTTGATCTTTTATCGTTACTTTCATTTTTCATTTCGGAGACTGCGTCTCACAGATCCTTGTACACAGAAGGGTACACACGGACGTATTTTGAGGGAGCGGTAACGCAACGTCGACGTTGCGTCGACGCAGACAGTGTTTTTGAGATAAGTTCACACGAGCCTACAATAACGCATGCAGCTCTCTCGACGCGACGGAGGTAGCAAGATGGATTTTGAGCATGAACAATGTGATTTATTTGCATATTACGTATATAAGCATCATATTTGTAAAAAGAAAAGAAAACACTGGGTACACCCTTATGTGAGTGCCCGTTCATTAAAGGGAGCATTTGTTCGTGATTTTTCGGATCTGAGAAATCACGTGGAAAAGTTTTTCAATTATTTTAGAATGAGTTCTAAATCGTTTGACGAATTACAATTACATGATGCCTCCTCACTTCTTTAATCAATATTTCAGTATTTACATCAGCGTCCGTCATTTTCGTTGGAACGTCGAAATGTTGCGGCGAAACAAGCCACCGCACGTCGGGAACATTGGACGTCCTGTGCTTGAAAGTCTGCAAGACTGTGTTGCGGCGACGCAGAATTACCAAAGGTACATACTTTTTCGACATTTTCTTGTCTATCTTATCTATATTTTTCGTTTCGGTGACTGCATTTTACAAGTTCCGGTGCACAGAAGCTGCAGCTCAAGTCGTTTATCAGAAACTTATACAAAAATCTGTACATCAAAATATATTAGACCGAACATGCAAGATTTCCTGAGAAACAGATATCAATTTTATCTTTTCTATTCCTATCTATATTTTTCAATTCGGACTGAATCTTCCACATTGTAGAGTACGTAAACTACCAATCAAGTCACTTCTCAATATAAGTTATTGTATTTTGTAACCCAGAATCGGTCAGACTGAACATGAAACAGACCTATTTTTTCTCTTCTATCGGTATAATACATTTCTCGATTCGCAGACTGTCTCACAAATTCTCGGCCACAGAAAGTGCAACTTAAATGAAATTCGGTAAGACTGTATTGATTGTCGTTTATACTACGAGTATAAGTCTTTTCAGTGGGTCCGTTTTGTCAAAAAATGATCTGTCAACTATGACATGAAAAATGACAAATACCAGTTTTAATAGTTTGAAGGGGATCAGCTACCAAATTATGTCAGTGATTCTCCAAAAGCATTAACAGCTATGTAATTATTATACATACTTACAATATTATGCATAATTGTATTAGCTTGTTTAGATAGTTACAGAAACTGACAGAGAAGGTTATACTGACAACGAAAGTAGTCACGAAGATAATGAAGATATCGAAGAAATCTATATCCAAAACTTTTTTTAATCTGCAATGTAATAATATTAGTTATTATATTAAAATATAGTTATGCACATAATAGAACTATTTTTTTATTAGATTTCTTACTATAAACAGTACTGTCAATGGCGGACTCAGAGGAGGACGAGTTTCCCCTCCTAGACCCCCAATCCTGCCACCCTTCCCAGGGGGGGGGATGCATATCTTCGAGAATATGAATGCTACGACCACCACTGCGACCCCCTCACTTGTACAGATCCCAAAAAATGCTCTTTCCTCGCTGGTTTCCTCCTATACTAAACAACCGAACTTTTCAAAAAAGGTAAGGTGAAAGTACGATGACGTACTATACGTTTTTGAAATCACAATTAAAAACCCTATTTATCTGTGCAAGAAGCCAATATGTGGAGTACATAAGAAAAAATAAAGTTGATGGTAGAGGACAAGAGACGATACGTCATATTAAAGTTCTAATTATGCCATCTTGTAGATGAAGGAAAGTGTCAATGTTAATGTGCAATGCATTTTGAGACTCCACTATAATTGAAGTCAGGAAAAAACCAAACGATTTTGACAACATTCGTTGTTTTCCATCTCTCTCCGGCAGTACCTTGAATTTCGTAACATTCTAAGTGCAATTTTGTTATCCACCTAAATATGCAACTTTGCCCATATTTAATCTTTTGCGTATCTATTACAGTTTCCGAGATCCCAAGTGAAGGTACACTTTGAAACACCCTGTATATAAAAGCGATAATATACATATCAATCACGAAATAATGGAAACTATTTAACCTACAAACATCGATATTGACAGAGAGGCAGCTTATTAAAAAATTAAAGAGCACTTGCAAGTTTGCTTGAAATTGCTTGGAGTCTCTCTTTATATCTAAAAATTGGCAACGATGAAGTTCTGTTTAGAGTAGAGATACTAAGACTGGATCGAGTAACAGCTGGTCTGAAATAAACATGAAAAATGCATCATTCATCCAAATCGCGTCGGCCGTTGCGAATTTTGCCACTGCAAGCAAGTCACTTATCAGTTGTTTCTCTAACTAAGCTCGAACTGCAAATTGTTTATATGTCGGTTAAACATCATCTTTAAACAGAAATTGCAAAACGGGCTAAATGATATTGCAGAAATCACACGGGAAAGTCTGAATTTCAGGTTTGTCAGTGGCGTTTATAAAACTTGAGTGCCGGTGGTGGCGGGCTTAAAGTAGATAAAACGTACAAAATATACAAACCTTCACTTTCCAATTAGACAACATTTTGAGTTCCTTCTAAAACTCCGAAGTGGCGGTCCTCAAAAAATATTGAAAGGAATATCATTTTACCATTGAAAATATGGCGTCAAGTAAGTTGACTTTGTACTTCTCACGCTACGCTGTTCGTAAAGGATCACGTTTGGCACAAGTTGACCCTTCTGAGAAAAAAATTACCTAGCTCCCCCAATGCCTGCAGCCACAAGCTATCAATTTTCAGCATCTACTAAAATTTTTTCGAAAATGATGAGTATCGTTCGAAACGTCAAAAAACAAAGTTTTAGTGATTTTTCTTGTTTTTTGCATTTTTCTCCGCCGCCTCTGAAGTACATGGGAGGTAAAAACCCTCAATTTTGAAAGCTTGTCATGCAATTTTTAACTGTCACTTTCACACGAATATATTATAGTGTTATTAATGAATCAATTTCATTGTCCCAAATTTCAGCGTACTAGGTAAATCGTTCAAAACATAAGTAGGGAGCGGCTTTATGAAAAGCTCTGAATATTTAAACAACCTTGACATGGTTTCTTGACCTTCCAAGCATCTAACACACAGTCTGGCATTATCACAATAGAAATCGTAACTTTGACAGGTACATGCAGTGACGGTATTTCTGTTGAAACACCAAAGGGGCTTAAGATGAACTGCAATTCCTCCCCCAAAGACCACTGGTAAAAGGAGAGCTCCTGTATGCGCGTATGTTGACTCAGATAAGTGTTATAGAATCTAGGTTTAATCGGTCTGTATCATTTAAAAGGTTGAGAAACCCGATGATGGATCCATGAGGACTTAATCAGGAAAACAAAATGGAAAAATCCCATTTTGTTGAAATTTCAAGCGGTCTCCAAAATTCAATCATCGAACACATAAGCATATTTGGTCGCCATCTTGTAAAAATGACAATTGCTCGCTTTCAAACTTTCAGAAACTGGTTTGGCTCTAATAGAAATGTCGTCATTCTACCACTTTATTTTTATAACTCCACTCACATTTTTGCCGAAGGTCGGCTTTGGCTTCAAATACTACTGGTGTTTGATTTTCGTCCTTCCATATTTGAAATCTCGATACCAGCATTTGACTAAACATGGTGTCCCAATATCAGGTGGACATAGGAGAAACACGTATTTTTAAACTCAAAATAAGTCGATTGGACATCATTTAACTCTATGCAAAAAGGGCATTGTTTGTCCGTTTTCTTTTTGATACACATTTTTTCAGATACTTTTGGAACCTTTGGAACTGGCAGTGTCCCGAGACTGTCCGTTAGGGTCATCGATCAGTCAAACAGCTCTCCTCTGACCGGTGTCGAAATGAGTAATGTAGTCGGGGCGACAGCATTCCAAATTTGTGAGCAGTACTCGAGGCTAGGTCTTATCTGGGCCTTGAGTTCGTGCCTGGTCAAAACCTCGATGACCTGAAATCCGAACAGCCAAAATTATTGGCTCTTTATTAGAACTCGGCCATCCATCGAAACCGGGTGAGCGCTAGGACGCTTCTTGTTCGTCAAGGTACAGTACTATGTTTTGGAAGCATTAAACTGTTCCTCGCAGTGAAAACTTCAGGGTTTCTCGTCAGAGAGGAGGTCGCTGCTAGTCTAGTTTTCTACAGCTCACCAACAGAGGTCGCCTTGACATTGGGAATTCCTGCATTTAGAGTGCTGTCATCAGCAAAGCTGTAGATTGCATTGACCGTACAAGAAAGGAAGTCGTTAATATGTATCAGGAATAATGTCAGTGCCAAGACCGATCCCTGGGAAGACCCGCGTTGACGTTGTGATTTTGAGAATCTAAGAGCTAATGCCTTTCTGACGTTGCAGTTGACGTTAGCTGCGGTCTTAAGTTGCGCAGTGAGGGGGCCATGACCATTCTTGATTCACCTTTGATTGGGAATTTTTGCGCACTCATGACACTGCCCCTGTAGCGGGCGCCTCACTTGCTTACCATCTGTAGCTGTTAACAAAAACAAGCAAAACCATAGAAAATAGCGCTGCTATTTGACTAGTCGGCCTGTACTATCATTGCGCAGTGTAGGTTTGGCCAGTCTTATCACATGCCGTGTAAGCAGGCTTCCGAAGCAAATTAATAACCAACATGGATGGATGGTTTTTTAACCATATTACAGGGAAAATGTGTTAATAAAACGAACGTGCCGGAGAAAACTTTCGTACATGGGGATTTATCATGATCAATCACTACTAATGTGCATCCTATTTGTCATATTATCTTTTTCAAAAAGGTGCTCATAGCTGAGCCGGGGAGACTGTAACATGGAGACACATCTGTGTATTTTATAAGAAAATGAGGACAGTTTTGCATAATGGAATAGATGTCAAAACATCTGTGGACCGAACCATTGCAACCTCCCAACAAAAACTTTATCGTGAGAATGGACGAAGCGCCGAATAGGGGCACATAAACACACAAAAAGGGTGCTCGTAGAAGTTAATCATATATTCTAATAGAGATGTAATAAAATGGAGTAATCAACTGTAATCGACATTCAAAACATCAAGTAAATTACAGCGGAAATACGTTTTTTGGTAGAGTTTTCCTCAAACATTGGCTTGCTCTCACTTTAACGTTAACGACTCCAACTCTCCCGCCTGTCGAATTGGTAGGTACTTGCTAGAATAGCTCATCAAATAATTTGTAGAAAATCATTTGTTGACCTGTTTGTGCATATCCTAAATTGTCCCCTTTAAATGTGTCAGCTGTGCTTGAATTTCGAAGAAAAAGACCTCGTATGTTTTCTGTTCTTAGCGCTTAAATTATATATAAGTATATAACTAAGCCTAAAATCAACTATGTTAGTAACTGACCTTCGTGCGCGCCGATCTTAAGTAGTCTTCTCAGCGTAAGATAGTAAATAGGCAAGTTAGCTTACATCTTCTTCTCAAATCACGTGATAAATTGATATTCGTCTTATTAACGGTTTCCGTTACTCAGCTTCAACCGCTCAAAACTCTCAATATCATGAGCTATAAGTTATAGTCGGAATGTCCGCTCGAATTCCGGTCTATGCTGGTGATAATACTAACTGACATCGTGATTAGCCAATTTCATCGTGACCGACTTAGTTAATTATTTCATGTATTTGACTAATTAGGTAAGTCCCTTTCGCACAAATATATAGCAATAATGGCCAACTTATTACAATCGAGAGCTTCTGGAATACCTTGAACGACATGGCTTGATTAGCGACAGGCAGTATGGTTTCTGACACCAGCGATCCAAGGCCAGACCTCTTAGTTTACGTCATGTAACTGTTGAGTAAATTAATCCAGTCTTATGGTGAGGCTCATGTCGTTGCTCTTGATATCATGAAAGCATTCAATCAGCTTTTGCATGCTGTCCTCTTAAAAAAAACTTCCATCCTATGGCCTCCCAGAGAAGCTTTGGAGATGGGTGGCTGACTTCCTCTTTGCCCACCAGATAACCTTCGTAATTGACGGGTTCTCCTCTTCAACCCACAATGTCAACACGGGCGTGCCTCAGGATTCCGTCTTTTCTTCGACATTGTTCCTCTTACATATCAACAACCTGATCTCCTGTACAGTAAATCCGTACCACATCGTTGCTAATGGCAGCACGCTACATGGAGGAATTGAGAGTAACAAGTCGATCTCCGCCCCTAAACCGGAGAAAAAAGACTAGTAGCGACTTCCCCGTTGCTGAAAGACCTGAATGCTTTCATTGCTTGGGGACGCAACAATCTGGCACAGTTTAATGCTTACAAAACACAGTACCGTACCTTGACTAACAAGAAGCGCCCTAGCGTTCATCCGGCTTCGATGGATGACCGAGTTCTACCGAGGAGCCGCTTATTTCGGCTGGTCGCAGTCCAGATCATCGAGGACTCGCTATGTCAATGAGATTTGCTCCTCAGAGCTCTCCCCCATGATGCCGCCGCGCGATAAGCCTGCCAGGCAGTCCCGCTTGACCTCGGCCTTCCATCCCAACCGTGGCAAATTTCATACTTCCAGAACGGGCCGATAAGACCGCTCCGTAATCCCTGGAGTATCGAGATTGTGGACCAATCTGCCCAAGGAGGCTTTTTCCAGATATAATAACTTTCGGCAGTTGGAAAATCGATTAACAAAGCTTCTGTAAGCTCCTCATAGCAGCCGCGGTACCCTGGTATTTAGGCTTCTGCCAAGGAGCTGCTTCGGAACAACAAAAAAAACGGATGTGAAAAGCTCAATGAGGCAATTTCTCCAGTTAGAGAAGGTGGACGGGTTTATGACTGGGAAGATGCCCATCTCGGGGCGGGGGTATTGGCGATTGTAAAATTGAGGAACGGGAGGGGGGTCGTCTGTGAATTGAAAAAAATGTTGCATTTTTTTTATCTAGTGGGTCTGACGGAATTCCTACTAAAATGATAAAATTAAGGTTTCCTGTTGTCCAAAAACAAATAGCGTATATAGTAAACAAATCACTGGACGGTGGATATTTTCCGAACGTACGGAAAGACTCGCTTATCATTCCAGTCCCAAAAATTGCATCCCCCAAATGTTACAGTTATCTACGGCCAATCAGTTTATTTTCTGTTTGATGGAAATTACTCGCAAATATTATGTTTTCTCAATTTAATACATATACAATTATCAATAGTCTACTGCTAGATCAAGAATCTGGATTTAGAGGTGGCTGTAGCACGACAGCCCTTCTATCGATGCATAATGATATCATCGCTGATTTTGATAAAGGTTATGCTACGCTTTTATTGTCTCTTGATTTTTCAAAAGCCTTCCATACAATTAACCACGAACTCCTATTATCATTATTCGACCACAGTTGTTGAAAATTGCAAAATAATGAACTACGCCGAGGATACCCAAATGTATCACCATTTCACCGAAATACTCATGAAAACGTTACCTCACTTATAAACTAGGATCTTGCAGTAATACAAGACTATGCAAAAGACAGTGCTCTTGGTGCTCGTTGATGAAAAATAAATGTTCCGAAATGAAATCGCTCTTATAGTTAAGAACTGCTATTTAGCATTCAGGCTTCTGCATGCACACAAAAACAAATTTTTCAAGAAAGATTTCATCATTAAATCATCCCTACCTAGACCAAAATGAAGAAAAACGTTTGCATAAAATCCAAAAAACTGTTGCCGTTTGATAAACAATCTAACAAGATATGATCACAAATCAGGCCATATAAGGGTTAATTTGAAGAACGCTACTCTTAGCAACACTCCACCTCTTTTGTACTTTTGTAAGAAATAAAGCCCATTTATTGTTATTATTGTTGCTATGTGCTGACTAAGTGTTAAAGACTTATTCAAAAATTTATCGCTTACAATTGTACATAAAACAATCCTCAATAAGAAACCTTTATGCTTCTACAGAATATCAATTCCTCGTCATAATACAGGGTGTTTTCAAAGTTGAGTCATTTATTTTAACTGCTTGTAGGACTCGCCAAAAGGAGTTGATATATCAAAAATCACCTATATAAAAGTTGCATAATAAAAGAAACAGTAAAAGTTTGAAAGTTTAAAAAATAATAATGTTATTACACAGATATTTTAATATTCTCATCCACTGCCGTGTGAAATCCTAGCGTTATTGGCTTACTAGTCTTACCGTTCATCTAAATTTGTTAAAATTTTTGTGTTATTGTATGGTTTTCAGTACGAGTCTTTGGTTCGACCAGTTGTGTCAGTCTTTTAATAGTACGTATACTTTCATTTGTCAGATTATTTTGTGCCAAAAAATTGCCCATGCTTACGAAAACAATGAACTAGTGGACATAATATTAACATACGGAGAGTGCCAACAAAATGCAGCCACAGCATGCAGGTTGTGTGCAGGAAGGTTTCCTATAAGAAATCATCCGGCCCCACGGATGTCTGTAAATTCAGTTATTAGACTTCGTGACACTGGATATTTAAAAGAACAACAAGGAGGTCACGCTGGCAGACCTGCTCAACCTAAAATGTTACAAATTAAGGAAGACATTTTAGAAATGGCCCAAAAATGAATACTAGAGCCATAGCAGCTCAAGTTGAAACTTCTCATAGTAAAGTGTGAAACATAATACGACAACAGCAGTATTACTCTTATAACTATCAACGGATATAAACGTTTCAACCCGAAGATCATCCTAGAAGAGTTACATTGTGCCAGTGGCTTTCAAAACAGGTCAGCAGAAATGAAGATCTTACGAAATTAATTTTGTATACACATGAAGCCACATTTACACGAGGTGGAGTGCACACTTTCCACAACAATTATGTTTGGGCAGTAGAAAATCCGCATGCTGTAATAAGAACTCATTTTCAACATAGATTTTCATTAAATGTTTGGGCTCGTTCAAGTATAGTCTTGACCATTCCTAAACTTAGATCTTAGCATGTCGCGGTCAAGGTCAATCCCAGGTACGGTGATATAACTTGACAGCCAATAGCCATATAGACAAACTACCGAGATATTATTTTCCTGATTTGGGTGACCCTGGCCATGATTTTCAAGGTCAGTTGAAGGTCAAGTCTTTTTTAATGGAACCCTATACTTTTGTCCGCGGAAGTGGAGAAAAGGCAAAATTTCTTGTTCGAATATGTCCTTGACCATTTTTGAAACTTGACCATCAAGGTCAAACACAAGTCCACCTTGAGTTCTTGATAATTCCACAAACTGTGTAATCTACAAAGATCGAATTGTCCCTCGCATAAACCTGAAGGTCACCATTATTAAGATCAGATCCAAAGTCGCCGTTGGATATCCGAGAAAAATCATGAAAATAATGGGATCGGTAGTTTCCCTATACGACTACTGGTTTTCAAGTTACATCACCCTACCTAAGCCTGACCTTGACCATGACCTAAACTCAAAATTTGAGAATGGTCAAGAAGGTATTTGAACATAAAGTTTTCCGCAATTGGTGATGCGTATTCGCAGCCAAATCTATGTTATGTTGCGGGATTTTGGGCAATAAAAAATTGAAATTACTAGGTATATGTGTATTTATTTTTGAGTGCGTTGGAAAATTTGTTGATTTGTTGTACAGGAATGAAATAGCGAAATTGACCTCTTCCGAGGTAGGTAGTAAGCTGTGTGCCGAATAATGCTTGGGAATTCGAGTGCCACAGGTAAGTCATTTCAACGCCAAATATCTGGATTTGCCTTGAAATGTTCATATCTTGATATAGTCGGAAATACTGTTTATATTAAATTGCAAATGATTGACAATATTGTTTCAGTTTCTTGAATCCTAATCCCTAACACAGAAAACCACTATTTGAATCATAGCGGATGCTCTAAGATATTCAATCCGTGGAGTGAGCACTTGACCTCCCTTACAAATACATAAAAAATCTGTCCCCGGGCGCCTAAGTTTGCTTGTGTAAAGGTGGGTTCATGCAAGACTTAACGTAACTTAAGAAAATGAGCATTTGAAGCGCATGCGCGGCCAGGATTGCCAATGTTGCAATGGCGACAATCAACATTAAGCACACTAACAAAATCATATGTTTAAGGTCAAAGTAGCAGATGAAAGAGTGTTTTGTGGCTTTTGTTTTGCGTGGACTGGCGGACCAGCCATGACATTGACAAGTGGCCCCTCCCCACTCGCTTGCGCCAATGCACTGGTAATAAAGTCACAGAACTCGGATAATAGTCCAGATAATATCGAAACATCTGCTCGGAAAAATCTTCCGATTCCGATTTTTGCACAATCTGATTCAAGGACCTCTGTTAAAGAATCTGCATGTCACTAGGCCCAAAATCGCTCCAAAAATTGTTATTAAACCGATTCCAAAAATTGATTTGTTCGCTTTGTTCATAGTATTTTGCGGTTTTTAGGACATTCTGAATAAAAAATGAGCTTTAGAACTTTTCTCTAGACTTGTTATATACAGGTATAAGCAGGGTAAAAAAAATGTCATTTGCTACCCTAAAAACAATATGAAAAATGAATATTTTGGTGTTGCCAAATCTCACACATGCTTCAACCAACCAATGACAAAACCCCCAGAGCATTTTAGGGAGTACAGTTATTGTAAATATTTGCATAGTAATTATGAATTGAATGCGCGCTCAATGTATAGTCTATGTCTATGTGAACGCGAGAGAGAGATGAAATATCGCTCGTGCACGCTGAATATGCATTGAGCGTCCGCTTGCATATCAATTAAATACAAAGATTTTTAATAACAATATCTCCTAAAAGGTATCGCAATTGTGTTAATGGTTATTTATGAAGCATGGCGATATTAACATTTTCGTTTTTTCAGATCGTTTTTCAGTATCGCAAGCTCAATTTTTTGTACTTTCCCATCTCGTACAAAATTAGCTTTTAACAAACATTGTCAAACATCGTTTTGTTTCGGAGTATCAAAAAAAAAACGAATACTACCTTTGATGAAGCGAAAACATTAATTTTTGGAATTTATTTGAAAAAGTTGTACAAACAATTAGAGACGCAATTTGGAGCCTGACAACATGTAGATTTGTTACTAGGAGGCTTTTTCGAATAACATGCAAAAAGTCCGAATCCGAATATTTTCCTGAGCAGATGTGAAGATATTTCTTGGACTATAACCTCGACGGCAGCGCCACTTTTCTTGGCTGGAAATCTGGTGGAACTAAAAATATTGAAAGTATGCCAACAACGTATATCAGGAATGTCAGGAATGTGTCGGCGATTTCATTTGTTTACATTACGAAATCTGACTGATGACCGTCCCGATATTGAGGCAGTTCGATGATCATAGATGCATAACACATCCTCAATAAAGGAAGTATTTCTTTCATCAGTTTGGCTAGTAATGAATTCCAGGATAATAAAAAAATGTATAATTAAAAAAACATTTATTGAACAGTCCCATCAATGATAGAACAAATTCTTCATTACAATAAATTGTAAATACATAGAAATGTTCTACTCATCTGGATTTTTCTCTATATTATGAACCTGATCAGTCCAATATCATGCAAGCACTATCTCTTGTCAATTGATCATGTATATTTATTGCAAAAACATAAATACTAAAATAACAAAAAATACATCTGTAATTAGAGGACTGACTGGAATACAAATATAATGACTCTGATATGTGAATCAAAAATAGTTTTGCACACACTGTTAATGGGTAAAGGCAAACAAAATTGTCCTCAACAAAAACACATAAAACACTAATTGTTTCTTCAAACTAGGAAACACAATCCTTATGTCATTGACAATTAATTTGGTATCCATAAAATAAATGACCATCTTCACTCCAACTGTCTCCTCGAAAGATGTTGACACTGTGAAACAAAAAAAAATTATTAGGATAATATCACTGTCATATTTGGTCAGCAACCACTAAACAGAAACATAGTCATCTCACCACGCCCCTTCAGATGATACTGCTCTGTACATATGTGTAAATTCCCAATTTAGCAGTATACATTTGATTGCCAAAATTCTGTATGTAAACAAATTTTCATTGGTGATACCAAACACCAGTCCTCAATTTGTCCCTTTACCAGATTTATTATTACCAACAGTAAAAAAAAGGTTACGTGCTACTCATCTGTTTACCTCAATAAACTTCAAAAAATTACATATTTGGTGGGCTGCGAATACACAGCATTCGCCAAGTGTACACCTGGTTCGTAGTTAATGACAAAGTACCTACACAGTGTTCTGTGAAGTTTTGGAAAAACATGTCATGGGGGGCATGGTATAGATTTAAATTCTCTTTTTTCTTCTGTAGGGGCTAGAATTTTGCCAACATCACCACTGGTACAGTCTCAGACATGAAAGTGTTTGCATCTATCAGCTATGAAGTCAGTACTACAAGCACAAAATTTTAAGATCATTTCCATTTTTTTTTCGTTCTCTAGAATATAATTTCAAAATCCACTATCTTGGTAAGGGGCAATGTAGGACCCATGTTTATTTTTTTCATGCTGTTTTTTGATCTACTTTATGCTGTAGCAATACTGATATGTTTTGCTGAAACTACCACTATACGCACTTTGGGATGAAGTAAACATGACCACAAACTTTATTTATTATAATTTTTAACATCTGTAATTTTTTTTATCAATCCGCCCCGATGTTCAGCTCTAAACTGTCATGCGTAAGCAAGCGCAAATAATTTTTCATACAACTATCACCGAACCATCTGCCCATACCATTACGATATAAATATCGACTATTGACTTTTGTACAGTATCGATGGCTCGTACCAATCTTCTAATTCCAGCTGTAGCGATCAGCTGACCAACGCTAGTGATCCGAATGGTTGGTTCTTAAGGAAAGGTTCAATATATTGAACTTTATTTTAAGAAGTGACTTTGAATTAAGAAAACGACCATAACCTCAATATATTTAGTCATTTATGCAAAAATGAACTGAGTTGGATACTTACTGCAACGTCATCATTAGGCGCCCCTCTGGCGATGTCCGATTGCGTTCAGGTGACTTCTGCAGGTACCTCTTCAACAAGCTCAGGAGTTGATACCAGCGCGGCTTTTCTTTTTTTTTGCTTTAGGCATGGCCGTCCTCAATTAATCGCACAAAAAACAAGTCCAAGGCAGAAAAATACACCCGAAGATGAACACCAAAACAAATCTCTACCGCAAATTCGTCAACAACTCAAACAAAAACAACAGATGAGTCACCGCCTGGCTTTCTCGGTAAATCGTCGTTTAACACGAGACACCACAGAATTATTATAATTACGTCAATACGAGCATAGAACAGTATGGAAAGGGCTATCCAAGGGTAAGACGAGTTCCGAAACCACCCGAATCATGTCAAAAATGGGTGTGACGTCACCAAAACGTTTGACCACCACTGGAAATCACTAGCTAGTTACTATCTGGAGGCGTAACATGTGGAGGACACTGGTGTAGAAACAGCTGATCCTTAAGTTCGGTTACGTTAAGTCGTGCATGAACCCGACATAAGGCCCATCAATTTGTCTTCTAAGCTATATCTGCATCCCTGTGATTTACTACCAGTCAGTGTGATCTGGCTTTTGATAAAAGTAGCTATAGTGCTGTCCAATTGCTGCAATGCCTCATTTAATACTTCTCTTGTACTTCTGGTACTTCTAATCAACCTTCTTGTATATCCTAGTCTTCTGTTAGCTCTAGAGAGGTGACTGGCTATCTTATATAGGTTTTTAGCTTTGTGTTGTCTGCCAATGCCAAACCAGGAGGGTGGAGCAGGAGACAACACAAAGGTGCATGTAGCCTCACCAGTCATGAAAAATATGCATGTATATGTTTGGATTTACTCTTCCTTCGATAAACAGACTATAGTTATGTAGTATCAATCAGTTGTACTAAACACTGTTGAAAGTCACTACTTATAACAGTTACCAAAAAGTTGAATATATGTAAGTGAAGTTGAGATATGTAAAATTGGGTGATTGGCTGGTCCGCAAGTCCACGTAGCACAAAAGCCATAAAACACTCTTTCATCTGCCACATTGACGTTAAACATATGATTTTATTAGTGTGTCAAATGTTGAAATTGTCGCCATTGCTACATCGGCAATCCTGGCCGCACATGCGCATTAAATGCTCATTTTCTCAAGTTAAGTTGCGTTAAGTCTTGCATGAACCCACCATAAGAGACCGATAGTTTATTTTTACGTAAAAACGAATGCTTTTTAAATTATCACATTTGACTTACCTAAAAGATTGTTATGTCGATACAGCGGTTGGCTTTATCCACTTGTCCTAGCAAAAAGCATGCCATTTTAATCTTTACGTATTGATATTTGGATGCAATATAAAATTGCCAATCTTACAACACAATTGTTGTTCCTTTTTCCCTGAAACGGTTAATGACATTTTGTATATATTATATTAAAGAGTACGAAATGTTGGCTAAAGCTTTAAGCTATTTCATCAGCGTGAGTCGGGGCAAAATATCTTCTTAGGATCAGTTTTTCTGTTTTCTACATCATTTAGAGCAGCTTCATAAACAACACACTCAGTCAGTTACTTACGTAAACGATATTTCTGTTCTGAATAATCATTTACCTTTTATCCTTATTGATATTTTCCTAAGATGTCTTGCAACTGAACATCTATTTTTACAATATGCTCCATTTTATTTTTCTGAAACAGTTGTTATACTGACTATTTATACTCAAAATATATTTACCAGGATATTTTTTAACAGCACAACGTGATCTATCACTACATGCATTTTCTTTAAGATTGACGGGTGGTCAAATTTCTTGTTTTGTGCCTTGTACATTGAGCTTCATTAGATAATCAGATTTAGGTCATCTCTATGAATGAAACTGTCTGATTTGTATCGTTAAACTTATAATTTATATCTGTCGTTCAATATCGGAACATAGGCGATATGCCAAATTTAATTAAACCGATCAAAATCTTAATTAGGCCAAAACAGCTAACCAGATTAATTGGCTTTATTGAACTCCAATTTCTAAAATAGTTTACTTAAGTCTACGAGACTAGCTTTATTAAAATAAAACGCAAACGTTTACATTTATTAAGCCGTTGACTTAGATTAACTATACCAATCTTTCAAAATTAATCAGCTATTAAAACGAGTGTATTTGCTCCAAGTAAAATAATTTAATTATATATATTTAACTTGTCTAATTCGTTTAGGTGAAAGTGTTTGCTTCTGAAATATTTCATTTAGATTTGAAAAGGTGTTTGGATAATATTTTTAATGTGAAATAATGCATTGTATTTTACTGAGTGATGTATATTATAACTGTGCTCTGACAAATTTTAGATACTGAAAAACTGGAGAAACTTGATATCAAACTACTGTTGCTTACGGAGCTGACAAAATTTCGATTAATTATACAGTGTCGTTCAAAAGGTACCTAAGAAAAACCAATTTCCAGCCACTTTTTACTTTCTACATCATCTCAAATATTTATTATGTTTGCAAATAAACAAAATTTAGCAGATCATTATTTTCAAATGTGCTTACCTGGCATATTTCCTAAACTGGTTGGTTCAACTTCAATTAGTCAATCTTCTGAATCTAGAGCTTATATGAACTCTCCGTTAGATTCTCATAGACGTTGAATATTTGTATTTCTATTTATCGTATTCAACAGCTATCTCTTACCTCAAATCTTGGAAATGGCACAATAGGTAATTTTTTAAAGAGTGATCTGTAACACTGGCGAAGCTTTTACTCCTTGGCGGTATAAGGAGCTTTAAAGACTTAGATCGTGTTGGATACTCGTGCATCAACAGGCTGTTCATAAGTATCCCTACACGATGACGAATATGGTTCATAATAAAACATAAGGATACGCTTGACCCCTTACAATAACCCGCTCAAAATGTTTTTCTGAAAATGAGCAGTAGACACTGAAAAGAACGATTTTTATTATTTTAGCAGTAAGGTTGTGACGAAACTTCATCAAAATCCGACAGGTGCTTCCTGAGTTATACAGGGGCCAATGATTAGCGGACAAACTGACAAACCGACGGAAATGGGTAACATGGTTCTTAGTTATGTACATGTCATATACCTAACATAAAAAGAAAGAATATGTCGATTTCATAATTTGGAACAAGCTTCACTGAGTAAGAATATCTACAAAAATTCTTATACAAAATATCAAAATATATCTTACATATGATACAGGACAATTCATCAATTTTCCAGTTTTATTCCTTATTTCGTTGTTTCCGTCTCTCCATCTCTTTCTTAACCTGAAACGGGCAGTATTTGTATTTTTGTACGATAAAAAGGCTATTTGTCAATTTTATACCTATTTTCATGTATTTGCTCTTGATGCCAATCGCCCATTCCCTTTGCAGAGCCCAATCGACTCTTTTGTAGGTAAAATACCTAAAATGCGCTCACTAAATTAGTTTTCATATTTTAAATAAACATCAATCTTGAAAACATACCATTTCCAAAGAAACACTATAAAGAGCTCCAATCTATCTGGGCAAGTTCACATATTTCCAGAATGCAACTTCGGAACTAGGTGTCTTTTGTCCCCTCTTGAAACGAACATAACCTAGTGAAAACTATGGCGATGCAAGTTTGTAGCAGCATATGCGGCCGTAGGAATTCTCAGCGGAAGGTAACTTTTGTGTGAAAGCAATACTACCTCCGAAACTTTCTGCAGCACGAGGAAGAGCATATTTTCTCAGGTAGCCAACTCCTAAAGAGCTCCAAAATTGTACAAAAAGAGAAAGTAAAGTATGCAAATCTTAATTGTATGAGTCTGTTTGAATAACTTGATCCCCTTAATGTTTTTGTTCTACGTGTCCGTAGTTAACTTTTATCTCGGACGGGCCAGCTTGTGCAGAACATAATACTTTACGAACCCATTTTCAAAGAAACACTGTAAAGAGCTCCGATCTATCTGGGCAAGTTTACATATTTCCAGAATAGGATCGAAGTACGAATAATAAGTCATATTTGAATACCTTTTCAATACAATATCAATCTTAAAATATACAGTTACCAAGCAGCTTCTAGACAGTAAATGTACTTACTACGGAAAGATCGACTACACAGTGCTTTTCAAAATGGACTCTTCATTCACTAACTTTACAGCCTTTTCTCATTCTCATTCAATCTTCATTTTAGTTCTTCATCATTCCTTCTTTTCGAAAAAAAATCTTTATTTTTGAACCCCCACAATGAGCCCTGCCAATCTGCCGCTCGCTTTGCAAAAACCAATCTAACCTAAAATAAGATATTATGTATTTTGGATATCATAGTCGTATGACATGTACATCATGAAGAACCATTTCGTTCATTTCCGTCGGTCTGTCGGCTAATCTTATAACCGCCTATGACTTGAGAAGTACCGCTCGGTTTTTAATGGGATTTTAAGACAATGTTCCTACACTGCCAAGGACGCAAAGGCTAGTTTTTGAAAATCGACCAAGTGGCAGCAGAGAAAGAGGCCAAAACAAAAAGGATTATTTATTATTATTACATGTTTCAGACAAACAAATTTAGAACAAACAGTCCGTTCGATTCTAACGCTGTTTCCATTTTCAGTTGGTTTCTCACACAAATGTTCATAGTGGACTGACTTGTAATCTAATTGCCTCCTGTGTCCATCCTAAGGTCGGTGAAACTTATCTTCTAACGATGTTGACGATTCTCAGTTCGGAGACTGTGTCACTAAAATGTTGATGCACTACATAAGTTGCAACTCATACGTATATATCTAGATATAACGCCTTTACCAAAATTGGCGAGCCTAAACATTCATGTTTGTACAACGACGATAAAATATTACAACAAACGTACCTCTTCGGTATTTCCTCTTCTATCGTTATCTAAACTCACAGAATGTAGTACTTTGAAGCGGCATTTAAGATCGTGCATATAGTAGCAACTATCCAAGATACAAACAATCAGTCATATCATAAGCTGGTGCGACTATCGTTCTCCAGAGAAGCAATCCTCTATTCTATGGCGTCATTGAATTTCTTGGGTTCGAAGGGTCTCTCACGGAGTATGGTACCAAGAACGTTTCCCTCTGGTTTGAAGACTGTTTCTCACAGCTTCTGCTATGCAGGAGGTACAACTAAGTATATCGAGTTACAACATTCTGATACGCAAAGGTCGGTTAGACTAGGTATAACAGCAATGAAGGATCACAAAAGAAAATTTGGAACTAGTATAATCTATGTTTCATAATTCAAAGACCGTGTCTCACCGAATGTGGCTCACAAAAGTGGCAACTAAAATTATTCATATAGTTGCACCTCACCTCAATAAGACAGCATACTAACTAACGTTGTCGAGAAAAATATGTTTTCATCCTTCATTTCATAGACTATGGTACACATACATTGCAGCCAGGCTTATGCATCAACATTCTGAGTACCAAAAGCTGGTGAAACTGAGTATTTCTCTGTTAAAGTGATAATGGATTACTAAAGATACAACCCTTCAATGTTTGCTCTTTTATCGTTACCTACATTTTTCACTTCGGAGACTGCGTTTCTCAGATTCATGTACACAGAAGGTGAAACTTAAGTCATAGATCCTAGTAGGACCGACCTGTGTTCGAAATCCGGTGAGACTGCGTTGCAGCTATCAAGAAGTATCAAATAAATTGTGAAATTTTCTCTTATATCTTATCTACATTTCCCAACTGGAAGACTTCATCTCACAAATTCCAGTACCCAGAAGTTGCAGCTCGAGGAATTTATATAAGCTACAAAAATCTGTACCCCCAAATCGGTTAGACCTAACCAGAATGAGTTCCACAAAAACAGATATCAATATTATCTCTGCTATTATCATCTACATTGTTCAGTTCGGACTGAATCTTACACATTGTAGTGTACATAAACTACCAATAAAGTCACTTCTATATATAAGTTTTGGTATTTTGTAACCCAGAATCGGCCAGACTGAACATGAAATATTACCAAAGAAACAGACGTTTTCAATATTTTCTTTTCTATCGTTGTAATGCATTTCTCGATTTGGAGACAGTATTTCACAAATTCTCGGACACCAAAAGTGCAACTTTAGTCAAAAGTATAAGCTAGATCATCCTGTCTCCGAAATTCGGTACGACTGTGCGCAGGGATGGAGAATTTTCAAAGATATAGACCTTTTCGACATTTTCTCTTATTTACCTTATGATATTTCGACTCTCCAATTTTGAGACTGTATGTCTCATATTCTGGTGCATTAAAGTTGCAATTGATGTCAGGAATCCCAGTCACAAGGGTTGAGATCGAACATAAAAAATTTTTATACAAGCAGATGATTTGTCAAATCGGAGACTGTAATCAGCGACTACAAAATTTGGATGGTGGTTATTTTGGCAGGTAGAAGATAGCAAAGATGTCTAAAATAGTACCTCAAATTCGTTGAAGTAACGAGCCCAATTTTTTATATTTCTTTCAGAACGGTATTAGAAATGACCTCATCCATTGCAAGGCACTTAGTACACTTTCAAACCCTGCCAGATACCCATGAAACTTTTGGAGTTAAACTTTCGTCATCGTATAAAAGCTGAAATTCATATGTTACTTGGGGGACTATCAAAAGATGTTACCCCAGTAGCAGGCAGCTTTAATCGTTAAGCCTGACACATTACAAGTCTGCCGTAGCTGCGACCGCGAGGCGGTATATATTCAAGTGATTTTGTAGAGATAGTGAGCTTGGTGTTCTGCGATCTATGACTGTGTTGACTGTTGTTTATACTATTGATACAGTTGATCCGGTTTGTCAAAAAATGGTCAATGGTCTGTCAACTACGACATATGAAATATGACAAATACCAGTCTTATTAGTTTGAAGGGGCTCAGCTGCCAAATTATTTTACTGATTCTATAAAAACCTTAACAGGTATCTAATTATCACGTTTAATTATTATTCATAAAATATTATTCATAATTGTACCAGCTTAGTCAAATTGTTACAGAAACTGACGGAGAAGGCGATATTGACATCGATAGTAGTGACGAAGATAGTGAAACACATTGACGACAAAGATAAGAACCATCAAATATTTTTCTATATCCAATAAAACCTTTTTCTACCTTATAATATTAGCTACTGTATATGTAGGCCAAGAACAAAACATTACATCATGAACCACTTGAACCACTTGAAGGTACAATTATCAATTGGTTCATGATGTAAAGTTTTACCTTTCGTTTTGAATATTTTTAATCTGTTTTAATTTGTTCTTGGCATACAGCTGTGTGTAGTTTGAATAATTTTGACTAATGTATCATGTATCCGGCTCTCACCAGGTTACTGGGTGTTTCGCTCATCTTCAACGTAAATAACATTTAGCAACATCCTCACATACTACTCTCCTGATGATGATGGCAAAGACCATTGAAAGCTAGAGAGATTAAAAAAGTATAAAGAGCCCTCCTTGCTTAAATTGTGTCGAAGTTACCCAATAACAATTCATGTTCAAACACGTTTTTATTATAACGCTCGCAAAGCTAATTTTGACAGTTTGTAACTAATCAACAATTCATTTGTTTCCAAGAATGATGCGATACTTTAGGGAATTAAGCCGTTCTATAAAAGACGTGCTAAAACCCGTATGTGTCTGGTATAAAAAAAGCTTATAAAAATTTGAATCTAAATTTGCAGAAATATACAGGGCGATGCATTTGAAATTTTTGAGAAAAACTACAATTTGCGTTATTGACCACCCTGTATGAGAAAAAATTAAAATTCGAAAAAGTAACAAAAAAGATAAGTGTAAGTTTTGTTGATACAAAATTCAGCAGTCTAAATTTCAAAATGGTAGACTGAGGGGTTGCCGAAGTGGGGGATTCTTCTAGGCAAAACACCTTATATGTCAGTAGCTAATGACCAAAACCGCATAGTATGTTAAATCAATTTCCTTCTTTTGACTTAGTTTATCCAAATATGCAATAAAATTTGAGGCATTCCATTTGAAAAATCACAACTTTTATATTTAGGTCGAATTGACCAATATTTTAGAAATGTGCCCTCAAATGTCATGTATAACATCCCATAAATAGATTTTTCCAAAATGTATTTGTTTATGAGTAATATTTCGTCCACACATGGATGGGCCACCCTATATATATGTACATATACAATGTGTTTGGTCACGACATATCGATATTTGAGGGGGATATTTTACAGCTATTTTTATCGACAAATTGACCCCCGATAATGTCCTACCTCACCCCTCTAGAAATGGATCCATACCGCTGGGTATGAAATTAGAGCTGACACGGATATGGTCTGCCGCTCAACACGACACGTTTTAAGAACAACAATGGGCATAACCAATAATGGAGGACATTTTGAACAGCTTGTGTAACATCAAACATGTCCAAACTCTCTATAAGAAACATTGATTTGTCATATTTATGAATAAGAAGAAAAATTAATGTTAGTTTGCTTTATAAATTATGGTCCAAAAATGTTTCCTTGCAAAAAAAAGCTCGGGGTGTTGAAGCTTTAGGAAAAAATGGAAATTAATTAATATTATCAGAACCGCTTCAGATATTTCACTGATATCAAGTACATAGTGAAAGTTAATAAAGTTGCATATTTTTCAATGCAAAAATAATTTTTAGCTTTAACGTGCGTACTTCGATAGTTTTTAAGAAAAATATGGTATACAATGATTTTTTGTCAAATAAAAATTATTGTTGAATTCCCCGTTCATTTTAAAACAAATGATCTCTCTTGAGTTGCTTTCCTTCGATGCGCCATTTTTGAGTAAAAAAATAAAAACCGTTCTATTGCCCGAGAAAATTAATGTAATAATTATTGAAGAATGGAATTTAGCAATAAATATCTAGTTGCTTTTGACATCTGACAAGTCTCGTTATTCAAATCTGTTCGCTGTGACATCTTTTTCATTATTTAGTTTTTACAATCTTGTTAATAATGGTGAACTACTATGCAGAAATGGCGGAAATGAATTGTTCTTGCCGACGGTAATGGTGAGCAAGCCAGACGGATTTATAACCAGAGATATCCCGATCGTGCTTTGCCAGATAGTAGAACCTTTTCTAATATTCATGGTCGTCTTGTTGAAACTGGTTCTGTCCGAGAAGGAACATCTGAAGGTAGACCTCTAAGTGTGAGAACACCTGAAATTGAGGAAGCAGTGCTGCACGGAGTCGAATAACATCCTGAAACGAGTACGAGGAAGATCGCTAGACACTTAAATGTTTGCCATCAAATTGTTTGGAGAATTTTAGTGGATTTTTTGTTATATCCTTACTATATTTTAAGAGTACAGGTATTACTTCCCATTGGGTTTTCAAGGCGTGTGACCTTTTGTCAGTGGTATCTTCAAAAAATTACACAAAATCCGCAATTTGAATCAATGATTCTGTTCACGCACGAAGCTAATTTTTCTCGAAATGCCATTCAGCATTTCCACAATAATCATTTGTGGGCAGAAGAAAATCCCTATGCCGTTATCGAAACCCATTTCCAACACCAATTTTCAGTTAACATATGGGCAGGAATTATTGGCAACCACCTTATGGGTCCATTCTTCTTGCCGGGACGACTTCACGGACAGATTTACCTCAATTTTCTTCAACAGCAGTTGCCTTTGCTGCTTGATGATGTTCCTTTAGTAATAAAAAACAATATGTGGTACATGCATGAAGGTGCACCAGCGCATTTCAGTGTAGCGGTTCGTAGTTATTTACAAACTGTTTATCCAAATCGTTGGATTGGCCGCCGTGGGCCCCAAGAATGGCCACCAAGGTCCCCAGACCTCAACAGTTTAGATTTCTTTTTGTGGGGCTATCTTAAGACACTAGTGTATACAAGTCCCATTAACACTGTAGAGGAATTAAGAGAAAGAATAGTTGCAGCTTGTGATAGAATAAAAAGCACTCCAGGGATGTTTCAACCAGTGCGCAATTCCATGAGAAGGAGGGCGAAGCATGAATACTAAGTGAAGGCGGCCATTTTCAACAATTTTTGTAGTCATTTCGTTGGTTTTAATATTATGTTTATGTTGTCAGTTGTTGTTCATTACCCCTAATGTGTTTAATTTTTCCAATTAAATTAATAATAATTTTGCAAGTTAGACAATAGGTTTTTATTTTTTCTCTCAAAAATGGCACATCGAAGGAAAGCAACTCAAGAGAGATCATTCGTTTTGAATTGAACGAGAAATTCTATAATAGTATTTATTTCGCAAAAAACTATTGGCGTACCATTTTTTTTCTTAACAAATATCGAAGTCAATACCCGTACGCACGCTACTGTTAAAGCTAAAAAATATGTAGCTTTATTAACTTTCACTACATACTAAATATCACTGAAATACCTGAAGTGGTTCTGATAATATTAACCAATTTCTATTTTTTTCCTAAACTTCAACACGAGTTTTTGTAAGGAAACATTTTTGGACCATAGTTTATAAAGCAAATTAGCATTATTCTTCATGTAGATGCACACCCTTAAATATTCGCATATCATTAAGGAACACCCTGCATATATATATACAATATATATACAATATATATATATATATTTACATCTCCATGTGGATCGGTAATCCTTTCAATTCCCAGCAATAAGTCACCTACCAGAAATATCGAATATATATCAAATTTGATTCGTGTATATCCAACAAAAAGGCAAACTGATCCAGGATCAGCTCAAAAAACTGTACATTAACATTTCGGATTTTCATATAAAGTCCGCTATATAGGTCTACCTTTTAAAAACCGTAAGATGTGTCCTCTACCGGAATACCCTTCAGATCACAAAACGGCATTCGGTCCCCCAGAATACTCAAATTAACTAAACACCAGTAGATAAGTCATCCGTGCAGTGGTGCCAAGTTTCATTTATTTCTCTTTACATAATACTACTGAAGTCTCCTAACTTGGACTTGTATTATTATATTATTTTTCAAGGATCTCCAATGGATATAACCAAAATTCTTTCCAGCAACTTTGAGTACACTATTTGCTCGATTAAGACTATACAAAACGTTGCTAGCATACGACAGAAGGATGCCCAACGTTTCGTAAATTATAACTTACCTATGCAAAAATTATCAGATCATCGAGCAGCCCACACAATCAAGAATACTTTTTTCTATTACATGTCCAGGAGGTTGTATGAACTTTCAGATCGAGCACTTTGCTTTTCCAATAGCCTATGTCGTATCGACGACATCCTAATGATGATAAGCTTTAGACGCGTAATTTCCAAATCTGTGATATTAGCAGTTGAAATACTTCCCTGCCCTCCGGTTCGCAAAAAACAGCATTGAGTATCCTAAAATACTTGAATTACCTAATCACTATATTGAGCCTTACAATCATGTGACGTTATCTTTGGATAAGGAAATCACCATTCATGTTTGGTACCATCTATCTATGAGAATATTCCTAATCTTGAAATAAAATCGTATATCAACGATTTTCTCTAATAGCTCAGACTTAACCATATAGTCACGCCAACCAAAAGCCATATGATACAATCGTCCATCAAAATACCTTCGGATTCACAAAAAAACAGCACTGAGTCTCCCAAAATACTTGAATTTACTAAACCCTGCTAGATCGGTCTTCCGTGCAGAATAAATACACTTCTACCCTACGATTCACAAGAAACCAGCACTGAGTCTCCCAAAATACTTGAATTTACTAAACACTGCTAGATCGGTCTTCCATGCAGAATACTCTTCTACCATACGATTCACAAGAAACCAGCACTGAGTCTCCCAAAATACTCGAATTAACTAAACACTGGTGGATCAATCTCCCATGAAGAATACTCTTCAATACGCAAACCAGTGCTGAGTCCTCCACAATACCCGAACTAGCTGAATGGCGTACGTCTGACGTCAGATCGGTCTCCCGATCATTTTAATTCCAGTCAATAAAGCGCGTGCGCCCGGGGATAGGGTTTGTCGGTTTGTCTAAGATCTGAGAATTCATTTTATTGGCACCAATCGTGCTGGAAGGACGTTCAAATCTGTTGTGTATTCAAGAGTGTGTCTGAAAGGACTGTTGAGGTAAGTATGACTTTTTGAACTCTTATGCAATCGTTAATAGGATATGATGGTAATATGACTGTATTACTTACATTTAATGGAAAAGCAATGAATATTGAGTAGCGTGAAGGATAAAACAATGCTGTTCAAAAGGTCAACCCCCATAAATTTTACGCCAAACTTTATCTAATCTTGTTGGTTTAGTTTTGTATAGGTGATTCTTGAATGTAAAGCTACAATGTTTTTTTTTTCAAGTTAAAGAACAGGGTCAAGTAGATTGAGTGTGACCATACATCACTGAAAATTTAAAAATAGAATACTTCAATCAAAGCTCATTTTGGCTTTTTTCTAGCTGCTGCTTTACATCTTTTTTAGGGTACATACCTGTATATGTACTGATTCCGTTTTTTGCATTATAATACAAAATCACTACAGACTGTGCTTTTGACTCACGGTGTCAAGTAGCTCGACTTTATATGTAGACAATGATAATTTTAAACGGGAGATTGTGTTGATTATTTCCTATATGGTACAGTAGCGGGGTGATAAAATTCTAAATCTAAAATTGCAAATCAGAGATATCATGTTTTACTTCCCACGTCAACGGTCGAGGAAGTATTGTAATCGCAAGATATTTTGAAAGTGAGGTATTATGTTTTGTTGGATGCTATATGACATGTAGATCACGGAAAACCATGATACTCATTTCTGCTATAACGTGGAAAGTACCATTGGGACTTTGATGAAATTTAGACACAAGGTTGCTACGAGGCTATGGACAAGAAAGCTTTAGCTTTTAAAAATAGGTCCAGTGGCGTCAGAGAAAAGGGCCACAAACGAAAAAATAGAAATCGCTCAAACTTTGTTTTTTGACGATTCAGGGGCTCTTGATCATTATCCAAATAAATTTTGAGGGTTAGGAGTTGATGAGGGAGTGAATCGTAATTTCCTAAGGTTTTCTATCGGATCTATTTGACATATCTGACTTTATCAAACATTTGCGTAGAAAACAGGAAATCATACCTATTTCCTGTATCTGTACACTCAAAAATTTCTAGTGTTAATGCATGGATATAGTGTTTAATGATAACACATTACGTATTATTGAGTTTGGTAAAATTTCGAACATCATTCACTGGTATTGCTACTAGAATCAATTAAAAATAAAGTATTTTACTTTGACAATCAACATATACTATTGCTGCACGGAAAAAAATGGCTTGTGGATGTCAGTTCATTGGGAAAAAAGCTAATGACAAAAATTACTCTAATATAATTGGCTTTTTGACATTTTTGAGAGCACTCTTATCAAATATCTTTTCACTAAAAACAAGCATGTTGTATTCTTCCTGAAGATAGTCGATATTGTATATCTATTATTTTTTGGAATGGTATTATTTCTCTAAGTTGAAACGGAATAATTACAAAACAATATATTTGAACTTTTCCAGGGAAAGCCTTTCAATATGAGCAAAAATTGGTTTTGTAACAGAGGTCTATCACCTATCACACAGCATCCAAGAGATGAAGAAAAAGATAAGACTTCTGAAACAGTGATTACTGATTCACGTAAGGTGTCATCTGTGGTTAAACAAAACAGCGACCACAGTAACTGCAACTCGGTAAAACATAAGTATGTTTTTTTTGGTAGAGTTCCCATATTTATGATTTATTCTAGGTAATATCTTCTACATCCCCCAAGATATGCTGTACACCCCCATCATCATCAATATCCGGTTTATCAGAAAATGTTCATTGCAGTAACTTGTGCAAGGACTCTGAGGTAATAATCATTCACTGCCTAGTCTGTGAACTTTTTTATTCTATTGAACCTTTTTCAGTACAACGTTACCTCGAATAACGAGAGCATAGTGGAAGATCCAGACCACCAAAGTGAATCTAGCTCGGTAAAGCAATATTATGTATTCTTTATGAAACATGTCTGATATATGTCATTCATTTCAGTTCATATCTCTTACTTCGCCTAATATATGCTGCACACCACCATCATCTTCTGTAATTTCTGATGCAGAAGATGAAGATTATAGTCCCCACACTAGTGAAGAGGCTGAGGTAAATATATTACTATTATTCTACTCAAGTACCCATTGAAAAATTTGGATTGGGTGGAGTTGTGTAGCCAATCCGATATTTTAATTTTGTAATTTTACAATTTTAATATTTTTCAACTTTCAAATTTTTTGATTTTTCGACTTTCCAATTAATAACTATAACATCTTTTCCATCAAAACGTTGCTATGTGAGGGGAATCTATGATGTTTAGAATGTGTCAAATAGATTGCGAAGAATTACTAGGGATGGAAGTGTATCATTAAACTAAATAAAAAAGAGATATACCCGTCCCACCCTCTACAACCTCCAACTCGCTAATTTTCCACCACAAATTTTTTTCTCAAAAATGATCAGTATCTGAAACAATAAAAAACGAAGTTTATGAGATTTCTTTTTTTGTTTTTAACTTTTTCTCCGCCGGCACTGGAACGCTCTTAAAAACTATATAGGTAGCTTTTCTGTCCCTGGTCTAGTGGTAACCTTCCCCCTCAAGTAATCAAGGACTCGACACAGCAGCAGAGCGGCGGACAGACTGACGGAAATGAGTGATCTACATGTCATATAACATGAAAATACTTTAGAATACTTCCTTGTCAGTTTTCTGATCTTCAGTCCAAGGAACAAGAACCGGTCTTTTTCTTCGGTAACGTTTCATCCACTTGTTGAGATTCCGAATCTGGATGCGGTTCTTGGATTTCTTCATATTGATATAGAGGCTCTGGGTGGTCATTATCCTGCTGCGCTTCTGATATCAAATTCTCGTCCAGATTCAATTCAATTTTTTCTAGGGATTTTTCTTTGAAATGACCTGCCTCGCCCTTGTCTATCAACGTCAAAATCTTGGAGAGTCTAGCCGTTTGGTAGACATCATCTGGTAATCGGTATCATGCACGGTGGATACCTAGTGTATGTCCCATAAAAGATGCGAGTTGTTCCACGTCATTTTCTGACATGTTTAACAATTGGGTCAAAGTTGCTATGACCTTTCTCAGACGGGTGCTAGTCAGGGCATGCGGATTTGTAACCGATGATAGGTTCTTATGAATTGGGTTTACCGAAAAGATTTATGTTCGACACCGTCTGAATATTATCTTTACACTCTAGTTTTAGATTCAAGTGCTCATGTACATCCTTGCTTATAAGAACTGGAACACCTCTGCCTCTTTTTCCACGAATTTCCATTCGTTTGTTAGATCTCATTAGAATTCTCTCGGTTTCCGTTATTGCTTCCGAAAACTCCTTATAGGCTTGATTGTGTTCGTCAGATATAGCGGATTTGTAAACATTTATGGGAAGTCGTTGTAGTTTTCCAGGCCGCCTCCTCTTTAATGAAAGCATCCTACATTAAACTGTCTCCAGTCAAGACGTGCATGCTTTTTCATTACCTGAACTTTTTGTAGCACTGACACCTGATTTGCAGCTACTTTCATAAGATAATCCTTCAATAGTTTAAGATCACTAGCTAATGGAACCAATGTTTGCATTATCTACTGTTGGCAGTGACTCAGATTTTTTTCAAAACGTGTAAAAGAGCCACACCGCAACATTTTTTCAAGGTTGTACCCATGTTCATAGCATATGTCGGGGATCTATAAGCTTGGCTTTCATCATCATATCCTGATGTTAACTTAGTTGCTTTCACAAGTATGTCATATCTATGTGTTTTTATAGCAATCAATAGGGTAATCACAGACAAATCTAATTCCATTAGAAGTCAAGCCACTTCTCCCATTTTCCTAGAAACGACTTGGACAAATTGTAGTTCCCTGTGAAGTTTCAGATATCAGCAAGCATGCGCACATATTATCATCTTTTGCAACTTGAAACTTTGTCAGGTCTCATGCGATGAAATGCTTTTGCTTTGAGCTCATTATCTACCTTTATATTATTCAATAACAAAGTTTGTCCTAAAGTCTGTGATCGTTTGCCCGACGATCCCTTCTCCGGGTTTGCATCACATTGTTTGCGATGACGCCATAAGTTCTTGGCAAAATAGTAACCCATATAGTGGATGCATGATTCCGTTTTTCCACACCTTTTCTAACAGGTTTTACCCCCTCGACCTCCGAAGGCGATAAAATTATGATTTTTCCTTAGAGCAAAAAGCAGTTGTTGCCTTTTACGGATCAAAACAGGTAAATGTAGATATTCAAAAAAACGTTCAAAAAACTTCGTATTTGACGTTTCAGAGAATCCCGATCATTTTCAAAAACATTTTTGGAGGGATTAAAAACTCTTTCGTCTCTGGCCTTCTCTCACTTGCCAAACAACAAGCGACAAAGCTTATCTCTGAGCGAAGTTTTTACTGTAAAAATAGATTTTATTATACCTATTTGAAAAAATGGTGTCAAGTAGGTTGACTCTATACGTCCTACCCCTTAGAGACAGCTTTTAGTGCAATTTTCAATATAGTGCAATCGAGTCTATAAATTTGCTTTCAAAAATGACGGTTACAATCTGAATTTGAAGTTCAGTATAAAGGAGTGATTTTGATGCCCTTAAATATCACCTAAACCTTAGATATCATCTATAAGTAAAAACTTTGAATTCAAATTGTAACCACTATTTTTGACAGCAGATTAATAGATTCAATTGCACTATATTGGAAATTGCACTAAGAGCCATCTTGAAGGCGTAGGAAGTATAGAGTCAGCCTGCTTGATGCCATTTTTCCAAATAGGTATAATAAAATCTATTTTTACTGGAACAACTTTGCTCAGGATAAGGTTCTCCGCTTATTGCTTGGCAAGTGAGAGAAGGCCAGAGACGAAAGAGGGAAATGTGGTTGAAAAACAATGGTCATTCCTTAGCATAGACGGCATGATATTTTATGAATTGATCAATGAAACAACATACAAAATTGAACGTCAATACTAACACTATTCACTGAACATTTCATTTGATACGCCTCCAATGATAAGTATAAGTACTGTCCACCTGTCGCGATGCTTATGCATTTATTGTATTTATATTTATTTTTCTTTTGAAAGGACGAGGAACTGGACAGGAGCGATGAGGCCAGAGACAACTTACATTCGGCAAGTGTCAAGAAGAATGTTACTATACATGCAAAAGCTGAATCAATTCCCACCGCAGAATGTGATCAGTCTGCACCCAGTCAGTCTGGTTCTTCATCAGTGAATACTGGACTGTCAGGAAAGAAGAAAAAAGTTACAGTTTTCTGTTGTTTTTGTGAATGTGAGGTTTTTCATTTTCCACGTCATTTGAAAAGAAACCATACGAATGAAATTGAGGTACAAGAATTTCTAGCTTTACCTGTTTTAAGCCGTAAAAGGCAACAACTGCTTTTTGCTCTAAGGAAAAAGGGTAAATTTATCAACTCTACGCCTTTGAGGGGAGAGGGGATAAAACCTGTTAGAAAAGGTGCGGAAAAAACGGAATATCTTCCATGCATCCACTGTATGGGTTACTATTCTGCAAAGAACTTATGGCGTCATCGCAAACAATGTGATGCAAACCCGGAGAAGGGATCGTCGGGCAAACGATCACAGGCTTTAGGACAAACTCTGTTATTGGGTAATATAAAGGTAGATATTGAGCTCAAAGTAAAAGTATTTCCTCGCATGAGACCTGACAAAGTTTCATTGGTTGCGAAAAATGATAAATTAATATGTGCGTTTGCTTCCCGATATCTGAAACTCCATAGGGAGCTACATTTTGTCCAAGTCGTTTCTAGGAAAATGAGAGAATTGGCTCGACTTCTAATGGAGATAAAAAAATTAGATTTGTCTGTGGTTACCCTATTTGATGCTCTAAAACCACACAAATATGACATACTTGTGAAAGCAACTAAATTAACATCAGGATATGATGACGAAAGCCAAACTTATAAATCCCCCACATATGCTATGAACATGGGTACAACCTTAAAACAATGTTGCGATGTGGCTCTTTTACACGTTCTAAAAAAATCTAAGTCACTGCCAACAGTAGATAATGCAAACGTTGAGGCAGATATAAAAACATGCATCCAACTCATAGAGGCAAATTGGCGATTCGATATTTCAACCAATGCTGCTAATGACCTCAACCTAAAAAAATGGAATAAGGTCACTTTGGTACCGTTAGCTACTGATCTCAAACTATTGAAGGATTACCTCATGAAAGTAGCTGCAAATCAGGTATCAATGCTACAAAAAAATCCAAGCAATGAAAAAGCATACACGTCTTTACTCGAGACAGTTTATTGTAGGTTGCTTTTATTAAATAGGAGGCGGCCTGGAGAACTACAACGACTTCCCATACATGTTTACAAATCCGCTATATCTGAGGAACACAATCAAGCCTATGAGGAGTTTTCAGAAGCAATAACAGAAACCGAGAGAATTCTAATGAGATCTTTCAAACGAATAGTAATCCGTGGAAAAAGAGGCAGAGGTGTTCCAGTTCTTATAAGCAAGGATGTACAGGATCACTTGAATCTAATACTAGAGTGTAGAGATAATATTCAGACGGTGTCGAACATATATCTTTTCGGTAAACCTAACTCCCAAGAACCCATTATTGGTTACAAGGTAATCAAAAAGTATGCGTCGTTATGTCAAGCGAAAAATCCGCATGCTCTGACTAGCACCCGTCTGAGAAAGCACTTGGCAACCTTGACTCAATTGTTCAACATGTCAGAAAATGACATGGAACAACTCGCATCTTTTATGGGACATACACTAGGTATCCACCGTGCATCATACCGATTACCAGATGACGTCTACCAAACGGCTAGACTCTCCAAGATTTTGACGTTGATGGAGAAGGGCGAGGCAGGTCATTTCAAAGGAAAATCCCTGGACGAAATTAATTTGAATCTAGACGAGAATTTGATATCAGAAGCGCAGCAGGATGATAACCACCCAGAGCCTCTATGCCAATATGAAGATATCCAAGAACCGCATCCAGATCCGGAATCTCAGCAAGTGGATATAACGTTACCAAAGAAAAAGTCCAGGGTTCTAGTTCCTTGGACTGAAGATCAGAAAAATTTAGTCTTGGTTCACTTTGGAAATCACATTAAATCTAAGAGGGCCCCAAAAAAGGCTGAATGCGATAACCTCATCGCAAGTCATACTGAATTATTACATAATAAGGACTGGCTAAAAATCAAAGTTTTCATCCAGAACCAGTACCGAAAGAAAAAATGAATACCATCTCAATTTATGAGCGAACCCGTTTTTTTAATAAAGTAGAAATTAAGTATGAACATATGTATCACAAACTAAGTATAAGCATTTTTTAGTAGTTTCATTTTGTCAATGTATAAATTCAGTTTTCTTCTTATGTATTTTCGTAAATAAAATTCATACCGATATTATTTGCGTTTATCCTTCGCTCCTATAACCGCGTGGTTGTCAAAGCACAAAATGTTGAAAAATGTAGGTCATTGTCCGAAAGCGAAGTTTATGCAATTTTCTCTTCGTTTGTTGACCACTCTGCAACCACTGCAGCTAAAGCGAATTTTTTGTGATTACATTAATTCCCTGCCAATAGGCGCGGTAAGTAAAAGCATATTTTTTAAATTGTAAAACTAGGATTAGCATATTTGTTTTTATTTTATTCTATAGGAAATTGGATTTGAGCATCACCTTTATCATATTTGAGAGTGTTTTTTTGTGAACATTTTTCCTTAATACTACACCATCCTTGATTTTCTATTCATGTGGTTGTATTTGCATAATGGTCTATCTATATTACCCTTTTTAATTTAGCTTGAGTAGCTTTACGCTAAACTTTGCTCTTTGTTCATATAATCATGTATTGTACACATCGTGACCCAATATTCCATGGACGTGAGATTACTAGTTATTTTCAGACTGAGAACAAGTCGATTGCACATAAGTTATCTGTATTCGAAGGTGCTTCGTTAGGGGGCATCAAAGTTTTCTTTTAAAAACACGTTTTCCAAGATATTTCAAAAGCCGGTAGGTCGATTTTAATGAAATTTGGAACACATATGCTCTGCTCAGCGTTCTAATATTTGCCTTTTACGAAAAACTCCAGAGCTTTTTGGAAGGGTGAAAACTACCCCCACACCTACATAAATTGTAGCAGAATTTTTCCCAACTTTCCTCATGACCGATTTTTTTATTTATTCCATCCTTTGTCTCTCATTAAAACGAGATATCTTTCATAGTTTTCGAGAAAAAAAAACCTTTTTTGGGGCTGGTTTCTAAAAAAATGTTTTAACACATCAAGCGTAAAAATCTAGTTGGCAAATAAACGAAGCACTTTTGCATAGAGGTGACTTATGTCAAATCGACTTGTTATGAGTCTAAAACCTGATTGGAAAAACATTTTTTTCCGAAAACTAGTAATAATAATCGTAATCATAATCATAATCACAACCATAATCGTAATCATAATTATATTAATAATGATAGTAATCGAACAAATATATTATTGCTGCATTACGGTACTCTCGGTCACGGACGCCCCTATTATAATGCCTGACGGCGAACTGGGCCGCACCAGACATAGAAAGGTGAAAAGCCGATCCTCTAACACAGCAAATATAATAAAATACCTAATACAGCGATGCCAATATTAAGGAGGATCTAAAAGCGATAATCTGGATACTGAATACCCGGCAGATGACCGATCCACTGTAGACCTGACTGGTAATATTTGATAATATACGGGCTGAATACCCAAGCGATCGTGAGTCCACCAAATCGGCGCGGCAAAACCCTGAACTACGGTACCCAAATTCGGCGAAAAACATGATCTAGGTCATCCCTCTGAAATTTTGCCAGGTGACAGAGGGGGGCCTGAGGGGCCGATAGGTGGAATTTGCGATAGGTCCTCCTTATACGGAGGACCTATCAGAGCGGAGGACCTATCGACTCTAAAAAGCCCATGAGTGGAGGACCGATCCATCAGAATCTACATATATATATATATATATATACAATATATATATATATATAAGTTATGTACCAGTCTACAGAGAAGAATATGCTGAACAAGGACTTTTGCCTCCACGTGCCTTTCTTATCAGTTACAGTATTGTATTTCATTTGTTCTTTACTTTGGTTTGTATAATGAACTTTGCAGTCAGTCTCGATTCAGAACTCATTCAATTAACATCATTGTATTTGGTCTTTCTCAAAAATAAATCTTTTTAAAAACGTTTTCGTTGAAGAAAGATATTTGAGTGGCGCAGTCAAAGCAGTAGGATAGCCAGACGTAAAAAGGGACATTTTTCGGTTCGTTTCAACGGTTTACTGGCTATAACGAAACCAACCGCGATTGGTCGCGAACGATCCGACGGAATATCGATATCGTTACCGTGATCACCGGAACCAGATTTGGGATAGAACCCTACCCAAATCGAGAAACCAAGACGACAGCAGCCCAGAGGACAGAAGGAACATCTGCTCCAGGACAGGCAACCCAGCAGTGGCCCAGGCATACGGACACATGGGACGGATTGGATTACTACTGTAAGTACGAATGTCTTACAGGGGTGAAAACAATCAAAAGCTGTTTGATGATATATTGAGTGACACTGATTCGGACTCACAGTCGGATACGGAACATATCGAACATGATACCCGAATTTTATGGTCAACAAGAATTATTACCAAGATTCATAGATATTTGCGAAAAGTTAGTGAATAAATTTTATAGATTAGAGGATGAAAATGACTTCCAGAACGAATATCTTATGAGTAGTATTTTAGCGAAAATCAAAGGTAATGCAGCTTTAAATATTAGTAGCAATATTATAAAAAATTGGACAGACTTGAAAACTGCACTTTTAAATACATATCAAGGCAAGCGTGACGTATTTACTCTAAATATAGAATTGTGTGAATTGAAACAGAACAATGAAACCCCCTTTGAATTTTATAACAAAGTTCAGAGTTTATTGAATTTACATCTACACGTTGTGTGAGTGAAGAAGCTCAGATAATATGTAATTTTTGCAAAAGCGTAGCATTAAGAGTATTTCTAAAAGGTTTAAAGGAACCTCTAGGATCGCTCATGAGGACGAAAAATCCTACAGACTTGAATGAAGCTCTGAATATATTAACTAACGACTTTCAGCTTGATCATAAGGTAGATAAACATAAAAACGTTAATCGAAATAATACGCAATTAGTTCGCCATATGAACAACAACATTGGTAATTATAGGAATCAATACCAAGCGGTACAGCGTCCAGTATTACAAAGACAATTTAGTCCTAATAATGTACGACCAAATAATCCTAATCAGAATAGAACGAATTTTCACAATAATAACGTTTTTAGACCTAATCAGATCAATAATCTGCCAAGGCCTACTCCGATGAGTACATCCACTAGACAGACGTATCAGCAACCAAAGTTTCAAGGTAGAAATTTTAACAGACCTGGTGTAAACGCAGAACAGGCTATGTTTAACTTGTGTGTACAAGACCAACCTGTTGTAGAATTTCCAAATGATGACAATTACGAATGCGCTTATTCTCAGAATAATTCTGACGATTTTTTATGGCAAGAAGCCTCGGAACAGAGACAACCACAAATCTCAACGGACCACCCAAGTCAATTGAAATTATGAGTTTAACCGACAAATGTAGCAAACTACCATACATTGTATTTCCGGAGTATAATCTCAAAGTATTGATTGACACTGGAAGTACAAGATCTTTCATACACCCTGAAATTGCGAAAAAATTATTTTCAATACATATTCAAAAAGACCCATTTCAAATCACTTCAGCACATGGTTCATCTATCGAACAATATAGTATGACAATACCTTGTCCAAAGATTTTTAAGAATCCAAATATTCTCATGAAATTTCATTTATTCAAGTTTCACGAACATTTCCAATGCCTTTTAGGACTCGATAACCTGAAAGAGATATTGAATGCCAACATTGATTTGAGCAATGATCTTTTAGTCACACCCACAACAAGGATACCCATGCAATATCACGAGATTACAAAAAATTCTTCTAATGTTATCACTGTTCCACCTAGAACAGAACAGATAATTAAGGTTAACATAAAAAATTTTAAAAATGGTAATGCTATTATTCCATACAGAAAATTATCATGTTTAGAAATCCCTGAATGTCTTACTATAGTGAAAAATCACGAAGCGATTTGCACAGTATTAAATTTATCTGAAGAACAGATTTCTCTTGACATATCTCGACCAATAGATGTAGAAAATTTTGAAAATTACGAAGTTTCAGAAAATTCTGATCCACCGAATATCAATTCTTTGAACTTTCAAAAATATAAATTTGATATTTCCAAAATTAGGACAGAGCATATGAACTCTGAAGAAAAAGATGCAATCACCAAGTTAGTAAGAGAGTATTCAGACATATTTCACATTGATGGTAATTACTTAACTTTTACGAGCAAAATTACGCATCATATACGTACAAGCGATGAAACACCAATTTACACTATATGGATTGTTCCAAAAAAATTAGACGCATCGGGAAAGCAAAAATGGAGAATAGTCATTGATTATAGAAAATTGAATGAAAAAACTTTGGGAGATCGTTATCCTCTTCCAAACATAACAGATTTGTTAGATAAATTAGGGCGATGCCAATATTTTTCAACATTAGACCTAGCTTCAGGTTTTCACCAAATAGAAATGGCAGAAGATGATATTAAAAAAACTGCATTTAATACAGAAAATGGACACTACGAGTTCACAAGAATGCCATTTGGACTAAAAAACGCGCCAGCGACTTTCCAGCGAGTAATGGATAACATACTGAGAGGTATTCAAAATGAAAAATGCTTAGTATATTTAGATGACATTATAATATTCAGTACTAGTTTACAGGAACATATTTCTCGACTTAGAGAAGTTTTTGAAAGGTTACGTCAGTCAAATTTTAAAATACAATTAGACAAATCGGAATTTCTTAGAAAAGAAGTATCGTATTTAGGTCATGTTGTAACGGCGGACGGTGTGAAACCAAACCCCGATAAGATAAAGGCAATCACAGAATTTAAAATACCAAAAACTAAGAAGCAAATTAAAGGCTTCCTTGGACTTTTAGGTTATTACCGTAAGTTTATAAAAGATTTTGCGAAAATCACTAAGCCATTGACAATCAGATTGAAAAAAGATGCAATTATTAATCCCAATGACGCAGATTATATTAAATGTTTCGAATTATGCAAGACTTTATTGACAAACGATCCGATACTCCAATATCCGGATTTTTCCAAACCATTCTTGATAACTACGGATGCAAGTAATTATGCAATCGGCGCAATATTATCCCAAGGTAAATTAGGCTCAGATTTACCAATAGCGTACGCCTCACGAACATTAAGTGATTCAGAAACAAAGTATAGCACGACAGAAAAAGAACTTCTAAGCATCGTATATGCAGTAAAATATTTCAGACCTTATATTTTCGGACGTAAGTTTACTATTGTAACAGATCACAAAAGCCTCCAATGGTTATTTTCAGTTAGAGATGCTAGTTCAAAATTACTAAGATGGCGCTTAAGATTAGAAGAACATGATTTTGACATTGTTTACAGGAAAGGCAAATCAAACACAAATGCGGACTTTTTATCTAGAATAGAAGTAAATGTTAATGAAACAGGAGCACCGACTCCACTGGCACAATACATGAAAGAATTTAATAGAAATCTTGAAAATCCATCGAATATTTCCAATATTCCCAATCAGACCGATAACTATTCGATCGCACCTCAACCCAATGATTTAGATAAAATTGATGAAAATGAAAATGATTCATCAGGACACACCGTTCAGTCTAATATAGAAAATCCTACGATAAATATTCCAATTAGTGATACAGCAGTAAATTGTGCAAAAAATCAAATTATTATTTCCGAAGTAAACCTCGAACCAGCTGATCCAGTAATTAGTAGATTACATGTGAATAAACAGCGAATATCCGTTCAATTATCAAAGAACAATTTTGAAGCTGATACAATTAAATTTGTAAAAGAATTTATTGCACCAAAGGTAAAATATTGTTTATATTTTGAAGACCCAGTCTATGAAAAGTTCAGCGTAGTTCTTCAAACATATTTCAAAAATTCCCAAATAAATCTAGTAAGATGCACAAAGAAATTGATAGACGTTACAGATCAAAATGAGATTAAGGATATAATCAAGAATTATCACGAAGGTAAAACCAATCATCGAGGAATCGATGAAACTGATAAAAGAATAAAACAAATATATTGTTGGCCGAATTTAAGAAACTCTATACAGACTTATATTAATGAGTGTGAAATCTGTCAGTTAACCAAATACGACAGACACCCGTTAAAACTTGAATATAATATTACGCCAACGCCTACGAAACCATTCCAAATTTTATACGTAGACACTATTTCTTTAGAAAATGCAAAATTTTTGACTATGACCGATTCATTTTCAAAGTACGGTCAGGCTTACATGTTGAACTCTGCCAATGGAGTAGAGGTAACAAATAATTTTATAAGATATTTTACACATCACTGTATACCAGATCAAATGATTTTCGACAATGGCACAGAATTAAAAAATTCAGTAGTCAAAGAACTTTTAGAATTGCATAAAGTCAAAATACATTTTATTAGTTCACAGCACCCAGAATCTAACGGAACCGTAGAACGTTTCCACTCAACGCTCATAGAACATTTAAGATTATTAAATAATCAGGTAGAGTACAAGAACGAACCTATAGAAACTAAGGTAAATTACGCTATTTTAGCTTATAATAACTCAATACATTCTGTAACCACTCTTAAACCCTATGAAGTGATTACTGGTCATTTCAATACAGAATCACCTTTTAATATAGACATAGATAAGCAATTATTAAATAATTATTTACAGAATCATAAGGAAAAAATGAAATTAGTATATAGGAATTTAAATGAAAAGATATTACAGAATAAAGAAAAAGTTATAAATAAAGCAAATGAGAAACGTGAAGTTTTGCCTGATATTCCTAACAAGGTATATGTTAAGAATAAGCAGAAGCAACAGAAAACTAAAAATAAGTATAAGCAAGAAAAATTAATTGGTATAGATAATAAATTAAAAAGAGCGGAGATAGATCCCACACATGCCAATACTTCTAAAAATATCCATTTATCCAATATTAAAAGGCCCAGGAAGAAAACTTACCAATTTAAATTTACTAATATTTCAGATACCTCATCTATTTCGGATGCGGAGCAGAAATAAGAAACATAACGAACAATTTAGGAATTTTGCCAGTAAATTTAGGCACAGCTAGGCTACAAAAGACAAAACATACTTTTGTGCACTATTATGATCTATCACCTTTATATAAGGAATATGAAGATTTGAATATTCAATACAGTAATCTTAACTATAGTTACAGAAATCATTCTAAGATTAATAACGAGCTAGGAAATTATAGTAAGATAGTATCTTATATAAGGAGCTTGATTCAAGAGAAAATCGAATACATTAAATCTCATTCTCAAAAGACTCGCAATAAGAGAGGACTTTTTAATGGCATAGGCTATGTAGTAAAAACAATAACAGGAAATTTAGACTCCGACGATGGAGAACGTATTGATAAAATTTTATCTCATTTACAAGAAAATCAGCACCATATTCAAAATCAGCTGAGAATGCAATATTCAGTAAATAATGAACTTGTCGCAAAATTTAACGGGACTATTCAAGATATACAGCACAATGAGATGACATTAAGAAATAACATTTTACAATTGAAACATATTTTATTGAACCAGACAACAAACCAGGATATTCTTTCAGCGAAGGACATTATCAATCAATTAATTATCCGTTATAATGCCATATTGAATATTTACAAGATATCGAAAATTCGATAACTTTTTGCAAATTGAAAACCATGCATCCCAGTATAATAAGGACTAGAGAATTATTTCAAGAACTCCGTAAGATATCCACATTTTATAAAAATGAATTACCATTTGAAGTAAAGTATGAAAATATGCTAGATTATGAATCTATTATTTCTATCAGTTGTAAAATCGATGAGAATCAAATAAGTTATTTTCTATCTATTCCTATAGATTATCCTGAACATTTCGATCTTTATTATATGTTACCTATACCGACTCTGATGCACAAATCAGAATTCGTCACTATTATCCCAAATTATAAGTATTTGCTAAAATCTGATCGAAATGAGATCAAACCCCTGTACGAGATTTGTACCCAAGGTAGAATCTATCAATGCCCTAATCGTATATTAGCCAATCACAAAGCCCAATGCGAGAAGTCAATAATTACCGAAGATCATACAGAACCATGTAGATACACGAAGCTTCAGATTGAAGAAAATCACATCGAATTTATTCCCGAAATTAACCAGTATTTAGCTGTATTTCTCACCGAAGAAAAATTGAAAATTAAATGCAAGGAGCAAATCGATACAAAGTCATTACTTGGCATTTTCTTAGTCAAAGCCAGTGAATGCCAAATATCATTCCAAGACAATGAACTTATCTTTCAAGACAAAACCTATGGAAAGCCGCTCGTAGCTGACAAAATGGATTTCCATTTTATGAAACAAAATATCCCAGAGACACAAATTACTCTGAAAACGTTAAATTTACCAGAATTACAAGTTAATCGAATGTTACCAATTTTAGAAGAAAATTCCATAGAAAATTTTAGAAAACCCAGTATTTGGACCATATTACTATATCTCGTATTTTCAAGCATCTGCTGCATAATTTTATATAGAAGATGGAGAAACAAGAAAGCATCCAAGTTAGAAATCGACATTGAATCAGCCGAGATGAAAGAAGAAGGTCCAAGTCCCACAAAACGCACTAGAAGAGAAGATTCCAGTTCAAGATATAAGAAGAAAGAAATTCACCTTCCAGGGGAAGCTTCATTCTAGGGGTGGAGGAGTTATGTACCAGTCTACAGAGAAGAATATGCTGAACAAGGACTTTTGCCTCCACGTGCCTTTCTTATCAGTTACAGTATTGTATTTCATTTGTTCTTTACTTTGGTTTGTATAATGAACTTTGCAGTAAGTCTCGATTCAGAACTCATTCAATTAACATTATTGTATTTGGTCTTTCTCAAAAATAAATCTTTTAAAAACGTTTTCGTTGAAGAAAGATATTTGAGTTATATATATATATATATATATATATGAGAAGTAGTCATTGCCAAAGCCAACGACTAGTTGGGTACAAAATACAATTACTTGTTAATTGGGAAATTGGCAAAACTTTTAGGCTAAAGTTGACTCTTTTGACGATAAAATCAAGCTTTCGGCATTATCTATGGAGCCATCATCAGGATTCTGAAAACACAATTGTGATGCTAGCAAAATTTCCCAATTAACAAGTAATTGTATTTTGTACCCTATATATATATATAGAGAGAGAAAATGTTCATGCGCAGAAAGGTATATACAAAAAGTAGAAAAATAATGGGTAAAAATTCGCAAAAAAGAGGAAAGTGGATTCGAGCAGAAAATAGGATAGGTTATACCCGTATCCGGATGTGTGGGCATGTGTATCTACTTTTGTAGTTTCATATGTGCATTCATTTTGGGCCTGATGAAGCCAACCAGCAGAAATACGTATCGCTCGGATTACCTATCCTTTTTTCTGCTCGAATCCACTTTCCTCTTTTTGCGGATTTTGCCCATTATTTTTCTAGTTTGTTATATATATATATATATATATATATATATATATATGATATGATATGATATGATACGATATATTTGCTGATTGACCGCCAGGTAAAAATGAAAGGTTAGTACTAAATTCTAATTATGCCACCGCGTAGATGAGAAAAAGTGATAATGTTATTGTATAATTTGTTTGTACTATGTACACAATTTGGCTGTTTGAAAAGATTTGTTCCGTACTAAATCTAGGAAAAAAATAAAAGTGGTTTTGGTATAAATCTGGTATGAGAAACAAATGACAATCTGATAATTTCAAGACCTATCTTGGAACTTCTGCTTTTTGAAATAATCAAGGTTTGGTAATGTCAAAGTATGACGTATTATACGTTTTTGGCATCAGAATCAAAATTTATCTTTCTGTCCCAAAAAGCCAATATATGGCGTACATGAGAAAAAATAAAGTTGATGCTGGAGGACAAGAGACGAAACGTCGTATTGGAATTCTAATTATGCCATCTTGTCGAGGAGGAAAAGTGGCAATGTAAATGTGCAACATGTTTCGAGATCCCACTACAGATAAAGTCAGAAAAAAATCTGAACTATTTTGGGAATATTCGGTTTTTCTTCTCGCTCCGGCAGTACTTTGAATTTCGAAACTTTCATAAATATGCAGCTTTGTCCCCTTTTAGGCAACTTCGTATCTATTACAGTTTCCGAGATCCCAGTGGTGAGGGTAGAATTTGAAATACCCTGTATATAGTGAAAAGATACACATGAATCACGAAATAATGAAAACTATTTAATGCACAAACATCAATCGTGTAAGAGATGCTCTGAAATATACTAAGTGACATATAAATCCGAACACCCAGTTTAAATGGTTTTATTGTAATAAAAGTTGGTGAATGTATTTATCTTACTGTAAATAACAAGTGACAAAATTTTCAGCCTTATCAGTTGGACATTCCGGTTTTTATACTGCTTTTTTTTAATTCACTAACGCTCTAAAAATGAATATTTCAGCCGCAGTAAAGAATCAACGTTGGCGGATTTTGGTTCTTGACATCCTTTACGATCGGTTACGATGCCTAGAGTACGGAAACCTGTACGATTTCGTCAACTTAGTGAGTTTGGTAGGGGCCGTATAGTGGGACTTCTGGAAGCTGGACTTTCTTTTCGGGCAATTGCAGTTAGAGTGCAAAGAAGTGTAGACACTGTGGTTAGGTGTTGTCAGGCATGGCTTCGAGAAGGCCGTACGCAAAGAGCAAGGGATACTGGAAGCCGTCGTAGAACAACAGACCGTGAAGATCGCCGCCTAAGATTATTGGCCTTAAGGAACCGTTTCTCCACTACCAGGTCCATTGCAAATGAATGATTTGCAGAACACGGAAGACCTATTGGCATGCGAAGTGTTTACCGACGAATGAGAAGTTTTGGCTTGTTTTCATGCCGGCCACACTGGGTCCTCCCTTTAACTCGAGAACACCGACGTAATCGCCTTGAGTGGTGCAGACAACGGTCACTCTGGGATCAGGAATGGAACAGTATTGTCTTTAGTGACGAGTCTCGATTTTGTTTAGGCATGCACGATGGTCGTGCCAGGGTTAGAAGGCGACGTGGTGAAAGGAGGAATCCACAGTTTTTTGTTGAAAGACATGTTCATCACACTGTTGGAGTTATGTTTGGGGTGCTATAGCTTATGGTTCCAGGTCACCTTTAATCTTCATCAGAGGTAACATGAACGCGCAGCGTTATATCCACGAAGTCCTAGAACCCCATCTTTTACCCTATCTTGACACCCTGGCAGATCCAACTTTCCAACAAGATAATGCCCGACCACATGTTGCAAGAGTCACAATAGACTTCTTTCAACATAATGATGTCACATTGTTACCATGGCCAACAAGATCTCCCGACTTATCCCCAATTGAGCACGTGTGGGATATGATGGGTAGGAGATTGCTCAATTTGCAACGTCCTCCTCAGACTCTAGAAGCACTTCGAGAGGAGTTGGTGGTTGCCTGGAATGAGATACCACAGGAGGACAGTGACCACCTGATCAGAAGCATGCCTAGGCGCGTTGGAGAATGCGTAGCACATCAGGGTGCATCCACACATTACTAAAGGTCAAAGGGTTTTAAAGCAGTGCAATCATTTTGAAATTTTTATTATTTACTTATTATGCTTCATTAAGTACTTATACAAAATTTTATTAACATAAAACCATTTAAACTGGGTGTTCGGATTTATATGTCACTTAGTATATATAAATATATAAAATGCATCACTCACCCAAATCGCGTCCGCCGTTGCGAATTTTGCCACTGCAAGCAAGTCAGTTATCAGTTGTTTCTCTAACGGAACCCGAACTGAGAATTTTTTATATGTCGGTTAAACAACAGAAAGAGCTAAATGAGATAAATAAGACGGCAGAAATCACACGGGAAAGGCTGAATTAGCGGTATGCCAGTGGCGTATATAGAACTTGAGTGCGAGTGGGACCACAAAAAATACTGGAAGGAATGTAATTTTGCCATTGAAAAAATGGCGTCAAGTAGGTTGACTTTTTACTTCCCATGCTACAACGTTCGTAAAGATTTACGTTTGGCACCAGTTGGCCTTCTGACAAAAAAGTTTGAAAAGATTGTCTGAAACGTCCAAAAACGAAGTCTTGTTGTGTTTTTTTTTTGTTGTTGTTATTGGCATTTTCTCCGCCGTCACTCAGGGGCGGGAAGTAGAAGCTCAACTTTGACAACCTGCCATGCAATTTTCAACTGCCACTACAGAATTCATGTATTAATTTCATTGTACCAAATTTCAGCATGCTAACTCAATCCGTTCAAAAAGTATTTAAAAAAGTACTGTATAAACTACGGTGACATGATTTCTCGACTTTACAAACATCTGACACACTATCTGGCATTTTCACAATGGACGTCATAACTTAGGCAGGTATTTAACTGGTCTAGAAACTTCCATGCACCGTGCACATGATTCAGGTATGGTAGAGGACTGTTCTAAATCTTGACACCCAAGCACATTTGGCAGCCATCTTGTAAGAATGAAAATTACTCGATTTCAAGCTTTCAGATACTATTTTGGCTCTAATAAAAATGTCTGGTCATCAAGAATGAAAGAAAATAAAAAATTACATTCTTTTTAAACCCCGTAATAGTCCTTTACCATATAAAAATTGGCGTACGTGATTTATGGTAGATAAGATGCTTTATAGTCAATTTTGAGCCATAATTTTATTATTTTTGAAATTATCATGTACAAAAATATAACTTATATTACCAAAGTACATATGGACCGGAAAGAAATGAAATGAGGAATAAATAAACATAATGTAGCACTTACGTTCTGATATCTAACGCATTGTTCCACCAAGGGCACTGCCACTGCACACAACTGCAGTTCCATGATTGGGCGTCAGCAGGTCTACGCATATTGAGATGGGTGGGGGCATTTAGATTTCATTTAAGTAGGTACTGTATTCCAGGAGAATTAATTGGACAATCTTTTTTTAACAAATTCAGAATTTTTTTCCCTCCGGTGCTTTTAGGTCTTGCTGGGACTATCTGAACAAAACATTGACTAGTGCTCGATTAACAACTGAAAAACTAATGCATACAGTAATTATACGCCCTGAAAGGCTTCGAGGTTTTGTTAATCGATATTTGAAAGGTATTTAGCAGAATTGGCAACTTCATTTTCATTCAGTCCTACGGGGTCGAAAATTACATTTCGCAATTTTTTTAATATTGTAATGGTTACATTTCGACAAAAAGCAACTGTAGAGAAAACTTTTACAGTACGTCCTTTGTTCAAAAAATCTAAAGGCACCTGAATCGTAGCAAAAAAGTAAACATTGGAATTTGTTAAAGAAATTGATGTAAAAATTTTTGACGCAGATTGGGTCCTGGCTAGGTACTAGTAATGATCGAATTTATCATAGATTTTCCAATTTCAGCTATATTTGATGCAAAATGGGTTAAAACCGAGGCTAGAAGTTAACAATAAATAGAGCAACGGCACAAACACAACCCACATTTTTGACAGACCAAGGTTATGTTAGAAGCCGAACGCCGGCTTTGGCTTCAAATACTACCGGTAATTGGTTTTCGTCCTTCCATCTTTGAAATCTCGATTCCAGCGTTTGACTATATAGGGCGTCCCAATATCAGGTGAGCATAGGAGTATTACGTATTTTTCACTCAAAATAAGTCAATTGGACATGATTTTTCTTTATGCACAAGTGCTTCGCTTGTATATTAGAGGGCTTCAAAGTTTTCTTTTTGAAACACATTTTTTTATATATTTTTGGAACCGGTATAATGTAGTCGGGGCGACAGCACTCCAAATATGTGAGCAATACTAGATGCTAGGTATTATCTGGGCCTTGTACAGAGATAGGAAGTCATGTGGAGGAAAGTACTTTTTAGCCCTAAACAGATTGCCTAGCTTTTACCTAGCAGCTGTCACTATTGACGAGATGTGTTCGTGCCAGGTCTAGACCTCGATTATCTGAACGCCGACCAACAGAAACGAATGGCTCTTTATTAGAACTTGGCTATCCATCGAAATCGGATGAGCGCTAGGACGCTTTTTGCTCGTTCGATACAATGCTACGTTTTGGAAGCATTAAACTGTACCCCGCAGTGTTAACCTCAAGGTTTCTCGTCAGAGAGGTAGTCGCTGCCAATCTACTTTTCTACAGCTCATCAGCAGAGGTCGGCTTGACACCCTGAACTCCTGCATCTAGAGTGCTGTCATCAGCAAAGCTGTGCATTGACCGTAGAGGAAAGGAGGTCGTTAATATGTAGGAAGAATGGTGTCTAAGCCAAGACCTGCCCCTGGGGAAAACCCACGTTGACGTTGTGATTTTGAGATTCTAAGAGCTAATCACTAATGCCTTTCTGATAACTGAAGAGCAGGGGCAGTTGACGTTGGCTGGTCTTGAGTTGCGCAGTGAGAGAGTCATAAGTCATGGATTCACCTTTGATTGGGAATTTTTGCGCCCACATGACACTGCGCCCTGTGGAGCCAGCCTCACTTGCTTACCATCTGTAGCCGGTAACAAAAGCAAGCAAAACGATAGAAAATAGCTCTGCTATTTGACTAGTTGACCTGTACTATCTTTGCGCGGTGTAGATTTGGCCAGTCCTATTACATGCTGTGTCAGCACGCCTCCGAAGCAAATTAACAACCAACATGGAGGATCCGATGGTTTTTTAACCATATTATGGGGAAAATTTGCTTGACTTTGCACCCCGATTGCAAATATTACCGTCAGTAAATATATAAAAAAAGGTAGCATTTAATAAAACAAACTAAAAACTTGAAAATGTTTTCTTCTTATGCACATACCTACTTGAACCAATTTTCTGTAATTTTACTTTCTTGTCTATTTAAATTACATCACTGTGCATTTTGGATATCAATAAAGTGATTGGTAACATGGGAAAACATCTGTGTATTTGATAAGAAAGTGAGGGCAGTTTACATAATGAAGAACATGTCAAAAAATCTAGAAGTGGACAGAACCATCGCAGTTCTACTCCTGGCGTATACGGCGGTATTACAATAGTTAAATTAACTTGGTCAGCCGGAGAAGACTTTCGTACCTGGAGATTTATCATGATTAATCACTACTAATATGCCTCATATTTGTCTTATTAACGTTTTCAAAAAGGTGCTCATAGCTAAGCCGGGAGGGAAAAAGAAGTCAAAACATATGTGGATCGAACCGTTGCAACCCAGTAGGTTTACAGCCTCCCAACAAAAACTTTATCATGAGAATGGGTAAAGCGCCGCATAGGAGCACATAAACACACAAAAAGGGTGCTCGTCGAAGTTAAACATATGTTCGAATAGAGTTCTAACAATATGGAATAAACATCTGGAATCGAGATTCAAAATACCAAGTAAATTACAGCGGAAAGAGGTTTTCCTCGGACATCGGCTTGCTTCTACTGACGTCAAAGACTGTCCAACTCTCCCACCTGTAGAATTGGTAGGTGCTTGATAGAATAGCTCATCAAATAATATGGAAAATTTGTTGATCTATTTGTACATATCTTAAATTGTCGCTTTTAAATGCGAGAGCACTGAACGAATGACCACCTGTCTGTCCTCTCGGTCCAAGATGATTATTCGGGAAGAGCAGGTACAACTCGAGATTCGAGGGAAAATACCAGGTTTTTCTTTTGTAAAGTAATCTGTTTATCTTGAGAGTTAATAAACGGATTATACTCAACTCTTGATAATCAGCCCACTTAACCCCAACCGCCTGTCAGACTTTCAGTTGAGCATCTCCAGTCTAAAAATGAAGTGTCTGGAACAGTGCTAAAAGTGATAAGGTCGTAGCTTTTGAAGATGTTTGTGCCAATTTTATTAAACATTAAGTATAGCTAAGTGTTAAATCAACTATGCGAGTAACTGACCTTAGTGCGCACCGATTTTAAGAAGTCTTCTGAGCGTAAGGTAGTAAATAGGTAAGTTACCTTACATCTTCTTCTCAAAACACCTGACAAATTGATATTAGTCTTATTAACGGTTTCCGTTATCCAGCTCGAACCGCACCAAACTCTTAATAACATGAACTTTAAGTTATAATCGGAATGTCCTCTCGAATTCCGGTCTATCCTAGTGATAATACTAACTGGCATCGTGATTAGCGAATTTCATCGTGACCAACTTAGCTAATTAATTAATGTTTTTGACTAATTAGCTAAGTACCTTTCACTAACAAATAGCAATAATGGCCAACCTATTACAATCGGGAGCTCCTGGATTACCTTGAACGCCATGGCTTGATTAGCGACAGGTAGTATGGTGGGCTGGGGACCTCCTAGCTTACGTCACGTAACTGTGGAGTAAATTAATCCAGACCTATGGTGCGGCTCATGCCGTTGCTCTTGATTAGCTGTGGCAAGCTGTCCTCTTAAACAAACTTCCAACTTATGGCCTCCGAGAGAAGCTCTGGAGATGGGTGGCTGACTTCCTCTCTGGCCTTAAGATATCCGTCGACAATCTCAACACGGGTGTTCCCCAGGAATCCGTCTTGGCTCCTCTCTGGCAGCCCGGCTCGACCTCGGCCTCTCATCCTAACCGAGTCAGACTTCTCTTTTCCCAGATATAATAACCTTCGGCATTTGAAAAATCGATTAACAAAGCTTCTTCGAGTTCCTCATACCAGCCGCGGTACCCTGGCATTTAGGTTTCCACCCACGCGGCTGCTTCGCTACAAAAAAAATAAACGGATGTAAAAAGCTCAATGGGGCGATTTCTCCAATTAGTAGTGCAAAAAGATTTTCTCATGGGACTAATACACTTGGTCGCTGAGTGATTCATAATGGAAATCTACATCGGTAGTGAATTGAAAAATAAAATCCGTTGAAAACAAAGCAACTAAGATAGCAAAATTGCTGCACTAAAATCTGCTAACACATCGATATAGCATTTACATTAATCACGGAATAGGTCCATGTGTTGATATTACGATATTCTATTAAACCGTTAAGCTTATTTCATATCTTTTGCCTTACTGCATAATCTGTAGTAGAAGTATTATAAGTGATGTTAACTTATGAACTATTTATACGGGACGAGGCAGAAATGTTCCAATTCAGTTTTACTTCTCACACTACTAGCAAAAAATTTCGAAAATGAGACACTATGGTTTTTGGATGTTATATGAGATGTATAATACATAGATCAGGTTCGGATAAAATTAAGTTTTCCTGTTATCCACCTATAATAAACACTTTTCTTTTCTTGGATATTTTCCGAACGTACAGAAAAAATCGCTTATCATTCCAGTCCCAAAAATTGCTTTCCCCAAATGATACAGTTATCTACGACCAATCAGTTTACTTCCTGTTTTATCGAAATTACTTGCGAATATTATGTTTTCACAATTTAATACTTATTCAATTATCAATAGTCTGATTTCTCAAAAGCCTTCGATACAATTAACTATGAACTCCTATCATCAAAATTGCATTATTTAGGACTTTCTAAGAACATTGAATTTTTTTGGCACTCTTTAATTGGCAGACGTCAAAAATCCGCATGCTGTAAAAAGAACTAACTCATTGTGAACATAGATTTTCATTAAATGTTTGGGCTGGCATGTTCATTGGACCCTACCTTTTTCCACCTCGACTGACCGGTGAAATTTACTTACAGATTTTCTTCGACACAATCTGCCACAGTCATGAGAAGATGTTCTTTTAAATGTGAGACAGAACAGGTGGTTCCTACATGATGGTGCTCTACCACATTTTAGATGAGAAGTTCATGAACATCTAAATAATGAGTTTTCGATTAGATGGATGGGGGTAATTGAAAGAGTTGGTGTATCATGATGGAGCAGTAAATACTCTTAGACTAACTAACTAATAAACTTCAACAGCGCATTGAAAATGCTTGTGATTTAATTCGTGGACTCGAGGATTTTATTTTCAAAGCTTGTCAAGGGTTGTGGATTCGCCGAGCAAGATTTTGCGTCGAACACATGGGGGCAATTTTAGACAGTATTTATAAAAACGGTATCAATTAAACTTGATAATCTTTTTTTTAGAATAATTTTGGAACTAAACTAAATTAGAAATTGCAGCTTCTACATATGTAATTGTAACGGTTTCAAGTGCTGAACTTTTCTAACCTTGGTTTACGTTATCATCACTTTTATACATGTACCTCCATTACAGTAGTGTACCTGCCAAGCCTAAGCATCATATTAGTATACACTACTATTTACACAATAGTTGGAGGGGGGCCGCATGCACCGAAGCAGTCGCATACCAGTAGCCTAAATACCAGGGCACTGCGACTGTTATGAGGAGCTTAAAGAATTTTTATAATCAGATTTTTGAACTGCCTCAGCTTAGTAGAATTGGGAAAAATCTCCTCAGGTAGGTTGTTCTACAATCTCAATACCCTAGGGACACAGGAGCGGTCGTGTTGACCAGTTCTGAGTGTAACGAAGTTCGACACGGTTAGGATGTGAAGCCGAAGTCAGGCGGGTCTGTCCAACAGGCACATCGCGCGGCGGCATCATGGGTGAGACCTTTTTACGTAAAAACGAATGCTCTTTAAATTATGTGAAACTAGGCTATAACCAAATATGCTCAATAGTATATCTCTCACAGTTGGCTCACCTAAACTATTGTTATTTCGATGCAGCACTTGTCTTAAGCCGCGTACAGACCGAAAATCCAACGCCGAGAAAACGAATGCAAGCCCATGTGACGTTGGCATTTGTTGTTGGAAGGTATTGGAATTCGCTCGACTACACCTAAATTTAGTTTCGAGTTGGGTGGTGTTGGGTTAAGTTCGGTGCTAATGTCGAGCGTCGAGTCTCCTCTTATCTAATGCAGACAAAAGACTAAATACTAGAAGCGCAACAAATCCTGTTCAGACCAAATCAAACCTCCCCTTGATGTACCGATCAAGGATTGAACGCAATCGAACACCAACAACGACCCTGGAAACCGTTGGCGTAGGTTGGCTCGCTCCGTGCTGCCGCCCCGACTACATCATTTATGCTCGATGCTGTCCAGAGGAGGGCTTTGCTCCTCAGAGCTCTCTTCCACGATGCCGCCGCGCGATGTGCCTGCCAGAGAGACCCGTCTGACTTTGGCCTCCCATCCTAACTGTGTCGAGCTTCATACACCAACTGGCCAATACGATCGCTCCTTTGTCCCGAGGGTGTCGAGATTGTAGAATAATCTACAAGAGGAAGCCTTTCCCAGTTCTACTAAGCTTAGGCAGTTCAAAAATCGGATTAACAAAATTTCTTTGGGATCATCATAGCAGCAGCGGTGTCCCAGCATTTAGGCCTCTGCCTGCGCGGCTGCTTCGGTATAAATAAAAATTGTTTAACTTAAGTAATGTAAAGTCTTCACATGATAGAGTGCGAACTATTTGTTGAACTGTCACTAAATATATATATATATATATACCCCTATTCGTCGCTATCTGAAATGGTTGTAAGGTTTATAATAATCTAAGGTCATGTTAAAAAGGTCAAATAACGTTTTTATCTATTTTTATTGTCAGAAGAGTAAATAGTGAAACATCACGATAGGGTTTGTTCCCGTGTTTACATCATTACAAATTAGACGCTCCAGAGTGTTGTATTTTAGTTTCAAAATTGTGCGAATCAGGTGCGTTTCTAATTTAAGAATATCACTTCAATATCGTTCTGAAACAAATGTTGTATGGTATTTTCCATTGAAGATGATTGAAGAGGTCCTCATTATTGTTTTTATCAGAATATCAAAGTGCTAGGAAACGTCATGATAGTATGAGTAAGTCAGCCTTCTACATCATGTAAAAAACAATTGTTTGAAAATTTGCAAGACATCTAGGATGGATTAGAGAATTACTCATTAACTTTGTAAAGTCTTCACATGATAGAATGCGACCTGTCCGTTGAACTGTCTCAAGAGGTTCTCATATTCGTCGCTATCAAAAATGGCTGTAAGGTTTATAATAATCTGAGGTCATAAGAATGTGTGTACAGGGTGTCCCAAAATATGTCATTTCTGGTATACATATAGAACACAAAAAGATAATGCCATAAGTTCTCCTTCAAAAAAGTGTTCGATGTTGATAAAATAGACCGCTTTTGACAAAAAAAAACAGTTGTATGAGTTTTCAGTAAAGTTCTATTAATGTTGATCCAGAATGCGGGTCACGCCATTTTGTCAATACAGTAATCCTGCTAACAGACTCGTACTTAGAGGCCGAGAAGCACCAGGATATACATTTTTAGATCACTTTCTTGAGTTTTAGATTTGTCTTTCTCAAAAACGGCTCATTTTGTCGGAATTGAACAGAAATACATTTTTTCAACTAACGCAGTAGGCTTTTCAAAAGTAGTATTTGGTCCTTTGTTATACGGTATGTAAAAAATGTTAGCAATCTCGCGCTGGGGCTAGTGCGTCCCCGCGGCGTTATGAGTCAATCAATTGCTTTCCGTAAACACCACCAAATCAAACTCCAATTGCTTACTGAACTGTCAAAATTTTGTTTAATTATACAGTGTCGTTCAAAAGGTACATAAGAAGAACCGATTTCCAGTAACACCAGTTTTTACTTTCTACATCATCTCAAAAATTTCTTATTTTTGCGAATAAACAAAACTTTAGCAGACGAATTTCCTCAAATGTGCTTACCTAGCAAATTTCCTAATCTGACTGATTCAACTTCACCTCATGTGTAAATCTTCTGAAGCTAGAGCTTATATGAACACTCCCTTAGATTGCCATAGACGTTCTATATTTCTATTTATCCTATTTAACAACGCTATCTATCTCTTTTAGTTACCTGAAATCTTGAAAATGACATAATAGATGATTTTTTAAAGAGTCATGTGTAACATTGGCAAAGCTTTTACTCCTTGGCGGTATAAGGAGTTGCGAATGTTTAGATCGCGTTGAATACTCGTACATCCACATGCGGATTATAAGTATTCCTACACGACGACGAATATGGTTTACAATAAAAGATAAAAATACACTTCACCCCTTAACATAACTCGCTCACAATATTTTTCTGAAAATGAGCAGGAGACACTTAAACCTCAAAAAACGATTTTTGTTATTGTCGTTTATTTTCCGAAGCTCCGCCATAGATAGAAAAGAGCTAAATCGCCGACGGCCCGCCGGTGCGAAAGAGTCCCGAGACTGTCTGTTAGAGAAGAGTCGTCGATCAGTCGGACCGCCCTCCTCTGGACAGCACCGAGCATGGACAATGTAGTCGGGGCGGCAGCACCCCAAATGTGGGAGCAATACTCGAGGCTAGGCCTGATCTGGGCCTTGTATAGAGTGAGAAGGTCATGCGGAGAAAAGTACTTCTTAGCCCTAAACAAATAGCCTAGCTTTTTCCCAGCAGCTGCAGCTATTGAAGAGATGTGTTCGTGCCAGATCAGGTCCTCGGTGATATGGACTCCGACCAGCCGAAGTGAATGGCTCTTTGGTAGAACTCGACCGTTTATCGAAACTGTATGAGCGCTAGGACGCTTTTTGTTCGTCAAAGTACAGTACTGTGTTTTGGAAGCATTGAACTGTACAAGATTGTTGCGTCCCCAAGCAGTGATAGCCTCCAGGTCTCTTGTCAGAGAAGAAGTCGTCGCTAGTCTTTTTTTTTCCAGCTCAGCGGCAGAGATCGGCTTGTCACTCTGAATTCCTGCATGTAGAGTGCTGTCATCAGCGAAGCTGTGGATTGGGTTGATCGTGCAGGAAAGGAGGTCGTTGATATGTAAGAGAAACAGTGTTGGAGCCAAGACCGATCCCTGGGGAACACCCGCGTTGACGTTGTGGGATGAAGAGGAGAATCCGTCAATTACGACGGATATCTTGCGGCCAGAGATAAAGTCAGCCACCCATCTGCAAAGCTTTTCTGGGAGGCCGTAGGATGGAAGTTTGCTTAAGACGGCAGCGTGCCACAGCTGATCGAACGCTTTCGTGATGTCAAGAGCAACGACATGAGCCTCACCATGAGACTGGATGAGTTTACTCCACAGTTGCGTGACGTAAGCTAGGAGGTCCCCTGTGGATCGTTGGTGCCGGAAACCGTACTGCCTGTCGCTAATTAAGCTGTAACGTTCGAGGTAGTCCAGAAGCTCGCGATTTATGCACCTCTCCATCACTTTACTTATAACAGAAAGCAGAGCTATAGGCCTGTAGTTGTAGGGGTCGGTTTTAGATCCTTTTTTTGGGATGGGCTGTACATGAGCAAATTTCCAGTTTTCTGGGAAGGTGCCGGATTCATAAGATGTCTGGAAGAGACGCGAAAGAACTGGAGCAAGCTCCGCTGCACATCTCTTCAGTACAATGGCAGGAATCAAGTCCGGACCAGAAGCTTTGTTGATGTCGAGCGACAAGAGCACTCGTCTTACGGTCTTATGCCTGAATGTTACCTCCCGCATAGTGTGGGGAACCCTTTGAATTGACGGCACTTGGGCGTTGGTGGGGACGTCCATGGTGGAGTTGGCAGCAAAGATCTTGGCTAGCACTTCCGCCTTGGCCTTTGAGTCGAATACAATAGTTCCATCCTGACACATAAGTGGTGGGAGGCTACTGTATGAAAAGTTCTTTTCAATCTGCTTGGCCAGCGTCCAGAAAGACCGACTGCCATTGCGCTGCGACATTACCCTGTGTCTAACTTTTATATCATGTTGGTTTTGGCATTGCGAACCGCTTCGTTATATTTGTTTCTGGACTCGACGTCGGCTTGTCTGTTCTCTACAGTGGGGTTTGGTAAGTAGGTTCTGTGGGCCTTGATCTTCTGCTGGCGAGCAGTGTCACACGATTTGTTGAACCAGCCGTTGGTACCCTGGTTTAGGAACTTTCACTGTGTGAGGGATGTATTCCTCCATTCCGACGTGGATAATTTCGGTTATTGAAGAACAGACAGTCGACGCATCCGCGTCAGTGAAACAGACATCTCTCCAAGGAAAGCTAGAGAAGAAGTCTCTGAGCCCCTCCCAGTCGGCATGTCCGTAATGCCAAGTTTTGCGGCCTGTGCGAGTTGCTGCTGCCACAGCGGCTTCTGACCGGAACCTATCCTCCACAAAACCGTGATGTGAGTTACCCAGGGGGGACAGGACAGCAGTGCTGTAAGGGGCAGGATGCGTGGTCAGAAAGAGATCCAGAAGGCTACTGGCGTGTGACGAGACGCGGGGGAAAAAAGTAGGGCTCGTCACCAGCTGGGTCGGCCCTTGAGTAAGAGCGAACGCTTCGACTGCACGACCTGCTGCATCGGTGTTATTTGAGCCCAACCAAAGCTCATTATGGGCATTGAAATCACCGAGAAGAACTACCTCTGAAGCGGGATCGATTTTTAAAACCTACAGCCCAGCATCACAAACTAGTTCTCCTGTGTACCTTAACCAGTTTCTTTGACAATTGAGATGCTCGTCTGAAACAAAAGGAATAGTGATGTTTTGTGTGATATGAAATAAAAAAATCAAGCCGATGCTATAGTTGTCAGAGGACCAGAGAAGCCATCACAATAGGATCAGCTATAAATATTTCATCTGTATATCATTTTATACTATTATACTATAGGGTAAACCCGGGATAGTTGGCGATACTGGGTTAGACGGTGAATGGATTTAATTCTCGTATCGTTTAAGAGGTGGCGCCACATGTACGCTCGGCCTATTATTTCAATTAGTGTAAGTTCCACGTGTGCAATGCTGTCCGCATGAAAGTTAATTTCGGTGAGTAAATGACAAGATGTATTTTATAAAGGGGTATTTTTTTCGTATGTGACTTGCGGACCGGGTCGTTTTATTAGAGGGTGCTTTTGCGAGTTTTAACGCTTAGTATTTTGTTAAACAAAGCTAAACTAACATCCTAACCTAAAAAATGAATTCCGGCAACGTTCCGTTCTGCCATAAAACTATTCACCATCTCCCCCTTGTAAATAGGATAGATGGTGATAGGTTTTGTTGGGGGAGATGGTGAGTATATATTATATTTTGATTTGGTCTTATCTTTGCAGAAAAACATGCCTACTATATACAAACCTAAAAATAATCATTCAAGAGGGAAATGGGAGGAAGAAGATCTTAAAAATGCGGCTCAAGCAGTACACAATCAGCCCATTCCAGCCAGTCCATTTATAAGGCGTCAAAAACGTATGGTGTTCCTTGGTCAACCCTGAAAAGAAGGATTTCTAGTAACTGTTTGGAAAAAAAAGGTCTAGGGCCCCCTTCTGTTCTGGGAATTGAAAATGAAAAAAAGATGGTGTCGCATATTACGAAACTTCAGCGTCACGGGTTTACTCCGACCAGAAACGAAGTCAGAATAGTGGCATATAAACTAGCGGAACATCTTCATATAAAACACAATTTCAATAGACGAACTTGCATGGCAGGACTAGACTGGTTGCATGTATTTTTTGTCGAAACCCTCAATTAACCATAAGAAAATCCGAAGGTGTTTCACAATCTCGTTCACTAAACATGAACAAGGAAGCAGTTATGAAATACTTTGACCTATTGCAAGATTTGCTGATAGAACATGACTTACTTGACAAACCTGGAAATTGTCATAATGTTGACGAAACGGGTTTACAACTCAATAGTAAACCCGGCAGTGTTGTGGCTGTAAAAGGATCAAAATCTGTAGTAAATATTACTTCTGGGGAAAAAGGAGAGACCATATCATTGATCGCTTGTTGTAACGGTACCAGCGTGTATTTTTAAAGGGAAAAATGAAAAACCCGAGTACAAAAATGGGATGCCAAATAGATCCACAATATTTATGTCCCAGAAGTCCGCATACGTCAATAATGACATATTTTATTTATGGCTAAAAAACCATTTTTTACCAAGAAAATCTAAAGGAAAAGTAATTTTAATCCTAGACGGGCACAGTTCCCACTGTAGCTCAGTCGAAACTCTTGAGTTTGCACAGGCAAACGACATTATACCTTTGTGCCTACCAAGCCATACAACTCATTGGCTACAACCTTTGGATCGTTCCTTTTTTAAGGCATTGAAGTCCCATTATTACAACGTTTGTAATATATATATATATATATATATATATGAGAATGAATCCCACCAGAAAAATCAATAGGCTATGTTTTGGCTCTGTACTGAACGAAGCATGGGGAAAATCTGCTACACAACCTAATGGAGTAGCAGGATTTCGGTGCTGTGGAGTTATTCCATTTAACCCGCATGCCATTCCAGACTATGCATTTTGAAAACTCGATGATATTCATGAAAATGAACAAAGAAACATTTAGAATTCTAATGCACCAGCCCAAATAGATGAAGTGATTTCACCAGAAAGAAGCGTGTCACCACAGCCAGGATGTTCTACATGGGATCTTCCAAGAACTCCACCACGAAGTGGAGGCTTTGTTCAGCAGCCAGAAATTAATCGGGAAATCGCTGAAAACAACAATTCTCAAATAACACCAGGAAAAATGCTTGATCAAATTTCACCAATCCCTAGTATGGAAGTCGTAAAAAAAATTACAAAAAGGTCAAGAAATATAGCCGTCATTTTAAACACCACTGATATAATCCAGTCTTTAAAACTAAGAAAAGAACAAGATCAGAAAACGAAAGAACGTAAAGAAAAATCCCAGAAACTGCGAATGAAAGGGCCGTTAAAAAGAAGAAAGTATGAATCTGAAAGTTCTGACGAAACTGAAGGAGAAATACATTTGGATGATGAAGAAGAGGTAAGAAATATTCTGGAATCCACTTTACAAACAAAACTTCTATTATGTTTAGTAAATACAAGCTTTGCATATTTTAGGTCAGTTAATGAAAATGAAGCAGGTGCGTCGGTTGTGAGGAACCTTATTTGTTAACCAAAAAAGTGTAGACTGGATCCAATGTATTATATGCAATCGTTGGCTACACGACGACTGCACCTCATTTTTGAATATTTGTGAGCCCAGTGGACGTCTAACGGCTCGCAAAAAATAAGACTTCCATAAATTGATGTATCACCAACTGACCCCTACCCACATCACCATCTAACCCGTATTATGTTGGGGGAGATGGTGTCACACCCTTTACCTTTAAATGAAAATTAGTTTTGTTACATGTCAAAATTTGTTGTCTTTTTTTATGTGTATCTCGATGCAATGCGATTATTCGCAATATTTAATATATTTAAGTTTTTCTTTTAAAAGAGTTTTAATTTTTTATCACCATCTTACCCTGGTTTACCCTATTAAACATGCAGACTGTAGATGTACTTGCTCCGAAAAGGTTAATTACACGGTACTTTTCGAAAAGGTCCCTCTGCTTTACACTTATTTCAATTAATATCTGCCGTTCGCTTTGCAAGAACCAATCTAACCTAAAATAAGACATTATGTATTTTGGATATTATAGTCGTATGACATGTATATCACGAAAAACCATTTCGTTCATTTCCGTCGGTCTGTCGGCTAATCTTATAACCACCTATAACTTGAGAAGTACCTTTCGGTTTTTTATGAAATTATAAGACAACGTTGCTACAATGCCAAGGACGTAAAGGCTGATTTTTGAAAATCGGTCCAGTCACAAAAGAGAAAGAGGCCATGAACAAAAAGACATAAAAATCTCTCAAACATTATTTTTTCACGTTTCACAAGAACAAGTTGACTACAAACAGTCTGTTCGCTTCCAACACAAATGTTCACAGTGTACTGAATTGTACCTCCAATTGCATCCTGTGTCCATCCTATAGTCGGTGAAACTTCTAAAAATCTGTCAGATATAACGTCTTTACCAAAATTGGCAAGCCTAAACATTCGTGTTTGTATAACGACGATAAAAAATTACAACAAACGTACCTTTCCTCTTATATCGTTATCTACACTTCCCAACTCAAAGTCTGTATCTCACAGATTGTGGTACCTTGAAGCGGCATCGGCGTTTAAAATCATACATTAGTGGCAACTACCCAAGATACAAGCAATCAGTCAGACTGGATATCATAAGCTGGTGCGACTATCGTTGCCAAGAGAAGCAATCATCTATAGCGTCCTTCTTGGGTTCGAAGACTATGTCTCACGGAGTATGGTACCAAGAAGCTGTAACAGGTCATACATCCAGTGACAGCGTTCTCGGTATCAAAATCAGTGAGACTGAATAGTGCCAATCCTGGGTGGCAACAGTCGGTGAATCTGGATACCATGAGCCAAATGTTTTCTTTATCCCAATTTAACATCGTTTTCCTCAGGTTTGAAGATAGTATCTCACAGCTCCTGCTATGCAGTACGTACAACTAAGTGAAATATCTAGTCACATCATTCTGATACGCAAAAGTCGGTTAGACCAGGTATAGCAGCAGTGAAGGATCAAAAAGAAATATATTTGTCCCTAGAACCATCTTTATTTCATAATTCGAAGACTGTGCCTCACAGAATGTGGCACATAAAAGTGGCAACTAAAATTATTCATATAGTTACACCATTCAGTGCACCAAAACTCGATAAGACTACATACCGACTAACGTTGTCCAGAAAAAGATGTTTTCATCTTTAATTTCGGTGAGAATTTCACAGACTATGGTACACATAAATTGCAGCTAGGCTTATACATCAACATTCTGAGTACCAAAAGCCGGCGAATTTGAATATTTCTGTGCTAAAATGATAATGGATTACTAAAGGCATACAACGTTTCTATATTTTCTCTTTAATCGTTACCTACATTTTTCATATCGGAGACTGTATCTCAAAGATTCTTGTACTCAGAAGGTGTCATAGATCGACCTGTGGTCGAAATACGGTGAGACTATGTTGCTGCTATGAAGAAAACCCAAATAAATTGTGAATTCTCTCTTATATCTTATCTACTTTTCCCAATTGGAAGACTCCACCTCATAAACTACGGTGCCCAGAACTTGCAGCTCAAGTTATTTATCTAAGCTGCAAAAATCTGTATCTACATCAAAATCTGTTAGACTGAACATGAAAGAGTTCCAGGGAAACAGATATCAGTATTTTCTCTTCTATTATTATCTACATTTTTCAATTCGACCAGATTGAAGATGAAAGATTACAAAAGAAACAGAGCGTTTCTATATTTTATCTTCTATCGTTATAATACATTTTTCGATTCGGAGGTTGTATCTCACAAATTCCCGGACACAGAAAGTGCAACTTAAGTCAAAAATATAAGCCGCACCCCCTGTGCCCGAAATTCGGTAAGACTATGCTGCAGTGATGGAGAATCTTCAAAGACATTTTATCTTCTACCTTATGATCTTTCGATTCTACCACTTGGAGCCCTCATCTAACATATTCTGGTGCATAAAAGCTGCAATTCATGTCAGGAATCCAAGTTACAATGTACTCTGTTTCAGAATGGATGGAATCGAACATGAAAAATTTTTATCGAAACAGATGTCAATATATTCTTCTCTCTTATCTGAATTTCGCAAATCGGAGAATGTATCTCATAGAGTAAAATCCGGCGGCGGCCAGACCTTCGTTATTTGATAAACGATGAAAGTTTCTCTGCGCATGTTCCCAACATAGGTAAAAACAATAATCGACAATGAAATTTTTATTTTGGTCACTTTGGCTCGTAACACATATCAAATAGTACCTCAAATTCGTTGAAGTATAGAGCCCAGTTTTTTTATATTTCACCCAAGTTGGTTCAAGTATTCGGACCGACGACGCCGCTCCCACTAGTTCTGAAGCTTATCCCGGTTATCGTCACTGGAAAGCTGTCATTCCAATCAGCATCGATAATCCACCATGTATTATGGGCTTAGATTACGGTAGGACCTTTGTCGGGAAGAAATACATGTCTGGTTTTCTACCTTGAAGTTTCTTACCTTACGAGTATATGTGATAAGAGATCAAGATATAATTGTTTGAGCTATCAGTATTTTACCCAAAATGCTACTAACGATGCAGACATAAGATGGTTTTTGAAGGGCATTTACAGGCTTTGGCCATCTCAACTGAAATATAGTTACTGTGGTTATTCTCAACCAACCAAAGGGCTTACTGGTAAGCGCTGTAGATATTTGAATGAGGAAATCACCAACACTGCTAGCTCTAGCAGAGTTTGCAAACTAATTGAAACAGACAACATCCCGATTGGGTTAAATAATATTGAAATTGGGATTTCTCAGTATTTGAAAGTCTCGGTGTCACTCATGTGGCAACCACTTTTAGTTTTACCGTATTTCATCCCCAAATATCCGTGCAGTCAAAGCATTTATTTGTCATTGTACAATAACTTTATCATGGTGCCTCTGCTCCCAGATGGATGAAGTCGGTTTTAGCAGAGAGTGTCACAATTGACAGTCCACAGTACATGAAATGCGTCTACCGATCCGTCTGCTGAATCATAGTAGTCTCAGGCTCGCGGCGGGCTGGAGTGCGTTTTCTGAAATACGTCGCAAATCTCTTATGTCAAACAATCGCTTTGCTCAAGCTTCATTTGAGGTGAATCAAGTCTCTACACCTTAAATATTACTATGTTATTACGTTATTTGCTTACTACCATGTAATGGATGGTAATTTTTGAACCAGGTACGTCATATTACCAGTTGCTAGAAGCCCTATCTTGAGTTGTTACAATGGAAATGTACATTTAGTTGACACATACATTGCGTAAAATTTGTGTAGTTGTGTACAACCTATCGTTTACTATTGCAGAGCGCTAGTACTACGTTGTTGCAACTAGCTTAGAACATCTACGATATGTATTCTAAAGATTTACTTCGACGAGGATGGAACATAATTACATGATCAAACGAACTTACCTGTAAGTGATGTTCGATCTTAATTATGTGAAGTCCTCGTCGAAGTAAATATTTAAAGAATTTAAAGAAGCTATTAATTAAACGCGTAGCGTAACATATATGCTACGCTTTTGAATTAACTGTTATTTCTGAATATAATACATATTCCGAAACCTCTTGCAGATGACTTCGTACAAAAACTATTACATTACGATAATTTATAAGTGAATTCGCAGATGGCAGCATGCGGACTTGTTCAAGTCAGTGCAAGTCGGTGCGTCCTACAACTCTGACGTTCACACAAAATTGAACAAGTTTGGTCCTCGTTTTTGATGAAATATTTCAGTGAAGTTGCACTATAAAATTGTTGTGGTCAGGAATATGGTAAGATTAACCCACATTTAGTATTTTTATCCCAAAAAATGTGAAATAGTATTTCAAAACGCTTACTAAAGGAATGTTGCATATATGCAACAATTCCCTTTACAGCCTAAAATATTTACACGGTATTTTTAAAGCAATGTTGCATATCTGCAACAACGCGCAATAGAATTCTAACAAAAGGCGTCCAATTTTCTGATTTTCTCTGCAGGAAAATTGGGAAAAGAAGAGGCCGCTAACGCAGGCGGAGCTTCAGTACTTTGCAGACCATTTGTCTGAAGTCAGTGAAGACGGACTAGAAACTTCAGATAACGATGACGACGCGCTCCCACAAGATTTTGATAACACTTCGCCAGCTAATGATCTTCTGGATAATGAAAATGATCATTTTGATATAGACAAAATGCCCATGATAATTTTGCCTGATCTGTCTCTAGACTCGCGTAATGTTTCTATCAAACATTTATATAAAAAGCAGTCATCTGTACATGTTTCTGAACAATCTTTGGAAGGTAATAGCGAATCATGTTCAGCTTTACAAGAAGACGAATATCTAAACGTACTTATTACGTAAAAGCAACCAACAAAACATTTTCTCCAGCAATATACCAAAACACGATGCCAATAAAGATACTAGTCGGAAACGCAAGAATGAAGTACTACGCAATGACGAAAAAACAAGAAAAAAGGAGTCAGCTGAAGATCAAAGAAGAATTAGAGAAGTCTTGTGTAAGCTGAAGTGGAGAGAGGGCAACTTGATTATGCCCGAAGAATCTGTTAAATTCAAAGTTAGTAAAAAACTGCCAGATGTGTTTTGCAATTTGGAAACTCCTTACCAGTTCTTCACCTACTTTTTTTATCAAGATCTTATCAAGCTTATCGTGGTGCAGTCAAATTTATTCTCGGTACAATTACATACAGGCAATCCTGTATCTCTACAAGAAACTGATGTAAAAAGATACATTGGAATATGTGTTCTGATGTCAGTTATACATATGCCCAATATACGAAGCTATTGGTCTTCTATCATTGGTACAGATATTATCAAAAATACGATGTCGCAAAAGCAATTCGAGAAAATAAAAAAACACCTGCATTTCAACGATAACTCTAAAATGTTACCTAAGGGACATGAACTGCGTGATCGACTTCACAAAATTCGGCCACTGGTTGATGAACAGATGTGCCCAACAAAAACAAAAAGTTATCTCAAGCAATACATGCCAGCAAAACCGCATAAATGGGGATTCAAGGTTTATGTGTTGGCCGGAGTTTCAGGATATTGTTATAATTTTGAAATTTACAGTGGACAAGAAAACACAATAGGGCTAAATGAGAGTGATTTAGGGGCATGTGCTAACATCGTAACCAGACTTCTACGTAATCCGCCAAATGATATGAATTATCATGTATACTTTGATAATTATTATACTTTATTGGGTACTATCAGAAGTAATCGGATACCAAAATGCCCACTTCCAGGAGATAAGGAAATGAGTAAAGAAAATCGAGGTACCAGTAAGGAATATATTACGGAGACGGAAGGAGTACCAATTTCTTCAATTGCATGGAAGAACAACACAATTGTATCCCTTGTGTCTACATTTTGTAGAACTCTTCCCAAATCCAAAGCTGACAGATACGATAAATCTCAAAATATCGATTGCCCTAAGATTTTAAAAGAATATAATAAGCATATGGGAGGGGTAGACCTTATGGATAGTTTGATTGGTCGATACCGTATCAAGCTCAAATCAAGGAAGTGGTATTTCAGACTCTTTTATCACCTTTTGGACATGACAATAGTAAATGCTTGGCTTCTATATAGGAGAGTTAATGCTCAGAATAGAAATACTAAAACACTTGGGCTGTCAAATTTTATAATTGAATTAGGAGAAATACTTTGCAAAATAAGTATTCGTTAAAACTCAAGAGGACGTAAATGTGATTCGGAAAAGAAAATCCAACAGAAATAATGGTCTCGTAACTGTACTATTCCTCCTAGGGAGGTACGGGTTGACGAGAGCTCACACTGGCCCGTATTGATGGAAAAACGTTTAAGTTGTAAACTTCCCAAGTGCGGCGAGTTTACGCACGTCATGTGTGAAAAATGACAAACCTCGCTGTGCTTTAACAAAGCTAAAAACTGTTTTCATGATTCCCATAAATAAAATGTTAAAAGCATATTCCAAAAGCTTAAGTCCTATTTCTGTAAGCTACCAACCAGTATAGTTCCGTGATTTGCGTATTTAAGTTGTAATGTTCGCTGTAGCACATATGATACATTAAAAAAATTGCAAAAATAAATAGTTTTTCTGAATTTGAATTTTTTAACTATTTTTTGTGGCAACTGGAGGTAATCTAACATCAAATATATTTTTTTCTACCATAATAGAAAAAATCGCGCATTTAAGGGTTAATCCGATCTTTGAACTACCTCAGCTTAGTAGAATTGGGGAAAGCCTCCTCTGGTAGACTGTTCCACAATCTCAATACCCTAGGGACTCAGAGGCGGTCGTATCGGTCAGATCTGGATATAACGAAGTTCGACACGGTTAGATGGTATGGTATGGTAAGCCGAAGTCAGCAGGGTCTGTCTAGCAGGGAGATCGCGCGGTGGGTGGGTGAGAGCTCTGAGGAGCAAAGCCCCTTGACATAACGGTTGGTCACCGACGTCCTGTCGGTGCGAAAGAATCGCAAGCCTGTCCGATAGAAAAGGATCATTGATCAGTCGGACAGCCCTCCTCTAAACAGCATCGAGCAAGGAGAATGTAGCCAGGGCAGCAGCACTCCAAACATGTGAGCAGTACTCGCGGCTTTATCTTATCTGGATCTACAAGGTGAGGAGGTTATATGGAGAAAAGTACTGCAGAGCCCTAAACAAATAGCCTAGCCTTTTCCCAGCAGCTATCGCTAGTGACGAGATGCGTTCGTTCCAGATCAAGTCGTGGGTGTTCTGACTCTGACCAGCCGAAATGAACGGCTGTTCGGAAGAGAGCGTCATTTATCGATACCGGATGAGCGCGCTAAGGTGCGCTTCCTGTTAGTCGAGATACACTATTTTAATATCCAACCGTACTATTAGGATTCAGCTAGAAATACCTTTCTGTAACTGATTCCTGCAAACTTCTCGGTACATTGACAGTAGACTAAACCTTTGTGAACATATTGATCATGTTACATAAGTTTAAGTAAACCGTATCAGGTTTTCTAAAATGATAGAATTTTTGAACACAAAAGGATTAGTGGAAGTCTGTTGAGCATTGGCATATAGCCACTTATCTCACAATATTAGGGGAGCCTAAAAGCGAATTATCAGGTTAATGTTTGGAATGAAATCCCACGATTCATGTAGAGAAGCTTTTACGTCTAAGGAAATTCTCAGTTTGTATTGTACCATTTTAAAATGTATCACTTGTGTTAAGTATGTGAAGTATGTTTGGGACTAGCTCCCTCAAACAGTACATAACTTACCTGAAAAATAGTACTGCTACTAAAACTGCGGTTCTCCGAATAAGGTAATGATATTCAGATATAATAGAGCATTGCCCAAAGATGTCTTAGACGCATCTACTTCTTCTTTCTCCATCATCATTTTCTAGAAAAAATAATGTGTGATATTTTGCATTGAAGATTATTGAAAAGGTCCTAACTGTTGCTTTCATCTAAATATCAGAATGCTAGGGAAACGTCATGATAGAGTGTGTAAGTCACCGTTCTACATCATGTAAAAAGCGAATATTTGAAATTTTGTAAAACATCTAAGATGAATTAGATGTTATTTTTGAAAAGTATTAATTTTTTATTTTAGTCTCAAAAATGACAAATTTGTGCAATGCTTCAGATGCGTTTGCAAGGTAAAAATATCATTTCAATAGCGCAGTTTTAAATACGTGAAATATTTTTGAGACTGGTTCCTCACTATTATTTTTTCCAGAATGCTAGGCTGCTAGGCAAATGTCATGATAGAATCAGTTAGTCAGCGTTCTACATCATGTAAAAAATGAATGTTTGAAATTTTTCAAAATGTCTCAGATATAGAACACAAAAAGATAATGCCACAAGTTCTCCTCTAGGGAGATACAGGGCCGTAAAGATCGCTACTTGATGTCGGTTCTTGTCAAATAAAAGCGAATCATTTAGATCGCTTGGAATTGGCTAACCCCAACACAATGCATCCAAAAATTAATACACCTTATATGATAAAGGTCGACGATAACATTTTTGGAAAGCCTGATCTTTGATATGAAAAAGGTGTTTGATATCGATAGGATGGACCGTTTTGTGACAAAAACCCAGTTGAATTAATTTTCAGTATAGTTCTATTAATTTTGACATCGTGACCAGTATACTGCCGTGCTTAGCGATAACACCGCATCTACAAAAAATAAAGCATGGAGGAAAACATGTTTTTTCTTTTTTTCAGAGCCGTAAGAGAGTTCAAATACTTTCGCTGCCTTCTATTGTCATAACCCAGTATATTCAATTGAGAAAACATATTTTCACAAAAATGTAAAAAAAAAATGACTGGTTTTATTTTCAAGCCAGATACTGCATTTCTCTTAAGCAAGAAGTATAATGAAAGTCACATGTTGCTTGAGATTATTGCGGTACTGCGTTTTTGCTAAGTGTTTCTGGTAATTACTTTCCAATAATTTGTGACAGATAGAATTATACTCTCGATATATTTAAAAACAGACTTTTTGTTTTGATTCTCTTACAAACTAAAAACAAAAATACAAATATTCATAATGATATGCGCTAAATACCAAAGAACAACACTAATTGGAATCAGCTCTAGCAGGTATATTTCGCCAAAAATCTTTTCTGTTTTCAGGCATTATTGTATTCAACACTTTTAAAATGTTTTCCTTTTTTTCTGAATTAAAACCGCGAGGCTTATGTAACGGCTCCGGCAATTTCATACCATTGGGCTTGGTTGCTTTAAACTGTAGAAAATCTAAACAATTATTCGGCTCCCATTCCGAATGTGAGGTTTTGAAAAGAAGATAATATTGCCCTCTGCGAGCGGTAATCTGAACAATGTCTTTGAGATAAATTCGATTCATTTGTTTCTTTAATTTTTGTTGTGAAACGAAAGATTTGAAAGAATAGAAATCTGAAAAAGACATGTTTTTGATTTCTACTGCTCCCTTATTTGTTTGGGATACAGCATTAACAAAATCTGGAAAATCATACGTTTTTCCTTGTTTCTTTAAGGACAGCTCCTCTTGATGATAAAAATGGTCTGCTGACATATATGTATGCCCTGGTTCAAAATAATTAATGACAATTTCTTCAGCACTTATTTCACTTGAATTTATAATGAAAACAAGGAAACTTAATAAGCACCAATTTTTGTTTTAGCTTGAGCAGTTATCAAGCCTAACAGTGTTTTTTTCTAAGTCTCCTTGTTTTTTAAAAAATGCATAAAATGCACTTGTAACATCATCTTGGTCTCTTCCGCTTATACCTTCATGCCACAGTACTGCAAAAGGTTTTGCCAGACTCTTTTTCCCCAGTGGAACGAAGCTCTCATTATAAACTGAAAGCCTTTGGATAAATAAGACCCTTTTAAATGTCTCTAATCTTGGCAACATTATCACTTTCTTTAAGTTAGCAGAAAAATAGGAGTTACTTTTTTCATTATCATGCGCTTGTTGTCGGTACTTTTCTCGTGACTCTTTAGCCATATCAATGTGATATTTCCAAATCGTGCAGGTTTCACATCCAGGTTGAAGACTATCTTCATTATGCTCATAAAGCTTCATACTCACACAATTTCACATTCTTCATTGCCAAGTCTAGCAAAAGATATATTTTTCTTTTCAACCTGACATCTATATATATTATACGACACCTTAATATTAGGAAATGTTTCTAAAAAATCAGCATGCATGCTTCTGACAGTTATATCGCTGGGAAGATATCGAACATTTGGTGCATGTGCACGTCTGTAATGTGAACTAACTGGATTATAAGACTCAATATGTGCATCTAACTCATTTTTTGAATAAAGTTTGCTGAACGACTTTTCCCTCGTTGGTCTTCTAACGGTACTATGATTCCTTTTGGCGTTTTTGATAGAACTTCATAAATGAATCGATCATTCGTTGGGTTGTATCCGAGAATGGTCAAATAAAAGTGTTTACACACATGTTTTCTTACCCCAGGCTGTCTTTGAAGGTGTATTTGAAAACATTATGTCTAACATGTGATTCAGCATTATTTTCTGTTGTTCGACGCTTAATTTCCAAACGTTCGCAAGAGCTTAAAACAAATGATCTTCTTTCTGCATGAGATAGTTCCCAAAACTGGTTATGGATTTCACGTCAGTGATCCTCAGAAAAAAGTACTGAACATCTAATTTTACATTTTTCCTTATTACACGAAGGACCGACAGCGCTTTTATTAATTCGGCTTTTTTCTTTTTCCTGCTTAACAAACTCTCGGTGATTTTTTTCTTTTGCGTTTAGTTCCAGCTTTTGTAAGATTAGCATCCTTAGCAATCTAAAAATCATAAAAATGGAGTTTTTATGTCAAATAGAATGGTTTGTGTAGGTAACTCAGAAATGCCAGCTGTAGCTTGGTATGTAGCACCCATGGCTAGATCCAAAATTAGTTTCGTTCTTTTGGACATAATAAAACAACCCTCAACAAAACACTTCAATCCGCACGGACCAAAACAAACAACTGACCACGTTTTTAATGCATCATCATAATAATTAATAACAGTCAAGACACGACTTGTACTTGGGAGGAACGCGGCAATTCACATGTACTTAGCAAAAACGCAGAATCTGACCGGAAGATGTTGCATTTATGCTAAATAATGTTAGATACGGCAGTTTTAATGAGCATGCAACCAAATTTTTGTTAGTTACTGCAAAATAGTTATGTTGTTTTATGGTTAAGGTGCTTCAAACGGCATTTTTGCTAAGTTCTATATATAGAAAACATGAATTCAAGCAAGAATATGTAAAAAACTCATTTTTCAATTTTTTTGTATATACGGCGTTTCTGCTAAGCACGGCAGTATATTGGTCACGCCATTTTGCAAATATAGTATTTCTGCTAACAGATTCATAATTAGAGACAAAGAGGCACCAGGATATACACTTGTAGATCACTTGATAGAGTTTTAGATTCGTCTTTTTCAAAATCGAACATAAACGGAAATACATTTTTTCAGCTAACGCATTAGGCATTTTCAAAATAGTATTTGGGCCCTTACTATACGGGATGTAAAAATTGTTAGCAATATTGCACTGGGGCTAGTGCATCCCTGGCGTTTTAAGTGAGTCAACTGTTTTCCGTGAACACCACCAAATCAAACTCCAATTTTTTACTGAGCTCTAAAAATTTCGATGAATGATACATTGTCGTTCAAAAGATACCCAAGAAAAACCGATTTCCAGTAACGCCAGTTTTTATTTTCTCAAAAATTTCTTATTTTAATTAATTTTATACAGAATTTATAAAGATACTGATACCTACTATAGACGATTTTTCAAAGATAGATGTGTAACCTTGGCGGCATAAGGAGTATCCCTATACGATGACGATTATGGTTCATAAAAGGAGATCAAGCTATGCTCCACCCCTTACAATACTTGTTCAAAAAGTTTTTCGGAGAATGAGCAGGAGACACTGAAACGAACGATTTTTATTATTTTCGTTTATTGTTTTTAGCTTGGCCCCCATTGGATCGATTTTCAAAACCTACGGTTTTTCGTTTTTGACATAGCCGTAAGCTTATAGCAAAATTTCGTCAATGCCTTCTGAGTTATACAGGGGCCAATGATTAGCGGACAGACAGACAGGCCGATGAAAATGGGTGACAAGGTTTTTCATTATGTACATATCATATATAACATAAAAAAACAGAATATGTCAATTTCGTAATTTGGCAAAACATAAAATCTATTCAACTATATTCATGAGTACTCGTATACAGGATGTCGCATCGGCAACTCCATCGATAGATTTCTCAAAAAGTAGGCATATGATATTTTTGAAAATTTGGGAGTATGGTAATGGCGATGGGGCAACGGCAGCTAAAATATCTTCAAGATGGTGACACTTCCGGTTATACCGGAAGTTGATGCCAACTTGCTTATTTTGAAATGGTGTATTACCTAATATTCGGATTCTACATACAATTCTAATCACATTTTATGTAATCTCTTCTACTCAAGTCTAACCGTTTTTGAAATATTTCAAATTTTATGTCAAAAATGACGTTTGCAGGCCCTAAAATGGTTGTTTATTTCCCCTATGTACAACACCTTAATGTTTAATTTGGATTGATTTTCTGATAAACAGGGATATAGTTTAATAGACTTTGTATGATATTTTGGTAATTATTTGTATAGGGTGGTCAAAAAATTAGTATAAAGATTGAGTATGAAAAATTGACTAAAGTCGATTTTTTCGAATGAAAACATTCTTATAAGTTTATCGCATCCAGCATTAAAAATTAGCGTAACTTTATATAAGATTATTCTATTCCAAAAATGTTTACTTTTCGAGTAATTTGCAATTTATTACCCCTATAAGTTATAAGTACAGATTCAGTTTTTTAATTAGTTGGCTATGATGGCGGGATGCGGAGAACAAACAATTGCGCTCTACAAAAACGTCACTGTATAATAATGACAGTTTATTTATAAATTATTTTTAATAATCATGCTCGCGCGTTTAAATTTCACTTACGTGTATATTTGTTTTGTATTTGTAACTTGTATATTACTCAATATTTCGATTCTACTGAAATTCTGATCACATTTCATGAATCTCCTATACCCAAGTCTAACCGTTTTTGACATTATCTCAAATTTTATGTCAAAAATGATGTTTGCATGCCCCAAAATGGTTGTTCATCGCATCCAGCATTAAAAATTAGCCTAATTTTATACAGGGCTATCTATTCCAAGAATGAATACATTTCGAGTCATTTGCAATTTATTACTTTTCTATTGTAAAACTCCTGTAAGTGCAGCTTTAGTTTTTTAATTAGTTGATTATGACGGCGGGCCGCAGATAATAAACAATTGAGCACTACGGAAATATCACGTCTAAATTTAAGCTTTTAATAATATAATTCATAATTTTCAGGTATTCACAATCAGAATAATATGAAGACTAATTATGATAAGTTTGCTAGTAGATTTCCCAACAAGCACACATACAGTGAAGTGAATAACAATAAACAATAAGGTAGGTATTTCGATTTATATTTAAATTTCATACTATTATAAAACGAAATCAAAACATAACAAGCAACAACTTATTTTGGTAAATGTTCAAAAGGACCACCTCCAACCTTCAAACATTTAGAACATATAACACGTATTAACTCCTGTACTCCTGATAAGTGGCAGTTCTTATGTTTTCCGGACTCAAACTAGCAAATGCATTTCTTACTTTCTGCTTACAGTAATCTAGAGTGGTCAGTGGGTTCTGGTAAACAGTATTTGTTATTGTCCCCCATATAAAGTATTCCAAGACTGTTAGTTTTAGCGAACGGAGCGGCAAAATGAATGGTCCATTATTAGCAAACCATTGATCGTAAAACGTACCTTCTACGAAATTGTTTCTTCTGTATCCGTTGTGGGGTGGGGCACCGTCTTGTTAAAAGGATACATTTCGATGATCAGTAAGTGGTAAATTATTCAAGTAATTGTTTTCTAAATTCGGAAGAATGTTCAAATAACCCTCACCTAAAAATAGAATTGGGTATTAATAATAATAATTTTTATAAATGCATAACGTTATCATTAATATCCAAATATTTTTAAATGAGATAAATTGGTACTAATGTTGGCAATGCGGACCTTATGTGGTAAAAAACTTATACTACTGGTATTTGCATATTGCACATTCTTGTCAGTTTCTTTAAAAAAAAACTGTTAATTGCTACATTTAAATCTTCTTCATAAAACTGAAGACAACTTGATTACTTCTGACAGCGCAGTATTTAGTATATTGAACTGCCAATTGTATTGAAAGTTTATTTCTCTTATTATATGAAGGTTCTCGTTAGCCCAATAATGAGAATTGTGTCGATTGAAAAGGCAAATAATATTTTTCAGGAAAGAATGATTTTCTTGATACCTTGTCGGACTAATGACAGCTTGTATGGATAAAAATTGTGTTTGTGCAAAATTTTGCTATTGGTATCTTTCGTAAAGCCTGAGTCTCGTGCAGCTTGTCGTAAAGGCGTCATTGGAAAAGCATAACAATACCCCAAAACTGCTATTTCGATGGCTTCATTGTTAACTAAAGGTTTATTCCTTTGAATCTTAGGCTACACACAACCGAAATTTTTTAATTTTCTATTGCTTGCTTAGCCGTATGTGCGTCCGGTCTTCTTTTTTCTGGATATCTATAAGCAAACACATCACATGCTCTTCATATCACTCTGTTGCATTCACCATAAATAATAAATAAATTGAAATAGTATTCGTAAGTGAAATTAAAATGCGCGGGCATGATTATTAAAAATAATAAATAAACTGTCAAATGAAGGACATTATTATAAAGTGACGTTTTTGTAGATCGCAATTGCTGGTTCTCCGTACTTATAGGAGTTTTACATTAGAAAAGTAATAAATTGCGAATTACTGGAAGTAAACATTCTTGGAATAGAGAACCCGGTATAAAATTATGCTAAATTTGAATGCTGGATGCGATGAACTTGTAAAAATAGGGGATTTTCATTCGAAAAAATCGACTTTTGGAAATTTTTGACATTATGAAATGAACAATTATTTTAGAGCCTGCAAACGTCATTGTTGACATAAAATTTGAAATATGTCAAAAACGGTTAGAAATGAGTATAAGAGATTATACATAAAATGTGATTAGAATTCCATGTAGAATCCGAATATTAAGTAATATACGTCCATTTCAAAATAAGCAAGTTGGCATCAACTTCCGGTATAACCGGAAGGGCCACCATCTTGAAAATATATATGCCTACTTTTCGAGAAATCTATCGATGGTGTTCCCGATGCGACATCCTGTATAAAACCTTCACTTACCTATGATATAGGTATCACAATTCATCAATTTTCCAGTCTTACTCCTGATTTCGTTGATCTTGTTTCTCCACTCATTCTTCAACCTGACACCTGCAGTATTAGCATTTTTGTACGATAAAAAGGCTGTTGACAATTTTATATCTATTTTCACTTATTTGCTCTTGAGCCCAATCGCCCATTCCCTTCTCAAAAACTAATCGACTCTATTCCAAGTAAGATACGTAAGATGCGTTTGCAAAATTATTTTTTTTATTTTATATAAACATTAATCTTGAAAACATAAAAATTTTCAAAGAAACACTATAAAGAGCTCCAATCCATCTGGGCAAGTTCACATATTTCCAGAATACAATCGAAGTACTAATAAATAATAAGTCATATTTGAATACATTTTATGACTATCTGTTGTAAGGCCCAAGCTATACAGTTGACAGGTGGTGTTTCACTATGCGTGCATCAGAACTCAAATGTATGTTTATCCCAAGGGATCAGAATAAGAATTTTGATTACAATAAGAGACAACGTCGGAACTAGGTGTCTTTTGTCCCCTCTTGAAACGAACATAACCTAGTGAAAACTATGGCGATGCAAGTTCGTAGCAGCATATGCGGCCTTAGGAATTCTCAGCGGAAGGTAACTTTTGTGTGAAGGCAATACTACCTCCAAAACTTACTGACGCGCGAGGAAGAGCATATTTTCTCAAGCAGTCAACCCCTAAAGAGCTCCAAAATTGTAAAAAAAAACAAAGTAATGTATGCAAATCTTAATTGTATGAGTCTGTTTGAATAACTTGATCCCCTTAATGTTTTTGTTCTACGTGTCCGTAGTTATGTTTGATCTTGGAGGGACCAGCTTGTGCAGAACATAATACTTCAGGAACCCTTGAGAAAGTTGCGTAGAAAGTGCAGAGTCAACCTGCTTGACGCCATTTTTTCAGTATTGTACTTGTTCATATTTTCCTTTGTGCTGCAACGACGTGCTGGCAATGCAAACCTTCTGCAACATGTTGCGGCTCAAGCATTGACGACAAACATACGTCAAAATGTTTGTGCTTCAACACGCTGCAGACTGTTCACAATTCTACGGATCTGATGCTCCTGGCACAGTTTCTCTGACAATTGAGATGGTCGTCTGAAACAAAAGAAATAGTTGTTCTGTGATATGAAATGAAAAAAACAAGCCGATGCTATAGTTGTCAGAGGATCAAAGAAGCCATCAGAGTAGGATCAATAATTTTCATCATTTTATTATTATATACTATATACTATATTAAACATATGTACTTACTACGATAAGCGTGATTACTCAGTGGTTTTCAAAAAAGTCCCTGTGCTTTACACTTCTTTCAATAACTTTGCTCCTTTTTCTCATTCTTATTCAATCTTCATTTTAGTACTTTATCATTTTTTTTTTCGGAAAAAAGATCCTTATTTATGACCCCCACAGTGAGCCATGCCGATTTGCAAGCACCAATCTGAACTGAAACAAGATGTTATTACTATTTTGGATATTATACTTGTATGACATTTACGTGGCGAAAAACCATTTCATTCATTTCGTCGGTCTGTCTGTCCGCTCGGTTTTCGACAAAATTTGTAGACAATATTGCTACAATGCCAAGTACGCAAAGCTTAGTTTTTGAGAATTGAGAAAAAATATCGCTCAAACATTGTGTTTTCACGTTTCAGACGAACAAACTGGTAACAAACAGTGTGTTTGCTTCTAAGGCTGTTTCCATTTTCAGTTCGTTTCTCACACAAATATTGACAGTGGACTGAATTGTACATCTAATTGCATCCTGTGTCCATCCTAAAGTCGGTGCAACTTTTAACGATGTTAACGATTTTCAGTCCGGAGACTGTGTGACCAAAATTTTGATAAGCATAAGTTTTAACTGTAGTCATACGTCTGGATACAACTCCTTTACCAAAATTGTCGAGCCTAAACATTCATGTTTGTATAAAAAGTATAAAATAAACTGTATACATACAGTTGCTACTACCCAGGGCACAAACTATCAGTCAGACTGAATATATGTCAATAAGCTGGTACGACTATCGTTGTCCAGAGAAGCAATCCTCTATAGCGTCATTTCATTTATTGGGTTCGAAGACTGTGTCTCACGGAATATGATATCAAGAGGTTGTAACTGGTCGTACATCCAGTGACAATATTCTCAGGACACAGATCACCGTCAATGTATGTTCTAATATTCTAATACTTCCTCAGCTATAGTCTCTGTGCCTCACAGATTGTGGCACATAAAAGTGCTTTCTACAATGCCAAGGACGTAAGGACGTAAGGGCTTTATCGTTTTTGGAAATCGGGCAAGTGGCCAAGGAGGAAGAGACCTAAACCAAAAAAAATAAAATTCGTTCAAGCCTTGTTTTTTCACGTTTCAGACGAACAAACTTACAACAAACAGTCGGTTTGTGGTACTGTTCACGTATAACGCCGTTTCCATTTTCATTTCGTTTCTCACACAAATGTTCACAGTGGATTAAAATTATGAATCTAATTGCAACCTGTATACCTAAAATTGTGAGCACGTTTGAAACTCTCTGACTGCCGGCAATCTATGACACTATATGGATGGATTGACGATGTTTTCGTTTTTCAGTTCGGAGACTATGTCTCTAAAATTTTTATACACACAAGTTACAACTGAAGTCATACATCTAGATACAACCTCTTTACAAAAATTGGGGAGCCTAAACATCAATGTTTGTATAACAACGATAAAATATTACAAAAAACGTACCTTTCCGGTATTTTCTCGTCTATTGTTGTGTACACTACCCATCTCGAAGACTGTGTCTGACAGATTGTGGTGCACAGTCAGACTGGATATCACAAGCTGGTGTGACAAACGTTGTCCAGACTAGCAATCCTCTAATAGTTCTATAGAGTCATTCCATTTCTTGGGTTCGAAGAGTGTGTCTCATAAAGTATGTTACCAAGAAGCTGTAACTGGTCATCCAGTGACAGGGTTGTCAGTATCAAAAACAGTGAGACTGAACAGATAAATGTCAATGTATATTCTAATACTTCCCCATCTGTAGTTATATCCGTCTCTGTGCCTCACAGAATGTGGCACATAAAAGTGGCATCTAAAAAAGTAAAATTATTCATAAAGTTGCACCACTCAGTGCACCAAAACTCGGTAAGACTGACTAACGTTGTCCAGAAAAAGTTGTTCTCATCCTTAATTTCGGTGCAGCTAGTCTCATACCGGGAAGTTTGAATATTCCTGTGTTAAAATGATAATGGATTACTAAAGACACAGCGTTTTGATATTTTCTCTTTTATCGTTACCTTCATTCTTCATTTCGGAGACTGCGTCTCACAGATCCTTGTACACAGAAGGTGCAACTTAACAGCCGGTGCACACGGACGTATTTTGACGGAGCGGTAACGCAACGTCGACGTTGCGTCGACGCAGACAGTGTTTTTGAGATAAGTTCACACGAGCCTACAATAACGCATGCAGTTTTCTCGACGCGGCGGAAGTAGCAAGATGGATTTTGAGCATGAACAATGTGATTTATTTGCATATTACGTATATAAGCATCATATTTGTAAAAAGAAAAGAAAACACTGGGTACACCCTTATGTGAGTGCCCGTTCTTTAAAAGGAACATTTGTTCGTGATGTTTCGGATCTGAGAAACCACATGGAAAATTTTTTTAATTTATTTAGAATGAGTTCTAAATCGTTTGACGAGTTACAATTACATGATGTCTCCTCATTTCTTTAATCAATATTTCAGTGTCTATATCAACGTCCGCCATTTCCGTCGGAACGTCGAAATGTCGTTGCGGCGAAGCAAGTCACCGCACGTCTGGAACACTGGACGTCGCGTCGACGTCCTCTGCTTGAAAGTCTGTGAGACTGTGTTGCGGCGACGCAGAATTACCAAAGGTACTTACTTTTTCGACATTTTCTTTTCTATCTTATCTATATTTTTCGTTTCGGTGACTGCATTTTACAAATTCCGGTTCACAGAAGCTGCAGCTCAAGTCATTTATCAGAAACTTATACAAAAATCCGTACATCAATATATGTTGGACCGAACATGAGAAACAGATATCAATTTTATCTTTTCTATTGTTATCTAAATTTTTCAATTCGGATTGAATCTTACACATTGTAGTGTACGTAAACTACCAACCAAGCCACTTCTCAATATAAGTTATTGTATTTTGTAACCCAGAATCGGTCAGACTGAACATGAAACAGACCTTTTAGATATTTTCTCTTCTATCGGTATAATACATTTCTCGATTCGCAGACTGTCTCACAAATTCTCGGCCACAGAAAGTGCAACTTAAATGAAAAATATAAGCCTGTGTCCGAAATTCGGTAAGACTGTATTGATTGTCGTTTATACTACGGATGTAAGTCTTTTCAGTTGGTCTGTTTTGTAAAAAAATGATCTGTCAACTATGACATGAAAAATGACAAATACCAGTTTTAATAGTTTGAAGGGGATTAGCTACCAAATTATGTCAGTGATTCTCCAAAAGCATTAACATTATTATACATACTTACAATATTATGCATAATTGTATTAGCTTGTTTAGACTGTTACAGAAACTGGCAGAGAGGGCTATACTGACAACGAAAGTAGTCATGAAGATAATGAAGATATCGAAGACATCTATATCCAAAACTTTTTTTTAATCTGCGATGTAATAATATCAGTTATTATATTAAAATATAGCTATGCACATAATAGAACTATTTTTTTATTCTATTTCTTACTATAAACAGTACTGTCAATGGCGGACTCAGAGGAGGACGAGTTTCCCCTCCTAGACCCCCAAGCCTGCCACCCTTCCCAAGGGGGGTGGATATCTCCGAAAATATGAATGCTATGACCATCACTGCGACCCCCTCTCTCGTACAGATCCCAAAGAATGCTCTTGGATTATGTTCCCTCTTCCCTCGCTGGTTTCCTCCTATACTAAATAACCGAACTTTTCAAAAAAGTTAAGCTGAAAATACGATGACGTCTATACGTTTTTGAAATCACAATTAAAAACCCTATTTATCTGTGCAAGAAGCCATTACATAAGAAAAAATAAAGTTCTAATTATGCCATCTTGTAGAGGAAGGAAAGTGTCAATGTGCAATGCATTTTGAGACTCCACTACAATTAAAGTCGGGAAAGTACCAAACGGTTTTGACAACATTCGTTGTTTTCTGTCTCTCTCCGGCAGTACCTTGAATTTCGAAACATTCTAAGTGAAATTTTGTTATCCACCTAAATATGCCATATTTAAGCTTTTGCGTATCTACTACAGTTTCCGAAATCCCAATGGTGAGGGTAGAATTAGAAACACCCTGTATATAAAAGCGATAATATACATATCAATCACGAAATATTGGAAACTATTTAACCTAGAAACATCAATATTGACAGAGAGGCAGCTTATTAAAAATTAAAGAGCGCTTGCAAGTTTGCTTGAAATTGCTTGGAGTCTCTTTTAATATCTAAAAATTGGCAACGATGAAGTTCTGTTTAGACTAGACTTACACTAAGACTGGATCGAGTAACAGCCGGTCTGAAATAAATATGAAAAATGCATCAATCGTCCAAATCGCGTCGGCCGTTGCGAATTTTGCCACTGCAAGCAAGTCACTTATCAGTTGTTTCTCTAACGAAGCTCGAACTGCAAATTGTTTATATGTCGGTTAAACATCATCTTTAAACAGAAGTAGCAAAATGGAATAAATGATACGGCAGAAATCACACCGGAAAGTCTGAATTTCAGGTTTGTCAGTGGCGTATATAAAACTTGAGTGCCGGTGGTGGCGGGCTTAAAGTAGATAAAACGTACAAAATATTCAAACCTTCATTTTCCAATTAGAAAACATTTTGAGTTCCTTCTAAAACTCCGATGTGGCGGGCCCCAAAAAATATTGAAAGGAATATCATTTTGTCATTGAAAATATGGCGTCAAGTAAGTTGACTTTGTACTTCTCACGCTACGCTGTTCGTAAAGGATCACGTTTGGCACAAGTTGGCCCTTCTGAGCAAAATAGTTACCTAGCTCCCCCAATGCCTGCAACCACAAGCTGTAAAAATGATGAGGATCGTCCGAAACGTCAAAAAACAAAGTTTGAGTGATTTTTCTTGTTTTTTGCATCTTTCTCGGATGCCTCTGGACATAATAGTAACAATATGCGAAAATAATATCAAAATCCGAGAGGTACTTCTCAAGTTATAGGCGGTGATGATTATCGGACAGACATACCGACGCAAATGAGTCACATGGTTTTTCGCGATTTATATATCATATAACACCCAAAAAACGTAATATCTCATTTTCGAAATTTTTCGCGATTACAATACCTCCCCACCAGAAGACATGGGAAGTAAAAACCTTCAATTTTGAGAGCTTGTCATGCAATTTTCAACTGTCACTTTCACACGAATATATAGTATTATTCATGAATCAATTTCATTGTCCCAAATTTCAGCGTACTAGATCAATCCTTCAAAACATAAGTAGGGGGCGGCTTTATGAAAAGCACTGTATATTTAAACAACCTTGACATGGTTTCTTGACCTTCCAAGCATCTGACACACAGTCTGGCATTATTACAATAGAAATCGTAACTTTGAAAGGTACATGCAGTGACGGTATATCTGTTGAAACACCACAGGGGCTTAAGATGAACTGCAATTCCTCCCCCAGAGACCACTGGTAAAAGGAAAAATGTGCTGGAAGTTCACTATTATTTTTTTGACATAAGGGCAGCTGCACTGATGCTGATGTTCACATTTACAACAAAAATATTTCTGAACGACACATAATCACAAATCCAAACAGTCCTTGCTTATTTATCTCTTCCACCCCCTCTACATTTTTCTCCTTAGGCAGTTGAGGAGTTCAACACGGCGGCGGGATCTCCCCTGAGGAAAACTCCTGTATGCGCGTATGTTGCCTCAGATAAGTGTTATAGAATCTAGGTTTAATCGGTCTGTACCATTTAACAGGTTGAGAAACCCGATGATGGACCCATGAAGACTTAATCAGGAAAACAAAATGGAAAAAGTACATTTTGTTTCAACCGGTCTCCAAAATTCACGTATCGAGCACCTAAGCACATTTGACCGCCATCTTGTAAACATGACAATTGCTCGCTTTCAAGCTTTCAGAGACTATTTTGGCTCTAATAGAAATAAATGCCTTGACACCAAACATGTAAGACTATAAAAATTTACGTTATTTTTAAACCCCCTAATAGTCAATTATGATATAAAAATTGGCGTACTTGAAGTACGATATGTAGATAAGATGCTTTATGATCGTTTTTGAGTTATAATTTCATTGTTTTTGAAATTGTCTTGTACAAAAATATGACGTATATTACAGTTTTTCAACACCAAAGTACAAATGGACCAAAAAGGAATGAAATAAGGAATAAATAAGCATATGTAGCACTTACGTTTTGATATCTGGTGCATTGTTCCACCAAACGCACAGCCACTGCACACAACTGTAGTTCCATGACAGGGCGTCAGCGGTTCTCTGCATAATGAGATGGGTGGGAGGACTCAGCTTTCGTTCTAGACGGTGCTTTGTTTCAGGAGATTTAGATATTGGAAATTCGGTATTCGATTATTTATTCTTAAAACTGATTTTTAATAATGAATGTTCCTAATCATAACAATCAGTTTTTAATGATTAGATTATGTGAATTATCCATTGTGATAGATTTTTGTAAATAGCGTATTAGTACGACAGATGGAAACACTCGAATGAAGTTTGCTCAAAGAAATACAAGTAGTCTTGCGGAAACTTGGATGAAAAACAAAAAACAATCGTAGGAATGTCTGCAATAAAGGAACAGGAGCAGAAATATTTTGAGACAATCTCTTTTAGGCAAATTCAGAAAATTTTTTCGCTCCGCACGGGTACCAACTATTATGCTAGTTTTTTTGACAGTATGTAGGTTATTCTACAAGATGTTAACTTAGCACTTAGTTGTACGTGTTGCCTAAACGTCATGAGGCTTGTTATCAGTCTTTGGCTCTGATGTGATGGAAGATCTGCTTCTGAGATGGCATTACTGGAGGTCTAAGCTGTAAATTGTATGTGTTGATGATAATTACATTGGGTTCTTGTCGCAAATACATTTAATTGAGATTCAAAGCTAGAAATTAGTTGCGCATCCACTTTTTCTTATCCATTCTGGAAATTACATATACAAATTTGCTGAATTTCAAAAATGAAAGAGATAAGGAATAATTATATTCACTGTACACTGTCGAATTGCAAGCCATATACATGCTAACAGGAATTACACACAACGCGGGCGAGGTGAATTCCCGTAATTCTCAGTTCTTCGTAATTTATAACTTTGAACATAACCTCTTTCAGAAAGCACAACATATAAATAACCCGTCATATTCAGTAATGATTTTGTCACACAGCAAATATCACTGATTTTATACACATGCAGACCAATACACATAATCATCCAGAAGCGATCTTGCTATTCACCCAACTTTCTTCTCAGAGATAAAAACTACAGACACGGATCATTCAGCGTCACAAAACTATGCAACCAATAATGCATAGTTTAGTTGAGTCCATCTACGGAGAACCCCATAGATGGGCGTTTACAACGATCCTAGTGAGCAAACGTGGAACGACTGTTTGCGCCCTAAAGACTACCTAATCTGCAAGTTGACATCTAATAGGTTTTTTTTGACGTTTTGTAGGTTTTTTACATGATACCCGGCACGCTCAAAGTGCTTTTAGATTTAGAACATTCTGAACAAACCATTGAGCGAGTGCTCGATTAATAATTAAAAAACAAAGGCTTACAGCAACGATACGTCCTGAAATTTTTTGGGGTTTTGTTAATCGATGTTTGAAACATTTTTAACAGCATTGGCAATTAAAAATTTTATTCATCCCTTCATATTGTTTTTCGTGGTAGAAAATTACATATTTCGCTATTTTCCAAATATTGCAATGCTTACTTATGTTTCGACAACTATCAGCTTCAGAGAAAAGTTCTAGAGTACCTTTTATGTTGAAAAAATCTTAACACACTTTGACCGCAGCATAAAAGTAAACTTTTGAATTTGTTAAAAACGTTGAATTAAAATTTTTGATGCACATTTGGTCCTGGTTAGGTACTAATAGTGATCGAATTTATCATAAACTTTTCTAATTTTAACTAGGTTTGATACAATATTGCATGAAAACGGAAGCTACAACTTAACGATATACAGAGCAACGGCACAAACAGTCGTCATTCTACCACTTTATTTTTATAAGTCAACTCACATTTTTGCCGAAGGTCGGCTTTGGCTTCAAATACTACTGGTGTTTGATTTTCGTCCTTCCATATTTGAAATCTCGATACCAGCGTTTGACTAAACATGGTGTCCCAATATCAGGTGGACATAAGAGAAACACGTATTTTTAAACTCAAAATAAGTCGATTGGGCATCATTTACCTCTATGCAAAAATTGCATTGTTTGTCCGTTAGATGGCGTTTTCTTTTTGATACACATTTTTTCAGATAATTTTGGAACCGGCAGTGTCCCAAGACTGTCCGTTAGGGTCATCGATCAGTCGAACAGCTCTCCTCTGACCGGTGTCGACATGTATAATGTAGTCGGGGCGACAGCACTCCAAATTTGTGAGCAGTACTCAAGGCTAGGTCTTATCTGGGCCTTTTGTTCGTGCCTGGTCAAAACCTCGATGACCTGAAATCCGACCAGCCAAAATGATGGGCTCTTTATTAGAACTCGGCCATCCATCTAAACCGGGTGAGCGCTAGGACGCTTCTTGTTCGTCAAGGTACAGTACTGTTTTGGAAGCATTAAACTGTTCCCCGCAGTGAAAACTTCAGGGTTTCTCGTCAGAGAGGAGGTCGCTGCTAGTCTAGTTTTCAACAGCTCACCAACAGAGGTCGCCTTGACATTGGGAATTCCTGCATTTAGAGTGCTGTCATTAGCAAAGCTGTGGATTGCATTGACCGTACAGGAAAGGAAGTCGTTAATATGTATCAGGAATAATGTCAGTGCCAAGACCGATCCCTGGGGACACCCGCGTTGACGTTGTGATTTTGAGAATCTAAGAGCTAATGCCTTTCTGACGTTGCAGTTGACGTTGGCTGCGGTCTTAAGTTTTGCAGTGAGGGGGTCATGATCATTCTTGATACACCTTTGATTGGGAATTCTTGCGCACTCATGACACTGCACCTTGTAACGGGCGCCTCACTTGCTTACCATCTGTAGCCGGCAACAAAAACAAGCAAAACCATAGAAAATAGCGCTGCTATTTGACTAGTCGGCCTGTAGGGGAGACCGAGGAGGGTTGAATCATAGGTAAGTTGAAACAACAGAATTTTTGTGGAAACCAAAGACGTTATGGAGCTGGCAACAACGCTTATTTGCCTCTGCTGCCACCTGCACACAAGTGAAGGTTTCGTTACCGTTCTCCAGTCCACGCTTACATCGTTATCAAATGTGATGTGAAAAATTTAACAAAAGTAAGTTTTTGTCATATTTTAACTTTATCAATATTTTGATTTATATACTGTTTTATTACAATGTGTTGTATGTTTTCTGGAAGCTTAATCATTCAAGATTCAGTCTGTAGCAATGTTTTTGTAACACTGTATTGCACAACGAGGTAATACCGGCTCAACCATAATGGCGGCAGATTTTTGTACTCCAGGAGAGTTGAAACAGCCTGTTTCAACTTACCTCGTTTGCGTTCAATTTTGCAATTGACTTTTTATATACGTTTCTGAATTTTATCAGTATGCCTGAAGTCTGTCTTATGCTCTTTTTGTTTTAGGATGCCGAACGAATACAAGCGAAAGACGAATCGGGGTATGGCAAGCAAAGAAATTTACGAACTGGCTTCCGAAGAAGTGATGCTACGTAATAAATCTCTTCGTGATGCTGCCACAAGTTATGATATAAACCATACGTCGCTTTACAGATACATTAAGAAAAAACAAGCGTATGAGAGCAATAAGACCATCCAACCACCCTCAATTGGATATCATCGCCCCACAGTGTTTACCAAAGAGGAAGAAAAATCCTTGTGTGAATACGTTTTCACCTGGTCTGATGCCAATTTTGGGTTGAGTACAAAAGAAGCAAGAAAACTGGCGTATAAGCTTGCTGTGGCATATGACAAAAAGTGCCCTTCTTCTTGGATGCAAACCAAAATGGCTGGTGAAGTTTGGCTCAGATTGTTCATGAAACGCCACGAAGTTTTGTCTTTGAGACTTCCACAAGCGACAAGTATTGCTCGAGCGACCAGTTTCAATAGAACCAACGTGGAACTATTTTTAAAAAATTATTGTTCGATACTTGACAAATATCATATGGAAGCAAAAGACATCTGGAATGTTGATGAAACAGTCATAACTACTGTCCAAAAGCCTGATCGTGTTATTGCACGACGAGGTCAAAAGCAAGTCAGCGCCATGACGTCTGCAGAAAGAGGTAGTTTAGTCACTCTAACATTAGCTGGCAATGCTATAGGTAATTGCATTCCACCAATGTTCATATTTCCCCGTAAGCATTTTAACGACCACTTTATTTGTGATGGTCCAAGTGGGTCCATTGGAACAGCCAATGGTTCTGGATGGATGCAAGAAGATGATTTTTATTGCTTTATAGAGCACTTCAAGAATCACGTCCGATCTTCCAAAGAAAATCCGGTTTTGTTATTACTAGATAATCATGCTTCGCATACCGCTGTCAAAAACATCAACTTTTGCAAGGAAAATGGAATCGTTCTGTTGACGTTTCCACCACATTGCACGCACAAACTTCAGCCTATGGACCAAGCTATCTTTGTCCCTGTAAAAAAAGCAATCAATACAACATGCGATAACTGGATGCGTTCACACCCAGGAAAAGTAATGACAATATATGACATTCCATGAATTGTCAAAACTGCCTTTGATATAGCAGTCACCATAAAAAATGTAACTGCAGGATTCCGGACGACCGGGATATGGCCATTGAACACTGAAATATTTCTGGAAGAGGAGTTTTTGCCCAGTCAGGTGACCGATCGAGCACTGCCACCAACAGTACTTGTACACGAAGATTCCGTTGTACAAACTGATGATCCTGAAGTTCCAAGGACCAGCAGAGAAGCCGAACGAACTCCAAGTCCACCGATCAATGATTCACTCTATTATAATCCCACTGTTTCTAATACTAATGCAAACGCAGAAGTATCATGCACTCCCACAATTTTGTCTTCAAATCAAGACGATGCTCCTACCCCTGATTCACTTTATCCTGTGCCATCAACTTCGAAGGTATCTATTACGTCGGCAGCCATTAGTGAGGTTTCTTCAACTTCAAATACATCTACTGTAACTACTGCAGTCATTGTATTTTCTCCGGAAGCAATAAGACCTCTACCGAAGGCAGAGGCTAGGAAGACTACGCAAAAAAGGAGAAAGATAAAGTCAGCTATATTAACTGACACTCCTGTAAAAAATGAGCTAGAAGCCATTGAAGCTAGGAGAAACACCAAAAAAGTAAAAAGACCTGCGTTAAACCTAGGAAATAAAACTAAGAAATCCGTTAGCAAAACAAGGAGGAATTGTAAGAATAAAGGAAAAATAAGTGAGAAAGAAAGTAGTGACAATGACGGTGATGACTACTTCTGCGTAGTTTGTATGGAGCCGTTTTCCCAAAGTATCCCAAAGGAAGAATGGATTCAGTGCATAGAATGCAAGTCATGGGCTCATTTGGCCTGTACAAAAGGCGACTTGTTCTACGTGTGCCGTAATTGCTTCTCTGAATAGGATTTTCTTTGTTCTTTGTTGCGCTTACTATTCTTTTTTATTTTATTTTATAGTTTATGTTGTTTTTTATTTTAAGATCTCAATGTTGTCATCACTGACAAATAAGGTACATTTTAGTTCAGTAACTTCAATATATTACTAATTCATAAGCTGCTTTCTTAAAAAAAGAAACCTTCCAAATACTTGTGTTCCAACTCTCCTAGGTCAACGTTTCAATTTACCTCAGAAATAGGAGAATTGCAACAAAATTAATGGTCGACTTATAATCGATTTTTTTTTAAATGAAGTAGACCGTGACGTATTTTATTTTGATTATTCATTAGCCAAGTAAACAAGGTTTCATATGGTATATTAAACTTTGTAGGCTACCACTTATTTATGAGGTTATGTGCCATTATGTGAAAATTGTTTCAACTCTCCTCGGTCTCCCCTACTACCATTGCGCAGTGTAGATTTGGCCAGTCTTAGCACATGCTGTGTAAGCACGCCTCCGAAGCAAATTAATAACCAACATGGATGGATGGTTTTTTAACCATATTACAGGGAAAATGTGTCTGATGTTGCACCCCGATTGCAAATATTACCATCAATAAATATGAGAAAAACCGTCTTAAAAACGTGCTTGCCATTGGTCTAGAGCCGTTCTGACGTATACGGGGGTATTACAATAGTTACTTTGACGAGGTCAGCCGGAGAAAACATTTCGTACATGGGGATTTATCATGATTAATCACTACTAATTTGCATCCTATTTGTCATATTATCGTTTTCAAAAAGGTGCTCATAGCTGAGCCAGGGAGCATGTAACATGGAGACACATCTGTGTATTTTATAAGAAAATCAGGAAAGTTTACATAATGGAAAAGATGTCAAAACATCTGTAGATCGAACCATTGCAACCCATAAGTTTTTCAGCCTCCCAACAAAAACTTTATCGTGAGAATGGGCGAAGCGCCGTGTAGAGGCACATAAACACTCAAAAAGGGTGCTCGTAGAAGTTAATCATATGTTCTAATAGAGATATAGTAAAATGGAGTAATCAACTGTAATCGAGATTCAAAACATCAAGTAAATTACAGCGGAAATACGTTTTGTGGTAGAGTTTTCCTCAAACATTGGCTCACTTTAACGTTAACGAGTCCAACCCTCCCGCCTGTCGAATTGGTAGGTACTTGCTATGATAGCTAATCAAATAATTTGTAGAAAATCATTTGTTAACCTGTTTGTGCATATCCTAAATTGTCCCATTTAAATGCGTCAGCTGTGCTTGAATTTCGAGGGAAAAGACCTCGTAAGTTTTCTGTTCTACTATCTTAGTAACTGTCCTTCGTGCGCGCAGATCTTAAGTAGTCTTTTCAGCGTAAGATAGTAAATAGGTAAGTTAGCTTACATTTTCTTCTCAAGTCACCTGATAAATTGATATTCGTCTTATTAACGGTTTCCGTTACTCAGCTTCAACCGCTCAAAACTCTCAATATCATGAACTATAAGTTATAGTCGGAATGACCGCTCCATTTCCGGTCTATCCTGGTGATAATACTAACTGACATCGTGATTAGCCAATTTCATCGTGACCGACATAGTTAATTAATTCATGTATTTAACTAATTAGGTGTACCTTTCGCACAAATATATAGCAATAACGGCCAACTTATTACAATCGAGGGTTTCTGGAATACCTTGAACGTCATGGCTTGATTAGCGATGGCCTCCCAGAGAAGCTTTGGAGATGGGTGGCTGACTTCCTCTCTGGCCACAAGATAACCATGGTAATTGACCAGTCAACACGGGCGTGCCTCAGGATTCCGTCTTTTCTTCGACATTGTTCCTCTTACATATCAACAACCCGATATCCTGACAGTAAATCCGTATCACAGCTTTGCTAATGGCAGCACGCTACACGGAGGAATTCAGAGTAACAAGTCGATCTCCGCCACTAAACTGGAGAAAAAAGACTAGTACGACTTCCCCGTTGATGAAAGACCTGAATGCCTTCATTGCTCGGGGACGCAAAAATCTGGTACAGTTTAATGCTTCCAAAACACAGTACCGTACCTTAACTAACAAGAAGCGCCCTAGACCTCATCCGGCTTCGATGGATGACCGAGTTCTACCAAGGAGCCGTTTATTTCGGCTGGTCTCAGTCCAGATCATCGAGGACCGGCTATGTCAATGAGATTAGCTCTTCAGGGTTCTCCCCCACGATGCCGTCGCGCGATAAGCCTGCCAGGCAGTCCCGCTTGACCTCGGCCTCCAATCCCAACCGTGGCACATTTCGTACTTCCAGAACTGGCCGATACGACCGCTCCGTTGTCCCTGGAGTATCGAGATTGTGAACCAATCCGCCCGAGGAGGTTTTTTCCAGATATAATAATTTTCGGCAGTTGAAAAAGCGGTTAACAAAGCTCCTCATAGCAGCCGCGGTACCATGGTATTTAGGCTTCTGCCCACGCAGCTGCTTCGGAACAAAAAAAAAACAGATGTGAAAAGCTCAATGAGGCGATTTCTCCAGTTAGCAGTAAAAAATGTTTTCTCATGTGATAATACACTTGGTCGCCTGAGTGATTCATAATGCAAAATTGCATCGGTAATGAATTGAAAAATAACATCCGTAGAAAACAAAGAAATTAAGATCGCAAGATCGCTGCACTAAAAATTGCTAACACAACGACGTAGACTTTAAATTAATCATGGAACACGTCAATGTGTTGATATTACGACATTATATTTAACCGTTGAACTTAATTCAGGTCTCTGTTTTATTGCATAGATAATTATATGCAGTATTATAAGTGGTGTTACCTTGAGAACAATTTTTACGGGACGAGGGAGATGTAACAACAGTTTTGCTTCCCACGCCTCTCGTGAAAAATTTCGAAATTGAGACACTATGGTTTTTTGATATATCAGATAGACCAGTTTCGGATCTAGAAAATATTTTGTGCGAGCGTCCATGTAAATATATATTTGAAATTTTTTTGAGGGATTCGGTAGGTGGACGGGTTTATGACTAGGAAGATGCTCATCTTGAGGCGGGGGTATTGGCGACTTGAAATTGAAGAACGGGAGTGGGGGTCGTCTGTGAATTGAAAAAAACGTTCCAATTTCTTTTAACTAGTGGGTCTGACGGAATTCCTACTAAGATCATAAAAGAAATTACGTTTTCCTGTTATCCAAAAACATACAACGTATATAATAAACAAATCTCTGGACGGTGGATATTTTCCAAACGTACGGAAAGACTCGCTTATCATTCCAGTCCCAAAAATTGCTTCCCCCAAATGTTACACTTATCTACGGCCAATCGGATTACTTCCTGTTTTATCGAAATATTATGATGTTTATGCAAATATTATGTCGTTTCAACTTAATACATATACAATTATCAATAGTCTACTGCTAGACAGCCCTTTTATCGATACATGATGATATCATCGCTGATTTTGATACAGGTTATGCTACACTTTTATTGCCTCTTTATTTTTCAAAAGCCTTCGACACAGTTAATCACGAACTCCTATTATCAAAATTGCATTATTCGACCACAGTTGTTCAAAATTGCAAAACAATGCCTACGCCGACGATACCCGAATGTATCTACCATTTTAACAAATTTTTCAAAAAAGATTTATGTGAAAGACTAGTTATTTCCAAAATTCTTTATTGTATGCCATTAAATAATCCCTACCCAGACCAAAATACAGCAAAACGTTTGCATAAAATCCAACAAAATGTTGTCGTTTGATAAACAATCTAACAAGATATGATCACATATCAGGCTATATAAGAGTTACATTGGAGAACGCTACTATTATCGACACTTCACCTCGTTCGAACTTTCGTAAGAAATAAAGCCCATTTATTTTTATTATTGTTGCTATGTGCTGACTAGGTGATAAAGACCTATTCAAAAATTTATTCCTTACAATTGTACATGAAACAATCCTCAATAAGAAACCTTTATACTTGTACAGAATCACTTCGTCATAATACTGGGTATTTTGAACGTTGAGTCATTTATTTGAACTGCTTGTAGGACTCGCGAAAAGGAGTTGATATATCAAAAATCACCTATATAAAGGTTGCATAATAAAAGAAATAGTGAGAGGTTGAAAATTTTTAAAAATAAGAATGTTATTACACATATATTTTAATATTCTCGACCACTGCCGTGTAAAGTCCTGGCGTTACTGGCTTACTAGTCTTATCGTTTATCTAAACTTGTAAAGTTTTTTGTGTTATTATATGGTTTTCAGTACGAGTCTTTGGTCTGATCAGTTGTATCAGTCTTTTAATAGTACGTTGTATTTCATTTATCTGATTATTTTGTGCGAAAAATAGCCCATGCTTAACGAAAAAAATGAACTAGTGGAGAACTAGCATACGGAGAGTGCCAACAAAATGCAGCCGCAGCATGCAGGTTGTATGCTGAAGATAAGAGGACAAGAAATCATCCGGCCCTACGGATGTTTGTAAATTTAGTTATTAGACTTCGTGACACTGGATATCTAAAAGAACAACGAGAAGGTCACGCTGGCAGGCCTGTTCAACCTGAAATGTTACAAATTAAGGAAGACATTTTTAGTAATGGTCGAAGACGGCCCAACAATGAGTACTAGAGCCATAGCAGCTCAAGTGGAAACTTCTCATAGTAAAGTGTGGAACACAATACGACAACAGCAGTATTATTCTTATAATTATCAACGGATATAAGCGTTTTAACCTAAAGATCATCCTAGAAGAGTTGCATTATGCCAGTGGCTTCCAGAACCGGTCGGCAGAAATGAAGATCTTACGAAATTAATTTTGTGTACAGACGAAGCCACATTTACACGAAATGGGGTGCACATTTTCCATAACAATCATGTTTGGGTAGTAGAAAATCCGCATGCTGTATGTAATAAGATCTTCCGAGACATTATTTTCCTCATTGGTGACCCTGGCCATGATTTTCAAGGTCAGTTTTTAATTGAACCCTATACTACTACTGGTTTTCAAGTTACACCACCCTATCTAAGTATGACCTTGACCTTGACCTTCTAAACTCAAAATTTGAGAATGGTCTAGAAGGTATTTGAACGTAAAGTTTTCCGCAATTGGTGATGCGTATTCGCAGCCAAATCTATCCTAGATGTTATGTTGCGGGATTTTGGGCAATAAAAAATTGAAATTACCAGGTATATGTGTATTCATTTTTGAGTGCGTTGGAAAATTTGTTGTACAGGAATTGACCTCTTCCGAGGTAGGTAGTAAGCTGTGTGCCGAATGATGCTTCGGAATTCGAGTGCCACAATTAAATAATTTCAACGCCAAATATCTGGATTTGCCTTGAAATGTTCATATCTTGATATATTCGGAAATACTGTTTATATTAAATTGCAAATGATTGACAATATTGTGTCAGTTTCTTGAATCCTAATCCCTAACACAGGAAATCACTATTTGAATCACAGCGAATGCACTAAGATATTCAATCCGTGGAGTACCTAAGCACTTGAGCTCCCTTACAATTACATAAAAAATCTGTCTCCTGGCGCCTAAGTTTGCTTGTGTAAGTTCACACAAGTGGAACAAGTGATCTGATGCTAAAAAAATGGTTAATATGTCAAACTGATTTGCTGTCTCACACCAAGTAGGCTATGGATTGTAGACTAGCCACCGTGTTCGCCAGACCTAGCTCGCCGTAATTTCATACAAAAAAACAAAAAAAAAATACAAACCAAACTGAAACGATCGATTTTTATTATTTTCGTTTATTGTCCATAGCTCCGCCGCCACTGGATCGATTTTCTAAACTTACAATGGTTCCCGTTTTTGGCATAGCAGTAGAGAGTTATACAGGGGCCAATGATTAGCGGACAGACAGACAAACCGACGGAAATGGGTAACATGGTTTTTCATTAAGTACATGTCATATAACATCCAAAACAAAAATAAAATCAGTATATCTCAATTTCGTAATTTGGCAGAACTTAAAATCCACTCAAACGTTTTCATGAGTATACTAAGCCTTTACCGAGTAAGCACATCTACAAAAATTCTTATTCAAAATATCAAAATATATCTTACCTATGATACAAAACAATTCATTCGTTTTCCAGTTTTATTCCTTATTTCGCTGTTTCTGTTTCTTTAATCCTTCTTCAACCTGAAACGTGCAGATTTAGTATTTTTGTACGATAAAAAGGCAGTTGTCAATGTTATACCTATTTTCACGTATTTGCTCTTGATGCCAGTCGCCTATTCACTTTACAGAAACCAATCGGCTCTTTTCTAGGTAAGCTCCGATCTATCTGGACATGTTCACACATTTCTAGAATAGGATCGAAGTACAAATAACAAATTATGTTTGAATACATTTTTTATGACTATTTGATGTAAGGCCCAAGTTAGAATGTTGACAGGTGGGGTTTGACTATGCGTGCATTGAAACACAGATGTATGCTTATCCCAAGGGATCAGAGTAATGGTTTTTATTACAATAAACGACAACGTCAAAAATTGGCGTTTTCTGCCCCCTCTTGAAACGAAGGTAACCTAGTGAAAACTATGGCGATGCCAGTGTGTAGCAGCATATATGCCCGCAAGAAACGTTCTGCAACATGTTGCGGCTCAAGCACTGACGACAAACACGCCGCGACGTGTGCTGCATGTGCTGCAGCGCGCTACAGACTGTTCACATTTCTGAGGATCTGAGCATGCTCCCGGCACATGCGCCCCACCAGGACCAGGTGCGTTTCCACTTGGACATGTTGCGCAACATATGCTTGCAACTTGCTTAAGGGTAAACATACTTTAAATAGAACCTCAGATGTCTGGTAAATGGCTTTACTGACGTTTCGACTACCATGACAAGCTTATTTAAAACACATCTATTTAGAAAAATACGAAATAGTTCTCCTGTATTCCTTAATCAGTTTCTCTGATAATTGAAATGCGCATCTGAAACAAAATAAATACTGGTATGAAACAAAAAAAAATCAAGATGATGCTACAGTTCTCAGAGGATCAAATACGCCATCACAATAAGATCAGCTAAGGTAATTTTCATCATTTTATTATTATATACTATATTAAACTACTTCAAAGTAGCATACTGTAAATGTACTTACTTCAGGAAGGTCCATTACACAGTGCTCAACAGAAAGGTCCATCTGCTTTACACTTCTGTCAATAACTTTACTGCTTTCTCATTCATATTTAATCTTCAGTTTAGTCCTTCATGATTTTTTTTTCTGAAAAAATCTGTATTTTTGAGCCCACACAGTTAGGCCGGCTAATCTGCTGATCGCTTTGCAAGCACCAATCTAACCTAAAATGAGATATTATGTATTTTGGACATTATAGTCGTATGGCATGTATATCACGAAAAACCATTTCGTTCATTTTCGACGGTCTGTCTGTGGGCTAGTCTTGTAACCGCCTATAGCTTGAAAAGTACCGCTCGGTTTTCTATTTTAAGGCAATGTTGCTACAATATCAAGGACGCAAAGGCTAGTTTTGAAAATCGGTCCGCTGGCAGAGACAGTGACCGAAAACAAAAAAAAAATAAAATCGCTCAAACATTATTTTTTCACGTTTCAGATAAACAAATTGACAACAAACAGGCTCTTCGTTTCTAACGCTGTTTCCATTTTCTGTTCGTTTTTCACACAAATGTTCACAGTGGACTGAATTGTACACCTAATTGCATCCTGTGTCCATCCTAAAGTCGGTGAAACTTCTAACGATGTACAGTTCGGAGACTGTGTCACTAAAATTTTGATACACACGAGTTGCAACTGTAGGCATAACCTGCATCTAGATCCAACACCTGTACCAAAGTTGGCTAGCCTAGACATTCATGTTTGTATAACAACGATAAAATATTACAATAAAAGTACCTTTTCCGTATTTCCTCTTGTATCGTTGTCTACACTTCCCAACCCGAAGACTGTGTCTCACAGAGTGTGATGCACAGAATATGCAACTAAAATTGTACATGAAGTTGCACCAAACTGTGTGCCTACAATCAGTCAGACTGGGTATCATAAGCTGGTGTGATAATCGTTGTCCAGAAAAGCAATTCTCTAATTCTCTATAGCGGCATTCCATTTCTTGGGTTCGAAGACTGTGTCTCACGAACCAAGAAGCTGTAACAGATCATACATCCAGTGACAGCGTTATCGGTGTCAAAATCAGTGAGAGTGAACAGATGAACGTCAATCTATATTCTAATACTTCCTCATATATAGTTTTATCTGTCTCTGTGCCTCACAGAATGTGGTTCCCCAAAGTGGTAACTAGGATTATTCATGTAGTTGCACAATCCTGGGTCGCAACAGTCGTTGAAGCTGGATATCATGCGCCAAATGTTTTCTTTCTAGCAATTTAACTTTGTTTTCCTCTGGAAGACTGTATCTCACAGCTTCTGCTATTCAGAAACTGCAACCAAGTCAAATATCTAGTTACAACATTCTGAAATGGAAAAGTCGGTTGGACTAGGTATAACAGCAATGGAAGATCACGGAAGAAACATATTTGTAACTATTTAGCATCATCTATATTTCATAATTCAAAGACTGTGCCTCACAGAATGTGGTACCCAAAAGTGGTAACTAAAATGATCCATATAGTTGCGCCACTCAGTGTACCAAAACTCGGTAAGACTACATACCGACCAGCGTTGTCCAGAAAAAGTTCTTTTCGTCCTTCATTTCGTTAACTATCTCACAGAATATGATACACATAAATGTCAGCTAGGTTTATACATCAACATTCTGAGAACCAAAAGTCGGTGAATTTGAATATTCCTGTGTTAATATGATAATGGATTACTAAAGACATACAGTTTCGATATTTTCTCTATTATAGTCACCTACATTTTTCATTTCGGAGACAGCGTCTCTCAGATTCTTGTGCACAGAAGGTGCAACTTAAGTCATAGATCGTGATATTTTCATAAGAGGTAGGTTTCGTCCGTATTTTGACTGTTCAGTTGAGGGTAGTTATTTGAAATGGACACAGCGCGGAAGAAGAATGTACTAGCCATGTACTTGCTCTGGAGACGGCGAATAAGAAGAAGAAATAGGCGGTTGCGGGAAAGTGTTCTGTAGGCTGCTTTGAAGTTGTGGGCAGACAAGCATTTCGGGGAATGAACCAAGAATGGAAGAAAGACAATGTTCAGAACTTTATTTCGGCCACGCAATGGCTCTCGAATTCACCCGACGCGAATCCAATATATTATTCTATCTGGACCACTTTGGATAGCAATGTTCGAGCTAAGAAATACAGCAGCCTCGAGACACTGAATAAAGCCATTCTCCGTTAGTGGGCAAAAATATCGTCAAGTCACAAGCAGCGTCTGATTCGTTTTGGACCATCACAATGCTATAGCCTAGGCAAAAGGTGGTCATATTGAGCCAAAGTGAATCATTTATGCATTTTCGAATATTTTCATACATTCTGTACTTTCGAATGAATAAAAATCATTTTCCAAACCGAATTCATAACATTTTGAGTGCCGGACAGTGTAGAGCCCTGGGCCGTGCGGCGTAGGGCAGTCTGGCGGAATTTGCTCGCCGCGCGACATTTGCGACGTACGGCGCGCGTTGTATATTGTGAAAAGACTTATTTACTTCCTTAGCCCAACCCCGAATCAGGTGCGCGCCGTACGGCGGGCGCTGGATCGTGTAAAAAGTGCGTTAGTCGATTCAACCTTAGTTCGAAATCTGTGTGGCAAACTAAATTAATTGTCAAATTTTCTCTTATATCTTATCTACATTTCTCGATTGGAAGACCTCATCTCACAAATTCCGGTGCACAGAAGTTGCAGCTCAAGTCATTTATCTAAGCTACAAGAATCCGTACATGAAAATCGGCTAGACCGAACATGAAAGAAACAGATATCAATATTATCTCTTCTATTGTTATCTACATTTTTCAATTCGGACTCAACCTTACACATTATAGACCTTTTCGACATTTTCTCTTCTACCTCATGATGTTTCGACTCTGCAATTTGGAGACTGCATTCCACATATTCTGGTGCATAAAAGTTGCAATTCAGGTCAGGAATCCGAGTTACAATTTCAAAATGGTTGAGATCGACATTGGCAAATTCTCACATAAACAGATGTCAATATATTTCTCTATTAACTTATGTAAAATTCCCAAGTCGGAGACTGTATTTCATAGAGTAAGAGCCCGCGACGGTCAGACCTTCGTTATTCCATAGGACCTGAAAGTTTCTCTGCGCATGTCCCCAACAGAGGTAAAAACAATCAGCGACTATGAAATTTGGATGGTGGTTACTTTGGCAGGTAATAAAGGTGTCTAAAGTAGTATCTCAAATTTGTTAAAGCATAGAGCCCAGTTTTTTTTATATACCTTTCAGAATGGTATTAGAGATGGCGTCATCAATTTCCAGACACTTAGCACAGTTTCAACTCCCTGCCATACACTCAGAAACAAAGCTATAAAATTAAACATTCGTCATAGTATAAAAGCTGATATTCATATGTTACTTGGGGGACTATCAAAAGATGTTGTCCCAGTAGCAGGCAGTTTTAATGGTTTTTACATTGTGCCTGACACATTGCAAGTCTGCCGTAGCTGCGAACGCAACGCACTATATAGTACGAGTATATTCAAGTGGATGCGAGTGAGATTGTGAGTTTGGTCAATAGCGATCTTTGACTGTGCTGACTGTCGTTTGAACTATATTATACGATATTATGCATAATTGTATTAACTTGGTTAAATTGTTACAGAAACTGACGGGGAAGGCGATATTGACAATGATAGTAGTGGCGTAGATAATGAAGATATTGAGGACAAAGGTGAAAATCATCAAATATTTTTCTATAGCCAACAAGACTTTTTTTACACTATAATAGAACTAGTTACTATATATAACGCAGCTATGAACATAATAAAACTATTTTTTTCTAGGTTCCTTACTATAAACAATACTGTTAATGTCAGATTTAGAGGAGGGCGAGCTTCCCCTCCTAGACCCCCAAGCCTGCCACACCTGCCAGATGGAGAATCGCCCGGAGGGAGATGAACATCTTCGTGAACATGAATGCTGTGGCCACGCCCCCCCCCCCTCCATCCCTTGGACAGATCCCTAAATCTGCTCTTGAATACTGTTCCCTCTTTTCTCCCTGATTCCCCCCTATAGTAAACAACTGCACTTTTCAGAAAGTGGAAGTCCAAAATATGTTGAATCCATTAAAACTATTAAGTTTTTTATTGCTTTTTGGACAAATGGTTCTTTTGGATATTCTTTTGAAAATTGATTCTCTACAACTGCCTAACTTCATATAGTTAATTTTCAGCTCATCGAATGAGGAACAACATAATGTAATTCATTTATATTATTTAGGCGTAACATGAAGAAAATTGGAAACGGTATAATTTAAAAAAAAACTGAGTTCTGAAACGCCTAATCGAAATATAATTGTGCCGCCATGTAGATTGTATTTGTAGACAATGTGGATGTTTAAAAAGTTTTGTGTCGGACTAAAGACAGGAAAAAATAAAAGTTATTTTGGCATAAAACCGGTAAGAAATTCTGCCCTTTTGAAACAACCAAGGTTTGGCAATATCAAAGTTTCACGTATAGTACGTTTTTGGAATGAGAATTGCCAATATGGCGTACATAAGAAAAAATAAAGTTGATGCTGGTAGACAAAAAACGAAACGTTATATTTAAATTCTAATTATGCCATCTTGTAGAGGAAGAAAAGTGGCAATGTTAATGTGCAATTTACTTTGAGATACCAGGCAGTAGTACTTTGAATCTCGAAACTTTCTAAGCGGCATTTTGTTAACTACCTACCTAAATATGCAGCTTTGTCCTCTGTTATGCGACTGCGTACCTATTACAGTTTCCGGGATCCCAATGATCATTGTAGAATTTGAAACACCCTGTATATAAAAACGAAAATATACAGATTAATCACAAAATAATGGAAACTATCCAGCCTACAAACATCAATGTTGGCAGGGAGGTAGGTTATCGACAGGACATTTTAGCTAAGAACGAATTTTGTGGCAAATTAAGGTATTAAAATGCAAGTTTGTTTGAAATTGCTTGGAATCTTTTAATATCTAAAAATTGGCAACGATGAGGTTCTGTTTAGGGTAGACTCAAACTAAGACTGGATCGTGTAACAGCTGGTCTGAAATGAATACATAAAATGGACCCGCTGGTCTGGGGGTGGCCGGTCTTAAAGTAGATAAAACGTAAATAATATTTAAACCTCTATTTTCCAATAAGACGTTTTGAGTTCCTTCTAAAACTTCGCAGTGGCGAGCCTCAAAAAATATTGGAAGGAATGTCATTTTGCCATTTTGTTTTTGGCATTTTTCTCTGCCGCCTCTGGACCGATTCATTGCCTTTGACATAACAGTAACAATGTTCGAAAGTTTCATCAAAATCTGTGAGGTACTTCTCAAGTTATAGGCGGTTATGATTATCGGAGAGACCGACAGACAAACAGACAGACCGACGCAAATGAGTGACATTGTCTTTCGTGATGTGCATATCATAATATAACATGCAAAAAAGATAATATTTCATATTCGAAAACTATCAACTTAAGAGAAAAGTTCTAAAGTACCATTTCTGTTCAAAAAATCTAAACGCCCTTTGACTGTAGCAAAGGAGTAAACTTTTGGATTTGTTAAAAAAAATGAGTTTAAGCATTTTTGACGAAGATTTGGTCCTGGTTATGTTCTAATAATCATCGAATTTTTCATGAACTGGTTTTGATGCGATATTGCGTAATTATAACACAACCCACATTTTTGACAAACTCAACATTCGGCCATGTCCGAAGGTTTTGTTAGAAGCCGAACGTTAGCTTTTCAGGGTGTCCCAATATTAGGTGGACATAAATAAGTCGATTGGACATGATTCACCTCTATTCAGAAGTGCTTCGCTTGTCCGTTAGAAGGCATCATAGTTTTCTTTTTAAAACACGTCTTTTCAGATATTTTTGAAACCGATAGTTTGATTTGGATGAAATTTGAAGCACTTGAGTTTTGTTAGGCGTCCTAATGTTTGACATTGACAAAAAAAACGAAAAGGTTCGAGAAGGGTGAAAACTACACCCACGCGTATCGGCAAAACAGTTTGACATATAAACTAGATATCCACATCTTTCCGAGATCGCTTGTTTTACTATCATCGACATTCATGAAATAAACATCTGCAAAGCATTCAGAAACGGGGAATAAGGAGTTTTGTGCGGCCTGGGCAAAGGATAAACTGTCCGCCCGACCTCACAGTAAGTTTTTTACGCGGCAGCAGCTGCGCAAGTAGGAGCCTAAACGCTAGGGCACAGCGGCTGCTATGAGGTGCTTGAAGAAACTTTTGTTAATCCGATTTTTGAACTGTCTAAGGTTAGTAAGACACGGTTAGGATGGGAGGCTAGAGCCAGGCGGGTCTGTCTGGCAGGCACATGTGAGAGAGTCCTGAGGAGTGAAGCGTATTGGTGTAGCGGTAGAAAAGAGCTAGATCGCCGACGGCCTGCCCGTGCGAACGCAGCACCCCTATTATGTGAACAGTACTCGAGGCTAGGTCTTATCTGGGCCTTGTACAGAGTGAGGAAGTCATGTGGAGCAAAATACTCCTTAGCCCTAAATAAATAGCCTAGCTTTTATCCAACAGCTGTCGCTATTGCCGAGATGTATTCGTGCCAGGTCGTCTTCCATGATCCGAACTCTGACCAGCCAAAATAAACGGCTCACCCGCGTTGACGTTGTGATCTTAAGTTCTAAGAGCTAATGCTTTTCTGATAAATGAAGAACACGGGGGGGCAAGTGACGTTGGCTGGTCGGGCTTTATTTGCCCAGTGAGGGGTCATGATCCCCTTGGATCCACCTTTAATTTAGAATTTGGCGCCGTCATGACACTGCGTCCTGTGACGGCAGCCTCACTTGCTTACCGTCTGTAGCCAGTAGCAAAAGCAAACCGAACCATAGAAAATAGCGCGGACATCTACCTAGTTGACCTGTACTATCGTTGCGCAGTGTAGGTGTGGCCAGTCTTATCACTTATCACATGCTGTGTAAGCACGCCTCCGAAGCAAATTAACAACCAGCATGGAAGAACCTATGGTCTTTTAACCATACTGTAGGGAAAATAAGCCAGATTTTGCACCCCGATTGCAAATATTACCATCAATAAATACAGGGTGTCCAGTATATAACTGACTGACTTAACCCTTAACTGGTGACGTGCCTTTCGGGTAACGTTAGATGTGACGCTGGGTCTCTCAGACCCACATATTATTTTTTTTTGTATTCTTGTATGTATTTTAGATATTGTTTAATTTTATATATTGCCTAATTCTCTAATATATTTTGAGGCAAATAACAATGTTTTATAAATAATTTTGAAGATTGTATTTATCAAACATAAATTAGGAAAACTAAATAAAAGTCCACATATTTGTCGAACAGCATAGTTTATTAAATTTTTTATCCAATTTTTTTTTAAGACACTATAATATGGAATTGATGAATTGATAGAGTATGAAATAAAAAAAATGAACATTTTGGAAAATATATACTAGAAAACTACAGCACCTGAACTTGAGGTAAATAAAAAAGTAAAATGTTACTCCTTGGCACATTCAACACATATTCTTCCACACATGGTAAGCAAACTGATTTTTTACATCTCACACATCTTTTCCATAACACGCCCTAACATTTATGTTATCCATCTCAGGTTCAAGTTCCTCTCCCGAAGCAGCATCGTTGTTACCTTCATTATTTTCTATTTCTGAAGTTGAATCGTGGTCATTGTAATAATCGGGATCTTGTATATCATCATCCTAATCACTTAAGTCACTTTTTACTTCTTCGTACCATCGCTGAGCAATTGTTGCGACATATTTATCAGTTGCATGTATTTTTTGTCTTGAAGATGCCATTATTCAAAAATCACGTAAATGGTGACGCTGGGTCTCACAGACCCTGCGAAATATTTGCCAACGTACGAAAACTCTCTCGTAAAAGTCCGCGATGCACACACAACGACGTCTTACTTACAAATAGTTATTAGACGGGTACTTAGGCGAACAAGCTAAAATCTAGTTAAATCCGGGAGTGGGAGAAATTTGAATTTCGCACAGGGTCTGTCAGACCTATGGTCATCAGTTAAATTGCGCGTCATTTTTGATACACGCATTTCAGTATGTGGCACCGTAGTAGTTGTTTAAAGCACATGTGTCCAATTCATAATGCAGCGCTACACGATCCCACAACGCGCCCGTATTGTTAAAACGTTTTACTTAAATAATGAGTCGATTGTTGCAACGATTCGGACGCTACCACAAGATTTCGGTCGAAAAAGTGTGCCCAGTGTCAACACCATCTGTCAGTTGATGCGGAAATTTGTTCAAACAGGTGAAGTTGAAGACTTGCCGTGTTCGAACTGTTCGTACTCCGGAAAATACCGAGAGAGTTCGTAGTGGAGCGCCCTGAGACGTCTACCAGACATCGTTCTCAGGATCTGGGTATTCTTCGCACGTCATTATGCGATATTTAAAAAAAAGACTTGCATTTGCGGCCATATAAAATTCAGTTAATCCAAGAACTAGACCCTAGTGACCATGAAAGTCGCCGACAACACAGTGATGCAATTTTGCAGTTTAATACCCAAAATACCGACAACTGATATTAACGGATTTGTTAATAAGCAAAATTGTCGTATCTGGGCATTAGAGAACCCTCGGCCGCTAACGTGTGGTCTACGATACCCCATTGATATATTATGTGTTACAATTTGACAACGCAGCACATCTGGATACTAGGAAGCTAGATACCTTTTGGAGAAAGTATGACGGAGCGTTTTAGTCAGTTGGGAATATAAGCTTGTGCCGCAGTGTTCTGTTATTGCCAAAACTATACCGTAGCGGTCTCAGCGACCTCACCTTAGCGAACGTGATCGTATGAATCCTAATGATCCAAGTTTTGAAGAGTGGGCGAGAAGTTTAATGGATCAAGATGACGAAGATATTAGATTCACTGAAAGTGATAATGAACTGGAAGATTCTGACATAACAGAGGAGATAAGTTCAAATGGTAAGAAAGTTCAGAATATGTAACTACTAAAACATTTGTGGAGGTAATACTGAGGTGTGTGCTTTATCTTTGTTTTCTTTTCAGGCATAAAGACCAGCCTCCAGTCAATGTAAGGACTAGAAAACATAACATTGTACTCACTCTACCTGGACTACGACCAAAAGCTAAACAGCTTGGCGCAAATCCGGAGATTGAAGATATCTGGCTTCTTCTATTTTCTGAAGATATGATAGAACAAATAATTCAGTGGACAAATGTGAAGATCATTGATGCAAGAAAAAGGTATAAAGACCAGGCAAGTCCGATAATATCCACCACCGATGGAATAGAAATGAAGGCTTTTTTTAGGTATGCTATTATTTACTTCAGTTTTCAAATCAAGAAATGAGAGCATCGAGTCCTGGTTTGCCACAGATGGCACAGGAAGAGAAGTTTTTCGATGTACCATCGTGAAAAGACGCTTTGAGTTCCTACTTACTGTTCTTAGATTTGACGATGCAACTCTACGAAATGAAAGACAAATTGAGGGCGATCCTGTGCCTCACTTATCAAAAATATTCAATAAATTCATAGATAATTCCCAGGATGCCTCTATTGGCACTAATGCTACCGTGGATGAAATGCTCGTAGCATTCAGGGGCCGTTGTAAATTTAAAATATATATGCCGAAAAAAACGGCTCTTTATGGAATCAAAATAATATGACTGACAGATGCCCGAAATAATTACCTTTATAATGCCTATATTTACGTTGGAAAAGGATCAGATTCACTAACATTATCTGCAAATGAAAGAAAATTGAAAATCCCAACACAATCTGTAATCAGGTAGTGGGGCCAATTCAAAAAACCAATAGAAATGTTACAGCTGATAATTGGTTTAGCTCTGTGGAATTGGTTCAAGAACTCCAAAACAGGGGTCTAACCTATGTGGGTACGCTAAAAAAGAATCAAGCTGGAATTCCACCAAGCTTTCAAGCTAACAAAAATCGAAAACTCAACAGCAGCCTCTACGGATACAATAATGATATGACTTTACTTTCTTTTGTACCAAAATCTTCAAAATCGGACTTCATCTATGCATCATTGTGAATCAACTGTTCAAGAAACTGGTAAGCCAGAAATAATAGCATATTACAATTCGACAAAAGGTGGCGTGGATAGTTTGGACAAAAAAGTCTGCAAACTATAGTCCAAGTCGTAGGACACAAAGATGGCCTATGGCAATATTTTTCATGCTTGTTGACGTAAGTACAATAAATGCTTATGTTTTGTACTCAAGCTACAAAGATACTCAAAAACTGGAAAGGGCAGATTTTCTAAAAAAGTTAGCAAGAAGTCTGGTTTTGCCACAATGGAGAGTTAGAATGGCAAACTCAAAACTTCCCAGAGAATTGCGACTGACAATTGAAAACTTATGTGGGAGCGCTGAGGATCCTGCTCATAGCAGTGAAGTCCTAGAAGATCGCTTGGAAAAAAGAGCAAAATGTTACAGATGTCCACCAAAGTTGAAAAGAAAAACTCAATACGGATGTGCATCATGCAAGAAACCCATATGCGTGTTAGATAGGAAATAACTTGGAAATTGCCAGAAAAACATTTTTGAGTTGTTTTTTTATGTTTATGTTATCGTTTAGTCCAACTGAAACCTAATTACATTGTTGTTTGAGCATTTAAAAATAAATGTTTTTAATAAAAACGTTGTACCATTCATAAAAAATAACAAAAACCGGTAGCGGTATCTTAGACCACACGTTAGCGGTTGTGTGCGACTGTCGCACGTTAGCGGTTAAAGGTTAAAGAGTCTGTCACCGGCGAGCGCTACCGTGATATAGTGCAAACCTTTCTGGGGCTCCTCAAATCTGAAAATTTAACCTACAAAACTTGTTGTTCCAGCAGGATGGAGCTACGCAAACAGTGAATCTCTTGCGAACAATATTTCCGGGACGATTAATTTCTCGATTTGGTGATGTCAACTGGCCACCAAGGTCACCGGATTTAACGGCTCCGGATGTTTTTTATATGGGGATTTTTGAAAAATAGGACTTATGCCAACGAACCCAATACTGTAGAACAGCTGAAGAACAATATTAAGGAAGCAATTCAAAATATTCTTCCCGAAACCTACCAAAAAGTGAGGGAAAATATTATCAAGCGGTCTCAAGCTTGCGTGGCTTCTAGATGCGGAAATTTATCTAATATTATTTTTCACACATAATTTCTTAGTTCCAATAAAAGATTAAGATGAAAAAAAATGGACGTATTTTATTTCATTTCACAAATACTCAAGATACAAACCAGTCAGTTACATATCGGCCATCCATAAGAAGACAACGTTTTAAAAACATGCCTTTATTTAGTCGTTAATGAACGATCTAAAAACCAAAAAATATTTTCTTCTGATGCAATATATGTCGTTTTATGCATTTTAACCTTCAAATGATATTGCAGGTCGGTCCTCACAAGGTTTCAAATAAGAGCGTGTGACACCTTCATCCTTTTGCTTTTGTTGGTTTGTCTTTTTGAAGATTTATTTAGCATTAATGCTACAATGTCAATTTTGTATAATTAGTCCTTTGCACATTGTTTGAAGCAATGTTTTGTAATTTTACATTCTTGTTTATTAAAATTATGTTAACGCGCATTTTGGGTATTCATAAAGCGATTTTTTAGTTTCTCCTTGAACATTTTTAAATTCGAACGCTGTTCAATATTATTTTTTATTAAATTCAAATACCCCCTTTTGGAATACGGATTTGCTAGTTATGCTGCTACTATTACAAGTCGGTAAGTGAAAATCTAACTGCCTCTAGTTTCGTAGTTATGATGACTATTTAATTTTGTGAAGTTAATGTAGTGGTAAACATGATTCTTTAATTTGAACATGAACATGAAAAGTAAATAATATATTTTTTTAGATTCAACCACTGTAGTCTTACTAATTGGAACTTAATTTTAGCATATTTGTTTTTATTTAAAATGATTCTCATAGCCTTATTTTGTAGAATTTGTAATTTTGAATAAATTTGCTGTAAACAAACTGGTTGAGCATTATAAAAAATGGGGAAGAATTATAGTGTTATACACAATTTTTTTTGGAATACATACTGAGATTAGAGGAAATTCAATAGAAGCAATTTATATTTTGACATTTTTGAAATAAAGTATTCATAATGTTCTTCAAATAATAGTTTACTATTCACATACATACCCAGATATTTGAATGACTCCATTACTTCAATTTTTTCATTATTAGTCATGAGCCTAATTGTATTGTAACCAAAATGTTTCTCTATTGACATACATTTTGTTTTATTAATGTATAATTTGAGCTTATTATCATTTAACGAATTCACAATTTTTTTAATGTCACCTCCAGTTCTAAAGCAGTGTCTGAATTTTTATGTTTATATTGTTAAATATAACAAGCCTTCATTGGAAAACTTGAGACAAAGAAGCTTTATTTTCATTTACAAGTTAAGAAGTACAAAATTCGAATCGAAAAAAATATGTTTAAGTGTTTATTGCCTTTTATGAACGGCTAAATAAAGCTTGTTCCTGCAAATGTTTTTTTGCTTGTTTGATGTTAACCATCTAGCTCAATAATGTATATCTACTACTTTATTCTTATTGAGATAAATCATGTAAGGGATCATACGAATAAAAGGGAGCAAATGCTTACACTTGCAAAACTCAAAGTAAATGATTTAAGGGGAATTAATAAAATTATTAGCAAATGATTTTACTTAAAAGGGCGAATATTTATTTGTGGAATACTGATGCTGCTATTTTGTAGGATCAGAGCCTGTTATTTAGAGGCTTTGCTGGTTTTTTTGCACCACGGTTGATAAATCTCTGAAATGTGAAATACTAAAAGCATGGGCTCCCACCGCCAACTAGTAATTTTATAAAGTACGTTGCGGTTTGAAGGGGAAAATGCGGAGCTGTTAGCTCAGAACTTTCTATGCGATCGTTTAGAACGGCGTGGTGGCGCATTGGCAGCTTTTCACGGAATAAAGGTATGTTTAAGATATTTTTCAAATCCAGGTTTTCAAAGCAAAACAGGGAATGAGCTAGGCATTGGGCAGCCCACTGTTTCTGGCACTCTGAAACTGGTGATATAAGTGGTAAAAAAATTATTCTATAGGCTAATCGTTGTATTCAGTTTTCTGAAAGTCGTCATCCTATAATGAAAGCTAAAGAACTGTGGGCGAGCAAGTTCTAATTTCCGACTGCTATTAGAGCACTAGACTGTTCACATGTATTGTAAATGAGAATCTTAATCTTTGCTTCTACGTTTTTCTTTGAGCATCTACTTTTTATTCTACCTTATGCTTATAAGCACTTACTTGATTTTTATCCATAGGGCTCAAGGCCATGCCCTTTGTAAGTCCGACAAATATTTAAAAGTCCGAGTTATTGCTATGCGATGGCATATTCCTTCGACTAACACTTACGCTCACCAAACTGAAGAACACTGACGCGGCTTTGAGTCGCTCCCGTAGTTATTACATATAAAATATAATAGAAGCTCACAGCAAAACTACTATTTTTTAGATGTTTTACTCCGAGTGGTCGGCTATAATACTAAAGAAAAAAATTGATCATTCTATGTTGGGTAAAAAATTATATTCTTAAATTTAGGTATTATAGTTGTGGGCTACAGAATTTTGCAAGCCTAGAAGGATGAGTGAAATAGTGGTAATTATGACATGCCTTAAAACGAAAAGGACTATTCTTAAAAAATCTTCGATTCCTATCAACAACACAACAATAAGTTCCAATAAAATTATAGTTTCTTTAACAGAATGTATCCGTATATGTATTTGTACATCTTTAAAAAATATCAGACAGCTTTTTATTACTCAGAAGACAAAACTGCATGTTATAAACGTATTTGTGCCTAAATGCTAAACTTTTCAATATGCTCATTAAATCCTATTTCTTTTGAAAGCTTCCTTTAAATTGATAACATGGATAAATTAACCAATCGTTTTGGTTCGCTATAGAACGGAGATATGTTTTTAAAATCTTCAGTTCAGGAAAACCTCCCTCACATTGCTAATGAAACGCAAATAGTCAAAAGCATTGTAATATCAATGATATACAGGGCAACGGGTACAATTTAATAATAAACTAAAGAACTTCTTGGGCATTCCATCTAGAAACAGCTTCCATACTCGCATCGGTTGCAAGTAAATGTCAACAATACATTTTCATTTCGTGTATCACGTGCTCTTTATTAAATTCATAGTAGATTACCAACAATTGTTTCTTGCTACTGCTAAAGTATCATCAGAAGCTTCGATGATCATAAACTTTGTCTCAACAATTAGGAAGATTTTGTTAATTTCCTCCATGGCCGCATATCATCGGTACAATTCTGTACAAATCGGTCAAAGCATTCAAACATGCAAGTTTCAAATCATCTCTTGGTAGTAAGAATCTAGAACTTCCTTCTGTCTGATTTTATTAAGCAATTATGAAGAATGTTCATTTAATGATTATAAAAGGGGTTTTCTCAACATTTGGAGGCATTATACTGGAGGCACGGAGCGATCCACGCGCCGTCTTAGTGCGATACTCAACTTTATTTTCATTTCGGTTCAGTTCAGGAAAACCAATGGTTCATTGTAAGGTCGATCAAAAAAATGACAGCTGGCCTTCTAGGACGCAGATGTCTTGTTAGGAGCATCTAGGAATCTCAAAAATATAGATACTTGACTCTTAGTAGGGAAAAGTCGGGTATATTGTACCGGTATTCAAATTTTAAAAACTTATTTTTAGAGGATATAAAACAACTAAAGGACTATAGCTCTGCTTTCGATTGTATATATTATGCGATGGAGAAGTGCATACATCGTGTACAATGAAGTCACATTTGTGCATTTCATAAGAAAATATGGACAGATTACATAACAAAAAAGATGTCAAAGCATCTAGAGGTGGAACGAACCATCGCAACCGATAAGGAAAGCTATACCAAAAAAACTCTCTCGACTGTAATTTACTTGATGTTTTGAATCTCTACCACAGTTGATTATACCATTTTATTACATCTCTATTCGAACATATGTTCTTCTTCTACGAGTACCCTTTTTGTGTGTTTATGTGCCCCTATGCGGTGCTTCCCCCATTCTCAAGAGAAGGCTGTAAATCATGGTTCGAAAAGCACCTCTTTTGTTCAGACTGGCCCAAAAACCTGCAAGCACTCGGCACTGGATTGTGATGGTTCGGTCCATTTCCAGATGTTTTGATATCTTCTTCATTATGTAAAATGCCTTAATTTTACAGTCTCCCCGGGTGAGCTATGAGCACCTTTTCGAAAATGACAGTAAGACAAATAGAATGCTCATGATAAATCTCCATGTACGACGTCTTCTCCGGCTGACCTAGTCAAAGTAACTAATGTAATACACCCGTATACACCTGACCAATGGCAAGCAAAAGCAACCAGAATGGCGGCAGGTCACCTGAAAATTGAAAGGAAAGTAAATTTTATGGTATAAGTAATAAAAATGGGTGTGAAAGGTACCTACACGTGCAAGTTCTGTAACTCGCACCCATTCAAGGGCGCATTCAGGATTTCGTCTAGGGGGGGGGGGCGCAAACGATATTTGGGCTGGTCATTTTTTAACCTCAGAATTTATCCTATTATTGCCGGAAAATGCTCAGAAATCCTCAAAGAGGCAATATTTTATTAAATGAGAACAAAATAAGTACATGGCATGTATAATTGGCTAGTGTAATAATATTAAAAAATAAAACATAAAAAACTTCATTGCTGGTAACAAAAAAAAGAGATTCTGAGGGACTCCGAGAAACAATGTTTTTGACTGCGAAAACGAACACAACACGGTTAGGATGGGAGGTCAAAGTCAGGCGGGTCTCTCTGGCAAGCACATCGCGTGGCGGCATCGTGGAAGAGAGCTCTGAGAAGCAAAGCGCGTTGGTGTCTCAACTAGCAAAGTAGTGCTATAAGTTTTTGGTAAAAGAACAGTAAAACTGTAAGAGCTCTCTTTTATTGTTGTCCGAACATCAACTGCAATTTGGCTTCCTACAGCACATATGCTTTAAAATGAGGTTTTTACAACGTTCTTGTAACACACAGTAATGCAACACCTTATATGATAAATTAGTGACTGTCGCAAAAACATTTATAAAACCATTTTATACAGCATATTTGTTCGATAGTCAAAATAGTTGTATTGTAGCACCCTTTATACCATTTACACAACAAGCCTTAGCCTTGCTGTTTTGGGGTGCTTTAATTGCTGTTGCATAAAGGCTTATGGAACTATTCTATACAGCACATTGGATCTGTGGTCAAAGTAGTTGTAATGTGATATGCTTTGTAGCATTTATACAATAAACCTGAGCTTTAGCCGATAAGTTGCTCTTAATGGGAGCATTTATATAACTGTCGTTTAGTAACCACTAAAGGCAACAACATTGCACCTTTTATTGTACATAATTGCTGTAGCTGAAATAAAATTGATGCTCAATATAGCGGGTATACAACGTCATCAGAACTTAATGTGTTGTTTATTTATTTTGAGGTTAAGTCGATGCCTAAAAATTTGTGAAAACTTCAAAATGTCAGACTTTAGTACGTGGAAGGAACTGAAAAGAAGTGGCGCATCCCGCAGAGAAATCATGCGCAATTACAAAAACATACTACAAAGAATTACGACGAGTAATTCCAATCCCAATAACAAGATAACTTATTACCGATCAATCCTCAACAATACAGAACCTGCATTTAACAGCATTGCACTGGAAGGTGAAGAAGATGAAAAAATCAACACTGCTAAGGAATCAGAAGACGAATCAGCAGAACCACAAATAGATAACTGGCTTGAGGAATTAGAACCTACTGAAGAAATATTTATAGCTGATACAAAAAAGGATGCAGAGTTTCGCAGAAGTCTTAGAACCTGGGCGGTGTCTTTTAATATCCCTCACTCTGCATTGAAAGCATTATTTAAACACATAAATGATAGAACACCGAATATCCTTCCTCAGGACCCTAGAACTCTTCTCAAAACTTGCCAAGCAGTTATAGTGACAAAAATTGGAAATGGATACTACTGGCATCATGGACTTGAGTTTGGATTAAGGCAGATCTTGTGTTCGCTTTCAAAGTTACCCAGACTAGTTTCTTTAAAGGCGCACGTCCCTTTTATTCAATTGTGCGTTTGGAGCAGTATTATGTGCACTTATTGCTTATTGTCTGATTACTTCAGGGTGTGTATAAAAATGACTGATTTATGATAATCTCATGTTTTTTTGTCAAAATGACAACTTTTTTTGCCAATTTTTTTACAGTCCCAGCTTCGAAACAAATAATCGTAAAGACATGAAATTAAGTGATTGCATTATGAATCAATAAAGGAACGTCCTTTATCGCTCATTTTCCACATATAATTTATTTTTCGCATAAAAATTTTATTTTTCTTTTGAAGGAAAACGATTTTTTGAAAGTATGTGGATAAAAGACATAAAGAACTGAAAGAACAAGCCATCAAAGAAAAAATCAACTCATTTGCTCAAACGGTTTTTGAGTTGTAGATGTAATTTGACAAATATTTTGGCAAAACCACGCCTCCCGCTGACCACGCCCTCGGCGGAAGATTATTGGCCCTATTTAAGACAGGTGCGTCGTTCGCCATGCTGACTAGTTACCGTGTTGCCACGCGTGTGATTTATTCTTTGAGTACATAAGTGTTGTAGCTGTGATTATTTTCATTGTTTTAAGTGTATTTGGTGCTAATTGGTGTTTTGTTCTAACGTTATTCTCGCAGTTAGTTTTTGTTAAAATGCCTAAAGCCCGTGCTCCGCTATCAAGGAGACATACAGGAGGAGGAAAGAGATGTCTACGTCGAAAGAATGCTCTAAAAGCAAGGTAAGTGTTGCTTTATAGAATATACAGTGTGTCAAGCAATAATTTCTCTAAAATCAATTTTTTTCCATTTGTTCGAATGACTTGACTCGGGTTTGACAAATTCGATTTGTATGAAAACTATATACTCGAAACAAATTAAATTTGGCAGGTATATTAAGTAGTAATGTAGCAACCACACATACGTGGCACGGCATTTGTATTTCATCTGCTGTTATTCTAGATTTTATTATTGTTTATGCTATTTTTTCAAAAATAAAAAATAGCATCCGTGGAAATTCCAGAAGCAGAGTTTTGCTTTCACGTTAAAAACTACTTTAGAGTTTAGCAATATACTATGCCAAAAACCAACGTGACTGAACTGAACTTCAAAAGCAGAGAGATATATGAGCAGCTAAACTGTTAAACATGAACTTCAGGCGCAACTGTTTAGAAAGAATTGAAATGCATTTTGAGGAATTACGAAATTGATTTGAAGTCGTGAGTATATGCTCAAAACATCTGTCATGGTTCGAAATGCACAAACGACGTCTACGTAACTAATCTTTTCAGTCTGCGGATTTTGCCTTATTGCTGTTGCTTCTGCTCTTATATTCTGGTGCAAATCTTGAAGAGGCTAGTACACGAACAATAAAAATTAAATTTTCGTCTTCTTTTCATTATCTGTATGTAATATTTCATGCAATTTTCCTTCACTCCTCATTGTTGCTAATAATTATAGGATTAGTACCTGGAAATTCCCAAAATCTGGAGATAAAGACGGATCAAAAAGGAAGGTAAATAGTATATTTGAGTTGCCCGTGTTAAAAGAAAGCAGTAATTAAATGTTTGTTGTTTATTTACGAACGATTTCGTATTTTTAAGATTTGCGTCTGAAAATCAGAGCAGCAGCAACAGCAATAAGGAAGAGTCCACACGCTTTTCGCAGAGTAAAAGGAAATTTTACAGCGAATTATGTTTATGCATTTCGAACCAAAATACATGGTTTAGGCATATGTCTGAATTAATTATGAACCTAAGTTACTTGCGGTTAATTTGGAATGTGGACTGTCATGAGACCATCCTATACATCTCATTGAAGTATTTATTTACGACTCAAACCAAACTGGATGTAGCGTGTTTGTAGAGTAATTCTAACTTACCATAGCTTTATTTGAACGATGATGTTTTTTCCTTCTTTAGCTTCATCAATGGCGTAAAATATATACCTTGTAGTGACACGTTTCTGGATTCTTTTATCTAGGTTTTATTTTTCCATGTAGTTTGTACTTTCAAATATTGCCACATTTTTCGGAATTACCCTGTATCAATAGACTTATTACAGATTACTGCAACAGAGCAGAAATGAAAATGACCAGGAATCTACATCATCCACAATCATCAGCTATCCTCCTCCTGCTTCTACTGCCAACAATAAGGATGAAGATACTAACCCATCATGTGATAGCGAATACGAGGATTATTTCGAAGTTACGGGTGATGAAAACTTTATATATATATATATATATATATATATATATTTCTGAGGAACTAGAACGCAGGAGAATAGTGAACTTAGGTCATATGCTATTCGAGTATGGAAAAGTGTTAAATCACTCTAAAGCCTGTACAATGGGCAGAATGGATTTTGTGGAGGAAAAAAGGATAGGACATCTCGTCAAGCTACACTTTTTTTGCGACAACTGCGAAAAAAGAATGGTCATTGAATCTGAGCCACCCTGTACTACGAAGAAATCCGTTAATACAGCTCCAGTTTGGGGGAGTATTTCGACAGGAATTGGTCACAGCCAATACGAAGAGTTAATGGGTGTTTTAAATGTACCAGCTATGACTTCCCGAACTTTCAGGAAGAAAACATCAACTGTCAAGAAGGTAAGTCAAATCTATCGGAATTATTGAATATAAAAATTAGCGCCCCACTACTTTGAAAGTTTTTCTCAAATTTAATTGTTTAGCTACAAATGTGCGGCTAGATTTGTGTTATTATTAGGCATGATAACTAAAACAGTTCATTATACAAAACTCACCCTATCTATATATGACTCAGTTTAATAGCTAAGTGTTGACCACTATGATAGTGATTCTACTAGGTACCTAATAGATGAAGTGATTGCGTTTGGCCAGACAACATGGCGTCCTAATTTGTATTTGTAAAAATTGTTCCTGATTCAAGGTATGGGAAGAAATTCTGAACGATGACATGAAAGCTGCTGGCATTGAAGAGAAACGGGTTGCAATTGAAAAAGGCAATCTCATGCCTGATGGTACCCCATACATCACCGTTATCGCTAACGGAGGATGGAGTAAAAGGACCTACGGGCATGGATATAATGCCTCTTCTGGTGTAGTAAGTTAAATCCCTCCTGATCACATACCTTATACTAATGATAAATATTTAAGGCTGTTATTATTGGTGCTGAGACAAAGAAACCTCTTTTCTTGGGTGTAATTTATGGGAGATAAACTCCATTTTGAATTAAAAAAGATCCTGGAGCCCATCGTGACGAAAGCTGATTGACTGGCACACAATCAAACAACAAATCAAGGTGAAAGGTAAAAAAATCACGCTTATCTCATACTTTTTGCTACACATTTATCACTTCTCCTTGATAACCACAAGGTGGTATACGCGTTTCTTGATATCAGCTCATCTTTTGATGAATTAATTTACAATGATATGCACTACTCAAAAGTTGAATTGAATATTATCTGAAACTGCCATTTTCAGGTCTTTGAAACTTATCCAAAATAACCAATTCTCAATCAATGAAACTGAAATAATTGCCAGAAATCTCATAAATAACACGGTGCAGTAGCCAAATTGGAAGAAAGTAGCATAATATTCACTGCCACTGATTTATTGCTGCTGCGTTCCAGTCTGGAACTTGACTTAAAAGAGTTAAATATATTAAAAACTAATGAACCGTGTTTTTAATTTGCAGATATATGTCTCTAGTTGCTAAATGTACGGTAAGCGAGTCAATTTCACGAAACGGAATTCCTACACAGCTAGAGCCTACGCAGCAGCTATATCACATTCCAGAGGTCCAGGGTGGCACATGGGGGCTTTCGAGAAGAAGAACTTCTCCATAGGAGCCACCATGGCCAAAGTCTGTCTGAAAAGAGCAAAGGCGCTGGAAAGGAGTAGAGTAGTCTGCAAGAAAAGACCAAAAAAGCAAGCTTCTAGTGGGCCGGACGTGCATTACGGTCCTAATGCAGCTGCCGAGGATATCAGCGAGGACGAGATGGAAAAGAAGAAAGATAAGTTTCTGCAGACTCTAGCCAAGCGAGTAGAGTCAAGGGAGCAGACTAAAGAAATAGAAACCTCCACAAGGAGTCAGCATCAAAATACTTTATGGAGGAGTCTACGCAAAGAATATTTGACTGCATCAAATTTCGGCTGTGTAATTAAAAGAAGAGCGTCTACTCCCTGCCACAACTTAGTCAAAAACGCCAGCAATTGTGTATGGCAGGGTACATGAGGTTACAGCCAGGAATAGGTATGAAACGGAAACGGGATCATCCGTTGAAGCGTGCGGACTTTATGTGAGTCACGAGTATCCTTTTTTAGCAGCTTCACCGGATGGTCTCGTCGGCAGGGAAGGCCTAATAGAGATAAAGTGTCTGCCTTCAATTATGGGATCTCTAATCCATGGCGTGAAAAGAACCTCATGCTACTCGGTAGAAAATGGCAATGTATCCCTGAAAAGAAGCCATAATTATTATTACCAGGTTCAAGGGCAGCTGAATATTACGGGACGCACCTTTTGCAATTTTATTCTCTATTGCGATTCAGATTTCCACGTAGAGAGAATACATAAGGACGAACAAGTATGGTGTGAGGTAATGGTTCCCAAATTAACATCTTTTTATAAAGTGTGTATTTTGCCCGAAATCTTAGACGGCAGAATTCCTCGCGGTATGCACGAGAAAGTACAAGCAAACCGATTCAAATAAATAAAAAGGTACAAAACAACCGGTAGTTAGTACATTATAGTTGATTTGTATTTTATTATTGTCATTGTTATGTCCACCTTTACTTCAAAGCTCATGCTCAGATCGAATATACATTTCGTCAATAAATTTCTAATATTTTGTAAATTTTAAAAGTTCCAATCATTCTTAAATTTTTTAATATTATTAAGATTTTAAAAATTGTGAAATTTGACAATTGTGAATATTTTATAAGTTGTGAATATTTTATTAATTGTGGAAATTCCGAGAATTTAGAAGATTATGAATTTATTGAAAAATATAGAAATTCTGTAAATTTGAAAATATTCAGGATTTTATAAATTTTGAAAATTCGAAATATTTAGAAAATTTCGAAAATTTTCAAAATTGCATAGTGTGAAAATTCAACATAAATTCTGAAAAATTTGAAAATCTTGTAGATTTCGAATATTTCGAAAATTTTCAAGATTTTGAAGGTTTCAAAATTTTTCAATATTTTGAAGATCATAATAATTTAGAACATTTTATAAATCGAAAAAATTTGGAAAATTTCTAGAATTTTGATGATTTTGAAGCTTGATAAATTTTGAAAATTTCTAAACTTTCGAAAATCATGAAGATTTTTAAAATTTTGAGGCTTTAAATTAGTAAAATTTTGAGAATCTTACAAATTTTTTAAATTTTGAAGATTCTAAAAAATTTTAAAATTCTGAAATTTTGAAATTCTTTGAAAATATATATTATATACATATGTATGTCTTAGTTCTCGAGATAAATTTATCAAAACGGTGACAAGAAATCAAAAAGCTGATAAGAAATATTCACCCCCCTCCCTACCCCATCTGGAGGATATCATTTATGGAAGCCTTTGTTAATGCCAGTTTATTTTATAGATAAAATTATAAACAAAAGATACCCCCTACTTCTGGGCTATTTGAAATAGCTTAGGTTTCTCAGTACAAAGGGCGTCACCTCGCTTCAACCCTTGCTTGGGGGTGGAATTTCCAAAATTGCTTTGTGAGTGCTCATTTAATTTATATGTATGAACCAAATATATGAGGAGCAGACTTTCTAATCGCACATTGTCCATTTTGGACTTTTTACAGGAAAGGGGAAAAATTGCTGTAAGCTTATTGCTAACATTCGAAAAACGAGTAACACATGACAAAACGTATTTTATTATCAACAGTTTGCTATAGTAACAAGGCTCAGCAAATATTAATAGCTTACTAAGAAAAATGAAAAAAATTAATGGACAAAGGGCTCTTTGAATGTCCACAATGGACATAAGCCAGTCTGTTTGTCCATAAATGAAAAATGATTTCAAACTTAAAATTCTAAAGCAAACAGTTCTATTCCAATTATATTACATGTAAGTCGTCTTCCGCCAGGTAGCAACATTCTTCGTCATCTTCACCGTGGGCACAGCTCTGCGCCTTTCTTCCATTATCACCATGTTCCCGATACAGATCTTTTAAGATTGGGTCAAGCCAGGTTATCTCTGGATCTCTTACCCAGTCTTGGCCTGATAAACTTACTAAAAATGTAGATAAACTTTTTTGAGGGATCATCATTTCTGTATAATAGTTCGGTCTTATACAAGATTTCACCTTCACCACTATTAGATGTTTGTCTTTTTATGATTGTTCTTTTGGCCTCGGAAGTTCCTGCATTTTTTTAAGTGAACCTTTAATACCGTTTGAGGTAGCATTCATGTTCCTCCCCCTGGCAACTCGATCAACATCGCCAACCACATGCTCTCCATCACTCATGTTGTTCTAATTTATTCATAGAATAATATCTTTTGCGCTATCACTACTTAACAGCACTCTCATTTGACAGCTAATACCGTTGTACTACAGCATTGACAGACAGACAAATCGCACATTGTCCGTTATATTGCTATTTGATTGTCTCTTGCCATCGGACTAAGTGCGTTTAGCTTGTCTAGGATACTTTTGAAGTCAAATACCTACTGAAAATAGTGCGATTCGAATGTTTTTCAGTTTAGAATCTTGTAGTAAGCAGTGCCATGAATCGAACGCCACCTTTGGGCAAACATGTTAAAATATGGACAAAGTGCGATTAGAAAGTCTGCTGCTCATATATAAAAACCAATATATATATCACGAACTAAAATTTGCACATGGTCACATTTACCCCCATTTCAACCCCTTCGTCTCCAAGGTCTGATCTATATCTGTTCCAAAATGCATCGGAATTGGTTCAGCCGTTTTGGCGTGAAAACGGAACATACAAACACACAAACATACACACATTTATAATATTAGTAGGGATGCTCATATCTGTATCTAGCAGGTATATATACTTAAGTGGGATTTTGAAGTTTATTTGTCTATATGTATGCATTTGGATTGTTGGGTCCACTGAAACTGTATATATGTGAATAAACTTATACTACCTATGATGTCTGTTTTTTCAAAGTAGCTTATATACATACAGTGCTTTTCAATGGTCTCTCTACTTTTTGTTTGAACGGGTCACGTTAGCTAGCTGAAATTCATGGGTGCAATAATTTTGGAACATTTTTTAAATGGACTGAAAGGTCAGGTGCTACCTCATTCTTACTAGTGCTTTATTCTAGAATATAACATTTCCAAGACTGGCGAACTGACAGGCTGTCAGTTGACAGGTAGTTGTATGAAACGGTGACAATTTACCAAAATCCCATATAGCCTGGCGCCGGCAGGATGACTAGGCCGGTGCGCCGTTCTGGCAACGTTGTGTAATCACACGGCGATGGGTAGGCGTCTTCAGAGCCCAGTGGGCCCGGCGTTCGATTTAATCATGAATATCGTCATTGTACTGCCACCTTGCGGATATAATTTTTTTTGGGGGGTGGGCTGAATGCCTTTAACGACTGCCCAACTCGCCCACCTGTCGAATTGGTAGTTGTTTGATAGAAGAGCTCATCATATAATATGGGGAAATCTTTTGTTGATCTGTTTGCACATATCCCAAATTGTCCTTTTAAATGCGACACCACTGAACGAACGAAAAATTAGTGAGGCGTACTCGCAGCCAAATCTATTCTAGATGATGGTACGGGATTTCGGGAAATAAAAACTACAATTACTAAAAATATGTGTGTGCATTTATTCCAGAGTGCATACTAAAATTTCTTGTACAGGAAAGAAATAACGAAATCAACCTCTTCCGAGGTAGGTACCTAGTAAGTTGTGTGCCGATAAATGCTTCGAAATTCGAGGGCGACAGGTAAGTCATTTTGACGCTAAATTTTCTGAATTTATCTTGAAATGTTCATGTTTTGATATTGTCGGAAATACTGTTGATATAAAATTGCAAATAGTATTTGTATTTGTATTTTATTTTTAACCAAAGCGATACAATAGTGTATATGGCAAGTCATATATACTATAAATTATTAGGTAAAACATAAAAAAACAGCAAACATTACAACAGATAAAATGTATACTTACAAACACACCCACCCTTGCTAAAGCACCTAGAATTCGGCATCCAAATATTCGTGTATTGAGTAAAAGCAGTTGTTCTGCAAAAGTAATTTCACACTGTCCTTGAATTTATTATAATGTTCTATTTTTCTAATGTAAATAGGTAGTTTTTGTGTTTCTAGTTTGATATGAATGATAATACCCTACAGTTGTGAAAATATTCTGATTCGCTTTAACAAAGGTAACACATTTAAATATATATATACAACAGAAAGTCAATATATTGTTACATTTAAAATGCAATATTAGAACAAGATAGGAAACAATTTTACCAACAGAGACTGGAACATGAAAGCGAAAAGGAAGAATTAGAAAAGCAGAAAGTTCAAAACATGATGAACAGAAATGATTTGATAAATACCAGGAATAACATAGTAAGGAGGCTTGTACAAATTGCAGGCAGTTTCTGTAGTTTTTAGTTAGGTTTAATTTATTATTGTTTAAATACAACATAAAGATTTGTTTATCAGTATATATATATACAGTTAATTGTTAATTGGGAAATTGGCAAATTTTTAGGCTTAACTCTTTTGACGATAAAATCTAGCTTTCGGCAATTCTTTATGGAGCCTTCATCAGGATTCGTCGTTGAGGTTGCAGCCAAATGGTGTTTCAAAACGAACGTGGAGATGAGAGCACTTGTTACAATTATAAAACCAATCGGACGGAAACATTGGGTTTATTGATAACGACACATACCATCGTTATGTGTTAAAACTATCAATACACCCAAACATATTGAAAATTAATTAACGAGAAGAAGTTTTGGGGACAATTACAATCGGAATGCCTGTCAGTGAATTATCAGGTTAATGTTTGGAATGAAACAACTGTGTGAATTGTATCATTTTAAAATGTATCACTTGTGTTAAAGTATATGACAACCCTCTAGCGAACGTTAATATTCATCATAAATGATAAGAGGTTCAAAATTTGAAAGTGGTATCAGTTAAAAGCCTTTCATTATTAAGAAGCTGCTGATCCCAGTGATACTATAATAAGTAATACATATCTTCCCTACATCTGCCATGGAAACAGAAATATGGTCGATTTGCTTTATATGCAGAAGTCTAAGATCTATCGTACCTAATTGAACCTATCTAATCACGAATCGATTTCGCGTCTTGACACGATACTTGGGACCATTTTTTTAATTTTTTGTTATCGACCATCTTGTGCCCAGAGACTCTTTCAACGGTGGTAAATACATAAAAGTGTAGTTTAGCAGATTGGCTGAATATTGCCTAGACGTACATAATTTTCTTGTGTTAATTTTCCTTGTATTATTCTTGTTTTATAGATTGTGTCTCCATTTTATTTCTTTCTGGAGGTAAAGTCCCTTGGATTCTTTCCAGGAACAGATTGTTAATGTCATATTACGTGGCAAAAATTCTTGAAAGAGTAATTATATCTAAAAACGTTTAGTCAGAATGGTGAATGAGTAATCATGTCACACACTAGATCATTTTTCCTTTTTTATCATAGAATTCGATAACGTGCTGATAAGACGCATCTTTACAAAATTTTGATGCAGGGAGCCACAGGATACCTCATTGTACGTCAACATAAAGTGTAGGAACAAGAAACCTTCGTTAAAAAAATATGTTCTCTATTTTCGGTGGAGCTTTCAATAGTCTCATAGACAAAAAAACCATGGTTCTGTGTGATTCGAAGCGCCATTTCTTGAATAAATTAGATGCTTCGATTCCAAATCACACGTTACTTTGTCGCTAGAACCCATGAATCCGATAATTTATTTTAACGTAAAAACGAATGCATTTTAATTTATGTGAAATATTTTCATAAAACTGGCTTACAACTAGATAAGCTCAATAGTATAATATTTCATAGTTGGTTTACCTAAGTTATTGTTATGTCGATACAGCAGTTGTTTTATACAGTGGTGCTAGAAAAAAGTGTCCCATTTTCATCTTTACGCATTGATATCTGGATGTAATATAATATTCTTACAACTGATCCTCAGTCTTTTCAGTACACTCGTTGTTTCTTTTACACTGAAACGCTTAATGACATTTTGAATCTATTGTATTAAAAATATGAAATGTTGTTTTCTAGATCATTTGGAGCTGCTTCATAAAGCACATACTCAATGAGCTACTTACGTGAACAATATTTCTGTTCTGAATAATCATTTGACTTTTCTTCATTTACTTTCATCCTTATTGATATTTGAAACAGCTGAGAAAACGTCATGATAGAATCAAAGTCTGTTTTATACATCATTTAAAAATAAGTGCTTGCTTTTTTATCTTTGATGTTACACAAAAAGCAAGTTGAGTCAGGTTTCAATAGATCACCTGTAATATTTGATGGAGTCATTGATTTGACTTCAAGTCATGTGTGAATTTGCATTATGATGATCTATGTTCCTAAAAAATACAATACAGGTATATAATAACATAGTATATAAAAAAACTGATACTATAGATAATATTTCAAAGAGTGATGTGTACCTTGGCAAAGATTTTACTCCTTGGCGGTATAAGGAGTTTCGAAGACTTCGATCGCGTTGAATGCTCGTGCATCCACACGCGGCTTATATTTGTAAGTATCCGTACACAATGACAAATATGGTTCATAAAAAAGACAATAACCCGCTCAAAATATTTTTCTGCAAATGAACAAGAAACACTGAAACGACCGTTTATTATTTTCGTCTATTGTCCATAGATTTGCCGCCACTGGATCGATTTTCAAAGCCTATAACGGTTTTTCGTTTTTGGCATAGCAGTAAGTTTGTGGCAAAACTTCATCAATGCCTCCTGAGTTATACAGGTGCTAACCATTAGCGGACAGACAGACAAATCGACGGAAATGCATGACATGTTTTTTCATTATGTACATGTCATATAACATCAAAAAAAAACAGAATATATCAATTTCGTAATTTGGCAAAACATAAAATCCACTCAAACATATTCATGAGTAGGTATATAGAACCTTCACCGAGTAAGAACATCTACTAAAGTCCTTATTCAAAATATCAAAATATTCATTACCTATGATACAGAACAAATTCATCAAAACACACATTTATGTTTATCCCAAGGGATCAGAATATGGGTTTTTATTACAATAACAGTCAGAAATAGGCGTTGTTTGCTCTTCAACAAAACGAACGTAACCCAGTGAAAACCATGAGGATGCATGTGTGTAGCAGCATATGTGCCTGCAGGTATCCTTCTGAGAGGAAGGGGGAGGGTCATCCAGCGATAAGAGATAACTTTTGTGTGAATGCGTAACGACCTCCAAAACTCTTTGAAGCGCGAGGCAGAGCATATTTTCTCCGGGAGCCAAACCCTAAAGTGCTCCAAAATTGTACAAAATATGCAAATTCTAATAGCGTGGGTCAGTTTGACTAACTTGATCCCTTTAATTTTTTTATTATATGTGTTCGTAGTTAATTTTTTTCCCAGAGGGGCCAACTTGTGCAGAACATAATTATTTACGAACTGATGACAACGAAGCGTAGAAAGTGCAGAGTCAACTTACTTGACGACATTTTATTAAAAATTTACTTGTTAATATTGTATTTTGCGCCGTAGCGACGTGCCGGTCATGGAAAGGGTCTGCAACATGTTGCGGCTCAAGCACTGACGACAAGCATTCGGCAACATGTGTTGCAACATGCTGTCCACATTTCTGAGGATCTGAGCATGCTTCCGGCAGATGTGTCCCACCCGATGCATTTCCACTTAAACAGGTTGCGCAACATGTGCTTGCAACTAGTTTAAATGAAAACATACCTCAAATCGAACCGCAGGTGTTTGGTAAATGGCTGTACTGATCTTTCGGCTAGCATGACAAACTTGTTCAAAACACAATTATTTAGAAAAGTGTATCTTTGACCCCCACAGTGACACTCTGACCTAAAATAAGATATTATGTATTTTGGTTATTAATAGTCGTATGACATGTATCTCACGAAAAACCATTTCGTTCATTTCCGTCGGTCTGTCCGCTAATCTTATAAGTGCCTATAACTTGAGAAGTACCTTTCGGTTTTTTATTAAATTTTAGGACAATGTTGCTACAATGCCAAGGACGTAAAGGCTGATATTTGAAAATCGGTCCAGTCGCAGAAGAGAAAGAGGTCACCAACAAAAAGACATAAAAATCTCTCAAACATTATTTCTTCACGTTTCAGACGAACAAATTGACAACAAACAGTTTGTTTCTTGTTTTTTTTCAGTTCGTTTCTCACACAAATGTTCACAGTGCGCTGAATTGTACATCTTATTGTATCCTGTGTGCAACCCAAAGTCGGTGAAACTTCTCTGCTAACGATGTTGATGATTTTCAGTTCGGAGACTGTGTCACTGAAATTTTAATATACATGAGACGCAACTGAAGTTATACATATATAGATACATTGCCTTTACCAAAGTTGGCGAGCCTAAACATTCATGTTTGTATAACAACGATAAAGAATTACGACAAACGTACCTTTTCGGTATTTCCTCTTCTATCGTTGTCTACACTTCCCAACTCGAAGACTGTATCCTCACAGATTGTGGTACCTTGAAGCGGCAACTAAAATTGTGCATTTATTTGCAATTACTAAGGGAACAAACAATCAGTCAAACTGGATAAAATAAGATGGTGCGAGTTTCGTTGTCCAGAGAAGCAATCCTCGATAGCGTCAATCCATTTCTTGGGTTCGAAGAGTGTGTCTCACGGAGTATGGTACCAAGAAGATGTAACTGGTCATACACCCAGTGACAACATTCTCAGGACCAAAATCAGTGAGACAGAGCAGAGCAGATATTCTAATACTCTCTGTACCTCACAGTATGTGGCACACAAAAGAGGCAACAGTTGATAAAGCTGGATATCATCCGAGATAACATGAATGATTTCTAGAGAAACATATATCAATATTCTCTGTTCTATCGTTATCTATATTTCCTAATCCGGAGACTGCATCTCACAAATTCAGGTGCACAGAAGTTGCAGCTCAAGTCATTTATCTGAGTTACAAAAATTTTGTACATCAAAAGACCGAACACAAAAGAGTTCCAGATATCAATACTATCTCTTCTATCGTTATCTATATTTCTTAATTCGGAGACTGTGTCCTACAGATTCTCGTGCAAAGATGATACAACCCAATTTTTATATTCGAATACTGCATCTCACAAATTCTGCCGTACAGAAATTGCAATTCGAGTCATTTATCCAAGTTACAATCTTCTTTACAACAAAATCGGTGAGACCGGAGATGGAGAGCTTGCAAAGAATAGTATCTCAATAGTTTCTCTTTTGTCATTGTCTTTATTTCTTAATCCAGAAAGTGTTTCTCAAAGATTCTCGTACACATGGGGATATAACCTAAGTTATATATCTAAGTCGAATCGTCCCGTGTTAGAAAGTCGGTAAGACTGTGTTGCGACGATGAAGAATTACCAAAGATACGTACTGTATCTCACAAATTACGGTGCACGGAAGTTGCAGCTCAATTCATTTAGGTATCTAAGCTACGAGGCTCTGTATATCATAATCTGTTAGACCGTACATGAAAGAGTTCCAGAGAAACAGATGCCAATATTATTATCTTCTATCGTTGTCTTCATGTCTTGATTCGGAGACCATGTCCTACAGACTATATTGCGTAAATCATTGTTTATATACATTTTTATGTAATATTATATTTGTATTTTAATAGGTTTTGTATATTTTTATTTACCATTCTATCTGAATGGCCAATAAAAAGAGAAATCTATAACCACGTATAACTTGAAATGTACCGCCCAAAGCTACTGATATGCTAAGGATAAAAAGTTTTCGAAAATCGGTCCCGTGGTGGCGGAGCTAGAAGCAAAAACACGGAACTAAAACTCGCCTAAGCTTCGTTTTTCGACGATTCAGAGGCTCCTGGTCATTTTCGGAGAATTCTTTGTAGAGGTTGAAACTTGGTGTTTACGGGTTGTAGGGGGTAGGTGACTGTAAATGTAAAGTCTTTAGTATTATTCAAAGACATTCTATCATTAAGAAGATTCTGATCCTGATGACAACGGAGAAATCATATAATAAAGCTCGGCTACATGACAAATATTTATATATTTTAGCGATATTTGGATATTGAGTACGTTACACGCTCTGCGATGCTTTTGTAAATGACCACCCATTGTATAATAACATAAAGTGCAGGAACAAGAAACTTTCGCTCAAAAAAGTGGAATCTGCTCCGTATTTTGGATGACGATTTCAATAGTACCATAAACAAGAATCTGTGATCCGAAGCGCCATTTCTTAAGTAAATTGGATGCTTCGATTTCAAATCCAATATTACTTTGACTCTAAAACCCATAAGGGCTCCCTAACGACAAAGACTGGTTTCCTGTGTACATCGGGAGCGTAAATTACGAATCCGATAATTTATTTTATACGTAAAAACGAATGGTTTTTAAGTTATGTGAAATACTTCATTAAAACCAGGTTATAAGCAAATAAGCTTAATAGTGTATCTCTCACAGTTGGCTTACCTAAACTGTTGTTATATCGATACAGCAGTTGTCTTATACAGTTGTCCTAGCAAAAAGTGTTCCTTTTCATCTTTCGGCATTGACATTTGGATGCAATATAATATTGACTGTCTCACAATTGTTCCTTAGTATTTTTACTACACTCGTTGTTTATTTCTCTCTGTAATGATTTTGCCAATTTCCTTCATTTTTTTCTGAAACAGTTGTTATACTATTTGTATTCAAAATAACATACATTGGTAGGGACATTTGATCTACCTCAATATGAACGTCCTCTAGAATTGACGGGTGGCCAAATTCCACGTTTCGTGCCTGGTACTTCAAGATTGATTAATCATGTTCAGGTCATCATTATGACGTATGGTCTGTATCAGTAACATTACAATTTATATTGGCCGATATGCTGAATTTAATTAAAACAAAGTAAAATTTTAATAAGTCCAATTAAAAAATTTTATTAACTGTGTGACAGCTAACAAGATTCATTAGTTTAATAAAACTCCGGCTTCTAAAACAGTATACTTTAATCTATGAAGCTAGTTTGATTAAACCAAAACGCAATCATTAAAATTTTCAAAACCGTTTACTTAGATTGAGTAAACCAACATATTTTTTCCTGAAAAAGGACAGGAGCCTCTGAAACGAACTTTGAACATTTTAAATATGTGAAATATTTTTGAGACTAGCTCCCTGAAACACTAAATAACTTGAATGAATAAATGAAACATGGAATTAGGGACATACCGGCCACCATAAGGAGCCAGCGCATGGGCCACTTACAGGGGCCCTTGTGCACCTCGACATTCCTTAGACCTCAAACCTCGTCATTCTAGCGAAGTTGAGTATGGTCTTGAGTTCAAGCTCCTTAACGTCCTGGGTGTCCAAAGCGATGGACCCCAGTATAGTCTGCCTGTAGTAGCTAAGAGCCGAGGTCTCTGCCTCTCCCCCCAGCGCTCACACAAGGGATACTCAGCCACCCCCATCACGTGCAGGTGTCGCCTTAACGTGTTATGGCCAGACAACAGTCCCACCAGCAACCTTAGGTTGGCTCTATCCAAACATAAGCATAAACGACTATCCTTAGCGCTGGTTTCCGTGCCTGACGTCGATGTCTCAAAATGCTTCTCCATTTCGGAGAGTGTTTTCTTGCAATCCACTTCTCCATTTCCCTCCTAACCCTTAGCGCGGGCACCCCTAAAGCTGGCCCAGGGCCAACTTGCTTGCTGACTGATCCTGTCTTCGCCAGAGCATCCGTCGTCTCATTTCCCTTTATCGCAGCGTGCCTCGGTTCCTCGGTATCCACACTAACGATACCAGATGCCACGCTGCAAGACAATCCAGAGCCTCCCTGCATTGCAATACAAGGCTCGAAGTGATCTGATAGGCACTTAGTGCCTTCATTGCAGCCTGGCTGTCGGAGAAGTTTTTTATCCTTCTGCTGCTGGCATTGAAGAGAAACGGGTTGCAATTGAAAAAGGCAATCTCATGCCTGATGGTACCCCATACATCACCGTTATCGCTAACGGAGGATGGAGTAAAAGGACCTACGGGCATGGATATAATGCCTCTTCTGGTGTAGTAAGTTAAATCCCTCCTGATCACATACCTTATACTAATGATAAATATTTAAGGCTGTTATTATTGGTGCTGAGACAAAGAAACCTCTTTTCTTGGGTGTAATTTATGGGAGATAAACTCCATTTTGAATTAAAAAAGATCCTGGAGCCCATCGTGACGAAAGCTGATTGACTGGCACACAATCAAACAACAAATCAAGGTGAAAGGTAAAAAAATCACGCTTATCTCATACTTTTTGCTACACATTTATCACTTCTCCTTGATAACCACAAGGTGGTATACGCGTTTCTTGATATCAGCTCATCTTTTGATGAATTAATTTACAATGATATGCACTACTCAAAAGTTGAATTGAATATTATCTGAAACTGCCATTTTCAGGTCTTTGAAACTTATCCAAAATAACCAATTCTCAATCAATGAAACTGAAATAATTGCCAGAAATCTCATAAATAACACGGTGCAGTAGCCAAATTGGAAGAAAGTAGCATAATATTCACTGCCACTGATTTATTGCTGCTGCGTTCCAGTCTGGAACTTGACTTAAAAGAGTTAAATATATTAAAAACTAATGAACCGTGTTTTTAATTTGCAGATATATGTCTCTAGTTGCTAAATGTACGGTAAGCGAGTCAATTTCACGAAACGGAATTCCTACACAGCTAGAGCCTACGCAGCAGCTATATCACATTCCAGAGGTCCAGGGTGGCACATGGGGGCTTTCGAGAAGAAGAACTTCTCCATAGGAGCCACCATGGCCAAAGTCTGTCTGAAAAGAGCAAAGGCGCTGGAAAGGAGTAGAGTAGTCTGCAAGAAAAGACCAAAAAAGCAAGCTTCTAGTGGGCCGGACGTGCATTACGGTCCTAATGCAGCTGCCGAGGATATCAGCGAGGACGAGATGGAAAAGAAGAAAGATAAGTTTCTGCAGACTCTAGCCAAGCGAGTAGAGTCAAGGGAGCAGACTAAAGAAATAGAAACCTCCACAAGGAGTCAGCATCAAAATACTTTATGGAGGAGTCTACGCAAAGAATATTTGACTGCATCAAATTTCGGCTGTGTAATTAAAAGAAGAGCGTCTACTCCCTGCCACAACTTAGTCAAAAACGCCAGCAATTGTGTATGGCAGGGTACATGAGGTTACAGCCAGGAATAGGTATGAAACGGAAACGGGATCATCCGTTGAAGCGTGCGGACTTTATGTGAGTCACGAGTATCCTTTTTTAGCAGCTTCACCGGATGGTCTCGTCGGCAGGGAAGGCCTAATAGAGATAAAGTGTCTGCCTTCAATTATGGGATCTCTAATCCATGGCGTGAAAAGAACCTCATGCTACTCGGTAGAAAATGGCAATGTATCCCTGAAAAGAAGCCATAATTATTATTACCAGGTTCAAGGGCAGCTGAATATTACGGGACGCACCTTTTGCAATTTTATTCTCTATTGCGATTCAGATTTCCACGTAGAGAGAATACATAAGGACGAACAAGTATGGTGTGAGGTAATGGTTCCCAAATTAACATCTTTTTATAAAGTGTGTATTTTGCCCGAAATCTTAGACGGCAGAATTCCTCGCGGTATGCACGAGAAAGTACAAGCAAACCGATTCAAATAAATAAAAAGGTACAAAACAACCGGTAGTTAGTACATTATAGTTGATTTGTATTTTATTATTGTCATTGTTATGTCCACCTTTACTTCAAAGCTCATGCTCAGATCGAATATACATTTCGTCAATAAATTTCTAATATTTTGTAAATTTTAAAAGTTCCAATCATTCTTAAATTTTTTAATATTATTAAGATTTTAAAAATTGTGAAATTTGACAATTGTGAATATTTTATAAGTTGTGAATATTTTATTAATTGTGGAAATTCCGAGAATTTAGAAGATTATGAATTTATTGAAAAATATAGAAATTCTGTAAATTTGAAAATATTCAGGATTTTATAAATTTTGAAAATTCGAAATATTTAGAAAATTTCGAAAATTTTCAAAATTGCATAGTGTGAAAATTCAACATAAATTCTGAAAAATTTGAAAATCTTGTAGATTTCGAATATTTCGAAAATTTTCAAGATTTTGAAGGTTTCAAAATTTTTCAATATTTTGAAGATCATAATAATTTAGAACATTTTATAAATCGAAAAAATTTGGAAAATTTCTAGAATTTTGATGATTTTGAAGCTTGATAAATTTTGAAAATTTCTAAACTTTCGAAAATCATGAAGATTTTTAAAATTTTGAGGCTTTAAATTAGTAAAATTTTGAGAATCTTACAAATTTTTTAAATTTTGAAGATTCTAAAAAATTTTAAAATTCTGAAATTTTGAAATTCTTTGAAAATATATATTATATACATATGTATGTCTTAGTTCTCGAGATAAATTTATCAAAACGGTGACAAGAAATCAAAAAGCTGATAAGAAATATTCACCCCCCTCCCTACCCCATCTGGAGGATATCATTTATGGAAGCCTTTGTTAATGCCAGTTTATTTTATAGATAAAATTATAAACAAAAGATACCCCCTACTTCTGGGCTATTTGAAATAGCTTAGGTTTCTCAGTACAAAGGGCGTCACCTCGCTTCAACCCTTGCTTGGGGGTGGAATTTCCAAAATTGCTTTGTGAGTGCTCATTTAATTTATATGTATGAACCAAATATATGAGGAGCAGACTTTCTAATCGCACATTGTCCATTTTGGACTTTTTACAGGAAAGGGGAAAAATTGCTGTAAGCTTATTGCTAACATTCGAAAAACGAGTAACACATGACAAAACGTATTTTATTATCAACAGTTTGCTATAGTAACAAGGCTCAGCAAATATTAATAGCTTACTAAGAAAAATGAAAAAAATTAATGGACAAAGGGCTCTTTGAATGTCCACAATGGACATAAGCCAGTCTGTTTGTCCATAAATGAAAAATGATTTCAAACTTAAAATTCTAAAGCAAACAGTTCTATTCCAATTATATTACATGTAAGTCGTCTTCCGCCAGGTAGCAACATTCTTCGTCATCTTCACCGTGGGCACAGCTCTGCGCCTTTCTTCCATTATCACCATGTTCCCGATACAGATCTTTTAAGATTGGGTCAAGCCAGGTTATCTCTGGATCTCTTACCCAGTCTTGGCCTGATAAACTTACTAAAAATGTAGATAAACTTTTTTGAGGGATCATCATTTCTGTATAATAGTTCGGTCTTATACAAGATTTCACCTTCACCACTATTAGATGTTTGTCTTTTTATGATTGTTCTTTTGGCCTCGGAAGTTCCTGCATTTTTTTAAGTGAACCTTTAATACCGTTTGAGGTAGCATTCATGTTCCTCCCCCTGGCAACTCGATCAACATCGCCAACCACATGCTCTCCATCACTCATGTTGTTCTAATTTATTCATAGAATAATATCTTTTGCGCTATCACTACTTAACAGCACTCTCATTTGACAGCTAATACCGTTGTACTACAGCATTGACAGACAGACAAATCGCACATTGTCCGTTATATTGCTATTTGATTGTCTCTTGCCATCGGACTAAGTGCGTTTAGCTTGTCTAGGATACTTTTGAAGTCAAATACCTACTGAAAATAGTGCGATTCGAATGTTTTTCAGTTTAGAATCTTGTAGTAAGCAGTGCCATGAATCGAACGCCACCTTTGGGCAAACATGTTAAAATATGGACAAAGTGCGATTAGAAAGTCTGCTGCTCATATATAAAAACCAATATATATATCACGAACTAAAATTTGCACATGGTCACATTTACCCCCATTTCAACCCCTTCGTCTCCAAGGTCTGATCTATATCTGTTCCAAAATGCATCGGAATTGGTTCAGCCGTTTTGGCGTGAAAACGGAACATACAAACACACAAACATACACACATTTATAATATTAGTAGGGATGCTCATATCTGTATCTAGCAGGTATATATACTTAAGTGGGATTTTGAAGTTTATTTGTCTATATGTATGCATTTGGATTGTTGGGTCCACTGAAACTGTATATATGTGAATAAACTTATACTACCTATGATGTCTGTTTTTTCAAAGTAGCTTATATACATACAGTGCTTTTCAATGGTCTCTCTACTTTTTGTTTGAACGGGTCACGTTAGCTAGCTGAAATTCATGGGTGCAATAATTTTGGAACATTTTTTAAATGGACTGAAAGGTCAGGTGCTACCTCATTCTTACTAGTGCTTTATTCTAGAATATAACATTTCCAAGACTGGCGAACTGACAGGCTGTCAGTTGACAGGTAGTTGTATGAAACGGTGACAATTTACCAAAATCCCATATAGCCTGGCGCCGGCAGGATGACTAGGCCGGTGCGCCGTTCTGGCAACGTTGTGTAATCACACGGCGATGGGTAGGCGTCTTCAGAGCCCAGTGGGCCCGGCGTTCGATTTAATCATGAATATCGTCATTGTACTGCCACCTTGCGGATATAATTTTTTTTGGGGGGTGGGCTGAATGCCTTTAACGACTGCCCAACTCGCCCACCTGTCGAATTGGTAGTTGTTTGATAGAAGAGCTCATCATATAATATGGGGAAATCTTTTGTTGATCTGTTTGCACATATCCCAAATTGTCCTTTTAAATGCGACACCACTGAACGAACGAAAAATTAGTGAGGCGTACTCGCAGCCAAATCTATTCTAGATGATGGTACGGGATTTCGGGAAATAAAAACTACAATTACTAAAAATATGTGTGTGCATTTATTCCAGAGTGCATACTAAAATTTCTTGTACAGGAAAGAAATAACGAAATCAACCTCTTCCGAGGTAGGTACCTAGTAAGTTGTGTGCCGATAAATGCTTCGAAATTCGAGGGCGACAGGTAAGTCATTTTGACGCTAAATTTTCTGAATTTATCTTGAAATGTTCATGTTTTGATATTGTCGGAAATACTGTTGATATAAAATTGCAAATAGTATTTGTATTTGTATTTTATTTTTAACCAAAGCGATACAATAGTGTATATGGCAAGTCATATATACTATAAATTATTAGGTAAAACATAAAAAAACAGCAAACATTACAACAGATAAAATGTATACTTACAAACACACCCACCCTTGCTAAAGCACCTAGAATTCGGCATCCAAATATTCGTGTATTGAGTAAAAGCAGTTGTTCTGCAAAAGTAATTTCACACTGTCCTTGAATTTATTATAATGTTCTATTTTTCTAATGTAAATAGGTAGTTTTTGTGTTTCTAGTTTGATATGAATGATAATACCCTACAGTTGTGAAAATATTCTGATTCGCTTTAACAAAGGTAACACATTTAAATATATATATACAACAGAAAGTCAATATATTGTTACATTTAAAATGCAATATTAGAACAAGATAGGAAACAATTTTACCAACAGAGACTGGAACATGAAAGCGAAAAGGAAGAATTAGAAAAGCAGAAAGTTCAAAACATGATGAACAGAAATGATTTGATAAATACCAGGAATAACATAGTAAGGAGGCTTGTACAAATTGCAGGCAGTTTCTGTAGTTTTTAGTTAGGTTTAATTTATTATTGTTTAAATACAACATAAAGATTTGTTTATCAGTATATATATATACAGTTAATTGTTAATTGGGAAATTGGCAAATTTTTAGGCTTAACTCTTTTGACGATAAAATCTAGCTTTCGGCAATTCTTTATGGAGCCTTCATCAGGATTCGTCGTTGAGGTTGCAGCCAAATGGTGTTTCAAAACGAACGTGGAGATGAGAGCACTTGTTACAATTATAAAACCAATCGGACGGAAACATTGGGTTTATTGATAACGACACATACCATCGTTATGTGTTAAAACTATCAATACACCCAAACATATTGAAAATTAATTAACGAGAAGAAGTTTTGGGGACAATTACAATCGGAATGCCTGTCAGTGAATTATCAGGTTAATGTTTGGAATGAAACAACTGTGTGAATTGTATCATTTTAAAATGTATCACTTGTGTTAAAGTATATGACAACCCTCTAGCGAACGTTAATATTCATCATAAATGATAAGAGGTTCAAAATTTGAAAGTGGTATCAGTTAAAAGCCTTTCATTATTAAGAAGCTGCTGATCCCAGTGATACTATAATAAGTAATACATATCTTCCCTACATCTGCCATGGAAACAGAAATATGGTCGATTTGCTTTATATGCAGAAGTCTAAGATCTATCGTACCTAATTGAACCTATCTAATCACGAATCGATTTCGCGTCTTGACACGATACTTGGGACCATTTTTTTAATTTTTTGTTATCGACCATCTTGTGCCCAGAGACTCTTTCAACGGTGGTAAATACATAAAAGTGTAGTTTAGCAGATTGGCTGAATATTGCCTAGACGTACATAATTTTCTTGTGTTAATTTTCCTTGTATTATTCTTGTTTTATAGATTGTGTCTCCATTTTATTTCTTTCTGGAGGTAAAGTCCCTTGGATTCTTTCCAGGAACAGATTGTTAATGTCATATTACGTGGCAAAAATTCTTGAAAGAGTAATTATATCTAAAAACGTTTAGTCAGAATGGTGAATGAGTAATCATGTCACACACTAGATCATTTTTCCTTTTTTATCATAGAATTCGATAACGTGCTGATAAGACGCATCTTTACAAAATTTTGATGCAGGGAGCCACAGGATACCTCATTGTACGTCAACATAAAGTGTAGGAACAAGAAACCTTCGTTAAAAAAATATGTTCTCTATTTTCGGTGGAGCTTTCAATAGTCTCATAGACAAAAAAACCATGGTTCTGTGTGATTCGAAGCGCCATTTCTTGAATAAATTAGATGCTTCGATTCCAAATCACACGTTACTTTGTCGCTAGAACCCATGAATCCGATAATTTATTTTAACGTAAAAACGAATGCATTTTAATTTATGTGAAATATTTTCATAAAACTGGCTTACAACTAGATAAGCTCAATAGTATAATATTTCATAGTTGGTTTACCTAAGTTATTGTTATGTCGATACAGCAGTTGTTTTATACAGTGGTGCTAGAAAAAAGTGTCCCATTTTCATCTTTACGCATTGATATCTGGATGTAATATAATATTCTTACAACTGATCCTCAGTCTTTTCAGTACACTCGTTGTTTCTTTTACACTGAAACGCTTAATGACATTTTGAATCTATTGTATTAAAAAATATGAAATGTTGTTTTCTAGATCATTTGGAGCTGCTTCATAAAGCACATACTCAATGAGCTACTTACGTGAACAATATTTCTGTTCTGAATAATCATTTGACTTTTCTTCATTTACTTTCATCCTTATTGATATTTGAAACAGCTGAGAAAACGTCATGATAGAATCAAAGTCTGTTTTATACATCATTTAAAAATAAGTGCTTGCTTTTTTATCTTTGATGTTACACAAAAAGCAAGTTGAGTCAGGTTTCAATAGATCACCTGTAATATTTGATGGAGTCATTGATTTGACTTCAAGTCATGTGTGAATTTGCATTATGATGATCTATGTTCCTAAAAAATACAATACAGGTATATAATAACATAGTATATAAAAAAACTGATACTATAGATAATATTTCAAAGAGTGATGTGTACCTTGGCAAAGATTTTACTCCTTGGCGGTATAAGGAGTTTCGAAGACTTCGATCGCGTTGAATGCTCGTGCATCCACACGCGGCTTATATTTGTAAGTATCCGTACACAATGACAAATATGGTTCATAAAAAAGACAATAACCCGCTCAAAATATTTTTCTGCAAATGAACAAGAAACACTGAAACGACCGTTTATTATTTTCGTCTATTGTCCATAGATTTGCCGCCACTGGATCGATTTTCAAAGCCTATAACGGTTTTTCGTTTTTGGCATAGCAGTAAGTTTGTGGCAAAACTTCATCAATGCCTCCTGAGTTATACAGGTGCTAACCATTAGCGGACAGACAGACAAATCGACGGAAATGCATGACATGTTTTTTCATTATGTACATGTCATATAACATCAAAAAAAAACAGAATATATCAATTTCGTAATTTGGCAAAACATAAAATCCACTCAAACATATTCATGAGTAGGTATATAGAACCTTCACCGAGTAAGAACATCTACTAAAGTCCTTATTCAAAATATCAAAATATTCATTACCTATGATACAGAACAAATTCATCAAAACACACATTTATGTTTATCCCAAGGGATCAGAATATGGGTTTTTATTACAATAACAGTCAGAAATAGGCGTTGTTTGCTCTTCAACAAAACGAACGTAACCCAGTGAAAACCATGAGGATGCATGTGTGTAGCAGCATATGTGCCTGCAGGTATCCTTCTGAGAGGAAGGGGGAGGGTCATCCAGCGATAAGAGATAACTTTTGTGTGAATGCGTAACGACCTCCAAAACTCTTTGAAGCGCGAGGCAGAGCATATTTTCTCCGGGAGCCAAACCCTAAAGTGCTCCAAAATTGTACAAAATATGCAAATTCTAATAGCGTGGGTCAGTTTGACTAACTTGATCCCTTTAATTTTTTTATTATATGTGTTCGTAGTTAATTTTTTTCCCAGAGGGGCCAACTTGTGCAGAACATAATTATTTACGAACTGATGACAACGAAGCGTAGAAAGTGCAGAGTCAACTTACTTGACGACATTTTATTAAAAATTTACTTGTTAATATTGTATTTTGCGCCGTAGCGACGTGCCGGTCATGGAAAGGGTCTGCAACATGTTGCGGCTCAAGCACTGACGACAAGCATTCGGCAACATGTGTTGCAACATGCTGTCCACATTTCTGAGGATCTGAGCATGCTTCCGGCAGATGTGTCCCACCCGATGCATTTCCACTTAAACAGGTTGCGCAACATGTGCTTGCAACTAGTTTAAATGAAAACATACCTCAAATCGAACCGCAGGTGTTTGGTAAATGGCTGTACTGATCTTTCGGCTAGCATGACAAACTTGTTCAAAACACAATTATTTAGAAAAGTGTATCTTTGACCCCCACAGTGACACTCTGACCTAAAATAAGATATTATGTATTTTGGTTATTAATAGTCGTATGACATGTATCTCACGAAAAACCATTTCGTTCATTTCCGTCGGTCTGTCCGCTAATCTTATAAGTGCCTATAACTTGAGAAGTACCTTTCGGTTTTTTATTAAATTTTAGGACAATGTTGCTACAATGCCAAGGACGTAAAGGCTGATATTTGAAAATCGGTCCAGTCGCAGAAGAGAAAGAGGTCACCAACAAAAAGACATAAAAATCTCTCAAACATTATTTCTTCACGTTTCAGACGAACAAATTGACAACAAACAGTTTGTTTCTTGTTTTTTTTCAGTTCGTTTCTCACACAAATGTTCACAGTGCGCTGAATTGTACATCTTATTGTATCCTGTGTGCAACCCAAAGTCGGTGAAACTTCTCTGCTAACGATGTTGATGATTTTCAGTTCGGAGACTGTGTCACTGAAATTTTAATATACATGAGACGCAACTGAAGTTATACATATATAGATACATTGCCTTTACCAAAGTTGGCGAGCCTAAACATTCATGTTTGTATAACAACGATAAAGAATTACGACAAACGTACCTTTTCGGTATTTCCTCTTCTATCGTTGTCTACACTTCCCAACTCGAAGACTGTATCCTCACAGATTGTGGTACCTTGAAGCGGCAACTAAAATTGTGCATTTATTTGCAATTACTAAGGGAACAAACAATCAGTCAAACTGGATAAAATAAGATGGTGCGAGTTTCGTTGTCCAGAGAAGCAATCCTCGATAGCGTCAATCCATTTCTTGGGTTCGAAGAGTGTGTCTCACGGAGTATGGTACCAAGAAGATGTAACTGGTCATACACCCAGTGACAACATTCTCAGGACCAAAATCAGTGAGACAGAGCAGAGCAGATATTCTAATACTCTCTGTACCTCACAGTATGTGGCACACAAAAGAGGCAACAGTTGATAAAGCTGGATATCATCCGAGATAACATGAATGATTTCTAGAGAAACATATATCAATATTCTCTGTTCTATCGTTATCTATATTTCCTAATCCGGAGACTGCATCTCACAAATTCAGGTGCACAGAAGTTGCAGCTCAAGTCATTTATCTGAGTTACAAAAATTTTGTACATCAAAAGACCGAACACAAAAGAGTTCCAGATATCAATACTATCTCTTCTATCGTTATCTATATTTCTTAATTCGGAGACTGTGTCCTACAGATTCTCGTGCAAAGATGATACAACCCAATTTTTATATTCGAATACTGCATCTCACAAATTCTGCCGTACAGAAATTGCAATTCGAGTCATTTATCCAAGTTACAATCTTCTTTACAACAAAATCGGTGAGACCGGAGATGGAGAGCTTGCAAAGAATAGTATCTCAATAGTTTCTCTTTTGTCATTGTCTTTATTTCTTAATCCAGAAAGTGTTTCTCAAAGATTCTCGTACACATGGGGATATAACCTAAGTTATATATCTAAGTCGAATCGTCCCGTGTTAGAAAGTCGGTAAGACTGTGTTGCGACGATGAAGAATTACCAAAGATACGTACTGTATCTCACAAATTACGGTGCACGGAAGTTGCAGCTCAATTCATTTAGGTATCTAAGCTACGAGGCTCTGTATATCATAATCTGTTAGACCGTACATGAAAGAGTTCCAGAGAAACAGATGCCAATATTATTATCTTCTATCGTTGTCTTCATGTCTTGATTCGGAGACCATGTCCTACAGACTATATTGCGTAAATCATTGTTTATATACATTTTTATGTAATATTATATTTGTATTTTAATAGGTTTTGTATATTTTTATTTACCATTCTATCTGAATGGCCAATAAAAAGAGAAATCTATAACCACGTATAACTTGAAATGTACCGCCCAAAGCTACTGATATGCTAAGGATAAAAAGTTTTCGAAAATCGGTCCCGTGGTGGCGGAGCTAGAAGCAAAAACACGGAACTAAAACTCGCCTAAGCTTCGTTTTTCGACGATTCAGAGGCTCCTGGTCATTTTCGGAGAATTCTTTGTAGAGGTTGAAACTTGGTGTTTACGGGTTGTAGGGGGTAGGTGACTGTAAATGTAAAGTCTTTAGTATTATTCAAAGACATTCTATCATTAAGAAGATTCTGATCCTGATGACAACGGAGAAATCATATAATAAAGCTCGGCTACATGACAAATATTTATATATTTTAGCGATATTTGGATATTGAGTACGTTACACGCTCTGCGATGCTTTTGTAAATGACCACCCATTGTATAATAACATAAAGTGCAGGAACAAGAAACTTTCGCTCAAAAAAGTGGAATCTGCTCCGTATTTTGGATGACGATTTCAATAGTACCATAAACAAGAATCTGTGATCCGAAGCGCCATTTCTTAAGTAAATTGGATGCTTCGATTTCAAATCCAATATTACTTTGACTCTAAAACCCATAAGGGCTCCCTAACGACAAAGACTGGTTTCCTGTGTACATCGGGAGCGTAAATTACGAATCCGATAATTTATTTTATACGTAAAAACGAATGGTTTTTAAGTTATGTGAAATACTTCATTAAAACCAGGTTATAAGCAAATAAGCTTAATAGTGTATCTCTCACAGTTGGCTTACCTAAACTGTTGTTATATCGATACAGCAGTTGTCTTATACAGTTGTCCTAGCAAAAAGTGTTCCTTTTCATCTTTCGGCATTGACATTTGGATGCAATATAATATTGACTGTCTCACAATTGTTCCTTAGTATTTTTACTACACTCGTTGTTTATTTCTCTCTGTAATGATTTTGCCAATTTCCTTCATTTTTTTCTGAAACAGTTGTTATACTATTTGTATTCAAAATAACATACATTGGTAGGGACATTTGATCTACCTCAATATGAACGTCCTCTAGAATTGACGGGTGGCCAAATTCCACGTTTCGTGCCTGGTACTTCAAGATTGATTAATCATGTTCAGGTCATCATTATGACGTATGGTCTGTATCAGTAACATTACAATTTATATTGGCCGATATGCTGAATTTAATTAAAACAAAGTAAAATTTTAATAAGTCCAATTAAAAAATTTTATTAACTGTGTGACAGCTAACAAGATTCATTAGTTTAATAAAACTCCGGCTTCTAAAACAGTATACTTTAATCTATGAAGCTAGTTTGATTAAACCAAAACGCAATCATTAAAATTTTCAAAACCGTTTACTTAGATTGAGTAAACCAACATATTTTTTCCTGAAAAAGGACAGGAGCCTCTGAAACGAACTTTGAACATTTTAAATATGTGAAATATTTTTGAGACTAGCTCCCTGAAACACTAAATAACTTGAATGAATAAATGAAACATGGAATTAGGGACATACCGGCCACCATAAGGAGCCAGCGCATGGGCCACTTACAGGGGCCCTTGTGCACCTCGACATTCCTTAGACCTCAAACCTCGTCATTCTAGCGAAGTTGAGTATGGTCTTGAGTTCAAGCTCCTTAACGTCCTGGGTGTCCAAAGCGATGGACCCCAGTATAGTCTGCCTGTAGTAGCTAAGAGCCGAGGTCTCTGCCTCTCCCCCCAGCGCTCACACAAGGGATACTCAGCCACCCCCATCACGTGCAGGTGTCGCCTTAACGTGTTATGGCCAGACAACAGTCCCACCAGCAACCTTAGGTTGGCTCTATCCAAACATAAGCATAAACGACTATCCTTAGCGCTGGTTTCCGTGCCTGACGTCGATGTCTCAAAATGCTTCTCCATTTCGGAGAGTGTTTTCTTGCAATCCACTTCTCCATTTCCCTCCTAACCCTTAGCGCGGGCACCCCTAAAGCTGGCCCAGGGCCAACTTGCTTGCTGACTGATCCTGTCTTCGCCAGAGCATCCGTCGTCTCATTTCCCTTTATCGCAGCGTGCCTCGGTTCCTCGGTATCCACACTAACGATACCAGATGCCACGCTGCAAGACAATCCAGAGCCTCCCTGCATTGCAATACAAGGCTCGAAGTGATCTGATAGGCACTTAGTGCCTTCATTGCAGCCTGGCTGTCGGAGAAGTTTTTTATCCTTCTCCTAGGCCCACCCCCTCCAAAATGAGGGATACATCAGCCAGAATCGCAACGATTTCCGCCTGGAAAATAGTGGTGTATCCACCAAGAGGCAGAGACAGCCTAGTCCTAGGCGCCGAAACCCCAGTGCCAGAGCCCTTTTCGGTGACCGTGCCGTCCGTGTACCAGACTTGCCCACTCACTCCGGTGAGCCTCCGGCAAGCGGTGTCCCACTCCTCCCTCGTTGAATACTCCACAATAAACTTGCGGTTGAAGCCATATCTAGGGGTAATCGTATCACCCCTGCTTAGAAGGACGGGATCCTACCTTTATAGTTCGACAAGGATGGCAGTATGACCCTTGACAGGATTCAAGAAGCCCCAGCTGCTCAGACTCCACAGTCGATGAGCGACTACCCTTGCTTCTCCGCCGATCACTAGATCCAACGGTGAGGGATACAGCAGAGCTTCCATTGCACTCAATGGTGTTGTCCGCACTGCGCTTATAATGCTAATACAGGCCAAACGCTGAATTTTATTGAATCTGGCCTTAGTTAACTCAGTTCCAATGCAGGGCCTCCAAACTAAGGAGCCGTGTAGAGCCAGTGAACCACTTTGGGTGTAAGCCCTCCCTTACGCCGACAACGCGTTTACAAGCCCACAATGAATCGTGAGCCTTGTTAACCTCAAATTCAACGTGCTCTCTCCAGTTCAGTTTACAATCCAGGATAATTCCTAGATATTTGACTGATTGGGATAGAACTAATCTAGTCCCAAGAAAAATCTGCAAGACAACCCCGTCACGCCTTCTTCTCCTAGTGAATAGGATCAGCTCGCTCTTTCCAGCGTTGACAGGAAGATGAACTCCCCTACACCATGATTCCACAGCGCGCAGAGCGCCCTGCATTATCTCAGAGACTGTTCTACAAAAACGACCTCTAACCACTATGCTTACGCTATATAACTTACCTGAAATGTAGTTCTGCTACTAAAACAGTGGTTCTCTGATTAAGGTAATGATATTCAGATATAATAGTACATTGCCCAAAGATGTCTTGGCAGCATCTACTTCTTTGGTCTCCCTCATCATTTTCTGAAACAAATGTTGTATATTGTATTGAAGATGACTGAAAAGGTCCTCACTACCATTTTTACCAAAATATCAGACTGCTAGGGAAATGTCATGATAGAATCAGTAAGTCAGCGTTCTCCGTCATGTAAAAAATGGATGTTCGAAGTTATACCTAGCTTTTGAGATGGATTGAATGTTTTTTTTGAACAGTATAATTTTTTATTTTAGTTTCATTAATAAAAAAATGTGTGCAATTCTTCAGGTGCGTTTCAATAGCGTTGTTTTAAGTATTTGAAATATTTTTGAGACTAGCTCCCTCAAACAGAACATAACTTATCTGAAATATAGTACTGCTACCGAAACAGCGGTTGTCTGATTAAGGTAATGATATTCAGATATAATTGAACATTGCCCAAAGATGTCTCCTATAGTATTTTGTATAAAGATGGTTATAGCCCTTACTATTATTTTTTCAGAATACCAGACTGCTAGGCAAACGTCATGATAGAATCAGTATGTCAGCGTTCTACATCATGTAAACAATGAATGTTTGAAATTTTGCGTAACGTCTCAGATAAGTTGGATCTTATTTTTAAAAAGTATTTCCCCTGTAATAATTGCCATACTTATTAACTTAAGTCATGTAAAGTCTTCACATTATAGGGTTCGAACAATCTGTTGAAGTGTCACAAAAAGATCTATACTCCTATTCGTCACCATCTGAAATACTGGTAAGGTTTGTAATAATATCAGGTCATCAAAATGTCTGTACAGGGTGTCCCAGAATGATATGTCAATTTCTCGTATGGATATAGAATGCAAAAAGATGCAAACAATTCATTTAGATCGCTTGGAATAGGCTAACCACACAATGCCTCCAAAAATTATTACACCTTATATGATAAAGGTCCACGATAACATTTTTGGACAGCCTGATCTTAGATATGAAAAAGTTGTTTGATATCGATACACCGTTTTTGGCAAAAACACAGTTGAATTAATTTTCAGTATAGTTCTATTAATTTTGACATCGTATCCAGTGTATTGGTCACGCCATTTTGCAAATATAGTAATTCTGCTAACAGATCCATAATCATAGACCGAGAAGCACCGATATACACTTTTAGATCACTTAGTTCAGTCTTAGATTTGTCTTTCTCAAAATCGAACATAAACGGGAATACATTTTTTCAGCTAAAACGTTAGGCATTTTCAAAATAGTATTTGTGCCCTTACTATACGGGATGTAAAATTTGTTAGCAATATTGCACTGGGGCTAGTGCATTCCTGGCGTTATAAGTGAGTCAATTGTTTTCCGTGAACACCACCAAATCAAACTGCAATTCTTTACTGAGCTGTCAAAAGTTCGATGAATGATGCATTGTCGTTCAAAATATATCCAAGAAAAACCGATTTCCAATAACGCCAGTTCTTACTTTCTCAAAAATTTCTTATTTTTGCGTATAAACGAAACTTTAGCACTTCAATTTTTTCAAATGAGCCATATTTCCTAAACCGATTGATTCAACTTCAATTCATCTGTAAATCTTATGAAGCTAGAGCTTATATGAGCTCTCCGATAGATTTCCATGTATGATCTACGAGTATATTTCTATTTATCGTATTCTCTTTTTGTTTCCTCAATATCTTGATAATATGTATAAAACTTTTAAATCACGTTTCAGGTATCTAAACCTGTTTATCATTGTGGATCATGTTTTTTTTCATCGTGTTAATACCACTTGCAGTAGCACAAGTGACCTTAGTAGCGCCGCGCGCACTGTAGCGGCTAAACGATTTTAGGCGCTGCACAAGCGAAGCGCGGATTCGCGTCGTAAGCCTATTGGATGTGCGTTGTGTAATTGAAAACTATTTCATATATACATTTTCTTCTTCTATCTCGTTTTTTTTTTCGTGCAGTAACACGAAACATGTCCTGAAACCCTATTAAAGATTTTTCTGTGGGCTGAAAAAATCATCAGTCGTTTCAGACATATTTCCATCAGACTGCTCACTTCCATCTGAACTGGGAACATAATTGTCTGAGTCACTTAGATTCTCGATTTCACTCCCCGAATTGGCAAGAATATCATACAGTTCTTTTTCTGTAAGCCCTTTATTACGGTTACAATACGTTTTCACTCGTTTTGGACGTGAACAACCTGCTTCCACATCATTGCGCAATGTAAAAATAAACGAAACTTGATCCTACGCGTAAAATATACTAAGTGACATATAAATCCGAACACCCAGTTTAAATGGTTTTATTTTAATAAAAGTTGGTGAATGTATTTATCTTACTGTAAATAACAAGTGAAAAAATTTTCAGCCTTATCAGTTGGACATTCCGGTTTTTATACTGCTTTTTTTTTAATTCACTAACCCTCTAAAAATGAATATTTCAGCCGCAGTAACGAATCAACTTTGTCGGATTTTGGTTCTTGACATCCTTTACGATCGGTTACGATGCCTAGAGTACGGAGACCTGTACGATTTCGTCAACTTAGTGAGTTTGATAGGGGCCGTATAGTGGGACTTCGGGAAGCTGGACTTTCTTTTCGGGCAATTGCAGTTAGAGTGCAAAGAAGTGTAGACACTGTGGTTAGGTGTTGTCAGGCATGGCTTCGAGAAGGCCGTACGCAAAGAGCAAGGGGCACTGGACGCCGCCGTAGAACAACAGACCGTGAGGATCGCCGCCTAAGATTATTGGCCTTAAGGGACCGTTTTCCACAACCAGGTCCATCGCAAATGAATGGTTTGCATAACACGGAAGACCTATTGGCATGCGAAGTGTTTACCGACGAATGAGAAGTTTTGGCTTGTTTTCATACCGGCCACACTGGGTCCTCCCTTTAACTCGAGAACACCGACGTAATCGCCTTGAGTGGTGCAGACAACGGTCACTTTGGGATCAGGAATGGAACAGTATTGTCTTTAGTGACGAGTCTCGATTTTGTTTAGGCATGCACGATGGTCGTGCCAGGGTTAGAAGGCGACGTGGTGAAAGGAGGAATCCACAATTTTTTGTTGAAAGACATGTTCATCACACTGTTGGAGTTATGGTTTGGGGTGCTATAGCTTATGGTCCCAGGTCACCTTTAATCTTCATCAGAGGTAACATGAACGCGCAGCGTTATATCCACGAAGTTCTAGAACCCCATCTTTTACCCTATCTTGACACCCTGGCAGATCCAACTTTCCAACAAGATAATGCCCGACCACATGTTGCAAGAGTCACAATAGACTTCTTTCAACATAATGATGTCACATTGTTACCATGGCCACCAAGATCTCCCGACTTATCCCCAATTGAGCACGTGTGGGATATGATGGGTAGGAGATTGCTCAATTTGCAACGTCCTCCTCAGACTCTAGAAGCACTTCGAGAGGAGTTGGTGGTTGCTTGGAATGAGATACCACAGGAGGACATTGACCACCTGATCAGATGCATGCCTAGGCGCGTTGGAGAATGCGTAGCACATCAGAGTGCATCCACATATTATTAAAGGTCAAAGGGCTTTAAAGCAGTGCAATCATTTTGAAATTTTTATCATTTACTTATTATGCTTCATTAAGTACTTATACGAAATTTTATTAAAATGAAACCATATAAACTGGGTGTTCGGATTTATATGTCACTTAGTATAGTCCAAAAAGATGTTCAATATGTAGGTGACCAAACAGAAAGCGAGTGCGGTACAAACTGACAACACCACAGTCTTGTGAGTTTATATCAGCCAGAAGCGCGGATCCGCGCCCGCCGCCTTTCGTTAAACATCGGTCGGACGCGGATCAGCGTCGTTCGCAGTGAACGTGTTAATATGTCAAATTGATTTGCTGCCTCAGACCAAGCGGGCCTTCAATTTGTAGACTACCCACCATATGCGCCAGATCTGGCCCACAGTAATTTTATACAGAATATAAAAATACTGATACCTATTATAGATGATTTTTCAAAGAGTGATATGTGACCTTGGCGGTTTAAGGAGTTTCGAAGACTAGCGTTGAATACTTGTGCACGCGGCTTATAAGTATCCCTCCAAGATGACGAGTATGGTTCATAAAAGGAGATCAAGATATGTTCCACCCCTTACAATAATGAGATAAATCAGTACTAATATTGGCAATGCTGACCTTATGTGTTAAAAAACTTATACTGCTGGTATTTGCGTATTGCACATGCTTATCAGTTTCTTTTATAAAAAAAAACTGTTAATTGCTAACTTACCATTTAAATGTTTTTCATAAAACTGAAGAGAAACAACTTGACTACCTCTGACAGCTCAGTATTCATTGAATTACCAATTGTATTGAAAGTTTCTTTCTCTTATTACATGAAGGTTCTCGTTAGCCCAATAATGATAATTGTGTCGTTTGAAAAGGCGTATAATATTTTTTAGGAAAGAATGATTTTCTTGATACCTTGTAATAATCAAGTCGCAAAATTGAAATCGTTTAAAAAAATCGGTTTCTTTCAACTGTCGGACTAATAGCTTGTGTGGATAAAAATTGTGTTTGTGCAAAATTCTGCTAATGGTATCTTTCGTAAAACCTGACTCTCGTGCAGCTTGTCGTAAAGACGTCATTGGGAAAGCATAAAAATACCCCAAAACTGCTATTTCGATGGCTTCATCGTTTACATGAAGAATTAGGAGTAAGAGAATTAGTTTCTCGTTGGATACCCCACCTGTTGACTGAAGAGCAGAAAGCAGCCAGGGTTAGTTGGTGTCAAAAAACGCTTGACCGTTTCAATTCCGGAAACTCAAAAAATATGTACAGCATCGTTGGTGGTGATGAATCGTGGATTTACTGTTATGAACCAGAAAATAAACGACAGTCGGCTGTTTGGGTGTTCCAAGGTGAAGAAAAGCCAAAGGTCATACGTTCTCGAAGTGTTTCGAAAAAGATGGTCGCTACATTTGTATCAAAAGCGGGTCATATTGCAACAATTCCTCTTAATGAGCAAAGAACTGTTACTGCGGATTAGTATACCACCATTTGTTTTCCAAAAGTCATCGCCGAGCTTCGAAAAATCAACCCCGAAAGAAGAATCATCCTCCACCAAGACAATGCAACCTCGCACACAGCCCAAAAAACAAGGCAGTATTTAACGGAAGCGTGGAATTATTGCACCATCCTCCATATAGTCCCGATCTAAGTCCTAACGATTTCTTTACTTTCCCGAAAATTAAAAACAGACTGAATGGTCAAAGGTTCCACTTACCAGAAGAAGCAGTTGGCGCATTCAAAAATGCCGTTTTGGATCTGCCAGCAAACGAGTGGAACAAGTGCTTCGAAAATTGGTTCGACCGCATGCAGCTGTGTATTAATCTTCATGGAGAATACTTCGAAAAACAATAAAGTAATTTAAAACTACCTAACGTGTTGTTTTATTTCCATATGCAAAACTTAAAAGACATCCCTCGTATATAGGGAAAATGAACAATTATTTTTGAGCCTGCAAACGTCATTTTTGACATAAAATTTGAAATTTTTAAAAAACGGTGATTATACATGAAATGTGATTAGAATTTTATGTAGAATCCGAATATTAAGTAATATACATTACGAAATAAGCAAGTTGGCATCAACTTCCGGTAAAACTGGAAGGGCCACCATCTTGAAAATATTTTAGCTGCCGTTGCCCCATCGACGTTAGTATACTCCCAATTTTCAAAAATATCATATGCCTACTTTTCGAGAAATCTATCGATGATGTTCCCGATGCGACATTCCTGTATAAAACCTTCACTTACCTATGATATAGGTATAACAATTCATCAATTTTCCAGTCTTACTTCTTATTTCGTTGCTTTTGTTTCTCCACTCCTTCACAGAAACCAATCGACTCTATTCCAAGTAAGATACGTAAGATGCGTTTGACAAATTAATTTTTATATTTTAGATAAATATCAATCTTGAAAACATATAATTTCCAAAGAAACAGTATAAAGAACTCCAATCTGTCTGGGCACATACCGAAGTACTGATAAATAATAAATCATATTCGAATGCATTTTCAACTCAATATCAATCTTAAAACATACAATCCAAGGAAGCAGTATAAACAGCTTCGATCTGTTTGGGCAAGTTGACATATTTCCAGATTAGGATAGAAGGACTAATAATAAATCATATTTGAATACATTTTATGACTTTGTTGTAAGGCCGAAGGTAGACAGTTGATCGGTGGTGTTTCACTATGCGTGCATCAAAACTCAAATGTATATATTTATCCCAAGGGATCAGAATAAGGATTTTTATTACAATAAAAGCCAACGTCGGAACTAAGTGATTTTTGCCCCCTGTTGAAACGAACATAACCTAGTGAAAACTATGGCGATGCAAGTTTGAAGTAGCATATGCGGCCTTAGGAATTCTTCTCAACGGAAGGAGGAGGGCCGTCCATCGACAAGAGGTAACTTTTGTGTGAAAACATTACTACCTCCAAAACTTTCTGAAGCGCGAGGAAGAGCATATTTTATCAGGCAGCCAAATCCTAAAGAGCTCCAAAATTGCCCAAAAAAAGAAAGTAAAATATACAAACCATAATTGTATGAGTCTGTTTGAATAACTTGATCCCGTTAATGTTTTTGTTCTACGTGTCCGTAGTTAACTTTTATCTCGGAGGGGCCAGCTTGTGCTGAACATAATACTTTACGAACCCTTGTGAAAGTTGCGTAGAAAGTGCAGAGTCAACCTACTTGACGCCATTTTTTCAGAATTGCACTTGTTCATATTGTCCTTTGTGCCGCAACGACGTGCTGGCAATGGAAACCTTCTGCAACATGTTGCGGCTCAAGCATTGACGACAAACATGCGGCAACATGTGCTTCAACACGCCGCAGACTGTCCACATTTGTGAGGATCTGAGCATGCTCCTGGCACAGTTTCTTTGACAATTGAGATGCTTGTCTGAAACAAAAGAAATAGATTTCTGTAATTTGAAATGAAAAAAGTCAAGCCGATGCTATAGTTGTCAGAGAACCAAAGAAGCCATCAGAGTAGGATTATATACTATATACTATATTAAACATGCAGACTGTATATGTACTTACTACGGCAAGCGTGATGACTCAGTGCTTTTCAAAAAAGTCCCTCGGCTTTACACTTCTTTCAATAACTTTACTGCTTTTTCTCATTCTTATTCAATCGTCATTTTAGTTCTTCATGTTTTTTTTTTCGGAAAAAAATCCTTATTTATGACCCCCACAGTGAGCCGTGCCGATCTGCCGTTCGCTTTGCAAGCACCAATCTGATACTGAACTGAACTGAACTAAAATAAGATATTATTACTATTTTGGATATTATACTCGTATGACATTTACGTCACGAAAAACCATTTCGTTCATTTTGTCGGTTATCGGTTGTCCGCTAATCTTATAATGTTGCTACAATGCCAAGGACGCAAAGTTTAGTTTTGAGAATTGAAAAATATCGCTAAAACATTGTTTTTTCACGTTTCAGACGAACAAATTGACAACAAACAGTGTGTTTGTTTCTAAGGATGTTTCCTTTTTCAGTTCGTTTCTCGCACAAATATTGACAGTGGACTGAATTGTACATCTAATTGCATCCTGTGTCCATCCTAAAGTCGGTGCAACTTTTAACGATGTTAACGATTTTCAGTTCAGAGACTGTTTGACTAAAATTTTGATATCCATAAGTTGTAACTGAAGTCGTACAACTGGATACAACGCCTTTACCAGGGGCGGATGGGCCCACCGGCAATTGCCCGGTGCGCCGGTTGGTTTGGCGCCGTTACAGTACGGTTAAAAAATATATTGAAATAGAAATTCTCTCATTAACTTGTTCCAGAATTTAAAAAATAATATCGCCTTTAAATTTATTTCTGGGTAATTTTAAACCATTATAAATCAAATGTCCTTCAGTTTTTGAACGCACTTCGCAAGATTGTCCGAGACGAAAATGCCACATATGAGATTCAGCAGCATTGCGTATCGCTAACAACGGCTCTCGTGTACGTAGGTGCGTCGGCAGCCTCTTTTCCTATTTATATAAAATCTTCTTATTTACGTTCGAGTTTTTGGTTTGAGTAACATTTGTCGATTGTTGCAGCAGTGTCAGTGTAGGTGCGTTAGTGTCGACATCCAGCGTGCGTTTAGGTAATATGACGATGTTTGTCAAGCGTACTTAGGTAAGTAACCGATATATTATTTTTGTAGTGAAAAATTAATACCTCTTGTTTAAAACGAAAAAAGGACGGCGCCGAAAGGCAGAGGGAAAAGAAAAAGGAGCGTTTGGCTCAAGAAGCAAGAAAATGTAAAAATTTACAATCAATGTTTGGAAGTACATCAGCACAAAACAACACAATTCTATCTGTATCCGCCACAGAAAGCTCCACATGTCCAGACAATGGCTACGTCATACTAAGTGAACTGCAAAACACGGAAAGCGAAAAGAACATTCACGAGTCAAAGGATCATTTGTCAACAAAAGAAGAAATGGTCAACGATGAACAAATTACACATAATCCAAGCCCGAACCCTGAAATTAGAAATAATGTAGAAGGTCAGAATTCGGAATATTTTTTCAAAAGACCTACACAAGGTGAATTAAATATATTTTTTCATAACCACCCCAAAGTCCCAACAAGTCACGAGAAATTTAACCGTCAGGCAGCCTTCAAAGCTAGTAATGGTACCCCACGACAATGGTTAACATATACTTCATCACAAGATGCGTTATTTTGCATGCTTTGTTTGGCGTTTAGCAAAAGCACAGATACTAGTGCTTTTATTACTGGTGTGTCGGATTGGAGGTACGTGTATCAACGTATTGAAGAGGACCAAAATTGCGTAATGTACGTCAGTTATTCCTCTGCATATTTTCGATTTTGTAGTAATACTTCAATTAATAAACTATTATTTACAAGTCAACTGGCTTTGCAACAAAAAAATATAACAAGAAATATGCAGGTTTTTGATAGAATTATAAATGTAATAAAACTGATTGGAACGACGGATTTAAGTTATAGAGGAAAGGAAGACAAAGCAGGTTACTCACTGGCCAACGAGAACCTAGATCACGGACATTTTCTAGAGATAATATTATTGATACCTAAGTACGACGTAATAATGAGGGAACACTTAATTAAAATAATTCCACAAAGCAAAGAAATACATGATCAAGGAATGAAAACTCGCCCTGGAGATTTTACATCTTTTTTGTCAAAAACTACTCTGTAAAAAAAAAATTAAGAAAATCATTTCAGACGAAATTCGAGAAGCTGGAATGTATTCTATAGAAATAGACACAAGTCAAGATGTGTCTACTACAGATCAATTATCTCTTGCAATCAAATATGTATTTCATGGACAAGTTTTTGAGAGATTGCTTTCATTTGTAGACTGTCATGATTCTACAGGATACACAATTTAATAATAAATGAAATAGAAGCAAATAATTTAAATGAAACGCAGTGCATAGCCTTACTTGACTGATGGTGCTTCAAATATGCAAGGAGTTTATAAGGGAGTCGTTGCTGTAATAACAAAATGCACTGTTTATTGAACTTTTATTTGCCTTAGAATCTATCTAAACTACTTCAACCATAAATCCGGATGTTCGTGCTATGGCTAAAAATTCCCGAGAATCTTTACAAAAGTATGAAGTTATTCTAACTGCTAATGTGTTTCTTAAGATTTTTTCTATAATAGGGACATTATCTAGATATTTGCAAACAGAAGGGTTATATTTTATCAAATGTAATAACATGACAGAGACAGCCCTGAAACAATTAAAAGATTTTCAACGAAATTTTCCTGACATTCAGAAAACCACCGATAGTTTTGTGACGTGGGCGCTAGATAAAATAGACAAAACTGACCCAGAAAATAGTGATATTAATATTGAAATCGATTTACCAGAGGTACGGACAAGACGAGTTAAAAAAATGCCACGAGAAGGGTCTTATGATGAAAGATCGGGGAATAAAAATGACAAATACAAAATAGAGACATTTAACGTCATTCTTGATACTATCGTGCAGTCAATGGAAAATCGCTTTCAAAAATATTTTGTGATATGTAAGGATTTTAGTATCTTGGATCCTAAGAATTTTAGTGATATAAAAGAAAATATCCCCAAAGATAGTTAAAGGCCTATATATTAATCAATTCAATTGTAACTCTTGATGGTCTACATACTGAATTGGAATATTTTATATCAAACTAGGACTCATTAAAATTAAATATTCAGGACCAGTATTCTTTAGATTTTAAAAGGAAGGCGATGCAACTGGAGAATCGGAGAAAGTTCTAGGATGCAATGAGGGAAACACTACTGAGTGTAAAAGCTGTAAAAATTGTGCTTTGTGTTGTTATTTTATAATATTTAAGTACAATACGTAGCAAGAAGTATAATATCCCACGGTTGCCTTAGCCTATAAATACTTATTTACATTACCAATCTCACAAGTAGCTTGTAAAAGATCATTCTCTAAGCTAAAATATATTAAAAAACCGACTACGAAGTTCAATATCACAGTCGCAGTTGGAAGCGTTCATGATAACGAACTGCGAAAAAGAAATTTTAAATAGAATTGAGAATGATGAAATTATTAATGGTTTAGGGCATATAAGCACAATGTTTTCAAAATAAAAAATTATGTACTAGCTTTGTACATTTGGCCTTTTTTGTAAATTGTATGTTGTTTATGAAATTCTTACTTAAGTGTACTTATATAGTTTTGCATCTTATTTTCAATACTTGCGTGTTAGTTTTTTTTGTTAATTTAGTGTGCAATGTGTAAAATATATTTTTTATTACTCATCAGTTAAAGGCTGTTAAAAATAGTAAAATAATGTATTAACTTCCTTTATAATATTTATATACCTATAAAAATGGATTTTTCAAGTTTTTTTCGCTTTTCAACTCATCTGCCTATCCTTATAAATTATCCTATAAGGCGCCGATTCGACGTCGCAGTAAGTTACTGCCTGCGCCGACCCGATCTATCCCTTCCGCCCCTGGCCTTGTCAAGCCTAAACATTCATGTTTGTATAACAAGTATGAAATAAACTGTACATATAGTTGCTACTACACAAGGTACAAACTATCAGTCAGACTGGATATATGTTAATAAGCTGGTGCGACTATTGTTGTCCACAGAAGCAATCCTGTGTCTCAAGGAATATGATATCAAAAAGTTGTAACTGGTCGTACATCCAGTGACAATATTCTCAGGACCAAAATGAGTGAGACTGAACGGATGACCGTCAATGTATATTCTAATACTTCCTCAGCTATAGTTATTACCATCTCTGTGCCTCACAGACTGTGGCACATAAAAGTGCTTTCTATCATTCCAAGGATGCAAGGGCTTTATAGTCTTTGGAAATCGGGCCAGTGGCCGCGGAGAAAGAGGCCTAAACCAAAAAAAAAAAAAGTAAAAATCATTCAAACATTGTTTTTTTTCGCGTTTCAGACGAACAAACTTATAACAAACAGTCTGTGGGACTGTTCACTACTAACGCCGTTTCCATTTTCATTTCACTTCTCACACAAATGTTCACAGTGGACTACAATTCTGCAGCTAATTGCAACCTGTATACCTAAAATTGTGAGCACAGTTGAAACTCTCTGACTGCCGGCAATCTATGACACTATATGCATGGATTCTTCTAACGATGTTCTCGTTTTTCAGTTCGGAGACTATGTCTCTAAAATTTTGATATACAAAAGTTACAACTGGAGTTATACATCTAGATACAACCTCTTTACCAAAATTGGGGAGCCTAAACATTCAGGTTTGTATAACAACGATAAAATATTACAAAAAACGTACCTTTCCGGTATTTCCTCTTCTATCGTGGTGTACACTTCCCAACTCGAAGACTCTGTCTGACAGATTGTGGTGCACAGAATGTGAAATTAAAATTATAGATACACTACACTGTGTGCCAGTCAGACTGGATATCATAAGCTGGTGTGACAATCGTTGTCCAGACAAGCAATCCTCTAATAGTTCTATAGCGTCATTCCATTTCTTTGGTTCGAACAGTGTGTCTCATGGAGTATGTTACCAAGAAGCTGTAACTGGTCATCCAGTGACAGGGTTCTCAAAACAGTGAGACTGAACAGATAAACGTCAATGTATATTCTAATACTTCCTCATCTGTAGTTATATCCATCTCTGTGCCTCACAGAATGTGGCACACAAAAGTGGCATCTAAAAAACTAAAATTATTTATAAAGTTGCACCATTCAGTGCACCAAAACTCGGTGAGACTAGATACCGACTAACGTTGTCCAGAAAAAGTTGTTCTCATCCTTCATTTCGGTGCAGCTAGTCTTATACCGGTGAATTTGAATATTCCTGTGTTAAAATGATAATGGATTACTAAAGACACAACGTTTTGATATTTTATCTTTTATCGTTATTTTCATTTTTCATTTCAAAGACCGCGTCTCACAGATTCTTGTACACAGAAGGTGCAACTTAACAGCCGATGCACACGGACGTATTTTGACGGAGCGGTAACGCAACATCGACTTTACGTCGACGCAGACAGTGTTTTTGAGATAAGTTCACACGAGCCTACAATAATGCATGCAGTTTTCTCGACGCGACAGAATTAGCAAGATGGATTTTGAGCATGAACATTGTGATTTATTTGCATATTACGTATATAAGTATCATATTTGTAAAAAGAAAAGAAAACACTCGGTACACCCTTATGTGAGTGCCCGTTCAAGGGAACATTTGTTCGTGATTTTTCAGATCTGAGAAACCACGTGGAAAAGCTTTTCAATTATTTTAGAATGAGTTCCAAATCGTAAAGACGAATTACAATTACATGATGTCTCCTCACTTCTTTAATCAATATTTCAGTATTTATGTCAACGTCCGTCATTTTCGTCGGAACGTCGAAATGTCGTTGCGGCGAAGCAAGTCACCGCACGTCGGGAACATTGGACGTCGACGTCCTGTGCTTGAAAGTCTGTGAGACTGTGTTGCGGCGACGCAGAATTACCAAAAATACATTCTTTTGCGACATTTTCTTTTCTATCTTATCTATATTTTCCGTTTTGATGACTGCATTTTACAAATTCCGGTGCACAGAAACTGCAGCTGAAGTCATTTATCAGAAATTTATACAAAAATCTGTACATCAAAATATGTTAGACCGAACATGAAAAATTTCCAGAGAAACAGATATCAATTTTATCTTTTGGGAGTCCGTTCCTGATCGTTTTACTGTTAGCAGCCAGTGAACCGAGCTCTGACTTAAATCATTCATAAGTAGTGAAATTCAAATTGTTTTAACACAAGTGCATCATCGATACACCTATAGATACCAGTATCAACATACGCTGTGAGTAATATTTTGTAATTGTATCCAGCAATCTACAAATCTCAGCAAACAGAAATTCCTTTTTCCGCGAGCAAACAGCGTTCCAAAATAAACACATTTCTGCGGACAGGACCGTATCGAGATATGTTACAGCAACTCATTCCACCAGATGAGTTCAACTGATAGATCCGATATGGACCACCCAACTACACCAGAAAACAATACTTCAGTTCAATCATACTCTCAAATTTTGAATAAAAACTCAGTAAAATATCCAAATAAAGAGCAAGCTATCATTTTCAATGCTATTGATGGATTAAAGATCCAAGACTACTTATTGAAACTGGGCCCAATAGTGAACCCAAAAAACATCTTATTCTGCTCTAGAATATCAAATAACAGAATATGTATTTACCTATCAAGTAAACAAATTGTAGACCATTTCCTAGGGAATCCTGGTGAGATCATCATTAATGGAGAACCAATAAAAGCTCGCAGACTTATTACTCCCTCTGACAGATTAGTGATGTCTAACGTATGTCCTACGATCCCACATAAAGTTCTAAAGGATCGACTTGAGCAAATAGGAGTTAAACTCATCTCACCCATCACCTTTCTCAAGATCGGGGCAGCATTACCGGAATACAGCCATATCTTGAGTTTTAGACGTCAGGCGTATATAACACCTGATGAGCACAACCTCATCCCAGAGTCCTTAGAAGTCACCCACGAAGACTTGACTTATCGCATATTTCTATCACTAGATAGTCAAAAATGCTTTAAATGTAAACTCACAGGACATATCGCATCTCAGTGTCCATCCACACAATCAGACACACCTGTATCCCAGCAGACAAACTTTAACCACAGCCAGCAATCAACAGCAGCTACACCAAACCCACAACCTAATGTCACCAGCTTCTCTACACCTATAACAAGAGCCTCGACCTCCGAAGACAGCCCAAACCAGATCGAGACAGAATCTAATAAAATCAACACAAGCTCAAACACACAAACAAGTAACAAACGTAGCCTTTCTGAAATATTATCGCCGACAACTGAACTTGAACCTACACCTCCAAATACTGGATATCCTACTTTCGCTACACCAAAAAACATGAGTACAAAGAAACCTAAAGCAGACAACCAACCACAGCACATAGCAGACAGTGCTTTCGAATCAGTTAAATTATTCATTGACAACCAAACGCCACCACTTGTATTGAACTCCGTCCAATTGAAAAGTCTACTGGAAAATTCGCATGGTGCAAAAGAAATATTTAATATTGTCAATGATCACTCATCCGACTTCAAAGGAATAATAGAAATGCTTCTGCTGATTTATCCACATATCACAGACAAAGCACTAAAAAATCGTTGCACAAGATTAAGAAAGAAGATGGAGAAACACCTCGAAAATAATTCTAGTGATCTTCTCAGCGACACCTCGTCCGTAGACTCTACCTTTTAATATAAAAATTCAAATCTATAATACAATGGAATTTAAATGGATATTATATCCATTTAAATATGCTGCGCAAAATAATTGCCGATCACACACCAGACATCATCTGCCTACAAGAGACACACTTCCATCAAACAAAAACACACACACCAAAAGGCGACAAAGGATTTTTTAAGAACCGTGATACACCTACAGCCAGTGGAGGAGTTGCAATATACATACGGTCTGAAATACCTACCAAACCAATAGTTTTAACTACAAACTTAGAAGCTATAGCCATTACCGTTGAATCAACGGAACCAATCAACATATGTTCCATATACATACCCCCAAATTATCACCTCGAAAGTAATGAAGTTGAATCATTACTTCAACAAATACCATCACCTAAAATAGTAGTTGGCGACTTCAATGCACACAGCCACACATGGAATTCATATAAAAATGACACTCGAGGTAATATGATAAAAAATGCAATGGATTATGCGAATATGATAGTTTTAAACGATGGCAGCAGCACTAGATTAGATTCTGCATCAGGGCGTTTTTCTGCAATCGACCTTAGCATATGCTCACCAATTTTAGTAACACAATTACAGTGGAATGTTGCTGATGACTTATATGGAAGCGACCACTTTCCCATAATAATAAGAAACACAAATAAGGAAGTCACCAGTACTCCACCAATTGAAAAATGGAATCTAAAAAAGGCTGACTGGAACTCTTTCTCTCACCACATTGATACTAATATAGAGAAAGTCAAAGTTTCCAGCAACATCAACTCAACTCTTGAATCATTCATGGAAGTTATTAAGGAAGCTGCAAATCAATGCATGGGTAAAACAAAAATTTTACATAATAAGAATCCAGTTCCCTGATGGAACGAAAATTGTGAAAATGCTATTCGTGAAAGCAAACAAGCACTAAACAAGATGCGAAGACATAAAACAACTGAAAACTTGTCTGAATTCAAACATAAGCGAGCTAAAGCACGGTTAATAATAAAAACGGAACAAAAGTTATCATGGAGAAAATTCGTGACCAGTATAAATACTTCTACTAACGTATCAACAGTCTGGAAAAAGATAAAGAGCATGTCTGGAGCCAAATCACACACAAATATTGAGTTACTGAAAGAAGGGTCTCAAATTTACACTCACAGCAATGATATTGCGAACGTTCTATCGAGGACCTATTTTAGAAACTCCAGTGATGAGAATCTCAACACGCAATTCCTTAACCAGAAAAGACACTCTGAAACGGAAATTGCTACAAATAAAGACACCTCTAGTCCAATAAATACTCCAATCACTAAACAAGAAATGGAAGAAGCCCTTCTTGATTTAAAAGATACATCACCAGGACCAGATGACATACCAACAATTTTCCTCAAACATCTTACACCTTCAGCTAAAAATATCCTTTTGGACATATACAATATTATATGGAATGAACAAGTATTCCCAGATATATGGAGACAAGCCATAATCATACCCATCCAAAAGCCAAACAAATCGCCACAGGCACCTGAATCTTACCGACCAATTTCCTTAACATGCTCAATGTGTAAGCTATTGGAAAAAATTATTAATCGTAGGCTATTGTGGAACTTGGAATACAATAATCAGCTAGCATGCGAACAGGCAGGATTCAGATCAAATAGATCAACATTGGATAATATAATAGACCTAGAATCATGTATACACGAAGCATTCGCCGACCAACAACATTGTGCCGCAATATACTTTGACATTAACAAAGCATTTGACACCGCATGGAAATTTGACATAATCCGTAAATTGCAAAACTGGGGATATGACGGAAATATCCTCGCATTTATCCAAAACTTCCTGAGAACCAGAAACTTTCAAGTTCGAACCAATGGCACACTATCTGAAAAGCGAGAACAGACAAATGGCCTACCTCAAGGATCTGTCATTAGCCCAACGCTCTTTCTTATAACAATTAATGATATTATAGAAAGCATACAAAAGCCTGTACAAGCACGCCTGTATGCTGATGACATGATTATATACATTAAAGGCAAGAACATTACAACCAGTACCTATTTACTTCAATCGACATTGAACCAGCTGGAACACTGGTCTAATAGAAGTGGATTTACATTCTCACCACATAAAACGCAGTGCATTATATTCTCAAAAAAGCCTAACCGCACAAAACCACCACTTCACTTAGCTAACATTGCTCTTGAATATTTTAAAGAAATCAAATTTCTTGGGGTAATTTTTGATCAGTGCCTTTCATGGAGAAGCCACATCTCCTATCTGACACAATCTTGCCAGAAAGGAATAAATATCCTCCGATACTTATCTAATAGACATTGGGGTGCAGACGGGAAAACTCTTCTCAGTATCTACCGAACTCTAGTCAGATCAAAATTAGATTATGGTTGTGTAGCATACAATTCCGCAAAGCCATCTATACTGAAACCACTGGATACACTACATAACACTGCACTTCGCTTGATATTAGGAGCCTACAGAACTACACCCATAGACAGCCTATGCTGCGAATCTGGAGAAGCTCCTCTGCAGGTTCGAAGAGAAATTTTAAGTTTACAGTATGCCACCAAAATTGCCTCTAACCCATCATTACCAGGATACAGACACATTTTATTAAGAAATCGAACGAACCCTAGAAACGTGTCATATGGTATATCCTTTCACCATAGGGTACAACTGTATTTACGGCGACTACATATACACAGACTGCCTCCGGTCCTGGCCACTACCAGTTCATCTATTTCTCCTTGGACCATTCAGCCTCCTAACATCAACATTAAACTGACCAAATTTATCAAGCAAGACACTCCGAGCGAAGTAATCATCCAACACTTTTCATCCATTCGACACCAATACAGCAGTTACAGCGAAATATACACAGATGCCTCCAAATCAGACACATATGTAGGAGCAGCTATAGTAACTCCAACAACAATTCTGGAAAGCAAGTTGCCGCAGTCAGCTACAGTGCTCACTGGTGAAATATACGCCATACTTGAAGCTGTTCGGTATGTTAAACAATGCTCAACCAACGATTGGATTATCATAACGGACTCACTAAATTCTGTCAAACTACTGGATACAATATACTGTAAAAACCCATTGGTCAATATAATCAAGACCGAAATAAGCGACACCCCACACAAAAATATCACCATCCTTTGGGTGCCGTCACATATAGGGATCCCTGGTAATGAGTTAGCAGATCGGAAAGCAAAGACAGCTATCAACAACTCAATCCTGTCCATCGAAGAGGTACCAGCTTGTGACGCCACGGTGCATCTAAAGCAGAAAATAATGGAGAACTGGAATGATAACTGGAGAAACAAGCCATCTAAACTACGGGATGTAAAACCGAGCTTTGGAACATGGCAAACCATCACCAGCAACCGACGCATGCAAACCACCATCACACGACTCCGACTAGGACACACACGAGCCACCCACGGATATCTTCTAGCCCAAGAACCTGTGCCTATTTGTGAAATTTGTGACGTGCAGTTAACAGTGAAGCACATTCTAGTGGAGTGCCCAATGCTTGAAGTGTATAGGATAACGTTCAACTTAGAAAACACGCTGATAGGGATTCTAGGTCCAAAATGTAGCATAGCAAATCTTGTAAATTTTCTGAAAGCCACTAACTTTATTTATAAAATATAATCAATTCCACCGCTAATGACCATAAGGTTGAAGCGGATAGTTAAATAAAAAAAAAAAGCCAGAGGGAAACTTGTTACAGTTTATTGGTATCATACTCCGTGAGAGACACCCTTTGAACCCAAGAAATTCAATGACGCTATAGAATAGAGGATTGCTTCTCTGGAGAGCGATAGTCGCACCAGCTTATGATATGACTAATTGTTTGTATCTTGGATAGTTGCTAGTATATGCACGATCTTAAATGTAGCTTCAAGGTACCACATCCTTTGAGGTACAGTCTTCGAGTTGGGAAGTGTAGATAACGATAGAAGAGGAAATACCGAAAAGGTACGTTTGTTGTAATATTTTATCGTTGTTGTACAAACATGAATGTTTAGGCTCGCCAATTTTGGTAAAGCCGTCATATCTAGATGTATGACTTCAGTTGCAACTTATGTAGTACATCAACATTTTAGTGACACAGTCTCCGAACTGAGAATCGTCAACATCGTTAGAAGATAAGTTTCACCGACCTTAGGATGGACACAGGATGCAATTAGATGTAGAAGTCAGTCCACTGTGAACATTTGTGTGAGAAACGAACTGGAAATGGAAACAGCGTTAGAATCGAACGGACTGTTTGTTCTAAATTTGTTCGTCTGAAACATGTAATAATAAATAACCTTGTTTGTTTTTGGCCTCTTTCTCTGCTGCCACTTGGTCGATTTTCAAAAACTAGCCTTTGCGTCCTTGGAAGTGTAGCAACATTGTATTAAAATCTCATTAAAAACCGAGCGGTACTTCTCAAGTTATAGGCGGTTATAAGATTAGCCGACAGACCGACGGAAATGAACGAAATGGTTCTTCATGATGTACATGTCATACGACCATGATATCCAAAATGCATAATATCTTATTTTAGGTTAGATTGGTTTTAGCGAAGCCAACGGCAGATCGGCAGGGCTCATTGTGGAGGGTCAAAAATAAAGATTTTTTTTCGAAAAGAAAGAATGATGAAGAACTAAAATGAAGATTGAATGAGAATGAGAAAAGGCTGTAAAATTAGTGAAAGAAGGGTCCATTTTGAAAAGCACTGTGTAGTCGATCTTCCCGTAGTAGGTACATTTGCTGTCTAGAAGCTGATTGGTAACTGTATGTTTTAAGATTGATATTGTATCGAAAAGGTATTCAAATATGACTTATTATTCGTACTTCGATCCTATTCTGGTAATATGTAAACTTGCCCAGATAGATCGGAACTCTTTACAGTGTTTCTTTGAAAATGGGTTCGTAAAGTATTATGTTCTGCACCAGTTGGCCCCTCCAAGAAAAACCATTAAGGGGATCAAGTTATTCAAACAGATTCATACAATTAAGATTTGCATACTTTACTTTCTCTTTTTGTACAATTTTGGAGCTCTTTAGGAGTTAGCTACACGAGAAAATATGCTATTCCTCGTGCTTCAGAAAGTCTTGGAGGTAGTATTGCTTTCACACAAAAGTTACCTCTTGTCGATGGATGGCCCACCTCCTTCCTCTGAGAATTCCTAAGGCAGCATATGCTGCTACAAACTTGCATCGTCATAGTTTTCACTAGTTTATGTTCGTTTCAAGAGGGGACAAAAGACACCTAGTTCCGACGTTGTCTCTTATTGTAATAAAAATTCTTATTCTGATCCCTTGGGATAAACATACATTTGAGTTCTCATGCACGCATAGTGAAACACCACCTGTCAACTGTATAGCTTGGGCCTTACCACAAATAGTCATAAAATGTATTCAAATATGATTTATCATTAGTCCTTCTATCCTAAACTGGAAATATGTCAACTTGCGCAGATAGATCGAAGCTCCTTATACTGCTTCTTTGGATTGTATGTTTTAAGATTGATTTTGAGTTGAAAATACATTCAAATATGACTTATTATTTATTAGTACTTCGATTCTATTCTGGAAATATGTGAACTTGCCCAGATAGATGGGAGCTCTTTATAGTGTTTCTTTGGAAATTGTATGTTTTCAAGATTCATGTTTATTTAAAATATGAAAACTAATTTTGTGAGCGCATCTTAGGTATCTTACCTACAAAAGAGTCGATTGGGCTCTGCAAGGTGAATGGGCGATGGGCATCAAGAGCAAATAAGTGAAAATAGGTATAAAATTCACAAATAGGCTTTTTATCGTACAAAAATATAAATACTGCACTTTCAGGTTAAGAAAGAGATGGAGAGACGGAAACAACGAAATAAGGAATACAACTGGAAAACTGATGAATTGCCCTGTATCATATGTAAGATATATTTTGATATTTTGAATAAGAATTTTTGTAGATATTCTTACTCAGTGAAGGTTTTGTATACCCATTCATGAGTTTGAGTGGATTTTATGTTTCGCCAAATTACGAAATTGAGATATTCTGTTTTTTTATGTTATATGACATGTACATATTCAAAAACCATCTCACCCATTTCCGTCGGTTTGTCTGTTTGTCCGCTAATCATTGGCCCCTGTATAACTCAGGAAGCACCTGTTGGATTTTGATGAAGTTTTGTCACAACCTTACTGCTAAAATAATAAAAATCGTTCGTTTCAGTGTACTGCTTATTTTCAGAAAAACATTTTGAGCGGGTTATTGTAAGGGGTCAAGCGTATCCTGATGTTTTATAATGAACCATATTCGTCATCGTGTACGGATACTTATGAGCCGCCTGTGGATGCATGAGTATTCAACACGATATAAGTCTTTGAGCTCCTTATACCGCCAAGGGTACAAGCTTTGCCAAGGACATCACTCTTTAAAAAATCATCTATTGTGCCATTTCCAAGACTTCAGGTAAGAGATAGCTGTTGAATACGATAAATAGAAATACAAATATTGAACGTCTATGGGAATCTAACGGAGAGTTCATATAAGCTCTGGATTCAGAAGATTGACTAAATAATTGAAGTTGAATCAACCAGTTTAGGAAATATGCCAGGTAAGCAAATTTGAAAATAATGATCTGCTAAATTTTGTTTATTTGCAAACATAATAAATATTTGAGATGATGTAGAAAGTAAAAAGTGCCTGGAAATCGGTTTTTCTTAGGTATCTTTTAAACGACACTGTATAATTAATCGAAATTTTGTCAGCTCCGTAAGCAACTGTAGTTTGATTTGGTGGTGTTCACGGAAAATCACTGACTCACTTATAACGTGAGAGGCTCACTAGCTCTAGCGCAATGTTGCCAACATTTTTTATTTGAAAAAAAAAAACCGATATCCAGTAGCGGCTAGCGGCCATTACGGCCCTGTATCTCCCTAATAATGAACTTTTGGCATTCTCTTTTTGTGTTCTATTTGTATACCAGAAGTTGACATATTCTGATACTATACTGCATACACATTTTGGTGTCCTCATTTTATTATAAACCTTATAAATATTTCAGATAGTGACGAATAAGGGTATAAATCTTTTTGTGACAGTTCAACGTATAGTTTGCACTCTACTATATGAAGACTTTACATGACCTAAGTTAATGAGTATGGCAATTATTCATCTTAGACGTTTTTGAAAATTTCAAACATTTATTTTTACATGATGTAGGACTTACTGATCCTATCATGACGTTTCCCTAGCAGTCTGACGTTTGATAACAACAATAATGAGGAGATCTTCAATCATTTTTAATACAATATACTAAATATTTGTTTTAGAAAATGATGACGGAGTTCGAAGAAGTAGATGCTCCCAGGATGTTATGTTCTATTATATTTGAATATCAATACCTTAATCAGACAACCGCTGTTTTAGTAAGTATGTACCTCTGAAGAATTCAACACTTTTTTGAAATTAACAAAAAATTTATAATTTTTAACAGTAAAATCTAATTCATCTTAGATGTTTTGCAAAATTTCAAAGATTCATTTTTTACATGACGTACAAAGCTGACTGATTATATCATGACGTCTCTCTAACATTCTGATATTCTGATAAGAATAATAGTCAGGAGCTTCTCAATCATCTTTAATATAAAATACCATACAACATTTGTTTCAGAACATGATGAGAGAGATCGAAGAAGTAGATGCTTTTAAGACATATTTGGACCATGTTCTATGATAAGTGAATATCAATCCCGTAATCAGACGACTTGTGTTTTAGTAACAGGACTGTATTTCAGGTAAGTTGTGTACTGTTCGCTGGAGTCAGTCCCAAAAATTATTCACATATTTTAAACAACGCTATTAAAATTATATTGTTAAATTAGAAACGCACCTTAATAATTGCACACATTTTTGAAACTAAAATACAAAATTCTGGAGCATCTAATTTGTAATGATGACAGTAACAGATTCTATCGTGATGTTTCACCTACTAACGCTTCTGGCAATAGTAGCAGTTAGAGGAATAGCAAGTATTGCAGCTGAACTACCTTTTAAAAAATATATATAATTTATCTCAGATGTTTTGAAAAATTTCAAGCATTCGTTGTTTATATGGTGTAAAGCTGACTCACTGATTCTATCGTGACGTTTTCCCAGCAGTCTCATATTTTGATATCAATAATAATGAGGAGCTTTTCAATCATCTCTGATACAAAATACTATACAAAACTTGTGTCAAAATATCTTTAGGAAGATCGAAGAAGTAGATGATTCTAAGACATCTTTAATGTTCTATTATATCTGAATGTCAACACCTTCTTTTAGTACAAGAATTTTAATTCGGGTATATTATGTTCTCTTTGTGGAGCTAGTCTCAAAAATATTTAACGAACTTAAAACGCTCAAACTTTGATTTTGATGTTTCAGAGGTTCCTTATCTTTTTCAGGAAAAAAATTTTTGGCGTACTCAATTTAAGTAAACAGTTTATAAATTTTAATTAAACCAGTTTCCTAGATCCAAGTAAACTGATTTATGAATTGGAGTTCAATTAAACTAATGAATCTTATTAACAGTCAAATGGTTAATTAAATTTTTAATTGACCTTATTAAAATTTTTCTTGCTTAAATTAAATTCGGCATATCTGCCAATATAATTTATAATATTACCGATAAAAATCATACAGTTTTGTTAATAATGATGACCTGAGCATGGTTAACAAGGTACCAGGCACAAAACATATGGGATTTGACCACCGGTCAATTTTAAAGAAAACTCATATAGTGATAGATCATGTTGTGCTATAAACAAATTCTGAATACAAATTGTATAACAACTGTTTCAGAAGAAAATGAAGCAAATTGGAAAAATGGATGCTCAATTGCAAGACATCTCGGGGAAATATCAGTACCTAAGGATGAAAGTAAATGAAGGAAAGCCAAATGATTATTCAGATCAGAAATATCGTTCACGTAACTGTCTGAATATGTTGTTCATGAGGCAGCTCCAAATAATGTAGAAAGCAGGAAAACTGGTCTTATGATGACAGTTTGCCACCACTCACGCTGATGAAATAGTTTAAAGCTATAGCTAACATTTCGCATTTTTCAATATAGTAGATACAAAATGTTGTTAACCGTTTCAGATAAAAAGAAACAACGAGTGTACTAGAAAGACCGAGGATCAGTTGTAAAATGGACAATATTATATTACATCCAAATATAAATGCGTAAAGATGAAAATGGGACACTTTTGGCTAGGAAAACTGTATAAGAAAACTGCCGTATCGTCATAGCAATAGTTTAGGTGAGCCAGCTGTGAGAGATATACTATTGAGCATTTTTGGTTATAGCTTGGTTTCATAAAAATATTTCACGCAACTTAAAAAGAATTCGTTTTTACGTAAAAAATAAATTATCGGTTTAGTAATTCACGGTCCCGGTGTATATGGGGAACGAGCCTTTGTTGTTTGGGCGCCCTTATGGATTCTAGCGTCAAACTAACATTGGATTTGGGATCGAAGCATCCACTTCATTCAAGAATTGGCGCCTCGGATCACAGAGAACTAGGGGTTCTTGTTTATAATGCTATTGAAATCTCCACCCAAAATTCAGAGCACATTTTTCTAACGAAAGTTTCTTGTTCCTACACATTACGTTGTCATACAATGAGGTATAAATTACGAAAAATGATCTAGTGTGTTACACGATTACTAGTTACCGGTAAGTGATATTCGATCTAAATTATATGAAGTCCTCGTCGAAGTAAATATTTAGAATGTATATCCTAGTACCCTCGTAGTAGTAGCCAACTGCCACCGCGTCCCCTCACCCTACTTTTCTCCCCTCTGGCCGCCTATAAACCTTCATTGACTTCAAAGCCAAGTTGTTGCAACGATTGGGTGATACATAGGGAGAGAGGGAGCTATTTACTTCGAAGAGGAGTTCGCATAATTATGATCGAACATCACTCACAGGTAAGTTCGTTTGATCGCGTAATTATGTTCTGTCCTCGTCGAAGTAAATATTCTGAATGCGTATGGTAGATGTTAAAAGCTAGTTGCAACAATATACCACTAACGCTCTGCAATAGTAAACCGTGGTTGTACACAACTACACAAATTATACGCAATGCATGTGTCAACTAAATGTACATTTCCATTGTAACAATTCGAGTTAAGGCTTTTAGCAACAGGTAATATGACGTACCTGGTTAAAAAATTACTATCCATTTCATGGTAATGAGCAAATAACGTAATAACATAGTTGTGTTTAAGGTGTGGAGATTTGGTTCACCTCAAATGCCGCTTGAGCAAAGCTATTGTTTGGCATAAGAAATTTGTGACGTATCTCAGGAAACGCAGTCCAGCCCGCCACGAGCCTGAGACTACTATAAATTAGCAGGCGGAGAGGTAGACGCATTTCATGTACTGTGGGTTGTCAATTGTGACACTCTCTGCTAAAACCGACTTCATCCATCTGGGAGCCGAGGCACCATGATAAAGGTACTGTACAGTGACAAATAAATGCTTTGCACAGATATTTGGGCATAACATACAGTAAAACTTAAGTGGTTGCCACTTGAGTGACCCCGAGCCTTTTAAAAACTGATAAATCCCAATTTCGGTATTATTCAACCCAATCCGGATGTTGTCTGTTTCAATTAGTTTGCACAGTCTGACCTGAGGTTAGAGCTAGCAGTGTTTCTGATTTCCTCATCCAAATATCTACACAGCTTGCCAGCAACCCTTTTGGTTAGTTGCGAACAACCACAGTGACTGTATCTCAGTTGAGATGGCCTCAGCCTGTAAATGCCCTTCATAATCCATCTTATGTCTGCATCGTTTGTAACATTTTGGGTAAAATACTGATAGCTCAAACAATTATATCTTGATCTCTTATCACCTGCAAGGTAAGAAATTTCAAGGTAGGAAGCCAGACATGTATTTCTTCCCGACAAAGGTCCTAGCGTAGTCTAAGCCCACAATACATGATGGATTATCGATGTTGATTGGAATGACAGCTTTCTAGTGACGATAACCAGGGTAAGCTTCAGAATCATTGGAAGCGGCGTCCTGGGTCCCTCCATCAGTTCCTTGCGTTACTTCTAGAAGTGAAATTTCAGAAACACCGAATACTTGAGCCAAAATCAGGACGGTGACAGGTGCAGCTCCCACTCCGTTTCCACATCCCACAGACGCAAAAGCTCATCTGCACCAGTATTACTCCTAGATTTTATATTTGACGCGAAGGCAGTAAGATTTCTCTCTTTACACAATTGCCATAATTTTCCCGCAACCTGGTCCAGACGTGGAAATCAGAAGCTCTCCGTTCTATTGATGCAGGATGGGGTAATAATATGCGACACCCCATCAATTCGGTAGCAAAGCATTCACCATAGAAGAAAACTACCAGTTGTTCTGGATGATTATCATGCGGGATCTTCTCGGGTGACCAAAAACTAGAGACTCCTCTAATCTCTACGGAGAAGTCTGATCCCAGTTCAATAGCCTAGACTCAAGTGTTATATCCCTATAAACAAACAGTCTTGAGGTAAGGAATCAAACGTGTTGACCCATCAGACTTGTAGGCAAGAAAAAGTTGGATAGGTGCTGATTTTCAATTAGCTTAGCTTTGCTGTAATGTGAATATCTGCCAGCATGCACTCCTCTCCCTTCTTTGAACCTAGAGGATAGAGTATAGCCACTTGTAGCTAATGAACAGCTCACATGTTGGTATACGCAGTCCAAGCACCCATCCCTGCTTGCGACAATTTCTATTATGGCTTCCGTTAACTCAGGGTTCACCATTCTGGTAACAAGGAAAAATATATCTTAACAACTTCCTAGCCAGCCATGTTGAAACTTACAGTACTGTTCCATGGTTATCACAAACCAGATTAAATTGTTTATCACAAGCAAATGAGAAAATATTGTTGCCCATGCGTTGTTGCTACGTTGTCCCAAACGCTTTCGGTGATGGTATTTGTGCAACGAAGTTCAGTATTGAGTCATTTTTTCAAACATCTTCATTCGTCCTTGGTGTGGACTATCACAAGCTAGGTCCATGTTGCTATCCCAAGCAACCGAGTCCAATATTACAACGTTATCCCAAATGTCTTCGTTCATCCTTGGTGTGGAGCTGACTATCCCAAGCCAGGTCTACGTTGCTATCCCGAGCAACCGAGTCTAGCGCTTCCGCGTTATCCCAAACGTATTCGTTCGTCCTTGGGGTGGAGCTGACTACCCCCAGCCAGGTCCACGTTGCTATCCCGAGCAATCGAGTCTAGTGCTTCCACGTTATCCCAAACGTATTCGCTCGTCCTTGGTGTGGAGCTGACTATCCCAAGCCAGGTCCACGTTGCTATCCCCAGCAACCGAGTCCAATGTTTCAGCGTTATCCCAAACGTCTTTGTTCGTCCTAGGTATGAAGGTGGCTATCACAAGCTACATCCAGGTTGCTATCCCAAACAACAGTGTCAGAACGTTATCCCAAACGTCACGCTAGGCACAATTTGCAGCGCCGCTGAGGCATCCATACTAGTATTCATTTAACTTGCACCTAAAACAGATCGGTTAGTTGACAGTTTCCTGATGGTGACGCTCCTTCAAAAAAAGAAGCCTGCACGCCACTTTCTAATTGTGGTCGGCGACGAAAGGAACCTTCAGGCGACCGTCGATCGGTATCTCGTTCGACAATGCACATCTAACGGACAACCTTCTGTCCTGTTTTCTAATTCTAAATGTTCAGCGGATCCTCGACACTGCACTGTACGTAAACGCGCGACGATTAAAGTCTTGACGGTCGGGCACGAGAACAAGGAATGAAGGTTTAAAGGCGGCCAGAGGAGGAAAGGGAGGGGGAAGGGGCGCGGTGCCGCTATCCTTCTCTGCGTGCGCGCTTTGAAATCATGGTGGTTGGGTACTACTACGAGGGTACTACGATATTTATTCTAAATATTTACTTCGACGAGGGCGGAACATAATTGTTCATTCAAGAGTTTTTGCCACGTTAGATTTATAACATTAGCAATCTGTTCCAGGAACGAATCCAATGGACTTTACCGCCACAAAGACGGAGAAAAATACGTAAAAAGAAGATATAATCTATCAAAAACGATAATACATGGAAAATTAACACCAGAAGATGTAAGAAAAAATTATATAGGAACGTCTAGGGAATACTCGGACAATCTGCTGAACTACATTTTTTGTATTTACCACCATTCAGAAAGTCTCCGTGCACATGATGGTCGATAATAGAACATAAAGAAAATGGCATCAATCAGATTGACTACTCTATACTTCCTACGCCTTCGTTGGAGGTTTCAAAGAAAGGGGATGAGTCAAATCTTTTCGGAAGGCGAAATCTAATCGTGATTGGGTAGGTTACGCAGAATCTTTGGCCTCTGCATATCATATATAAAGCAAATTCCAGGGCAGATGTAGGGAAAATATGTGTGACTTATTATGTCTAATAGGTGCCTAGTATCACTGAGATCAGCAGCTTGTTAACAATAGAACCACAGTTTACATTCAAATTTTGATTTCTAAATATAGTATTACATTCATGATAACTATCAATGTTCATTAGAAGGTTGTCATAAGTATATTTTAGCATAAGTGATACATTTTAAAATGATTCAATTGATGCTGAAAACTTCCTTGGACCTAAAACCTTCTCTACATGAATCGTGAGGTTTCATTCAAAACATTAATCTGATAATTCGCTTTTGGGCTCGGCTACTATTGTAAGATAAGAGACTATATGCTGATTTATTTATTTATTGATTTTTATTTAATAATAATATTTAATAAAGATTATATACAAAGAATATAAACACACATAAGGATATAACACAACAATATAATTCCTCTTCATCAAGGACATCTCGATGACAGAAAGATGCACCTAGGCGGTTCATACCACCTGTATGTGATTTCATCATCCGGACTTGGAAATGAAAAGAAAATCCTATTTATTAGATTACAAAAAAAATTAAAAAAAACAATAATCAACGCCAATATCCCGAACAATAAATCAATCACACTATGATACAAAAACATCATCAGAAACACCTTTCAAATTGTTCAGCATTCTCAAAAATATATTCTCTGCAGCTGGCACTAAACGTTTTAATAAATAAATAAAATTCCACGGCAGATGTAGGGAAAATATGTGTGACTTATTATGTCTAATAGGTGCCTAGTATCACTGAGGTCAGCAGCTTCTTAACAATAGAACCACAGTTTACATTTAAATTTTGATTTCTAACTATAGTATTACATTCATGATAACTATTAATGTTCGTTAGAAGGTTGTCATAAGTATATTTTAACATAAGTGATGCATTTTAAAATGATTCAATTGATGCTGAAAAGTTCCTTGGATCTAAAAACTTCTCTACATGAATCGCGATGTTTCATTCAAAACATTAATCTGATAATTTGCTTTTGGACTCCGCTACTATTGTAAGATAAGAGACTATATGCTGATTTATTTATCTATTTATTTTTATTTAATAATAATATTTAATAAAAATTATATACAAAGAATATAAACACACATAAGGATATAACACAACAATATAATTCCTCTTCATCAAGGACATCCCGATGACAGAAAGATGCACCTAGGTGGTTCAAACCACCTGTATGTGCTTTCATCATCCGGACTTAGAAATGAAAAGAAAATTCTATTTATTAGATTACAAAAAAATAAAAAATAACAATAATCAACGCCAATATCCCGAACAATAAATCAATCGCACTATGATACAAAAACATCATCAGAAACACCTTTCAAATTGTGCAGCATTCTCAAAAATATATTCTCTGCAGCTGGTGCTAAATGTTTTAATACTTTTCGTCTTTTTCAAGTGCTCTGGCAGAATGTTATATATCTTTGGTACTATATACTTTATGTGTCTTAAGTTTAGGTAATTATTATTATTGAGAATTTCTATTTGCCTACCCACATTTGCACGAATACAGTAGTTACGATTTACTTACTGTCATCACGTACAAGGTTCTAATATTGCACATATCCTTTGTAAAAAGTTTATTAGTGGGGAACATTTTATCTTTCTTAAAAATAATTTTAATAACATATATTTCTGAATAATAATGAGTTTATGTAGATCATTATTATAAAATCCGCCCCATACTAATATCCCATATCGAATTATAGATTCAACAAATGCTTTATAAACTGTTATCAATTTTTTTTTATCGAGAAGCTCTCGCAGTAGATAAAATTTATGGAATAATTGTCTAACTCTACTCGATACATAATCAAGATGCGGTTGCCACTTTAAATGTTGGTCAATTATGGTTCCAAGATATTCAGTTTGAGACACTTCCTTAACAGAATAATTATCATCTAACATAATAGTGTTGTGAGTTGGCCTGTTTTTATTGGTTAATGAAAACTCAATATAGTTTGTTAGTTTACTCTCTTGTAACCAGTTTTTTACGATACCTAGACCATACACTGTTTTACACTTTGCATTCTCCCAAACTAGAACTTGCAAAAAGAAGTACAGTATCGTCAGCATAAGAAATAGTTAAACCAGCTTTAGCATCTTATTTCTATAAATTATAAAAAGGAGCGGACCCAAAACAGTACCACGCGGGACACCAACCTTTATCATTTTTTCATTGCTCATTATGTTATTTAGTTTTAGCAGCTGTGTTCTGTTTGAATGATAATCCCTCAGTCACTCCTCTAATACCATTGCTTCTGAAGAATGTCGATCAGCTTATCGTGAGGAACCGTGTCGAAAGTCTTAGCAAGGTCCATAAAAACAGCAATACTCTTGTTGCCATTATTCAGATTATTGACAATCTCGGTAAGTAATTTCTGCATAGCATCCACTGCACTGTAACCCTCAAGAAACTCGAAATGATTATCTGATAATACATCTTTAGTTTAAAAAAACCATTAATCGACGTTTTTCAAATTTGTTATTAAACTTATAGGCCTGTAATTTCCAATAGATGTAGTATCCCCTGATTTATGTATCGAGATAGCTATTGACGTTTTAAATTCTTTCGGGACAATTCCAGTTTCCAGAATTGAATTGTGAATATGTAATAAAGGTGTTAAAATTTCAAAATAAGTTTGCTTTATAGTTTCAACCTGCATTCCATCATATTACTTTTCAAAGATGCGATATGTTTTATCAGTTCATTCCCTGTAATGGGGCGTAAGAAAATAGAATTCTGGACGGGGTGCACTAATTTACACTCAGATTGAGGAGTGGGAATTGTCCGCGCCTTGTTAACACCCACATCAATAAAATATTCATTACAAAAAATCACCATTTCAATAGAATCTGTAAACTGGTTGCCATCATTATCATTTATGGAAATATAAGATTGACCTTTGTTACTCTTTTCGCACGTAGCATCCGTTATAATGCCATACAGTTTTTTCATGTTATTTTTATTTTTTTAATTTGCGTTCTATAATAATTATTCTTTTATTTGCGTACTAATTTATATAGTTTATTTCGATAATCCTTGTACTGATTTTCCAAAGACTATACTTGCTAGAAGACTCTTTTTCATTTTATCCCTTTTTTTCACAGAAAAAATAACTCCATTGCTAATCCCTGGTTTTATTTTTTTGGGATTAATACTCTTGTGGCAATTGTTTCTGTTGCTTCCGCAGCAAGTCCCTGTAGGTAATCAAAAATAACTTTACAGCTATTTCTGGACCATTCACACAAGTTACCAAATTCCAATCACATCATTCAAAAGCTTCTCAAATTTATTTATGTTTAGTTTGTTTCTTGTTACAACTTGCCCAACCTCCAAAATTCCAGAAGGTCGTGCTTTATTACATATACAAAGCACTGTTGGACTGTTGTCCGTTATTTCCTCATTGAGTATATAAGAACGTAATATTAAACAATTGGTTTTCAATTTTTGGCTAACAAATATATGGTCCAGGCAAGTTTCCGAAGACAGTCTATTAGGTTTATTGATAAATGCGTTAAATTCAAGAGAATACATCTTTGACAGATACTCTGTCACCAGAGTGTCCTTATTATCCAGAATACCTTTGTTAATATAATGCGTAATAGACTTCCATTAATCCTTCTTCGTTCAAATTTTTTTTTTTACTAATTTGTAGAATAGTATGAGCCTGATACGCTTTACTTAAACTTGTGCAACATGATCAATATGTTCACAAAAATTTAGTCTACTTGTCAAAGTCCGTACCGAGAAATTTGCAGGAATCAGTTAAATAAAAGTCATGCATATTTAGTTCAATCCAAATTATATATATATATATAATTACATTACTGTACCCTGACTAACAGGAAGCGCACTTTAGGGCACATCCGGCATCGATAAATCACCGCGTAGGGCTCAGCATTACTTTTCTCCATATAACCTCCTCACTTTATAGACCCAGATAATACAGCTGCGAGTACTGCTCACATGTTTGGAGGGATGCCATTACGACTACATTCTCCTTGCTCGATACTGTTCAGACGAGGGCTGCCCGACCGGTCGATGACTGTTCTATGAGGGACAATCTCGCGACCCTTTATGGGTCACGATAGTTCTGTTCCTTTCCAGACGTTTTCACATCATTTTCATTATGTAAACTGCCCTAATTTTCTTATGAAATGCACAGGTGTGTCTCCATGTCCCCGGCACACCTTTGAGCATCCTTTTGGAAACGATAGATATACAAATACGATGCTCAATAGAACTGATTTATCATTATAAATCTCCGGCTGACCTAGTCAAAGTAGCTATTGTAATACCCCCGTATACAACTGAAACAGCACGGCTCTAGACCAATGGCGCGCAAGCAACAACCAGAATGGCGGCGGGTGATCTAAAAATTCAAAGGGAAATAAATCTTATAAGTAATAAAAATGGGCGTGAAAGGTACGCCTGCGAGTTACAGAATCTGCACGTGCACCTTTCACTTATACCATATCTAAAACTTATCTTCCTTTCAATTTGTAGATGACCTGCCGCCATTCTGGTTGTTGTTAGCATGCCATTGGTCTATAGCCCTTCTGCTCCATGTGTATACGGGGGTATTACAACAGTTATTTTGACTAGGTCAGCTGGAGTAGACTTTCGTACATGGAGATTTATCATGATTTATCGATTCTAATGAGCATTCTATTTGCCTTACTATCATTTTCAAGAAGGTGCTCATAGCTCACCCGGGGAGACTGTAACATGGAGTCACATCTGTGCATTTTATAAGAAAATTAGGGCACTTTACATAATGAAAAAGATCTCAAAGCATCTGGTGGACCGAACCACCGCAACCCATAAGGTTTATAGCCTTCCACCAAAACCTTTAACCTGGGAATGGGGGAAGTGCCACAGAGGGGCACATAAACACTCAAAAAGGGTGCTGAAATAGAAATTGAAAACATCAAGTAAATAACAGCCGAAAGAGGTTTTTTTTGGTAGAATTTTCCTTATGGGTTGCGATGGTTCGGTCCACCTGCAGATGTTTTGACATCTTTTTTATTATGTAATCTGCCCTCATTTTCTTATAAAATGCACAGATGTGACTTCATGTTACTCGATTTATGCACTTCTCCATCACATATATATATACAACCGAATGTAGAGCTATAGTCCTAGTTGTTTTAAATCCTCTTAAAAGTAGTTTTTGAAATTTTAATCAGATCAAAAGGCATTCTTATGGGTATGTTCATTTGTAAGACCAAAAGGTTCGAGATTACGTTAGAATTCTACAATTCAGTAAATATTGGGGTGGTACAGTTTGTAAACCGGTACAATATACTCTACTTTTCTTTACAACTAAAAGTCAACTATCTATATTTTCGAGATTCCTATATGCTCCTAACAAGACATCTGCGTCCTAGAAGGCCAGCTGTCATTTTTTTGATCGGCTTCACAATGAACCATTGGTTTTCCAGAACTGAACTGAAATGAAGATGAGGTTGAGTGGCGGACTAAGAGGGCGCGGATGGGGTGGATCGCCCGGTACCTGTATAAAACTTCCAAATGTTGAGAAAACCCAATTTATAATCATTAAATGAATATTTTTTTATAATTGCTCAATAAAACAAGGCAGAAAGGAGTTACATTTCCTAAATTTTTGTGTATGACAAGCTACGCTACCAAGAGATAATTTTATTTGAATATAAACACTGCGTACGCATTTCGCCGGGCCGTTTCTGCCAACCTGAATCAAGCTTGCATGTTTGAATGCTCTGTCCAATTTGCATAAAACTGTACCGATGGTATACGGCCATGAAGGAAATTAACAAAATCTTTCTAATTGTTATTTTGTTGGTTTTTGTTCATTTCAATCATGAGAGCATTTCAGGACGTATCGTTACTGTAAGCCTTTGTTTTTCAATTGTTAATCAAACACTCGCTCAATGGTTTGTTCAGAATGTCCCAAAGAGCACTTTGACCGAGAGAACAAAGCAATTTTCTCAATTTGTCCTCTATTGCGGACATACCTACAATTGTCTTTCGTGCTTCATCTAAGTTTCCGCAAGGCTACTTGTCTTTCACTGTGGAAACTTCCTTCGACTGTTTGCATTTCTCGTACTAATACGCTGTTTACTACAAAAATCGATCAAAATGGGTAATTCATGTAATTAATATTGATTATTAAGAATCAGTTTTAAGAAAAAATAATCGATTACCGAATTTTCAATATCTAAGTCTCCTGAAACACAGCACCTTCTAGAACGAAAGCTAAGTCCCCCTATCCAATTTTGCAGAGAACCGCTGACGCCCAATTAGGGAACTGCAGTTGTGTGCAGTGGCAGCACGTTTGGTGGAACAACGGGCTAGATAACAGTACGTAAGTGCTACATATGCTTATTTATGCCTTATTTCATTTCTTTTTGGTGCATTTGTACTTTGATTCTGAAAAACTGTAATACACGTTATATTTTTGAACATGATAATTTAAGAAATAATGAAATTATGGCTCAAAATTGACTATAAAGCATGTTATCTATCGTACATCACGTACGCCAATTTTTATATGGTAAAGAACTATTATGGGGCTTAAAAACAATGTATTTTCTTATTTTCTGACATTTTTGGTGTTCAGACATTTTTATTATAGCCAAAATAGTACCTGAAAGCTTGAAACTGAGCAATTTTAACTTTTACAAGATGGCGGCCAAATGTGCTTAGGTGTCATGTTTTCTAATAGTCCTCTACCAAATCTGATTCATGCACACGATGCATAGGATTTGGGGACCGGTTCTCAAAAAATGATGATGAAAATGCGAACATCAGCATCAGTGCAGCGGCCCTTGTGACAAAAATATATTAGTGAACTTCGAGCATATTTTTATCATTGCAGTGGTCTTTTGGGGAGGAACTCTCACCTCGTTCCCCCCTTCCTTCCTGTGGGTCCGGCAATGCAACTGTCACTTTCGCGCTAAAACAAAATTCATGCATCAATCTTATCGCACCGATTTTTGGCTCACTAACTTGACCTGCTCAAAAACAAGTAGGAATGACATTTATGATGGATTGAGTTAGTACGCTGAAATTTGGGAGAATGAAATTGATACATGGACATTATATATTCGTGTGAAAATGGCAATTGAAACTAGGATGGCAGGTTGTCAAAGCGTTTCTACTTCCCACGCCTGAGACACGGCGGAGAAAAATGCCAAGAAAAAAAAAATCGCATCAAACTTCCTTGTTTGACATTCCAGCCGATTCTGATTATTGTTGAAAAAACTTTGGCAGGCGCTAAAAATTGACGATTAGGGGTTGTAGTCAGAGAGAGAGAGCAAGGTAACTTTTTTCTCAGAAGAGCTAGTTTGTGCCAAACGCAATCCTTTACAAACAGCATAGTATGGGAAGTACAAAGTCAACTTAATTGACGCCATCTTTTCAATGGCAACATGAAATGCCTTCCAATATTTTTTGGGGCCCGCCATTTCGATGTTTTAGAAGGAACTCAAAACGTTGTCTAACTGGAACAAGGTTTAAATATTCTTTACGTTATATTTACTTTAAGCCCGCCACCCCCAGACCTACGAGACCCACGCGCACTCAAGTTCTATATACGCCACTGACATACTTCAAATTCAGCCGTTCCCGTGTGGTCTCTGCCGTACTCTTTATCCCATTCAGTTCTTTCTCTTCAAGAACGATGTTTAACCGACATGTCAATAATTCGCAGCTCGCGTTTCGTTATAGAAACAACTGATAACTGACTTGCTTGCAGTGGCAAAATTCGAAACGACCGACGCGATTTGGATGAGTGATGAGTGATTTTAGGCCAGTTGCTACACGATCCAGTCTTAGTTTCAGTCTACTCTAAGCAGAACCTCATCGTTGCCAGTTTTTAGATATCTAAGAAACCCAGGCATTTTCAAACAAACTTTGATCCCTTATTTTGGCACTGCCTCAAAATTCGTTCTTAGCTAAAATGTCCTGTCAATAACCTACCTCCCTGCAAACATTGATGTTTGTAGCTCAAACAATCTCCGTTGTTTTGTGATTAATGTGTAACCTTTAGCTCTTATATGTTTCAAATTCGACCCTCATCATTAGGATCTCGGAGACTGTAACAGATACAGTACGTTGCTTAAACGGGGACAAAGTTGCATATCTGAGCAGCTCAGAATGTTTCAAAATTGAAAGTACTGATTGAGAGCCGGAAAAAAACGAATGTTCCCAAGATGGTACCGATTTTATTTGTAGTGAGATCTCAAATAAATTGCACATTAACATTGCCACTTTTCTTCATCTTCAAGATGACATAATTAAAATCTGGTCTCTGGTTCTCCAGCATCAACTTCATTTTTTCCTATGTACGCCATATTGGTTTTTTTGCATAAATAAATGGAATTTTCAATTCTGACTCCAAAAACGTATACATTACCAAGCCTTGGTTATTTCAAAAAAGCAGAATTTTCTAGGTAGGTCTTGAAATGATCGGATATTCATTTGCTTCTCATACCAGATTTATACAAAAATCACTTTTATTTTTCCTGGCTTTACTCCGAACCAAAAATTTCCAAGCATCCGCATTGTCTACAAATTACAAACAAATTACACAGTAACGTTATCACTTTTTCTCGTCTACACGGTGGCATAATTAGAATTTCGATCTGACGTTTCAGCTCTCAGATTTTTAAAACTATACCGTTTTCGATTTTCTCCATGATTATGTTTAAATAATATAAATGAGTTACATATGTTGTTCCTCATTCGATGAGTTTAAATCAGCTATATAAAATTAGGCAGATGAAGTTTTATATCAATTCGTAACATGTTGTCATCTTTGATATTCTATGAAACAATGATGACAATTTGATAATTTCAAGGCTTACTCAAGAAAAAAATGTACCACAAGACATATGACAGATATACAAAAGTGTCAATGTCAATGTGCAGTTTATTTTGAAATCCTTCCTCAAATATGTTCAGAAAATTATATAGAAACGATTATGGAAAAATTCGTTTCCTTTTTCGTGCATCTGTGTAAATACTGGAAGCGTCAATACCTTTCAAATGCATTTTCTAAAATATATAAATACGCAACACAAGTTTGCTATAACGTATTGCAAACGAATTATTACTTAAAAAAGCGTCTCGTGCAATATTTGCTTGTTGTTTTTGAAGGTGCCCCCCTCGGTTTTGATCTGGGTACGCCTTGATATTGGGCCAGGCAGATTGCAAGCCTGCCGTCAGTGTGAACGCGAGGCAATATAATATGGTATATTCAAGCGGATGCGAGTGAGATATTGTTTGTCTATGGGAAACTTTTAGTACGCATATTTGATTTACTGAATTTTATGTGGAGCAGTGTTTGAACAAAATTTTTGTCCAAAAACCAATAAACAAATTTAATAGATATAATGCATCTATAGAATTTTGGGCTTTTGTTTACTTTTTAGAAAAGTTCGATTATTTACCATTGAAGGGGACCAGGGAGGTAGCCATGAAGTGAAGAGGGAACAGCATTCAAGAACAGATTCGGGATCTAAGGGTACATATTGAAAGATGCTTACTGTTATCCTTTCTTCGCTACCTCAATGTGCGCTTCCTCGCACCATTCTACATGGATAAAGGGTGATCATACTGAATTCACCCTCGACGTTTTCTCTTCTCTTCTCGAACGCGGTTCTTGATGTTTTATTTGTTCACGCGCAAACAACAAGGCAGGATGTCGTCGAGCGGCAGTGACAGTGAAAGTGAATTGTAACCAGTAACCAAGTGGTAGAGGTTTAGTTCTCTGCCAATTCGAAAATACAGTACACATCCAGTAAACAAAGCGAGACAGGAACTTGGAGAGTACCACCATCTTTTCCTCGAATTGAAGAGAGACACGGAAACATTCCACTCCTACATGAGAATGTCGATAGATACATTTGGTTACAGACTCGACAAAGTTGAGCCTCAACTGGACGACCGCAAGTACACCAACCTACACAGTAATCCAATTCTTGCTGAGGAACCAATCACAGCTAAGTCCACCCCTCCTGACAACCAGTTAAAAACAAAATATTCGTTCTTCGGCGCACTCGACCACGAGGAGGCGAAGGTAACGGGGCAGAATGCATCGTCAGCATCAACGCTCCCAACTTAAAACACGTGTTTGTTTCACATAGCGGTTAGACCGAGGAACCGATCATCGAGGTAGCGAAGAAAGCATCGCAGTATGCATCTTGCATTATGAACATACCCTAAGGGCGGTCGCAGTGGTGGCCACTACATTCATGTTCAGGAACATGTTTATCTCTCCCCGGGTGATTCTACATCAGGGAGGGGTGGCAGGCATGGGGGTCTAGGAGGAGAAGTTCGCTCCCCTGTAAATACGATATTGACAGTATTGTTTATAGTAAAAAATCTAATAAAAAATAGTTTTATTATATTCGTAGCTATATCATATATTATAACTAATATTATTATATCATAGAGTAAAAAAAGTTTTATTGGATATAGAAAAATATTTGGTGATTTTCATCTTTGTCGTCGATATCTTCATTCTGTTCGTCACCACTATGACAGTATACCTCTCTCTGTCAGCTTCTGTAACAAGCAAACCAAGTTAATACAATTATGAATAATATGCCACATTCTTGAGGTTAATCTATTTTAAACAATCAACGAGGTTACAACCATTATCAACTTGATCTGAAATTTGCGCTAATAACAAGCGTCTGTAGTTCCGTTTTAAACTTTCTAAAACTGCTTGATCCATTTGCTCCATCAGTGACCTTACATTAGAAGGAAAGAATATCACTCGTATCTCTTCACTTTAAGCTGCTCCTCACTTTTGTGGCTCGGAGAAGTGTCTAATAGCAAAATACATTTTCTCGGATATCCGCGTTCCTTCAAATATTGTTCAGTCTTAGGAACAAAATGATTGTAAAATCAATATTTAAATAGAGCGGCATCCATCCAGGCATTTTTTTGATTTCTATACCACACTGGAAGGGCGTTGGGACGGACGTGTTTAAATAGCTGATTTTCCGATTAACAACAAAGGAAGTTTGTGTGTACCGGAAGCATCGCTACAAGCAAGGATAATCATACGTTCTATACTGCGTTTGTAACCAGCAGCTCCAGATTCTTGTCTTGAATCTAAACTTTTCGCCGATAACATTTTATAGTTGAGGCCCCTTTCGTTGCAGTTGTAACTTTGTTCTGGATTTAAACCATACTGCTTCATCAATTCTTTAAAATGTTCTCCAAATTTTAATGCAGCGGACTTATCGGCAGATAACTTTTCTCCGCAAACTTTTAATTCTCGTATACTGTGTAATTTTTTCCATCTATTCAACCAACCATCACTGGCTGTAAAGTTATCAGGCGCCTCCATAACTGGCAATTCTTCACTTAAGTTGACTGCCTCTTGCTTTAGAATTGGTCCGAAAATTGGTATTCCACGTTCTCGATTCTGTAAAAACCACAGATAAAGCATCATCCACTTTTTGATATCCCACTTTTCCATAGTTTTCCGTGACGGCTGCGATGATGTCAGAACACTAGACCACTTTTCAATTTTCGCGCGTTGTTTTTTTCATTCTGAAATAGTACTCACGCCCACACCCAAATCACTTGCCACCACAAGCACCTCTATTTAAACGTCTGATTGCCTCAAGTTTCTGTTCTATGATAATAACAAAGCGTCTACGTTTATTTCTATGCTGCTCCATCTAGGCATTTAGGCATTTAGGCAGCAGCGGTGGCCGCAGTAGTAGACTCTTCAGCCTCCTGATCAGTCGCCGTGCGCTGTGCGGGTTCGAGTCCCGTCCCAGGAGAAATTTTTCTCTTGGCTATGGATGTTGTGATTGTCCGTACTGTCGAACGCGGAGGTACCACCCGGCGGATCTGGTAGGCGGAGCCAGAATGTGTGCATGTTGCATGCACACGTGTTCCCTCGCCAGAGTCCGTGTGGCGTCCCCCCTTTCCCGTGTATCCCCTCATAGCCCCACGGTACCCAATGGGTGCTTAGGCCTTAGGCCTTCGTGGTAGTTGAAGTATAAAAAAAAATCTTAGCGATTGTGAACCTGAGTGAAACAAACATACATGCATATTTACCAGTGAATTCCGCAAGCGCGCTTAGGGAATCTAATGGCGCAAACGCCGAAAGGGGAACTACCAGCGGCTATTATGGATCATGCGCCGATTTCCCGAACAACTTAGGTTAATACGGAGAAATTATTGCATGCGATGTGTTTCGGGTAAAGCGGATTTCGGATAATCGCGATTCGGATAATCTGGTTTCTACTGTATTTTTTATAATAAGAAATAATAATTAGATACCTGTTTTTAGGGAATCACTGACATCATTTGGTAGCTGATCCCTCCAAACTATTAAAACTGGTATTTGTCATTTTGCATGTCATAGTTGACAGACACGTTTTTGACAAACCGGACCATCTGAAAAGTTTTATACTCGTAGTATAAGCGACAGTCAATACTCGTATTTTTAATTTAAGTTGAACTTTCTGTGTCCGAGAATTTGTGAGACATCGAATCGAGAAATGTATTATACTCATAGAAGAGAAAATATCGAACAGGTCTGCTTCTTTGGTAATCTCTCATGCCCAGTGTGTCCGATTCTGGGTTAAAAAATAGAAAATTTGAGAAGGTGACTTGATTAGTAGTTTATGTACAGTACAATGTGTAAGGTTCAGTCCGAATTGAAAATGTGGATAACAATAGAAGAGATAATATTGATATATGTTTTTCTGGAACCCTTTCATGTGCACGCAGTCTTCGAAATGAAAAATGTAGGTAACGATAAAAAAGAAAATATCGAAACGTTGTATGCCTTTAGTAATCCATTATCACTTTAACACAGGAATATTCAAATTCACCAGCTTTTCGTACTCAGAATGTAGTCTTACCGAGTTCTAGTTCATTGAGTGGTGGAACTATATGAATAATTTTAGTTTCCACTTTTCTGTGCCACATTCTCTGAGGCGCAGAGACGTCTATAAGTATTGATGAAGAAGCATTAGAATATACATTGACGTTCATCTGTTCAGTCTCACTGATTTTGATACCGAGAACGCTGTCACTGAATGTATGGGGTTGTCCAAAACGGACGCAGGAAAGTAAACGCATATTAAAACAAGAAAGATTGATATTCAAATTAAGTTGGGTACTTTATTTTGAAGGTACATTTATACCATTTATGTATGAAAAATAATATCGCTCAAATATTCACCACGACTGGATTTACAGACGTCCACGCGATGGTCGAAATTTTCAATGACATTTTGCAACATGGTCGGTTCTATGGCATTTATCTCGGCAATGATGTTATTTTTGAGTTCTTGGAGGGTGGCTGGTTTGTTGACGTAGACTTTGCTTTTCAAATATCCCCATAGAAAGAAGTCCAAGGGAGTCAAAAAGCACGATCTTGGTGGCCATGGCACATTTCCTCTGCGCGAAATCACGCGATCACCGAAGAAGGACTGCAATCGATGGATATTGACGTTGGTTGTGTGGCATGTTGCACCGTCTTGTTGGAAATAAACATCGTCCATATCCATTCCTTCAAGTTGCGGCAAAAAATAGTCCTCTATCATCACGTGATATCGCTCAGAATTGCCGGTAACGGCGTCCCCGGCCGCATTTTCGAAAAAGTAAGGTCCGATGATGCCTTTTCACCACAATGCACACCACACAGTCACTTTTTGAGGATGCATCGGCTGCTCTTGATACTCACGGGGATTTTCGTTCGCCGAGATGCGGCAGTTTTGCTTGTTTACCGTCCCATTCAAAGTGAAATGCGCTGAACATGATTTTTGATGAGAAATTGGCATCAATTTGGCGGTGTTCAAGGAGCCAATCTGAGAACGTTCGGCACGAAAAATGGTCGGCCCGACACAGCTCTTGCGTCAATTGGATCTTGTAGGCGTGAATCCTTGTGGAGAATGCGGAGCAAACTGGTTCTCGAAATGCCCAATTCTTGGGATCGACGCGTTGTTGATTGTTTCGGATCGTCTCTCACACTCTCCTTCACAACAGCAATATTTTCCGGTGTGCGAACGCTCCTTGGCCGCCCAGAGCCTGGCAGATTTGCCACAGAACCTGTTGAATCGAATTTACGTACCAGACGACCGATGGTTGTTTCGTTTGGGCGGTTGTTGCGACCGAAATGTTCACGAAGCGCGCGAAACGTGTTTTTTATTTTTGCACCATTTTGTAGTGCTTTTGAATAACTTTAATGCGGTCTTCAATCGAATACGACTCCAAAGCGATCAATGGTAAACATTCAACTAACAAAATGGCATGTCGGTGACAGAAAACAAAGATGGCGTCTATGTCAAATTGACGTTTACTTTCCTGCGTCCCTATTGGACAACCCTTTATGACCTGTTACAGCTTCTTGGTACCATACTCCGTGAGACATAGTCTTCGAACCAAAGAAATGGAATGACGCTACAGAGGTTTGCCCCTCTGAATAACAATAGTCGAACCAGCTTATGATATCCAGTCTAACTTATTGTACCTGGGTAGTTGCAACTATATGCACAATCTTAGTTGTCCCTTCAAGGTACCACAATCTGTGAGGTGCAGTGTTCGAGTTGGGAGGTATAGAAGGTAGAAAAGGAAATACCAAAAAGGTAGGTTTATTGTAATATTTTATTGTTGTTATACAAACATGAATGTTTAGGCTCGTCAATTTTGGTAAAGACGTTTTATCTAGATGTATAACTTCAGTTGCAATTTATATATAACGTACAGGGTTATCCAAATTAAGTGTCCACCATTAGTAACTTTGTTATTAGTGAAAATACAAAGTTGTTTGAATTAGCAAACTAGTAGCATTTTTAACGCTGGTAAAAATGAGATATAAAAAAAACAATTGAGAGTCGTTATTTTGATTTTTTTCAGTAAAATAACATTTTTTTAAATGGAAACCCCTGTATATTATATTTTTTTCTGTTAAAGCATCAAATTTTAAACAAAAAAGCTTACAATAACTTTTCTCCTAGGTTACAAATTGTTGAAGTTATGGCCTCCAATCTGAAACAATTAAATTGTATCGACAAACTTTACTTTCAACATCAACTTATAATCTTACAAAATACAATAACAATTTTTTTTAAAGAAGATGCTCGAAAACACCACCTTGTTCTTCAATACATTTTTGGGCACGTTTTTCAACTGCTCGAACTGTCTTAAGTATGGTCCTACCATCTATCTGGGTTATCTTTTCCCTAACTGCAGTCTTTAACGCGTCAAGGTTATCGTACCTTCGCTTGTAAATTTGGTTCTTTAAGTAACCCCACAAGAAGTAATCAAGTGGGTTTAGATCCGGTGATCTGGGAGGCCACTGTATTGGGCCATTTGTTCCTATCCACTGATCGCGAACGCCATGTTGTTTTCATAGCCGTCTTAATATTATAATACTGCAAATAATTAAAAATATTTATCGTTATTTTGACTTTGTTTTTGACTTTAGCGGAAAAGTCATTATGAACTTTTTTGTTTAAAATTTGATGCTTTAACAGAAAAAACATAATATACAGGGGTTTCCATTTAAAAAAATATTAATTAACTGAAAAAAATCAAAATAACGACTCTCAAATGTTTTTTTTTATTTCTCATTTTTACCAGCGTTAAAAATGCTACTAGTTTGCTAATTCAAACAACTTTGGTTTTTCACTAATAACAAAGTTACTAATGGTGGACACTTAATTTGGATAACCCTGTATATACAGGGTGACTTTGAAGTTGAGTCATTAATTTTCAGATAATGATTGTAGAAGGAAGATAAACCAAAATATGTGTCTAAAAATAAAAAAAAAATAAAAAAAAATTTTTACCTTGTTTTATAAAGTATCCTCCCGACAAGTATTTCAGTGCGGACCTGTATTTGATCGTGAGGTCCCCTGTGAGGTCTTAAGTCACCTGATTCACAAGCCCGTTGTATTACATTAACAAAGGCACGAGGGGTTGGTTGCACTCGATTGGGAAACCGATCCGCATAAACATGTGCCATTTTTTATTTCGTTTGAGCCACGCAACACATACCACTGTTCACTGACACTAACTGTATACAAATGAATGAGATACCTGTAAAAACATCGTTCCAAATTTTTTCGCTTTTTTGTTTCCGATGCGATGAACCGATACGGCGGATTATATCCATTGTCGCCAAACACGACCACATAATATTGTTATTGAGACAGGGCGGTACTCAAACTTCCAAAGGGCTATAACTTTGTTACTTTAATTTTACCAGGAAAATGGTAAAGGAAAAAAACATTTCTTTTGATCAGATCTACTCACAGTTAAAATAAATGACTCAACTTCGAAGTCACCCTGTATATATAGGTATATATCAAAATTTTAGTGACACAGTCTCCAAACTGAAATTTGTCAACTTCATGAGAAGTTTCACCGACTTTAGGATGGACACAGGATGCACTTAGATGTACAATTCAGTCCACTGTGAACATTTATGCGAGAAACGAACCAAAAACGGAAACTGCGTTAGAATTGAACAGACTGTTTGTTGTTAAGTTGTTTGTCTGAAATGTGAAAAAATAATGTTTTAGCGGTTTCTATTTTTGTTTTGTCTTTGGCCTCGTTCTCTGCTGCTGCTGGGATTGTATCAACATTGTCTAATTTCATCGAAAACCGAGCTATATTTCTCAAGTTGTAGGCGGTTTTAAGATTAACCGACAGACAGACCGACAGAAAACGAACGAAATGGTTTTTCGTGATGTAAATGATATCCAAAATACATAATATCTTATTTTAGGTTAGATTGGTGCTTGTAAAGCGAACAGCAGATTGGCAAGGCTCACTGTGGGGGTCAAGAACAAAGTCTTTTTTCCGGAAAAAATAACAATGAAAAATAACTATCACTATTTATTCCGTTTCAAACGAGTATTCGAATTGTCAGAGAAACTGATTAAGGTACACACGAGAACTACACATATTTCACATTTGTCTAAATAATAATTGCGTTTTGAATAAGCTTATCACGCTCGACGAAATGTCAGTAAAGCCATTTACCAAACATCTGCGGTTTTATTTAAGGTATGCTTACATTTAAACAGGTTGCAAGCATATGTTGCGCAGCTTGTTTAAGTGGAAACGCTATCTTTTCAGGTACATTTCCGGAAGCATTCTCAGATCCTCAGAAATGTGAATGGTCTGCAGCATATTGCAGAACACGTTGGCGCATTTTTGTCGTCAGTGCGTGTGCCGCAACATGTTGCAGAATATTCCTATTTCCGGCACATGTGCCGGCGTGTCGTTGTACAGTACATTTTTTGGAAAATGGCGTCAAGTAGACTCAGCACTTCATAAGGTATTATGTTCGGTACAAATTGGTCCCTCTGAAAAAAAGTTAACCGCTAACACGTATAACAAAACAATTGAAGGGACCAAGTTAGACAAACTCATACAATTAAAATTTGCATATTCACCATGTGTTTTTTACAATTTTAGAGCTGTTTACGATTTGGCTCGTTGAGAAAATATGCTCTCCATTGCTCTTCAGAACGTTTTGGAGGTAGTAACGCATTCACACAAAAGTTATCTCTTGTCGATGGATGGCCCTCCCCCTTCCCCTGTGAAAAATTACTGCGGGCGCATATGCTAGGGTATGTTAGTTTCTAGAGAGGGCAAAAAACAAACGAATATTCCTGACATCGTCGTCTATTGTAATAAATTAAAATTGAAATATTATTATTCCTTGGGATAAATATGCATTTGCATTTGCATTTTGATGCACACGTCGTAAAACAGCACCTGTTAACTGTCTAACTTGAACCTTACATCCAAATAGACATAAAAATATGATTTATTGTTTATACTTGGATCTCAATCTGGAAATATGTGAACGGCATAGATCGATAGACGCTACTTATAGGTACTGTTTCTTTGGAATTGGTATGTTTTCAAGATTGATATTCATTTAAAATAAGAAAACTGATTTAGTGGTCGTTTCTTACGCATCTTACCGGAAAAAGTCTCGATTGGCTTCTGTGAAGTGAATGGGCGATTGCGATCTATATCAAATAAGTGAAAATAGCCTTTATGTCGTACCCAAAATACTAATACTGCACGTTTTATGTTGAAAAAGGAATGGAGAAACAGAGACAGCGAAATAAGAAATAAAACTAGAAAACTAATGAACCGTTCTGTATTATAGGTATATACTCGTATTTTGATATTTTGAATAAGAACGTTTGTAGATGATCTTACTGAGTGAAGGTTTTATATACTCGTGAATACGTTTGAGCGGATTTTGTATTTTGCCAAATTCCGAAATTGAGAAATCCTGTTTTTTTATGTGATATGACATGTACTTAATGAAAAACCAAGTCACTTCTTTTCGTCGGTCTATCTGTCTGTTCGCTAATCCTTGATCCCTGTATAACCTAGAATGCACCAGTCGGATTTTGATGCCACAAACTTACAGCTGTGCCAAAAACGAGAAAGTCTTGTAGATCTTTACAACCGATCCAGTGGTGGCGGAGCTACGCACAATAAGCGAAAATAATGAAAATCGTTTAAACTTCGTTTATTGAGGTTTCAGTGTTTACTACTCATCTTCAGAAAAATATTTTGGGAGAGTTATTGTAAGGAGTAAAGTGTATTTTTATCTTTTAGTGTAGGAATACTTATAATCCACGTGTGGATGCGCGGGCATCCAAGTATTCGAAACTCCTTATACCGCCAAGGAGTAAAAGCTTTGCCAAGGATCACTCTTTGAAAAATTGTCTATAGCATATTTATATATTATGTTATTATATCGTATATTATGTTTTCAGGAATATAGTCACTATAAAGCAAATTAACACATGACTTCAAGCCAAATCATTGACTTCAGCAAATATTTTCAGGTGGACTACTGATACCTGCTTCAACTAGCATTTTGTGTAACACCAAAAATAAAAAAGCAAGCACGTATTTTTAAATGATTTATAGAAGAGACATTGACATAATGTTTCCTCAAGCTCTAGGTCTGGATAGTCTACAAATTCAAAGCCCGCTTGGTGTGATGCAGCAAATCAATTTGACATATTAACCAATTTTTTCTTAACATAGCCTACTACGGTTACTTACGGAATTCTTTTAATGATATCAGATGCAGGTTTGTGTAAAACAGTTTTTAAAACCTCTTCAACGGCTGGCAAAATTAACTTCTCTCCGATAGTATGCGGTTTTCCGGATTTTGCTATAAGTAACGAGATATTGTAGGACGCCCGCAAACCATCATCATTGCTTTGTGACGTCGAAGCGAACATTCTGTCCAGTGTAGGTCTCTTCTGAAATTTGTCTTTGGGTGTTTGAAAGTATTGCAAATATTTCTCTGTTTTGTCAGGGTGGCATCTTCTCAGATGATCTTGCAGTTTAGATGGTTTCATAGCGTCATTCCCCAAAACTTTGTTGCATAAAACGCACATAGGCGATTGTTTGTCCGGCAATGATGGAATGAACCCAAATTTCAAATAATCAACACTGTACTGTCTACATTCCTTTTTAGATTCGGACATCGCATCAAGCAAGACAGAAAATCTAGCAGCTGTATATTAAAAATATTTTTTGATTTTTCCGAAAACATTCCATAATTCGAACATCTTCTTGCAACAATTAGCTCGAATTACGGAGATTGCACTGTAATTATATTACCGATTGCTAAAACTTTCAAAAAGAAACTATTGAGGAGTACTCGTGTAATTTTGCATGACTGAATATTTAACTACTAATAACTAAAGTCATGATTGGCGTAATTTATCTATCTTTGCTAACTACAAGTACAAAACTAAAATTTAATAAAAAATAATGTACTTACTTTTTTCCAGCACTTTCAAACAAAATAACACTGACTCACTATAATTTGTGTGATATCCTATCTTCTTAGATTTTTTAAAATATTTTCTTAGCACTTTCCTTTTCAAGATTCAGGAAACGAATAAACGTATTTGTCCCACATTCGTATTTATAGAGTAACGAATTGAACAACTCAGTGCAAGCTGGCGAAGCTCTGAGACTGCGACTCTCAGGTTTTTAAGTTCAAAATGTATTGCGGCCACAAAGCGAATACCAACATCCTACAACTTACACAATTTTATAAACATACATAATAAATTTTTTACTTCATAGGTACTTTTATAAATAATGTATATGTTTTGATATTATAAGATAGTATGATGTAAGTAAATAGGTACTATCAGTGTATGTGTTGAGATCCACTATCGTGGACCCCCATATTCATTTCATGGGCCCCCAAATTTTTTTTCGTTGACGTAGACCCTTTGCAGGTTGTCATAGACCCCTAGGGGTCGATATAGACCACTTTGGGAATCAATGTCTTAGAGCATTCGCTATGATTCAAATACTGGTTTCCTGGGTTAGGGATTAGGATTCAAGAAACTGAAACAATATTGTCAATCATTTGCAATTTAATATAAACAGTATTTCCGACTATATCAAGATATGAACATTTCAAGGCAAATCCAGATAGTTGACGTTGAAATGACTTACCTGTGGCACTCGAATTCCGAAGCATCATTCGGCACACAGCTTACTACCTACCTCGTAAGAGGTCAATTCCGCTATTTCATTCCTGTACAACAAATATTCCAACGCACTCAAAAATGAATACACATATAACTGGTAATTTTAATTTTTTATTGCCCAAAATCCCGCAACATAACATCTAGGATAGATTTGGCTGCGAATACGCATCACCAATTGCGGAAAACTTTACGTTCAAATACCTTCTTGACCATTCTCAAATTTTGAGTTTAGGAGGTCAAGGTCAAGGTCATACTTAGATAGGGTGATGTAACTTGAAAACCAGTAGCTGTATAGGGAAACTACCGAGGCGATTATTTTCATGACTTTTCTAGGATATCCAACGGCGACCTTGGATCTAATCTTAACAATGGTGACCTTCAAGTTTATGCGAGGGACAATTCGATTTTTGTAGATTACACAGTTTATGGAATTATTAAGAACTTAAGGTGGACTTGTGTTTGACCTTGATGGTCAAGTTTCAAAAATGGTCAAGGACATATTCGAACAAGAAATTTTGCCTTTTCTCCACTTCCGCGGTCAAAAGTATAGGGTTCCATTAAGAAAGACTTGACCTTCAACTGACCTTGAAAATCATGGCCAGGGTCACCCAAATCATGAAAATAATATCTCGGTAGTTTCTCCATATAGCTATTGGCTGTCAAGTTATATCACGGTACCTGGGATAGACCTTGACCGCGACCTGCTAAGGTCGAAATTTAGGAATGGTCAAGATTATACTTGAACGAGCCCAAACGTTTAATGAAAATCTATGTTGAAAATGAGTTCTTATTACAGCATGCGGATTTTCTACTGCCCAAACATGATTGTTGTGGAAAGTGTATACTCCATCTCGTGTAAATGTGGCTTCATCTGTATACAAAATTAATTTCGTAAGATCCTCATTTCTGCCGACCTGTTTGAAAGCCACTGGCATAATGTAACTCTTCTAGGATGATCTTCAGGCTGAAACGCTTATATCCGTTGATAATCATAAGAATAATACTGCTGTTGTCGTATTATGTGCCACACTTTACTATGAGAAGTTTCAGCTTGAGCTGCTATGGCTCTAGTACTCATTGCTGGGTCGTCTTCGACCATTTCTAAAATGTCTTCCTTAATTTGTAACATTTCAGGTTGAGCAGGTATGCCAGCATGACTTCCTCGTTGTTCTTTTAAATATCCAGTGTCACGAAGTCTAATAACTAAATTTACAAACATCCGTGGGGCCGGATGATTTTTTATAGGAAACCTTTCCGCATACAACCTGCATGCTGTGGCTGCACTTTGTTGGTACTCTCCGTATGTTAATATTATGTCCACTAGTATCATTGTTTTCGTAAGCATGGGCAATTTTTTCGCACAGACTAATGAGACAAATTAAAGTATACAACTGATCGAACCAAAGGCTCGTACTGAAAATCAAACAATAACAAAAAAATTTGGACAAATTTAGATAAACGGTAAGGCTAGTAAGCCAATAACGCTAGGATTTTACACGGCAGTGGTCGAGAATATTAAAATATCTGAGTAATAACATTCTTATTTTTTAAACTTTCAAACTTTTACTATTTCTTTTATTATGCAGCTTTTATGTAGGCGATTTTTGATATATCAACTCTTTTTGGCGAGTCCTACAAGCAGTTAAAATAAATGACTCAACTTTGAAAACACCCTGTATTATGACGAGAAATTGATATTCTGTACAAGTATAAAGGTTTCTTATTGAGGATTGTTTTATGTACAATTGTAAGCGATAAATTTATGAATGTCTTTAACACTTAGTCAGCACATAGCAACAATAATAACAATAAATGGGCTTTATTTCTTACAAAAGTACAAAAGAGGTAAAGTGTCGCTAAGAGTAGCGTTCTCCAATGTAACCCTTATATGGCCTGATATGTAATCATATTTTGTTAGAATGTTTATCAAACGGCAACACTTTTTGGATTTTATGCAAACATTTTGCTGTATTTTGGTCGAGGTAGGGATGATCTAATGGCATACAATAAAGAATTTTGGAAATAACTAGTCTTTCACATAAATCTTTCTTGAAAAATTTGTTTCTGTGTGCATGCAGAAGCCTTAATGCTAAATAGTAGTTCCTTAACTATAAGAGCGATTTCATTTCGGAACATTTATTTTTCATCAACGAGCACCAAGAGGTTTTTTACACGGTCGGTGAATTGCAACTGTGATTTATTGACAAAAACCGGCAGCTTCCTTCAAAAGATCGGGTTTCATTCTTGATACACATAAAACTATTCGGGCTTTCCGAGTATTTAATTTAGCAGCATTGTCTTTTGCATAATCATGTATTACTCCTAGATGCTAGTTTATAAGTGAGGTAACGTTTTCATGGCTATTTAGGTGAAATGGTAGATACATTTGGGTATCGTCGGCGTAGGTCGTTATTTTGCAATTTTGAACAACTGTGGTCGAATAATGCAATTTTGATAATAGGAGTTCGTGGTTAATTGTATCGAAGGATTTTGAAAAACCCAGAAGCAATAAAGGTGTAGCATAACCTTTATCAAAATCAGCGGTGATGTCATCATGCATCGATAGAAGGGCTGTCGTGCTACAGCCACCTCTAAACCGACATTGTTGATCTAGCAGTAGACTATTGATAATTGTATATGTATTAGATTGAGAAAACATAATATTTGCGAGTAATTTCGATAAAACAGGAAATAAACTGATTGGCCGTAGATAACTGTAACATTTGGGGGATGCAATTTTTGGGACTGGAATGATAAGCGAGTCTTTCCGTACGTTCGGAAAATATCCATCGTCCAGAGATTTGTTTATTTTATACGTTATATGTTTTTGGATAACAGGGAAACTTAATTTTATCATTTTAGTAGGAATTCCGTCAGACCCACTAGTTAAAAGAAATTGGAACGTTTTTTTTCAAATCACAGACGACCCCCCTCCCGTTCTTCAATTTTCAGTCGCCAATACCCCCGCCCCGAGGTGGGCACCTTCCTAGTCGTAAACCCGTCCACCTTCCGAATCCCTCAATTCAAATATATATTTACATGGACCCTTCCACAAAATATTTTCTAGATCCGAAGCTGATCTATCCTATCCAAGAACCATAGTGTCTCAATTTCGAAATTTTTCACTAGTGGCGTGGGAAGTAAAACTGTTGTTGCATTTCTCCCTCGTCCCGGATAAATTGTTCTCAAGATAACACCACCTATGATACTGCATATAATTATATATGCAATAAATAAAACAAGAGACCTGAAATAAGTTTAACGGTTAAATAGAATGCGGTAATATCAACACATGGACGTGTTCCATGATTAATGTAAAGTCTACATCGTTGTGTTAGCAATTTTTAGTGCAGCGATTTTGCTATCTTAATTGCTTTGTTTTCTACGGATGTTATTTATCAATTCATTACCGATGCAATTTTGCATTATGAATCACTCAGGCGACGAAGTGTATTAATCACACGAGAAAAAATGTTTTCACTACTAGCTGGAGAAATCGCCTCATTGAGCTTTTCACATCTGTTTTTTTTTTGTTCCGAAGCAGCTGCGTGGGCAGAAGCCTTAATATCAAGGTACCGCGGCTGCTATGAGGAGCTTAAAGAAGCTTTGTTAACCGATTTTTCAACTGCCGAAAGTTATTATGTCTGGAAAAAGCCTCCTCGGGCAGATTGTTCCACAATCTCGACACTCCAGGGACAACGAAGCGGTCGCATCGGCAAGTTCTGGAAGTCGAAATTTGCCACGGTTGGAATGGGAGGCCGAGGTCAAGCGGGGCTGCTTGGCAGGCTGATCGCGCGGCGGCATCATGGGGGAGAACTCTGAGGAGCAAATATCATTGACATAGCGAGTCCTCGATGATCTGGACTGCGACCAGCCGAAATAAGCGGCTCCTTGGTAGAACTCGGTCATCCATCGAAGCCGGATGAGCGCTGGGGCGCTTCTTGTTAGTTAAGGTACGGTACTGTGTTTTGTAAGCATTAAACTGTACCAGATTGTTGCGTCCCCAAGCAATGAAACCATTCAGGTCTTTTGTCAACGGCGATGTCGCTACTAGTTTTTTCTCCAGTTTAGGAGAGGAGATCGACTTGTTACTCTGAATTCCTCCATGTAGCGTGCTACCATTAGCAAAGCTGTGGTACGGATTTACCGTACAGCATATGAGGTCGTTGATATGTAAGGGGAACAATGTCGGAGCCAAGACGGATTCCTGGGTCACGCCCGTGTTGACATTGTGTGTTGAAGAGGAGAACCCGTCCACTACGACGGATACCTTACGGCCAGAGAGGGAGTCAGCCACCCATCTCCAAAGCTTCTCTGGGAGGCCATAGGATGGAAGTTTTTTTAAGAGGACAGCATGCAAAAGCTGATTGAATGCTATCATGATATCAAGAGTAACGACATGAGCCTCACCATAAGACTGGATTAATTTACTCCTCAGTTGCGTGACGTAAACTAGGAGGTCAGGCCCTGGATCGCTGGTGCCAGAAACCATACTGCCTGTCGCTAGCGAAAGGTACTTAGCTAATTAGTCAAATACATGAATTAACTAGCTAAGTCGGTCACGATGAAATTGGCTAATCACGATGTCAGTTAGTACTATCACCAGGATAGACCGGAATTCGAACGGATATTCCGACTATAACTTAAAGTTCATGATATTGAGAGTTTGGGGCGGTTGAAGCTGAGTAACGGAAACCGTTAATAAGACGAATATCAATTTATCAGGTCATTTGAGAAGATGTAAGGTAACTTACCTATTTACTATCTTACGCTGAGAAGACTACTTAAGATCGGCGCGCACGAAGGTCACTTACTAACATAGTTGATTTTAGACTTAGTATATATATAATTTAAGCGCTAAGAACAGAACACTTACGAGGCCTTTTTCCTCGAAATTCAACGACAGCTGACGCATTTGAAAGGGACAATTTAGGATATGTACAAACAGGTTAATGATTTTCTACAAATTATTTGATGAGCTATTCTAGCAAGCACCTGCCAATTTGACAGGCGGGAGGATTGGACAGTCGTTAACGTTAAAGTGAAAGCAAGCCGATGTTTGAGAAAAACATATTTCCGCTGCAATTTACTTGATGTAAACCTAATAGGTTGCAATGGTTCGGTCTACAGATGTTTTGATATCTTTCTCATTATGTAAACTGCCCTCATTTTCTTATAAAATACACAGATGTGTCTCCATGTTACATTCTCCTCGGCTCAGCTATGAGCACCTTTTTGAAAACGATAATATGACAAATAGGATGCACATTAGTAGTGATTAATTATGATAAATCCCCATCTGCGAAAGTCTTCTCCAGCTGACCTCGTCAAAGTAACTATTGTAATACCGCGTATACATGTTCGTTTCATTAACATCTAAATAAAGGCACGTTTTTTAGACGGTTTTTCTCATTTTTAATATATGCAATCGGGGTGCAACATCAGACACCTTTTTCCCTGTAATATGGTTAAAAAACCATCCATCCATGTTGATTGTTAATTTGCTTCGGAGGCGTGTTTACAAAGCATGTCGTAAGACTGGCCAAGCCTACACTGCGCAACGATAGTACAGATCAACTAGGTGTCAGCACTTCCTATGGTTTTGCCTGCTTTTGTTACCGGCTACAGACAGTAAGCAAGTGAGGCTGCCGCCACAGGGCGCAAAATTTCAATTCAAAGATGAATCCAGGATTGTCATGACTCCCTCATTGCGCAAATTACAACAGACCAGCCAACGTCAACTGCCCCCTGCTACTCAGTTATCAGAAAGGCATTAGCTCTTAGATTCTCAAAATCACAACGTCAACGCGGGTGTCCCCAGGGATGGCTCTTGGCACTGACATTATTCCTCCTACATATTAAAGACTTCCTTTGTACGGTCAATGCAATGCACAGCTTTGCAAATGACTGCACTCTAAATGCAGGAATTCCCAATGTCAAGGCGACCTCTGTTGCTGAGCTGTAGAAAAGTAGACTAGCAGCGACCTCCTCTCTGACGAGAAGTTTGCTCTGCGGGGAACAGTTCAATGCTGCCAAAACATAGTACTGTACCTTGACGAACAAGAAGCCTCCTAGCGCTGACCCGGTTTCGATGGATGGCCGAGTTCTAATACAGAGCCAATAATTTTGGCTGGTCGGATTTCAGGTCATCGAGGTTTTGACCAGGCACGAACTCAAGGCCCATATAAAACCTAGCCTCGAATACTGCTCACAAATTTGGAGTGCTGTCGCCCCGACTACATTATACATGTCGATACTTAAAATTACGTGTTACTCCTATGTCGACCTGATATTGGGACACCATGTATAGTCAAACGCTGGAATCACGATTTCAAATATGGACCTTGCTCAAAAATGTGATTTGATTTATAAAAATAAAGTGGTAGAATGACGATTGTTTATCTCTGTTTATCGATAAGTTATAGCCTCGGTTTTCACGCACTGTTGTATCAAACCTAGTTAAAATTAGAAAAGTCAAAGAGGTGAATGATGTTCAATCGACTTATTTTGAGTTTAAAAATACGTGTTACCCCTATGTCCACCTGATATTGGGACGTCATGTATAGTCAAACGCTGGTATCAGGATTTCAAATATGGAAGGACGAAAACCAAACACCAGTAGTATTCGAAGCCAAAGCCGATCTTGGTCAAAAATGAGAGTTGAGTTATAAAAATAAGGTGGTAGAATGACGATTGTTTGTGCCGTTGCTCTGTTTATCGTAAAGTTGTAGCCTCAGTTTTCATGCAATATTGCATCAAACCTAGTTCAAATTAGAAAAGTTTATCATAAATTCGATCATTATTAGTATCTAACCAGGACCAAATCTGCATCAAAAATTTTAATTCAACATTTTTAACAAATTCAAAAGTTTACTTTTATGCTGCGGTCAAAGTGCGTTAAGATTTTTTCAACGTAAAAGGCACTCTAGAACTTTTCCCTAAAGCTGATAGTTTTCGAAATATAAGCATTGCGATATTTCAAAAATTGCGAAATATGTAATTTTCGACCCCGAAAAACAATATGAAGGAATGAATAACATTTTAAATTGCTGTCGCTGTTAAATATTTTTCAAACATCGATTAACAAAACCCCAAACCACTTCAGGACGTATCGTTGCTGTAAGCCTTTGTTTTTAAATTGTTAATCGAGCACTCGCTCAATGGTTTGTTCAGAATGTTCTAAAGCTAAAAGCACTTTGACCGGAGCGGAAAAACAATTTTCTGAATTTGTTTAAAAAAGCTTGTCTAAAAATATTTCTGCTCCTGTTCGTTTATTGCAGACATGCGTACGATTGTTTTTTGTGTTTCATCTAAGTTTCCGCAAGACTACTTGTATTTCTTTGAGCAAACTTCCTTCGAGTGTTTCCATCTGTCGTACTAATACGCTATTTACAAAAATCTATCACAATGGATAATTCACACAATCTAATAATTAAAAACTGATTTAAAATATCGAAATCTCCTGAAACACAGCAGTCTAGAACGAAAGTTGAGTCCTCCCACCCATCTCATTATGCAGAGAACCGCTGACGCCCAGTCATGGAACTGCAGTTGTGTGCGGTGGCTGTGCGTTTGGTGGAACAATGCGCCAGATATCAGAACGTAAGTGCTACATATGCTTATTTATTCCTTATTTCATTCCTTTTTGGTTCATTTGTACTTTGGTGTTGAAAAACTGTAATATACGTCATATTTTTGTACAAGAAAATTTCAAAAACCATGAAATTATAACTGAAAAACGACGATAAACCATGTTATATTAAGTGACATATAAATCCGAACACCCAGTTTAAATGGTATTATTTTAATAAAATTTTGTATAAGTACTTAATGAAGCATAATAAGTAAATGATAAAAAATTCAAAATGATTGCACTGCTTTAAAGCCCTTTGACCTTTAATAATGAGTGGATGCACCCTGATGTGCTACGCATTCTCCAACGCGCCTAGGCATGCTTCTGATCAGGTGGTCAATGTCCTGCTGTGGTATCTCATTCCAGGAAACCACCAACTCCTCTCGAAGTGCTTCTAGAGTCTGAGGAGGACGTTGCAAATTGAGCAATCTCCTACCCATCATATCCCACACGTGCTCAATTGGGGATAAGTCGGGAGATCTTGGTGGCCATGGTAACAATGTGACATCATTATGTTGAAAGAAGTCTATTGTGACTCTTGTAACATGTGGTTGGGCATTATCTTGTTGGAAAGTTGGATCTGCCAGGGTGTCAAGATAGGGTAAAAGATGGGGTTCTAGAACTTCGTGGATATAACGCTGCGCGTTCATGTTACCTCTGATGGAGATTAAAAGTGACCTGTAACCATAAGCTATAGCACCTTAAACCATAGCTCCAACAGGGTGATGAACATGTCTTTCAACAAAAAACTGTGGATTCCTCCTTTCACCACGTCGCCTTCTAACCCTGGCATGACCATCGTGCATGCCTAAGCAAAATCTAGACTCGTCACTAAAGACAATACTGTTCCATTCCTGATCCCAGAGTGACCGTTGTCTGCACCACTCAAGGCGATTACGTCGGTGTTCTCCAGTTAAAGGGAGGACCCAGTGTGGCCGGTATGAAAACAAGCCAAAACTTCTCATTCGTCGGTAAACACTTCGCATGCCAATAGGTCTTCCGTGTTCTACAAACCATTCATTTGCAATGGACCTGGTAGTGGAAAAACGGTCCCTTAAGGCCAATAATCTTAGGCGGCGATCTTCACGGTCTGTTGTTCTACGGCAGCGTCCAGTGCCCCTTGCTCCTTGCGTACGGCCTTCTCGAAGCCATGCCTGACAACACCTAACCACAGTGTCTACACTTCTTTGCACTCTAACTGCAATTGCCCGAAAAGAAAGTCCAGCTTCCCGAAGTCCCACTATACGGCCCCTATCAAACTCACTAAGTTGACGAAATCGTACAGGTCTCCGTACTCTAGGCATCGTAACCGATCGTAAAGGATGTCAAGAACCAAAATCCGCCAACGTTGATTCTTTACTGCGGCTGAAATATTCATTTTTAGAGCGTTAGTGAATTAAAAAAAAAGCAGTATTAAAACCGGAATGTCCAACTGATAAGGCTGAACATTTTTTCACTTGTTATTTACAGTAAGATAAATACATTCACCAACTTTTATTAAAATAAAACCATTTAAACTGGGTGTTCGGATTTATATGTCACTTAGTATATTTACATATCGTACTTCACGTGCGCCAATTTTTATATTATAAAGAACTATTATGGGGTTTAAAAATAACGTAAATTTTTATAGTCTTATATTTTTGGTGTCAAGATATTTCTATTAGAACCAAAATAGTCTCTGAAAGCTTTTTTTTTTATTTAATAAACCGCATCGACCTATTGGCCATTAGCGGTATCGGATACAGTATATTATATTTTATGTAGTACATTACAAAGCTGTAAGAAGTATATCAGGTTGCGTATGTTACAATTGGGTGCTAAAATGTCACTCAAAGCCATCGATGTAAGGTTGCATTCCACTCTATGGTGTTCTAGTAATGGGCACTGCACTAATAAGTGTTTCACGGTTAGGTTAGTTTCACATATTTCACACATAGGTTCTGGCTCCTGGGTGATGAGGTATTCAAGAGTGATCCGGGTATGACCCAAGCGGAGTCGGGTGATTAGGGTTTGGTATCTTCTGCTAGTAGAATTTGGAGCCCAAGGTCCGAATTTAGGTTTTAATTCGAGAAGCTTCGATGGAATATTTTGTCAGTTATTGTTCCAAGTTTCAATCACTCGGTTTCTGAGGAGAGCTTTGACGTCTGAAGCTGGGATGTTCACAGGAGATATGCTTGCGAGATTTGCCGCCAATTTTGCCTGAAGGTCTGCTTTTTCGTTGCCCCTGATACCGACGTGAGAGGGAGCCCATACGAGAACAACATTGTGGTTTTCTGATTGTATCGCGTGAAGGATCTGTTTAATTTGGAGGACTATAGTATGTGATTATTTGTGTAGATCGTTGGATCGCTTGATTGTGTATGTGTTTCATAGCTTCCAATATTCCATATAATTCTCCTGTTATAATTGTAGCTTCATCTGGCAATCGCATTGTAAGGGTGTTGGAGGATGTCACAACAGCTGTTCCTACTCTGTTGTTAAGTTTTGATGCGTCTGTGTATATTTTTTCATAGTTCTGATATTTGTTCATTATTTGCTGGAAGTGTTGTATTATTATTGTCGCTGGTGTGTCTATCTTATTCATTTTTGTGAGATCTTGGTTGATGGTTGCTTTATGTATGGTCCAGGGTGCGGTGTCTGTACGACATTTATTGGTGACCATGGGTATCTGTGAGATGTCGATCTTCCTCAAGTAACTATAGATTCTTCGGTAGAATGGCTTTTTGTTAGTTGTATTAGGTTGATCCATCTGCAACTCCCTATTAATCTGTTCTATGTCCTTGTGGCCAGGGATATTTGGGTTTGATGCAAGCTTAGTAGCGTATGCTAGGCTCAGAAGCTCCCTGCTGTCATTCAGCGATAGTTCACCGGCTTTAAAATATAAGCTTTGGATTGGTGTTGTTCTAAATGCTCCGAGTATTAAGCGCAGTGCTCTATGGTGTATACTGTCTAATGGCTTGAGAGTGGAACTACTGGCTGAGGCGTAAATTATGTTTCCATAGTCAATTTTAGCTCTTATCAGTGATCGGTAGATGCTGAGAAGGGTTTTACCCTCTGCTCCCCAGTGTCTGTTGGCTAAATATTTTAGTACGGTCATGCTTTTTTCACATGATTTAACTAGATATTCTATGTGCTTTTTCCATATCAATCGGTGATCGAATATAAGTCCAAGAAATTTGATTTCTTGTGTTCGTTCCAAGGATACATTATTTAGTTTTAACGGTTCTCTGGAATGGGTTGAATGTCTTCTCGAGAATATAATATACTTGATCTTGTCAGGCGAAAATGATAATCCGGTACGTTTGGTCCATTGTTCTAACTTGTGTATTGTTTTTTGTATAAGTTCAGTGTTGGTTGTAAGGTTTTTGCCTCTCACATATATTATCATATCGTCTGCATAAAGGCGTACTTGAACTGGCTTTTATACATAGTTTATGATATCGTTGACAGCAATCAGGAATAATGTCGGGCTGATGATTGATCCTTGGGGGATACCATTTTCCAAGATTCTAGTTTTTGATAAAACTCCATTTGAGCGGACTTGGAAGCTTCTGTAGCTCAAAAAATTAGTGATAAAAGCAATAATATTTCCATTATATCCCCATGCTTGTAGTTTTGAGATGATGTCATACTTCCAAGTAGTGTCAAATGCTTTTGTCATATCAAAGTAAACTGCTAGGCAATGCTGCTTGTTATCAAAAGCTTCATGAATGTATGTTTCCAAGTCAATTGCGTTGTCTATTGTGGATCTGTTTTGTCTAAACCCAGATTGTTCGTTTTTTAGACGATTCGTATTTTCTAGGATCCATAGCAGCCTTTTATTGACAATTTTCTCTAGAAGTTTACACATAGCACATGTTAGAGTTATTGGCCTGTAAGATTCTGGTGCAAGAGGTGATTTGGTGGGTTTCAGTATAGGTATCGTAATTGCTTGGTGCCATATGTCAGCAAATACATGTTCTGTCCAGATTTTGTTGAAGATTGTCAGTAAATATTGCTTAGCTACTTGGGGTAGGTTTTTTAGAAATATTATAGGTATATCGTCAGGGCCTGCCGAGGTTTCCTTTAAGTCGTTGAGTGCTTCTTCCATTTCGAGTTCTGAAATTGGTGTATTCACAGGGTTTTGGTTGTTTTGTATTGTTATTGGTACTGCTTCTACTTCTGCCTTGTATTTGAGGAAATCATCGCTGTAATTTTGGTTGCTGGAGTTTTTCTGGTAAGTTTGACTAAGTACTTCAACTATTGCATCATTTTTTGTATGTGTTGTATTTACATCTTTCAAGCATTTTATTGATGAATAGGACTTGGCCCCAGCTATGCTTTTGATCTTCTTCCAGACTGTTGATAGTGGTGTCGAACTATTGATACTGCTAACAAACTTTTTCCAGGAATCTTTCTGATTTTTCTTTGTAATTAGCTTTGCATGTGCCCGTTTTCGTTTCAAATCTACCAAGTTTGCAGTAGTTCTGTGTCGTTTGAAAGTATTTATAGCTTTCTTGGTTGCTCGTATTGCTGTGGAGCACTCTTCGTTCCACCATGAGACGGGATTTTTGTTCATCATTGTCTTGGTTTTTCCTATCCAATTTTGAGCTGCATCCAAGATGATGCTGTTGAAGTTGGATATGGTTTGGTTGATGTCATTTTGTATTTGAACGTCTTGAATGTTTTGTTCTATGTGATCCGAAAACTGCAACCAATTTGCTTTATTCAAATTCCATTTTTCAAGTGGTGTGGTATTATTTTGGTTCTCTGAGTTGGATATTATAATAGGGAAGTGATCATTCCCAAATAGATCATCCAGAACTTGCTACTGTAGTGAAGTTATCAGGTTTGTTGTGCATAAGCTAAGGTCTATTGAAGACATTGTTCCGGTTCCCAGATCCAGTCTTGTTTCTGTACCATCATTCAGTATGCTAAGATCGGTTGTATCTAGTATGTTTTTCACTATTAAGCCACGCGCGTTGTGTTTTTTGGAACCCCAAATATGATGATGAGCGTTGAAGTCTCCCATGATGATTCGAGGAGATGGTATTTGTTGTAGTAGCATCTCTAGCTCGTTAGTATCTAAGTGATAGTTGGTTGGTATATATATGCTACAGATGCTGAGGTTCTGGGGAGCTTCTATTGTAATAGCAACTGCCTCAAGTTGCGTTATTAAGTTTATGGGGCTAGCTACTATATTATTCTTAACATATATAGCAGTACCACCACTAGGTATGCGGTTTGATGTGTAACTGCGGTTCTTGAAGAATCCCATGTAATGGGATTCTTCAAGAATGAAGTGTATCAATGTTGGTATCAACAAAGTAGGTTTCTTGTAAGCAGATTATGTCTGGATTTTGATCTGATATAAGTTTCTGTAACATATTCAAGTGGCTGTAATACCCATTCAGATTCCACTGCAACAACGATGTGATTCCTATATTCATTATAATTTTTCGAGTATATATTAGAACGTTGATGAATCCAACGAAGAGGTGTCACTAAGGCATTCGTTAGTATTGATGTCTATGTAACGTTCCAGTTTTTTACGGAGTCTTGTACATCTGTTTTTGACTGTTCTATCAGTAATGTGAGGATATACTAATAGTATCATTTCTACAAGGCCTTTAAAATCAGTTGTATAGTCCTGGACGATATTTGTAATATCTTGGGTTCCATGAGTATTTTCAAGGAGACTTTTGAATTGATCACTATTCAAAGGAAGAGGGGGCATGTGATTGTCAATGAATGTTTTAACACTTGTTATCGCGTCTTGTGAGATGTAGGATGGCTGTATATCTGTTTTATGTTTCTTTACTTTCATGCTTGCGGGAGCTGCAAATATAGGAGGATTTGTGGGGTCTGTATCATGTGTGGGTGTGGTTGGTGAAATAGTTTCTAAAAAATATCGTTTCGAGGATGAGCTGCTTTGCGTAGTCATCTCTTCGCTGTATGCCGCGTTCTGCTCCTCCCGTTGGTTTTGCCCTGTATTAAATTGGAAGTTTGATGCTGGCTCTTGGCATGGCGTTACATGCGTTAGAGTTGTCAGTTGACACTTGACTTTTAGACGGTTCAGCTTCAGGTTTTTGTAAATTCAGTAAGTGTTGAGGTGTTGTTTCTCGGACATGAGCTGTGCTTATGGATTGTGGATTGTTTCTATGGGTGGCGCTTGTTGATTCCTGTTGGTTAGGCGATTGGATTTCTGGCGTTGTTGTGTGTTGTTGATGAGATGATGATGGACATTGGGAAGCTACATGACCTTGTTTGCTACATTTGAAGCACTTTTGGCTATCTAGTGATAGAAAGATGCGGTAACTTAGGTTTTCGTGAGCTATTTCAACGGATTCTGGAATGTTTAGGGATTGCTGATTGGGCTCAATGTATACTTGTCTTCTGAAACTCAGGATATGGCTATACTCTGGGAGTGGAGCGCCTATTCTTAGAAAGTAGATGGGCGACACTAGTTTTAGTCCTAGTTGTAATAGTTTTTCGTTTAAAACTGAGTGAGGAACTGTAGGGCTTACGTTTGACATTACTAAGCGGTCGCAGGGTGATATTAGTCGTCGTGCTTTTATGGTCTCACCGTTTACTTCTATTTCTCCATGGTTCTCAAGAAATGTGTCTACTAGATGTTTATTTGCTAAATAAATACTTACTCTGTTGTTAGAAATTCTGGAGCAGAACAATATATTTTTCGGATTGACTATCGGGCCGATTTTCAGCAGATAGTCCTGCAGTTTCACTCCATTCGCGGAATTGAGTATGATTGCTTGATCCTTGCTCGGGTATCTAATTGTATTCTGTGATAATACGTTTGAGTAGGATTGAGCTGTTGTGACATTGTAAGATGAAGCTTGGTTATTAGATAGCATCATGATTTTGTGAGATTTTTTCCAGACGGATGCCGTATCATTTCTAGAATTTTTCGTGCTAGCACACTAAAGTAGCTATGCGATGAGAATACTTCGAATTCTGTTCCTATTTATTATGTAATCGAGATGCAATTACTCACAATGTTTCGGTATGGGCTTGAATTGTTGCACTGATGATCTTGCAGAAATTTATGGTTATTTTTCACTACTTAAATTGATCAAAAATGTAGAGTTACGCTCGATATCAACCAAGGCAATTTTGGTCAGGGTCGAACTCTCTCTCTGAAAGCTTGAAAGCGAGCAACTGTTATTTTTACAAGATGGCGACCAAATATGCTTATGTGTTCGATACTTGAATTTTGGAGACCGGTTGAAATTTCAACAAAATGTAATTTTTCCCTTTTGTTTTCCTGATTAAGTCGTCGTGGATCCATCATCGGGTTTCTCAACCTTTTAAATGGTACAGACCGCTTAAACCTGGATACTATAACACTTATCTCAGTCAACATACGCGCATACAGGAGCTTTCCTCAAGGGAGATCACGCCACCGTGTTGAAATTTTCAACTGCCTAAGGAGTAAACTGTAGAGGGGGGGTAGATAAGCAAAAAGGAATATTTGGATTTGTGATTATGTGTATCGTTCAGAAATGATTTTATTGAAAATGCGAACATGACCATCAGTGCAGCTGCCCTTGTGTCAAAAGAATAATAGTGAACTTCCAGCATATTTTTCTTTTTCCAGTGGTATTTGGGGGAGGAATTGCAGTTCATCTTAAGCCCCTTTGGTGTTTCAACAGAAGTACCGTCACTGCATGTACCTGTCAAAGTTACGATTTCTATTGTGATAATGCCAGACTGTGTGTCAGATGCTTGGAAGGTCAAGAAACCATGTCAAGGTTGTTTACATATACAGTGCTTTTCATAAAGCCGCCCCTTACTTATGTTTTGACTTACGCTGAAATTTGAAACAATGAAATTGATACATGAATACTATGCATTCGTGTGAAAGTAACAGTTGAAAATTGCATGACAGGCTGTCAAAATAAAGGATTTTTACTTCTCATGTCTTCTGGTGGGGTGGTATTGTAATCGCGAAAAATTTCGAAAATGAGATATTATGTTTGTTGGGTGTTATATGATAAGTACATCGCGAAAAACCATGTCACTCAATTGCGTCGGTCTGTCTGTCGGTCTGTCCGATAAACATAACCGCCTATAACTTGAGAAGTACCGCTCGGATTTTGATATTATTTTCGCATATTGTTACTATTATGTCCAGAGGCGGCGGAGAAAAATGCAAAAAACAAGAAAAATCACTCAAACTTTGTTTTTTGACGTGTCCGACGATCCTCACCATCTTCGAAAAAATTTTAGTAGATGCTGAAAATTGATAGCTTGTGGCTGCAGGCTTTGGGGGAGCTAGGTAACTTTTTTCTCAGAAGGGCCAACTTGTGCCAAACGTAATCATTTACGATCAGCGTAGCGTGAGAAATACAAAGTCAACTTACTTGACGCCATATTTTCAATGGTAAAATCACATTCGTTTCAATATTTTTTGGGGCCCGCCACTTCGGAGTTTTAGAAGGAACTTAAAATGTTGGCTAATTGGAAAATGAAGGTTTGAATATTTTGTACGTTTTATCTACTTTAAGCCCGCCACCACCGGCACTCAAGTTTTGTATACGCCACTACTACACTATTTTCCATTTTGCTATTTCTGTTTAAAGATGATGTTTAACCGACATGTCAATAATCAATTTGCAGTTCGAGCATCGTTAGAGAAACAACTGATAAGTGACTTGCTTACAGTGGCAAAATTTGCAACGGCCGGCGCGATTAGAACTTCATCGTTGCCAGTTTTTAGATACTAAAGGAGACTCCAAGCTATTTCAAGCAAACGTGCAAGGGCGCTTTAATTTTTTAATGAGCCGCCTTTCTGTCAAGATTGATGTTTTTAGTTTAAATAGGTTCCATTACTTTGTGACTGATATGTATATTATCGCTTTTATATACAGGGTGTTCCAAATTCTACCCTCATCATTTTTATCTCGGAAACTGTAATAAATACGCAAACGCTTAAATATGGACAAAGTTGCATATTTAGGTGGTTAACAAAATTGCACTTAGAATGTTTCGAAATTCAAGGTACTACCGGAGAGAGACGAAAAACATCGAATGTTCTCAAAATCGTTTTGTTTTTTCTGACCTTAATTGTACTGGGGTCTCAAAATACATTGCACATTAACATTGACACTCTCCTTCCTTTACAGGATGGCATAATTAGAACTTTAATATGACGTTTCGTCTCTTGTCCTCTAGCATCAACTTTATTCTTTCTTATGTACTCCATATTGGCTTTTTGCACAGATAAATAGGATTTTTAATTGTGATTCCAAAACATATAGTACGTCATCGTATTTTCATCTTTTGTTAACTTTTTTGAAAAGTTCGGTTATTTACTATAGGAGGAACCAGCGAAGGAAGAGGGAACATAATCCAAGAGCATTTTTTGGGATCTGTACAAGAGAGGGGGTCGCAGTGGTGTTCATAGCATTCATATTCTCGAAGATATTCATCCCCCCCCTGGGAAGGGTGGCAGGCTTGGGGTCTAGAAGGGAAAACTCGTCCTCCTCTGAGTCCGCCATTCACAGTACTGTTTATAGTAACAAATCTTATAAAAAAATATATTATGTACATAGCTATATTGTAATATAATAACTAATATTATTACATTGCAGATTAAAAAAAAAGTTTTCGTTGTCAGTATAGCCTTCTCTGACAGTTTCTGTAACAATTTAAACAAGCTAATACAATTATGCATAATATTGTAAGTATCTACAATAAATACAGTTAATGCTTTTGGAGAATCACTGACATAATATGGTATCTGATCCCCTTCAAACTAGTTAAATCTGGTATTTGTCATTTTTCATGTCATTGTTAACAGATCATTTTTTGACATAACGGACCAACTGAAAAGACTTATACTCGTAGTATAAGCGACAATCAATACAGTCTTACCGAATTTCGGACACAGGATTATATTTTTCATTTAAGTTGCACTTTCTGTGGCCGAGAATTTGTGAGACTCAGTCTCCTAATCGAGAAGAGTATTATACCGATAGAAGAATAAATATCGAAAAGGTCTGTTTCATGTTCAGTCTGACCGATTCTGGGTTACAAAGTACAATAACTTATATTGAGAAGTGACCTGATTGGTAGTTTACATACACTACAATGTGTAAGATTCCGTCCGAATTGAAAAATGTAGATAGGAATAGATAAGATAAAATTGATATCTGTTTCTCTGGAATTTTTTCTTGTTCGGTCTAACATATTTTGATGTACAGATTTTTGTATACATTTCTGATAAATGACTTCAGCTGCAGCTTCTGTGCGCCCGAATTTGTAAAATTCAGTCATCGAAACGGAAAATATAGATAAGATAGTAAAGAAAATGTCGCAAAAGAATGTATTTTTGGTAATTCTGCGTCGCCGCAACACAGTCTCGCAGACTTTCAAGCACAGGACGTCGACGTCCAATGTTCCCGACGTGCGGTGACTTGCTTCGCCGCAACGACATTTCGACGTTCCGACGAAAATGACGGACGTTGATATAAACACTGAAATATTGATTAAGGAAGTGAGGAGACATCATGTAATTGTAATTCGTCTTTACGATTTGGAACTCATTCTAAAATAATTGAAAAGCTTTTCCACGTGGTTTCTCAGATCTGAAAAATCACGAACAAATGCTCCCTTTAATGAACGGGCACTCACATAAGGGTGTACCCAGTGTTTTCTTTCCTTTTACAAATATGATACTTATATACGTAATATGCAAATAAATCACAATGTTCATGCTCAAAATCCATCTTGCTACTTCCGTCGCGTCGAGAAAACTGCATGCGTTATTGTAGGCTTGTGTGAACTTATCTCAAAAATACTGTCTGCGTCGACGTAAAGTCGATGTTGCGTTACCGCTCCATCAAAATACGTCCGTGTGCAACGGCTGTTAAGTTGCACATTCTGTGTACAAGAATATGTGAGACGCAGTCTTCGAAATGAAAAATGAAAGTAACGATAAAAGATAAAATATCAAAACGTTGTGTCTTCTTTAGTAATCCATTATCATTTTAACACAGGAATATTCAAATTCACCGCTATAAGACTAGCTGCACCGAAATGACGGATGAGAACAACTTTTTCTGGGCAACGTTAGTCGGTATCTAGTCTTACCGAGTTTTGGTGCACTGAATGGTGCAACTTTATAAATAATTTTAGTTTTTTAGATGCCACTTTTGTGTGCGACATTCTGTGAGGCATAGAGATGGATATAACTACAGACGAAGAAGTATTACAATATACATTGACGTTTATCTGTTCAGTCTCACTGTTTTGAGAACCCTGTCACTGGATGACCAGTTACAGCCTCTAGGTAACATACTCCATGAGACACACTCTTCGAACCAAAGAAATGGAATGACGCTATAGAACTATTAGAGGGTTGCTTGTCTGGACAACGATTGTCACACCAGCTTATGATATCCAGTCTGACTGGCACACAGTGTATCTATAATTTTAATTGCACATTCTGTGCACCACAGTCTGTCAGACACAGTCTTCGAGTTGGGAAGTGTACACAATGATAGAAGAGGAAATACCGGAAAGGTACGTTTTTTGTAATATTTTATCGTTGTTCTACAAACCTGAATGTTTAGGCTCCCAATTTTGGTAAAGTGGTTGTATCTAGATGTGTAACTCCAGTTGTAACTTGTGTATATCAAAATTTTAGAGACATAGTCTCCGAACTGAAAAACGAGAACATCATTAGAAGAATCCATCCATATAGTGTCATAGATTGCCGGCAGTCAGAGAGTTTCAACTGTGCTCACAATTTTAGGTATACAGGTTGCAATTAGCTGCATAATTGCAGTCCACTGTGAACATTTGTGTGAGAAGCGAAATGAAAATGGAAACGGCGTTAGTAGTGAACAGTCCCACAGACTGTTTGTTATAAGTTTGTTCGTCTGAAACGCGAAAAAACAATGTTTGAATGGTTTTTACTTTTTTTTTGGTTTAGGCCTCTTTCTCCACGGCCTCTTGCCCGATTTCCAAAAACTATAAAGCCCTTGCATTCTTGGCATGATAGAAAGCACCTTTATGTGCCACAGTCTGTGAGGCACAGAGATGGTAATAACTATAACTGAGGAAGTATTAGAATATACATTGACGGTCATCCGTTCAGTCTCACTCATTTTGGTCCTGAGAATATTGTCACTTGATGTACAACCAATTACAACTTTTTGATATCAAATTCCTTGTGACACAGGATTGCTTCTGTGGACAACAATAGTCGCACCAGCTTATTAACATATATCCAGTCTGACTGATAGTTTGTGCCTTGTGTAGTAGCAACTATATGTACAGTTTATTTTATACTTGTTATACAAACATGAATATTTAGGCTTGACAAGGCCAGGGGCGGAAGGGATAGATCGGGTCGGCGCAAGCAGTAACTTACTGCGACGCCGAATCGGCGCCTTAGGATAATATATTAGGATAGGCTGATGAGTTGAAAAGCGAAAAAAAATTGAAAAATCCATTTTTATAGGTATATAAATATTATAAAGGAAGTTAATACATTATTTTACTATTTTTAACAGCCATTAACTGATGAGTAATAAAAAATATATTTTACACATTGCACACTAAATTAACAAAACAAACTAACACGCAAGTATTGAAAAAAAATGCAAAACTATATAAGTACACTTAAGTAAGTATTTTATAAACAACATAAAATTTACAAAAAAGGCCAAATGTACAAAGCTAATACATCAATTTTTTTGAAAACATTGTGCTTATATGCCCTAAACCATTAATAATTTCGTCATTTTCAATTCTATTTAAAATTTCTTTTTTGTAGTTCATTATCATGAACGCTTCCAACCGCGACTGTGATATTGAACTTCGTAGTCGGTTTTTTAATATATTTTAGCTTAGAGAATGATCTTTCACAAGCTACTTGGGAGATTGGTAATGTAAGTAAGTATTTATAGGCTAACGCAACCGTGGGATATTATACTTCTTGCCACGTATTGTACTTAAATATTATAAAATAACAACACAAAGCACAATTTTTACAGCTTTTACACTCAGTATTGTTTCCCTCATTGCATCCTAGAACTTTCTCCGATTCTCCAGTTGCATCGCCTTCCTTTTAAAATCTAAAGAATACTGGTCCTGAATATTTAATTTTAATGGGTCCTAGTTTGATATAAAATATTCCAATTCAGTATGTAGACCATCAAGAGTTACAATTGAATTGATTAATATATAGGCCTTTAACTATCTTTGGGGATATTTTCTTTTATATCACTAAAATTCTTAGGATCCAAGATACTAAAATCCTTCACATATCTCAAAATTTTTTTGAAAGCGATTTTCCATTGACTGCACGATAGTATCAAGAATGACGTTAAATATCTCTATTTTCTATTTGTCATTTTTATTCCCCGATCTTTCATCATAAGACCCTTCTCGTGGCATTTTTTTAACTCATCTTGTCCGTACCTCTGATAAATCGATTTCAATATTAATGTCACTATTTTCTGGGTCAGTTTTGTCTATTTTATCTAGCGCTCACGTCACAAAACTATCGGTGGTTTTCTGAATGTCAGGAAAATTTCATTGAAAATCTTTTAATTGTTTCAGGGCTGTCTCTATCATGTTGTTACATTTGATTAAATCTAACCCTTCTGTTTGCAAATATCTAGATAACGACCCTATTATAGAAAAAATCTTAAGAAACACATTAGCAGTTAGAATAACTTCATACCTTTGTAAAGATTTTCGGGAATTTTTAGCCGTAGCACCAACATCTGGATTTATGGAAGTAGTTTAGATAGATTCTAAGGCAAATAAAAGTTCAATAAACAGTGCATTTTGTTATTGCAGCAACGACTCCCTTATAAACTCCTTGCATATTTGAAGCACCATCAGTCAAGTATGCACTGCGTTTCATTTAAATTATTTGCTTCTATTTCATTTATTATTAAATTGTGTATCCCGATTCCTGTAGAATCATGACAGTCGACAAATGAAAGCAATCTCTCAAAAACCTGTCCATGAAATACATATTGGATTGCAAGAGATAATTGATCTGTAGTAGACACATCTTGACTTGTGTCTATTTCTATAGAATACATTCCAGCTTCTCGAATTTCGTCTGAAATGATTTTTTTAATTTTTTTTACAGATAATGTCAATTATATAGTTAAGAGTAGTTATTGACAAAAAAGATGTAAAATCTCCAGAGCGATTTTTTATTCCTTGATCATGTATTTCTTTGCTTTGTTGAATTATTTTAATTAAGTGTTCCCTCATTATTACGTCGTACTTATAGTAGGTGTCAATAATATTATCTCTAGAAGATTTCCGTGATCTAGGTTCTCGTTGGCCAGTGAGTAACCTGCTTTGTTTGAGAATAGCGTAGCACTATCTAATTACTCAGTGCTACGCTATTCTCAGAGTTTTATTTGCAAATAAGGCTATATTACATAAATCTGCGAGAAAGCAATTGTGTGAATCTTCCTTTTACTATCCCTATTTAGATATTATAACAAGAAATCGTATTCAAAGTGTTATGAATACATGTTGCAGGCTTGTAAGTGATCTCAGAAAATATGATCATATATCGAATGCCATTAATGAACTAAATGGATCAAAATTGATAAAATGTATAAGTAGCAGCTCCTAAATCTGACTCATAAGGTTCTTTCTTCAAAAACACCGTCATATTTAGTAAACAAATTCATACGTAGAGGGAATCTGCATGGTATTAATATTAGATATAGAGAGACTTTTTCAATTCCACGCCACAGCACGTCTCTATTTCAGAATTCATACATTTACAATGCGATCAAATCATATAATTCTTTAGACCGCAGTTTAAAAGAAACCAATCCATTATCCAAATTCAAGAAAAAAGTGAAAGAAGTTCTTCTTGATCAGCAGCGAAATCGGTTGTAACCCATGTGTCCTCATATTTTCCTTATGTATTTACTTGGATTATTCGTTATAGTATACAGGTGCCTATTAATTTTCAACAAATTCTTTTTTTTTACATCTCGTATTGTTAAGGGGGTTAGATGGTAGATATATAATCTAAATCTCGCCTCCTGTAAGAATATTACAAATAAAAGACGTTAATTATTATTATTATTATTGTTATTATTATTATTATTATTATTAAACCCGTCGTTCCAATCAGTTTTATTACATTTATAATTCTATCAAAAACCTGCATATTTCTTGTTATATTTTTTTGTTGCAAAGCCAGTTGATTTGTAAATAATAGTTTATTAATTCAAGTATCACTACAAAATCGAAAATATGCAGAGGAATAACTGACGTACATTACTGAATTTTGGTGCTCTTCAATACGTTGATACGCGTGCCTCCAATCTGACACACCAGTAATAAAAGCACTAGTATCTGTGCTTTTGCTAAACGCCAAACAAAGCATGCAAAATAACGCATCTTGTGATGAAGTATATGTTAACCATTGTCGTGGGGTACCATTACCAGTTTTGAAGGCTGCCTGAAGTTAAATTTCTCGTGACTAGTTGGGACTTTGGGGTGGTATTGAAAACATATATTTAATTCACCTTGTGTAGGTCTTTTGAAAAAATATTCCGAATTCTGACCTTCTACATTATTTCTAATTTCAGGGTTCGGGCTTTGATTATGTGTAATTTGTTCATCGTTGACCATTTCTTCTTTTGTTGACAAATGATCCTTTGACTCGTGAATGTTCTTTTCGCTTTCCATGTTTTGCAGTTCACTTAGTATGACGTAGCCATTGTCTGGACTTGTGGAAATTTCTGTGGCGGATACAGATAGAATTGTGTTGTTTTGTGCTGATGTACTTCCAAACATTGATTGTAAATTTTTACATTTTCTTGCTTCTTGAGCCAAACGCTCCTTTTTCTTTTCCCTCTGCCTTTCGGCGCCATCCTTTTTTCGTTTTAAACTAGAGGTATTATTTTTTACTACAAAAATAATTATATCGGTTAGTTACCTAAGTACGCTTGACAAACAGCGTCATATTACCTAAACGCACGCTGGACGTCGGCACTAACGCACCTACACTGATACTGCTGCAACAATCGACAACTGTTACCAAACCAAAAACTCGAACGTAAATAAGAAGATTTTATATAAATAGGAAAAGAGGCTGCCGACGCACCTACGTACACGAGAGCCGTTGTAAGCGATACGCAATGCTGCTGAATCTCATATGTGGCATTTTCGTCTCGGACAATCTTGCGGAGTGCGTTCAAAAACTGAAGGACATTTGATTTATAATGGTTTAAAATTACCCAGAAATAAATTTAAAGGCGATATTATTTTTTAAATTCGGGAACAAGTTAATGAGAGAATTTCTGTTTCAATATATTTTTTAACCGTGCCGTAACGGCGCCAAACCAACCGGCGCACCGGACAATTGCCGGTGGGCCCATCCGCCCCTGGTAAAGGCGTTGTATCCAGATGTACGACTTATGGATATCAAAATCTTAGTCACACAGTCTCTAAACTGAAAATCGTTAACATCGTTAAAAGTTGCACCGACTTTAGGATGGACACAGGATGCAATTAGATGTGCAATTCAGTCCACTGTCAATATGTGTGTGAGAAACGAACTGAAAATGGAAACAGCCTTAGAAACAAACACACTGTTTGTTGTCAATTTGTTCGTCTGAAACGTGAAAAAACAATGTTTTAGCGATATTTTTCAATTCTCAAAACTAAACTTTGCGTCCTTGGCATTGTAGCAATACTATATGATTAGCGGACAGACAGACCGACGAAATGAACGAAATGGTTTTTCGTGACGTAAATGACATACAAGTATATCCAAAATAGCAATAATATCTTATTTTAGTTCACTTCAGTTCAGTTCAGTTTCAGATTGGTGCTTGCAAAGCGAACGGCAGATCGGCACGGCTTACTGTGGGGGTCATAAATAAGAGTTTTTTTTCCGCAAAAAAAAATTATGAAGAACTAAAATGACGATTGAATAAGAATGCGAAAAAGCAATAAAGTTATTGAAAGAAGTGTGAAGCCGAGGGACTTTTTTGAAAAGCACTGAGTCATCACGCTTGCCGTAGTAAGTACATATACAGTCTGCATGTTTAATATATACTAAGTGACATATAAATTCGAACACCCAGTATAAATGGTTTTATCTTAATAAAATTTTGTATAAGTACTTAATGAAGCATAATAAGTAAATTTCAAAAGGATTGCACTGCTTTAAAGACCTTTGACCTTTAATAATGTGTGGATGCACCCTGATGTGCTACGCATTCTCCAACGCGCCTAGGCATGCTTCTGATCAGGTGGTCAATGTCCTCCTGTGTTATCTCATTCCAGGAAACCACCAACTCCTCTCGAAGTGCTTCTAGAGTCTGAGGAGGACGTTGCAAATTGAGCAATCTCCTACCCATCATATCCCACACGTGCTCAATTGGGGATACGTCGGGAGATCTTGGTGGCCATGGTAACAATGTGACATCACTATGTTGAAAGAAGTCTATTGTGACTCTTGCAACATGTGGTCGGGCATTAACTTGTTGGAAAGTTGGATCTGCCAGGGTGTCAAGATAGGGTAAAAGATGGGGTTCTAGAACTTCGTGGATATAACGCTGCGCGTTCATGTTACCTCTGATGAAGATTAAAGGTGACCTGGAACCATAAGCTATAGCACCCCAAACCATAACTCAAACAGTGTGATGAACATGTCTTTCAACAAAAAACTGTGGATTCCTCCTTTTACCACGTCGCCCTCTAACCCTGGCACGACCATCGTGCATGCCTAAACAAAATCGAGACTCGTCACTGAAGACAATACTGTTCCATTCCTGATCTCAGAGTGACCGTTGTCTGCACCACTCAAGGTGATTACGTCGGTGTTCTCGAGTTAAAGGGAGGACCCGGTGTGGCCGGTATGACAACAAGCCAAAACTTCTCATTCGTCGGTAAACACTTCGCATGCCAATAGGTCTTCCGTGTTCTGCAAACCATTCATTTGCAATGGACCTGGTAGTGGAGAAACGGTCCCTTAAGGCCAATAATCTTAGGCGGCGATCTTCACGGTCTGTTGTTCTACGGCGGCGTCCAGTGCCCCTTGCTCTTTGCGTACGGCCTTTTCGAAGCCATGCCTGACAACACCTAACCACCGTGTCTACACTTCTTTGCACTCTAACTGCAATTGCCCGAAAAGAAAGTCCAGCTTCCCGAAGTGCCACTATACGGCCCCTATCAAACTCACTAAGTTGACGAAATCGTACAGGTCTCCGTACTCTAGGCATCGTAACCGATCGTAAAGGATTTGAGGAACCAAAATCCGCCAACGTTGATTCTTTACTGCGGCTGAAATATTCATTTTTAGAGCGTCAGTGAATTAAAAAAAAGCAGTATAAAAACCGGAATGTCCAACTGATAAGGCTGAAAATTGTTTCACTTGTTATTTACAGTAAGATAAATACATTCACCAACTTTTATTAAAATAAAACCATAAAAACTGGGTGTATATTGATATTGAGTTGAAAATGCATTCAAATATGATTTATTATTTATTAGTACTTCGGTTCTATTCTGGAAATATGTACCCAGATAGATTGGAGTTCTTTATACTGTTTCTTTGGTAGGTAATTATATGTTTTCAAGATTGATATTTATCTAAGATATAAAAATTAATTTGTCAAACGCATCTTACGTATCTTACTTGGAATAGAGTCGATTGGTTTCTGCGAAGGGAATGGGCGATTGGGCTCAAGAGCAAATAAGTGATAATAGGTATAAAATTGTCAACAGCCTTTTTATCGTACAAAAATACTAATACTGCAGGTATCAGGTTGAAGAAGGAGCGCAGAACAAAAGCAACGAAATAAGGAGTAAGACTGGAAAATTGATGAATTGTTATATCTATATCATAGGTAAGTGAAGGTTTTATACAGGATGTCGCATCGGGAACACCATCGATAGATTTCTCGAAAAGTAGGCATATGATATTTTTGAAAATTTGGGAGTATACTAACGTCGATGGGGCAACGGCAGCTAAAATATTTCCAAGATGGTGGCCCTTCTCGTTATACCGGAAGTTGATGCCAACTTGCTTATTTTTGCTTTTTTGCTTTTTATTTGCTTTAATACTCAATATTCGGATTCTACATAAAATTCTAATCACATTTCATGTATGATCACCGTTTTTTTAAATTTCAAATTTTATGTCAAAAATGACGTTTGCAGGCTCAAAAATAATTGTTCATTTCCCCTAAATACGAGGGATGTCTTTTAAGTTTTGCATATGGAAATAAAACAACACGTTAGGTAGTTTTAAATTACTTTATTGTTTTTCGAAGTATTCTCTATGAAGACTAATACACATCTGCATGCGGTCGAACCAATTTTCGAAGCACTTATTCCACTCGTTTGCTGGCAGATCCAAAACGGCATTTTTGAATGCGTCAACTGCTTCTTCTGGTAAGTGGAACCTTTGACCACGCAGTCGTTTTTAATTTTCGGGAAAGTAAAGAAATCGTTAGGACTTAGATCGGGACTATATGGAGGATGTTGCAATAATTCCAGGTTTTCTTCCGTTAAATACTGCCTTGTTTTTTGGGCTGTGTGCGAGCTTGCATTGTCTTGGTGGAGGATGATTCTTCTTTCGGCGGTTGATTTTTCGAAACTCGGTGATGACTTTTGGAAAACAAATGGGAGGTATATCAATCCGCAGTAACAGTTCTTTGCTCATTAAGAGAAATTGTTGCAATATGACCCGCTTTTGACACAAATGTAGCGACCATCTTCTTCGAAACACTTCGAGAACGTATGACCTTTGGCTTTTCTTCACCTTGGAACACCCAAACAGCCGACTGTCGTTTATTTTCTGATTCATAACAGTAAATCCACGATTAATCACCACCAACAATGCTGTACACATTTTTTGAGTTTCCGGAATTGAAACGGTCAAGCGTTTTTTGACACCAATTAACCCTGGCTGCTTTCTGCTCTTCAGTCAACAGGTGGGGTATCCAACGAGGAACTAATTGTCTTACTCCTAATTTTCATGTAAAATTTTTTTATCTGAGATATTTGAGATCTTCAAGGACGCCTCAATCTAGCAATATGTCACATGTCTATCTTCAATGATGAGTTTGCGCACAGCATCGACGTTTTCCTGGGTGACTGTCGTTTTTGGTGCACCCACCCTGGGATCGTCGCCAAGACTCACCCGTCCACGTTTGAATTCTCCATACCAACGGGAAATTGTCGTCTGATGTGGCGCTTCGTTGCCGAAAATAGACAGTAACTCAGCAAGGCATTCTTGTTGCGATAATTGTCTCTGAAACTTGTAATAAATTATGGCGCAAAAATGTTCTCGGTTGAGTTCTATTTTTCTAATGACTTGGTGACACTTAAAAATTCACTGTAGTGAGAACACTGCACGTATTGTTGTGAAACTTTGAATTTAAGTTTACTAAAGAGTGAGGTTAAGATTCATTACTGACGTTCGAGCCGCGCGGCCTACTATGTTTCTATATGCAAAATTTAAAAGACATACCTCGTAGAACACCTTATGGGGTAATTTGGATTGATTTTCTGCTAAACAGGGATATAGTTTAATAGACTTTGTATGATATCTCGATAATTATTTATACAGGGTGGTCAAAAAATTAGTATAAAAATTGAATGGCAAAAATTGCCAAAAGTCGATTTTGTCGGTAGAAACCCCCTATTTTTATAAGTTTATCGCATAGAGCATTAAAAATTAGCTTAACTTTATACAGGGTTATGTATTCCAAAAATGTTTACTTTTCGAGTAAATTGCAATTTATTACTTTTCTATAGTAAAACTCCTATAAGTAGATATATAGTTTTTTAATTAGTTGGCTATGACGGCGGGATGTGGGGAACAAACAATTGCGCTCTACAAAAACGTCACTTTATAATAATGTCCTTCATTTGACAGTTTATTTATTATTTTTGGTGAATGCAACAGAGTGATCTCAAGAGCATGTGATGTGTTTGCTTATAGATATCCAGAAAAAAGAAGACCGGATGCACATACGGCTAAGCAAGGATTAGAAAGTTTCAAAAATTTCGGTTGTGTGAAGCCTAAGATTCAAAGGAATAGACCTTTAGTTAACGATGAAGCCATCGAAATAGCAGTTTTCGGGGTATTTTTATGCTTTCCCAATGACGTCCTTACGACAAGCTGCACGAGAGTCAGGTTTTATGAAAGATACCATTAGCAGAATTTTGCACAAACACAATTTTTATCCACACAAGCTATTAGTCCGACAGTTGAAAGAAACCGATTTTTTTTAAACGATTTCAATTTTCCGAATTGATTATTACAAGGTATCAAGAAAATCATTGTTTCCTAAAAAATATTATACGCCTTTTCAAACGACACAATTCTGATTATTGGGCTAACGAGAACCTTCATGTAATAAGAGAAAGAAACTTTCAATACAATTGGTAATTCAATGAATACTGAGCTGTCAGAGGTAATCAAGTTGTTTCTCTTCAGTTTTATGAAAAACATTTAAATGGTAAGTTAGCAATTAACAGTTTTTTTTATAAAAGAAACTGATAAGCATGTGCAATACGCAAATACCAATAGTATAAGTTTTTTAACACATAAGGTCAGCATTGCCAACATTAGTACCGATTTATCTCATTATTGTAAGGGGTGGAACATATCTTGATCTCCATTTATGGACCATACTCGTCATCTTGGAGGGATACTTATAAACCGCGTGCACAAGTATTCAACGCGAGTCTTCGAAACTCCTTAAACCGCCAAGGTTACACATCACTCTTTGAAAAATCATCTATAATAGGTATCAGTATTTTTATATTCTGTATAAAATTACTGTGGGCCAGATCTTGCGCATACGGTGGGTAGTCTACAACTTCAAGGCCTGCTTGGTCTGAGGCAGCAAATCGATTTGACATATTAATCATTTTTTTAGCATAGCCTACTAAGGTCACTTGTGCTACTGCAAGTGGTATTAACATGATGAAAAAAACATGATTCACAATGATAAACAGGTTTAGATACCTGAAACATGATTTAAAAGTTTTATACATATTGTCAAGATATTGACAACAAAAAGAGAATACGGTAAATAGAAATATACTCGTAGATCATATATGGAAATCTATCGGAGAGCTCATATAAGCTCTAGCTTCATAAGATTTACAGATGAATTGAAGTTGAATCAATCGGTTTAGGAAATATGGCTCATTTGAAAAAATTGATGTGCTAAAGTTTCGTTTATACGCAAAAATAATAAATTTTTGAGAAAGTAAAAACTGGCATTATTGGAAATCGGTTTTTCTTGGATATATTTTGAACGACAATGCATCATTCATCGAAGTTTTGACAGCTCAGTAAACAATTTGAGTTTGATTTGGTGGTGTTCACGGAAAACAAGTGACTCACCCAGTGCAATATTGCTAACAAATTTTACATCCCGTATAGTAAGGGCACAAATACTATTTTGAAAATGCCTAATGTGTTAGCTTAAAAAATGTATTTCCGTTAATGTTCGATTTTGAGAAAGACAAATCTAAAACTGAACCAAGTGATCTAAAAGTGTATATCGGTGCTTCTCGGTCTATAATTATGGATCTGTTAGCAGAATTACTATATTTGCAAAATGGCGTGACCAATATACTGGATACGATGTCAAAATTAATAGAACTATACTGAAAATTAATTCAACTGTGTTTTTGCCAAAAACGGTTTATCGATATCAAACAACTTTTTCATATCAAAGATCAGGCTTTCCAAAAATGTTATCGTGGACCTTAATCATATAAGGTGTAATAATTTTTGGAGGCATTGTGTGGTTAGCATATTCCAAGCGATCTAAATGAATTGTTTTTATTTGACAAGAACCGACATCCAGTAGCGATCTTTACGGCCCTGTATCTCCCTAGAGGAAAACACGTGACATTATCTTTTTGTATTCTATATCCATACGAGAAATTGACATATCATTCTGGGACACCCTGTACACACATTTTGACCTGATATTATTACAAACCTTACCAGTATTAAGGATGGTGACGAATAGGAGTATAGATCTTTTTGTGACAGTTCAACAGATTGTTCGAACCCTATAATGTGAAGACTTTACATGACTTAAGTTAATAAGTATGGCAATTACTACAGGGGAGATACTTTTTAAATATAAGATCCAACTTATCTGAGACGTTATGCAAAATTTCAAACATTCATTGTTTACATGATGTAGAACGCTAACTTACTGATTCTATCATGACGTTTCCCTAGCAGTCTGATATTTTGGTAAAAATCGTAGTGAGGACCTTTTCAGTCATCTTCAATACAATATACAACATTTGTTTCAGAAAATGATGAGGGAGATCGAAGAAGTAGATGCTGCTAAGACATCTTTGGGCAATGTACTATTATATCTGAATATTATTACCTTAATCAGATAACCACTGTTTTACTAGCAGAACTATATTTCAGGTAAGTTATGTAGCTTAAGCATAGTAGTTAGAGGTCGTTTTTGTAGAACAGTCTCTGAGATAATGCAGGGCACTCTGCGCGCTGTGGAATCATGGTGTAGGGGAGTTCATCTTCCTGTCAACGCTGGAAAGAGCGAGCTGATCCTATTCACTAGGAGAAGAAGGCTTGACGGGGTTGTCTGGCAGATTTTTTTTGGGACTAGATTAGTTCTATCCCAATCAGTAAAATATCTAGGAATTATCCTGGATTGTAAACTGAACTGGAGAGAGCACGTTGAATTTGAGGTTAACAAGGCTCACGATTCATTGTGGGCTTCTAAACGCGTTGTCGGCGTAAGGGGGGGCTTACACCCAAAGTGGTTGACTGGCTCTACACGGCTCCTTAGTTTGGTGGCCCTGCATTGGAACTGAGACTACTAAGGCCAGATTCAATAAAATTCAGCGTTTGGCCTGTATTAGCATTGTAAGCGCAGTGCGGACAACACCACTGAGTGCAATGGAAGCTCTGCTGTATCCCTCACCGTTGGATCTAGTGATCGGCGGAGAAGCGAGGGTAGTCGCTCATCGACTGTGGAGTCTGGGCAGCTGGGGCTTCTTGAATCCTGTCAAGGGTCATACTGCCATCCTTATCGAACTATAAAGGTAGGATCCCGTCCTTCTAAGCAGGGGTGATATGATTACCCCTAGATATGGCTTCAACCGCAAGTTTATTGTGGAGTATTCAACGAGGGAGGAGTGGGACACCGGAGTGAGTGGGCAAGTCTGGTACACGGACGGCACAGTCACCGAAAAGGGCTCTGGCGCCGGGGTTTCGGCGCCTAGGACTAGGCTGTATCTGCCTCTTGGTGGATACACCACTATTTTCCAGGCGGAAATCGTTGCGATTCTGGCTGATGTATCCCTCATTTCGGAGGGGGTGGGCCTAGGAGAAGGATAACAACCTTCTCCGACAGCCAGGCTGCAATGAAGGCACTAAATGCCTATCAAATCACTTCGAGCCTTGTATTGCAATGCAGGGAGGCTCTGGATTGTCTTGCAGCGTGGCATCTGCTATCGTTAGTGTGGATACCGAGGAACCGAGGCACGCTGCGATAAAGGGAAATAAGACGACGGATGCTCTGGCGAAGACAGGATCAGTCAGCAAGCAAGTTGGTCCTGGGCCAGCTTTAGGGGTGCCCGCGCTAAGGGTTAGGAGGGAAATAGAGAAGTGGATTGCAAGAAAACACTCTCAGAAATGGAGAAGAATCTCGAGACATCTACGTCAGGCACGGAAACTCATTGAAGGGCTCAGCGCTAAGGATAGACGTTTCTGCTTATGTTTGGATAGAGCCAACCTAAGGTTGCTGGTGGGACTGTTGTCTGGCCATAACACGTTAAGGCGCCACCTGCACGTGATGGCGGTGGCTGAGTATCCCTTGTGTGAGCGCTGGGGGGAGAGGCAGAGACCTCGGCTCTTAGCTACTACAGGCAGACTATACTGGAGTCCATCACTTTGGACACCCAAGACGTTAAGGAGCTTGAACTCAAGACCATACTCAACTTCGCTAGAATGACGAGGTTTGAGCTCTAAGGAATGTCGAGGTGCACAAGGGCCCGTGTAAGTGGCCCATGCACTGGCTCCTTATGGTGGCCGGTATGCCCCTAATTCCACGTTACATTTATTCATTCAAGTTATGTAGTGTTTCAGGGAGCTAGTCTCAAAAATATTTCACATATTTAAAATGTTCAAAGTTCGTTTCAGAGGCTCCTGTCCTTTTTCAAGAAAAAAATTGTTGGTGTACTCAATCTAAGTAAACGGTTTTGAAAATTTTAATGATTGCGTTTTAGTTTAATTAAACTAGCTTCATAGATTAAAGTATACTCTTTTAGAAGTCGGAGTTTTATTAAACTAATGAATCTTGTTAGCTGTCACACAGTTAATTAAATTTTTTAATTGGACTTATTAAAGCTTTACTTTGTTTTAATTAAATTCAGCATATCGACCAATATAAATGTTACTGATACAGATCATACGTCATAATGATGACCTGAACATGATTAATAAGTCGTGAAGTACCAGGCACGAAACGTGGAATTTGACCACCAGTCACTTCTAAAGGACGTTCATATTGAGGTAGATCAAATGTCCCTACCAATGTATGTTATTTTGAATACAAATAGTATAACAACTGTTTCAGAAAGATGAAGGAAATTGGAAAAATCGTTACAGAGAGAAATAACAACGAGTGTAGTAAAACAACTAAGGAACAATTGTGAGACAGTCAATATTATATTACATCCAAATTCAATGCGTGAAGATGAAAAGGAACACGTTTTGATAGGGCAACTGTATAAGACAACCGCTGTATCGATATAAAAACAGTTTAGGTAAGCCAACTGTGAGAGATATACTATTAAGCTTATTTGCTTATGACCTGGTTTTATAGAAATATTTCACATAACTTAAAAACCATTCGTTTTTACGTATAAAATAAATTATCGGATTCGTAATTTACGCTCCCGATGTACACAGGAAACCAGTCTTTGTCGTTAGGGAGCCCTTATGGGTTTCAGAGTCAAAGTAACATTGGATTTGAAATCGAAGCATCCAATTTACTTAAGAAATGGCGCTTCGGACCACAGATTCTTGTTTATGGTACTATTGAAATCTCCACCCAAAATACGGAGCAGATTCAACTTTTTTTAGCGAAAGTTTCTTGTTCCTGCACTTTATGTTATTATACAATGGGTGGCTTGAGACTGACCCGTCATTTACAAGAGCATCGCAGAGCGTGTATCGTACTCAATATCCAAATATCGCTAAAATATATAAGTATTTGTCATGTAGCCGAGCTTTATTATATGATTTCTCCATTGTCATCAGGATCAGAATCTACTTAATGATAGAATGTCTTTGAGTAATACTAAAGACTTTACATTTACAGCCACCTACCCCCTACAACCCCTAAACACCAAGTTTCAACCTATACAAAGAATTCTCCGAAAATGACCAGGAGCCTCTGAATCGTCGAAAAACGAAGCTTAGGCGAGTTTTACTTCCGTGTTTTTGCTTCTAGCTCCGCCACCACGGGACCGATTTTCGAAAACTTTTTATCCTTAGCATATCAGAAGCTTTGGGCGGTACATTTCAAGTTATACGTGGTTATAGATTTCTCTTTTTATTGGCCATTCAGGTAGAATGTTATACATAGGGCAAAAAATATACAAAACCTATTAAAATAGAAATATAATAATTATACTGAATTATACTGTATATATAATTCTTGAGGCAGCAGCGGTGGCCGCTGTAGTAGACTCTTCGGTCTCCTGATCAGTCGCCGTGCGCTGTGCGGGTTCGAGTCCCGTCCCAGGAGAAATTCTCTCCTGGCTATGGATGTTGTGATTGTCCGTAGGTGGTAGATGGTCTCTGACTGTCGAATTGAGGTACCACCCGGCGGTTCTCGTAGGCGGAGCCAGAATGTGTGCATGTTGCATGCACACGTGTTCCCTCGCCAGAGTCCGTGTGGCGTCCCCCCTTTCCCATGTATCCCCCTATAGCCCCACGGTACGCAATGGGTGCTTAGGCCTTAGGCCTTCGTGGTAGTCGGAGTATAAAAAACACGGGGCGATTCGACTTAGATATATAACTTAGGTTATATCCCCATGTGTACGAGAATCTTTGAGAAACACTTTCTGGATTAAGAAATAAAGACAATGACAGAAAAGAAAATATTGGGATACGATTCTTTGCAAGCTCTCCATCTCCGGTCTCACCGATTTTGTTGTAAAGAAGATTGTAACTTGGATAAATGACTCGAATTGCAATTTCTGTACGGCAGAATTTGTGAGATATAAAAATTGAGTTGTATCATCTTTGCACGAGAATCTGTAGGACACAGTCTCCGAATTAAGAAACATAGATAACGATAGAAGAGATAATATTGATATCTGGAACACTTTCGTGTTCGGTCTAACCGATTTTGATGTACAAAATTTTTGTAACTCAGATAAATGACTTGAGCTGCAACTTCTGTGTACCTGAATTTGTGAGATGCAGTCTCCGGATTAGGAAATATAGATAACGATAGCACAGAGAATATTGATATATGTTTCTCTATAAATCATTCATGTTATCTCGGATGATATCCAGCTTTACCAACTGTTGCCTCTTTTGTGTGCCACATACTGTGAGGTACAGAGAGTATTAGAATATCTGCTCTGCTCTGTCTCACTGATTTTGGTCCTGAGAATGTTGTCACTGGGTGTATGACCAGTTACATCTTCTTGGTACCATACTCCGTGAGACACACTCTTCGAACCCAAGAAATGGATTGACGCTATAGAGGATTGCTTCTCTGGACAACGAAACTCGCACCATCTTATTATATCCAGTTTGACTGATTGTTTGTTCCCTTAGTAATTGCAAATAAATGCACAATTTTAGTTGCCGCTTCAAAGTACCACAATCTGTGAGTCTTCGAGTGCGGAAGTGTAGACAACGATAGAAGAGGAAATACCGAAAAGGTACGTTTGTCGTAATTCTTTATCGTTGTTATACAAACATGAATGTTTAGGCTCGCCAACTTTGGTAAAGGCATTGTATCTATATATGTATAACTTCAGTTGCGTCTCATGTATATTAAAATTTCAGTGACACAGTCTCCGAACTGAAAATCATCAACATCGTTAGCAGAGAAGTTTCACCGACTTTGGGTTGCACACAGGATATAATAAGATGTACAATTCAGCGCACTGTGAACATTTGTGTGAGAAACGAACTGAAAAAAACAAGAAACAAACTGTTTGTTGTCAATTTGTTCGTCTGAAACGTGAAGAAATAATGTTTGAGAGATTTTTATGTCTTTTTGTTGGTGACCTCTTTCTCTTCTGCGACTGGACCGATTTTCAAAAATCAGCCTTTACGTCCTTGGCATTGTAGCAACATTGTCTTAAAATTTCATAAAAAACCGAGAGGTACTTTTCAAGTTATAGGCACTTATAAGATTAGCCGACAGACCGACGGAAATGAACGAAATGGTTTTTCGTGATATACATGTCATACGACTATTAATAACCAAAATACATAATATCTTATTTTAGGTCAGAGTGTCACTGTGGGGGTCAAAGATACACTTTTCTAAATAATTGTGTTTTGAACAAGTTTGTCATGCTAGCCGAAAGATCAGTACAGCCATTTACCTAACACCTGCGGTTCTATTTGAGGTATGTTTTCATTTAAACTAGTTGCAAGCACATGTTGCGCAACTTGTTTAAGTGGAAATGCATCGGAATGCTTGTCGTCAGTGCTTGAGCCGCAACATGTTGCAGACCCTTTCCATTACCGGCACGTCGCTACGGCGCAAAATACAATATTAACAAGTAAATTTTTAATAAAATGCCGTCAAGTAAGTTGACTCTGCACTTTCTACGCTTGTCATCAGTTCGTAAATAATTATGTTCTGCACAAGTTGGCCCCTCTGGGAAAAAAATTAACTACGAACACATATAATAAAAAAATTAAAGGGATCAAGTTAGTCAAACAGACCCATGCTATTAGAATTTGCATATTTTGTACAATTTTGGAGCACTTTAGAGTTTGGCTCCCTGAGAAAATATGCTCTGCCTCGCGCTTCAAAGAGTTTTGGAGGTAGTTACGCATTCACACAAAAGTTATCTCTTATCGCTGGATGGCCCTCCCCCTTCCTCTGAGAAGGATACCTGCGGGCAGATATGCTGCTACACACATGCATCCTCATGGTTTTCACTGGGTTACGTTAGTTTCTAGAAGAGCAAACAACGCCTATTTCTGACTGTTATTGTAATAAAAACCCATATTCTGATCCCTTGGGATAAACATAAATGTGTGTTTTGATGAATTTGTTCTGTATCATAGGTAATATATATTTTGATATTTTGAATAAGGATTTTAGTAGATGTTCTTACTTGGTGAAGGTTCTTTATACTCATGAATATGTTTGAGTGGATTTTATGTTTTGCCAAATTACGAAATTGATATATTCTGTTTTTTTTTATGTTATATGACATGCACATAATGAAAAAACATGTCATGCATTTCCGCCGATTTGTCTATCTGTCCGCTAATGGTTAGCACCTGTATAACTCAGGAGGCATTGATGAAGTTTTGCCACAAACTTACTGCTATGCCAAAAACGAAAAACCGTTGTAGGCTTTGAAAATCGATCCAGTGGCGGCAAATCTATAACCAAAAGCGAAAATAATAAAAATCGGTCGTTTCAGTGTTTCTTGTTCATTTGCAGAAAAACGTTTTGAGCGGGTTATTGTCTTTTATTATGAACCGTATTTGTCATTGTGTACGGATACTTAGAAATATAAGCCGCGTGTGGATGCACGTTCATTCAACGCGATCGAAGTCTTCGAAACTCCTTATACCGCCAAGGAGTAAAATCTTTGCCAGGGTACACATCACTCTTTGAAATATTATCTATAGTATCAGTTTTTTTATATACTATGTTATTACATATTGTATTTTTTAGGAACATAGATCATCATAATGCAAATTCACACATGACTTGAAGTCAAATCAATGACTCCATCAAATATTACAGGTGATCTATTGAAACCTGACTCAACTTGCTTTTTGTGTAACATCAAAAAAAAAAGCAAGCACTTATTCTTAAATGATGTATAAAACAGACTTTGATTCTATCATGACGTTTTCTCAGCTGTTTGAAATATCAATAAGGATAAAAGTAAATGAAGAAAAGCCAAATGATTATTCAGAACAGAAATATTGTTCACGTAAGTAGCTCATTGAGTATGTGCTTTATGAAGCAGCTCCAAATGATCTAGAAAACAACATTTCATATTTTTTAATACAATTGATTCAAAATGTCATTAAGCGTTTCAGAGTAAAAGAAACAACGAGTGTACTGAAAAGACTGATGATCAGTTGTAAGAATATTATATTACATCCAGATATCAATGCGTAAAGATGAAAATGGGACACTTTTTTCTAGCACAACTGTATAAAACAACTGCTGTATCGAAATAACAATAACTTAGGTAAACCAACTATGAAATATTATACTATTAAGCTTGTCTAGTTGTAAGCTAGTTTTATGAAAATATTTCACATACATTAAAATGCATTCGTTTTTATGTTAAAATAAATTATCGGATTCATGGGTTCTAGCGACAAACTAACTAACTAACTTTGGATCACACAGAACCATGTTTTTTTTGTCTATGATACTATTGAAATCTCCACCGAAAATAGAGAACATATTTTTTTAACGAAGGTTTCTTGTTGCTACACTTTATGTTGACATACAATGAGGTATAAAATGGATCGCTTGAGGCTGTGTCCCGTGGCACCCTGCATCAAAATTTTGTAAAGATGCGTCTTATCAGCACGTTACCGAATTCTATGATAAAAAAGGAAAAATGATCTAGTGTGTGACATAATTACTCATTCACCATTCTGACATTTTTAGATATTATTACTCATTCAAGAGTTTTTGCCACGTAATATGACATTAACAATCTGTTCTTGGAAAGAATCCAAGGGACTTTACCTCCAGAAAGAAATAAAATGGAGACACAATCTATAAAATAAGAATAATACAAGGAAAATTAACACAAAAAAATTATGTACGTCTAGGCAATATTCAGCCAATCAGCTAAACTACACTTTTATGTATTTATCACCGTTGAAAGAGTGTCTGGGCACAAGATGGTCGATAACATAAAATTAAAAAAATGGTCCCAAGTATCGTGTCAAAACGCGAAATCGATTCGTGATTAGATAGGTTCAATTAGGTACGATAGATCTTAGACTTCTGCATATAAAGCAAATCTACCATATTTCTGTTTCCATGGCAGATGTAGGGAAGATGTGTATTACTTATTATAGTATCACTGGGATCAGCAGCTTCTTAATAATGAAAGGCTTTTAACTGACACCACTTTCAAATTTTGAACCTCTTATCATTTATGATGAGTATTAACGTTCGCTAGAAGGTTGTCATATACTTTAACACAAGTGATACATTTTAAAATGATACAATTCACACAGTTGTTTCATTCCAAACATTAACCTGATAATTCGCTGACAGGCATTCTGATTGTAATTGTCCCCAAAACTTCTTCTCGGTAATTAATTTTCAATATGTTTGGGTGTATTGATAGTTTTAACAGATAACGATGGTATATGTCGTTATCAATAAACCCAATGTTTCCGTTTGATTGGTTTTATAATTGTAACAAGTGCTCTCATCTCCACGTTCGTTTTGAAACACCATTTGGCTGCAACCTCAACGACGAATCCTGATGAAGGCTCCATAGAGAATTGCCGAAAGCTAGATTTTATCGTCAAAAGAGTTAAGCCTAAAAATTTGCCAATTTCTCAATTAACAAGTAATTGTATATATAACTCAAATATCTTTCTTCAACGAAAACGTTTTTAAAAAGATTTATTTTTGAGAAAAACCAAATACAATGATGTTAATTGAATGAGTTCTGAATCGAGACTGACTGCAAAGTTCATTATACAAACCAAAGTAAAGAACAAATGAAATACAATACTGTAACTGATAAGAAAGGAACGTGGAGGCAAAAGTCCTTGTTCAGCATATTCTTCTCTGTAGACTGGTACATAACTCCTCCACCCCTAGAATGAAGCTTCCCCTGGAAGGTGAATTTCTTTCTTCTTATCTCTTGAACTGGAATCTTCTCTTCTAGTGCGTTTTGTGGGACTTGGACCTTCTTCTTTCATCTCGGCTAATTCAATGTCGATTTCTAACTTGGATGCTTTCTTGTTTCTCCATCTTCTATATAAAATTATGCAGCAGATGCTTGAAAATACGAGATATAGTAATATGGTCCAAATACTGGGTTTTCCAAAATTTTCTATGGAATTTTCTTCTAAAATTGGTAACATTCGATTAACTTGTAATTCTGGTAAATTTAACGTTTTCAGAGTAATTTGTGTCTCTGGGATATTTTGTTTCATAAAATGGAAATCCATTTTGTCAGCTACGAGGGGCTTTCCATAGGTTTTGTCTTGAAAGATAATTTCATTGTCTTGGAATGATATTTGGCATTCACTGGCTTTGACTAAGAAAATGCCAAGTAATGACTTTGTATCGATTTGCTCCTTGCATTTAATTTTCAATTTTTCTTGGGTGAGAAATACAGCTAAATACTGGTTAATTTCGGGAATAAATTCGATGTGATTTTCTTCAATCTGAAGCTTCGTCTATCTACATGGTTCTGTATGATCTTCCGTAATTATTGACTTCTCGCATTGGGCTTTGTGATTGGCTAGTATACGATTAGGGCATTGATAGATTCTACCTTGGGTACAAATCTCGTACAGGGGTTTGATCTCATTTCGATCAGATTTTAGCAAATACTTATAATTTGGGATAATAGTGACGAATTCTGATTTGTGCATCAGAGTCGGTATAGGTAACATATAATAAAGATCGAAATGTTCAGGATAATCTATAGGAATAGATAGAAAATAACTTATTTGATTCTCATCGATTTTACAACTGATAGAAATAATAGATTCATAATCTAGCATATTTTCATACTTTACTTCAAATGGTAATTCATTTTTATAAAATGTGGATATCTTACGGAGTTCTTGAAATAATTCTCTAGTCCTTATTATACTGGGATGCATGGTTTTCAATTTGCAAAAAGTTATCGAATTTTCGATATCTTGTAAAATATTCAATATGGCATTATAAAGGATAATTAATTGATTGATAATGTCCTTCGCTGAAAGAATATCCTGGCTTGTTGTCTGGTTCAATAAAATATGTTTCAATTGTAAAATGTTATTTCTTAATGTCATCTCATTGTGCTGTATATCTTGAATAGTCCCGTTAAATTTTGCGACAAGTTCATTGTTTACTGAATATTGCATTCTCAGCTGATTTTGAATATGGTGCTGATTTTCTTGTAAATGAGATAAAATTTTATCAATACGTTCTCCATCGTCGGAGTATAAATTTCCTGTTATTGTTTTTACTACATAGCCTATGCCATTAAAAAGTCCTCTCTTATTGCGAGTCTTTTGAGAATGAGATTTAATGTATTCGATTTTCTCTTGAATCAAGCTCCTTATATAAGATACTATCTTACTATAATTTTCTAGCTCGTTATTAATCTTAGAACGGTTTCTGTAACTATAGTTAAGATTACTGTATTGAATATTCAAGTCTTCATATTCCTTATATAAAGGTGATAGGTCATAATAGTGCACAAAAGTATGTTTTGTCTTTTGTAGCCTAGCTAAGCCTAAATTTACTGGCAAAATTCCTAAATTGTTCGTTATGTTTCTGATTTCTGCTCCGCATCCGAAATAGATGAGGTATCTGAAATATTAGTAAATTTAAATTGATAAGTTTTCTTCCTGGGCCTTTTAATATTGGATAAATGGATATTTTTGGAAGTATTGGCATGTGTGGGGTCTATCTCCGCTCTTTTTAATTTCTTATCTATACTAATTAATTTTTCTTGCTTATACTTATTTTTAGTTTTCTGTTGCTTCTGCTTATTCTTAACATATACCTTGTTAGGAATATCAGGCAAAACTTCACGTTTCTCATTTGCTTTATTTATAACTTTTTCTTTATTCTGTAATATCTTTTCATTTAAATTCCTATATACTAATTTCATTTTTTCCTTATGATTCTGTAAATAATTATTTAATAATTGCTTATCTATGTCTATATTAAAAGGTGATTCTGTATTGAAATGACCAGTAATCACTTCATAGGGTTTAAGATTGGTTACAGAATGTATTGTGTTATTATAAGCTAAAATAGCGTAATTTACCTTAGTTTCTATAGGTTCGTTCTTGTACTCTACCTGATTATTTAAAAATCTTAAATGTTCTATGAGCGTTGAGTGGAAACGTTCTACGGTTCCGTTAGATTCTGGGTGATGTGAACTCATAAAATATATTTTGACTTTATGCAATTCTAAAAGTTCTTTGACTACTGAATTTTTTAATTCTGTGCCATTGTCGAAAATCATTTGATCTGGTATACAGTGATGTGTAAAATATCTTATAAAATTATTTGTTACCTCTACTCCATTGGCAGAGTTCAACATGTAAGCCTGACCGTACATTGAAAATGAATCGGTCATAGTCAAAAATTTTGCATTTTCTAAAGAAATAGTCTCTACGTATAAAATTCGGAATGGTTTCGTAGGCGTTGGCGTAATATTATATTCAAGTTTTAACGGGTGTCTGTCGTATTTTGTTAACTGACAGATTTCACACTCATTAATATATGTCTGTATCGAGTTTCTTAAATTCGGCCAATAATATATTTGTTTTATTCTTTTATCAGTTTCATCGATTCATCGATGATTGGTTTTACCTTCGTGATAATTCTTGATTATATCCTTAATCTCATTTTGATCTGTAACGTCTATCAATTTCTTTGTGCATTTTACTAGATTTATTTGGGAATTTTTGAAATATGTTTGAAGAACTACGCTGAACTTTTCATAGACTGGGTCTTCAAAATATAGACAATATTTTACCTTTGGTGCAATAAATTCTTTTACAAATTTAATTGTATCAGCTTCAAAATTGTTCTTTGATAATTGAACGGATATTCGCTGTTTATTCACATGTAATCTTCTAATTACTGGATCAGCTGGTTCGAGGTTTACTTCGGAAATAATAATTTTATTTTTTGCACAATTTACTGCTGTATCACTAATTGGAATATTTATCGTAGGATTTTCTATATTAGAATGAACGGTGTGTCCTGATGAAGTACTTTCATTTTCATCAATTTTATCTAAATCACTGGGTTGAGGTGCGATCGAATAGTTATCGGTCTGATTGGGAATATTGGAAATATGCGATGGACCTGCCTGATTTTCAAGATTTCTATTGAATTCTTTCATATATTGTGCCAGTGGAGTCGGTGCTCCTGTTTCATTAACATTTACTTCTATTCTAAATAAAAAGTCCGCATTTGTGTTTGATTTGCCTTTCCTGTAAACAGTGTCAAAATCATGTTCTTCTAATCTTAAGCGCCATCTTAATAATTTTGAACTAGCATCTCTAACTGAAAATAACCATTGGAGGTTTTTGTGATCTGTTACAATAGTAAACTTACGTCCGAAAATATAAGGTCTGAAATATTTTACTGCATATACGATACTTAGAAGTTCTTTTTCTGTCGTGCTATACTTTGTTTCTGAATCACTTAATGTTCGTGAGGCGTACGCTATTGGTAAATCTGAGCCTAATTTACCTTGGGATAATATTGCGCCGATTGCATAATTACTTGCATCCGTAGTTATCAAGAATGGTTTGGAAAAATCCGGATATTGGAGTATCGGATCGTTTGTCAATAAAGTCTTGCATAACTCGAAACATTTAATATAATCTGCGTCATTGGGATTAATAATTGCATCTTTTTTCAATCTGATTGTCAATGGCTTAGTGATTTTCGCAAAATCTTTTATAAACTTACGGTAATAACCTAAAAGTCCAAGGAAGCCTTTAATTTGCTTCTTAGTTTTTGGTATTTCAAATTCTGTGATTGCCTTTATCTTATCGGGGTTTGGTTTCACACCATCCGCCGTTACAACATGACCTAAATACGATACTTCTTTTCTAAGAAATTCCGATTTGTCTAACTGTATTTTAAAATTTGACTGACGTAACCTTTCAAAAAGTCAAAAGTCGAGAAATATGTTCCTGTAAACTAGTACTGAATATTATAATGTCATCTAAATATACTAAGCATTTTTCATTTTGAATACCTCTCAGTATGTTATCCATTACTCGCTGGAAAGTCGCTGGCGCGTTTTTTAGTCCAAATGGCATTCTTGTAAACTCGTAGTGTCCATTTTCTATATTGAATGCAGTTTTTTTTAATATCATCTTCTGCCATTTCTATTTGGTGAAAACCTGAAGCTAAGTCTAATATTGAAAAATATTGGCATCGCCCTAATTTATCTAACAAATCTGTTATATTTGGAAGAGGATAACGATCTCCCAATGTTTTTTCATTCAATTTTCTATAGTCAATGACTATTCTCCATTTTTGCTTTCCTGATGCGTCTAATTTTTTTGGAAAAATCCATATAGGTGAGCACCACGCTGAATGGCTCTCTCTAATAATTTTTTGATCAAGCATTGATTGTATTTGTCTTTGTACCTCTTTTCGGTGGATTTCAGGATATCTGTATGATTTAGTGTAAATGGGTATTTCATCGCTTGTACGTATATGATGCTTAATTTTGCTCGTAAAAGTTAAGTAATTACCATCTATGTGAAATATGTCTGAATACTCTCTTACTAACTTGGTGATTGCGTCTTTTTCTTCAGAGTTCATATGCTCTGTCCTAATTTTGGAAATATCAAATTTATATTTTTGAAAGTTCAAAGAATTAATATTCGGTGGATCTGAATTTTCTGAAAATTCGTAATTTTCAAAATTTTCTACATCTATTGGTCGAGATATGTCAAGAGAAATCTGTTCTTCAGATAAATTTAATACTGTGCAAATTGCTTCGTGATTTTTCACTGTAGTAAGACATTCAGGGATTTCTAAACATGATAATTTTCTGTATGGAATAATAGCATTACCATTTTTTTTAATTTTTTATGTTAACTTTAATTATCTGTTCTGTTCTAGGTGGAATAGTGATAACATTAGAAGAATTTTTTGTAATCTCGTGATATTGCATGGGTATCCTTGTTGTGGGTGTGACTAAAAGATCATTGCTCAAATCAATGTTGGCATTCAATATCTCTTTCAGGTTATCGAGTCCTAAAAGGCATTGGAAATGTTCGTGAAACTTGAATAAATGAAATTTCATGAGAATTTTTGGATTCTTAAAAATCTTTGGACACGGTATTGTCATACTATATTGTTCGATAGATGAACCATGTGCTGAAGTGATTTGGAATGGGTCTTTTTGAATATGTCTTGAAAATAATTTTTTCGCAATTTCAGGGTGTATGAAAGATTTTGTACTTCCAGTGTCAATCAATACTTTGAGATTATACTCCGGAAATACAATGTATGGTAGTTTGCTACATTTGTCGGTTAAACTCATAATTTCTATTGACTTGGGTGGTCCGTTGAGACTTGTGGTTGTATCTGTACCGAGGCTTCTTGCCCTAAAAAATCGTCAGAATTATTCTGAGAATAAGCGCATTCATAATTGTCATCATTTGGAAATTCTACAACAGGTTGGTCTTGTGCACATAAGTTAAACATAGCCTGTTCTGCGTTTACACCGGGTCTGTTAAAATGTCTACCTTGAAAATTTGGTTGCTGATACGTCTGTCTAGTGGATGTACTCATCGGAGTAGGCCTTGGCAGATTATTGATCTGATTAGGTCTAAAAACGTTATTATTGTGAAAATTCGTTCTATTCTGATTAGGATTATTTGGTCGTACATTATTAGGACTAAATTGTCTTTGTAATACTGGACGCTGTACCGCTTGGTATTGATTCCTATAATTACCAAAGTTGTTGTTCATATGGCGAACTAATTGCATATTATTTCGATTAACATTTTTATGTTTATCTACCTTATGATCAAGCTGAAAGTCGTTAGTTAATATATTCAGAGCTTCATTCAGGTTTGTAGGATTTTTCGTCCTCATGAGCGATCCTAGAGGTTCCTTTAAACCTTTTAGAAATACTCTTAATGCTACGCTTTTGCAAAAATTACATATTATCTGAGCTTCTTCACTCACACAATGTGTATTTAAAAATGATATTTGTAAATTCAATAAACTTTGAACTTTGTTATAAAATTCAAAGGGGGTTTCATTGTTCTGCTTCAATTCACACATTTCTATATTTAGAGTAAATACGTCACGCTTGTCTTGATATGTATTTAAAAGTGCAGTTTTCAAGTCTGTCCAATTTTTTATAATATTGCTACTAATATTTAAAGCTGCATTACCTTTGATTTTCGCTAAAATACTACTCATAAGATATTCGTTCTGGAAGTCATTTCCATCCTCTAGTCTATAAAATTTATTCACTAACTTTTCGCAAATATCTATGAATCTTGGTAATAATTTTTGTTGACCATAAAATTCGGGTATCATGTTAAGATACTCTGGGCGTAATGACATGCTTGATTGATTTACTTGACTGTTGTTCATATTGACTGTACTATTTAGTATACTAGGTCTTAATTGCAAATTCCTTAAACTATGTTGGATATGTTCCGTATCGGACTGTGAGTCCGAATCAGTGTCACTCAATATATCATCAAACAGCTCTTGATTGTTTTCACCCCTGTAAGACATTCGTACTTACAGTAGTAATCCAATCCGTCCCATGTGTCCGTATGCCTGGGCCACTGCTGGGTTGCCTGTCCTGGAGTAGATGTTCCTTCTGTCCTTTGGGCTGCTGTCTTCTTGGTTTCTCGATTTGGGTAGGGTTCTACCCCAAATCTGGTTCCGGTGATCACGGTAACGATATCGATATTGAGTTCTGAATCGAGACTGACTGCAAAGTTCATTATACAAACCAAAGTAAAGAACAAATGAAATACAATACTGTAACTGATAAGAAAGGAACGTGGAGGCAAAAGTCCTTGTTCAGCATATTCTTCTCTGTAGACTGGTACATAACTTATATATACTGATAAACAAATTTTTATGTTGTATTTAAACAATAATAAATTAAACCTAACTAAAAACTACAGAAACTGCCTGCAATTTGTACAAGCCTCCTTCACTATGTTATTCCTGGTATTTATCAAATCATTTCTGTTCATCATGTTTTGAACTTTCTGCTTTTCTAATTCTTCCTTTTCGCTTTCATGTTCCAGTCTCTGTTGGTAAAATTGTTTCCTATCTTGCCTCATTTGTTCTAGTATTGCATTTCTATGTAATACAGGATTCATTTTTCTTTTACGCTGTATGCGTGTAGTTCTGGATATTATGTCTCGTCTGTCCGCTTCTAAAACTTCTTCTATTTCAGGAACAAGATTTTGTTGCGCAACTGCTTCAGTGCCTTCAGCACTTTCATTTCATTTCATAAAAGCAAAACCGGTTGGATGTTTCTTTTTCCTTGGAATATTTCGTACATTTCACTAGCGTATTGAAAATATTTTGTAGATTGGCCAGTTTCGTTTTGGTTATCTATATACTTTTGTAAGCCCTTACCTCTCCACCTGTTTTCACAGTGGTTTGGGCTTACGTTTATTTGTAAAGTATTGTTCATTGAGTTAGCAATAGACTCCCACAATTTTCTAAGTGTATTGAACTCGTAGGTTCCAGCCTTTGGTTTTTGATGTTAATATAAAGCTAACAACAACCTTGCTTCGTTGGTGCTCCAACTGTGATCAAGTTGCATATTCTCTTCCATATCTGTAAATATTCAAATAGTAGTGGATTACGAGACGAGACTTAAGATGATTATACTAACCTGCGATAATCAGCCTTTATCCTTCTACGTCATCTAACAACATACAACAAAACGTTTATTTCTCTGTTATTTCAGTCGCTATGTAAATTACGAGTATATTCAATATATCATAGCGTTCTGTGAATATACACCAAGAGTCATGACGGCCTTCCACAGACTTTTTTAAATTGTTTGGGACGTTGATCGTTAAATGGAAGGCGTTCCAAAGAATAAGAAAATTCTTGAAGGGCAGTCCAAAAGTGCAGAGTTGGTTAGTAGTATCCTTTTCAATTTTACTAACAATTCTTATAAAAGATATATAACAAATTATCAAAACATACGCGACTCAAGGGCGCGTTGCTATGGCTTCACGCGTATTTCCTATGTACAGGGGTTTATTCTACGAGTACAGTGATTTCAATCGGATGGAAAAGTCTTGAAGTTTTCAATTACTTATAACGTTGAAATATAGTTCGCATGTGTCAGTTTTATCATCCCTTGAAAATAGCGATATCAAAACATCTCCAAAGTTCCTTCTTTTGTTTTTTGTTTGACCAGGTTTGGGTTAGGCTTGAGCTAAAGTATAAGCACTGTTTGTTCATTTCAAAGCTAAGCGACAACTGTTAAGCAATAGGAAAACTCTACTGTCCTAGTTTTATCAAAAGTCAATTTTTATAATAAATACTTAGTACATTTTTCGTGCATAATCATTGCAGACGTTTATTCAGAACTTTTGCTATATGCTTTTTCAACTTGTCATCCGATGTGAGGTATCACACTCCTTCGAATTTATGTCCATAATATTTAAATTGGAATTGAATGGGAATTATTGAGTAAATCCACTTGACGTCTTTGCTCAGATTCCTGGCAATTGGACGATAAGTCCGTGATAAGTCTAGTTTACAGCAAATGAAAATACCTTACCTTTTCTAAGATTGTCTTCTTCATTCTGAAAAAAAAATACAATCGAATAATGTTTGTACTTGATTTCGAGCTCTGACAATTAACTGGCCGATAATTTGCGGATAACGTTCTCCTGTACGCAATCTATACAGTCAGCAACGTGTCAGTGACAGCTAACTGAATAAACTAGGTCATGACTTGTCGCCGACTATCAGTTTGGTGATTGTCAGCAAACAGGCTGTACGAACAAACCATATCAAAACATGAACATTTCAAGGTAAATTCAGAAAATTTGGCGTCAAAATGACCTACCTGTCGCCCTCGAATTTTGAAGCATCACAGCTCGCTAGGTACCTACCTCGGTAGAGGTTGATTTCGGTATTTCTTTCCTGTACAAGAAATTTTAGTATGCACTCTGGAATAAATGCACACACATATTTCTAGTAATTTTAGTTTTTATTTCCCGAAATCCCGTACCATCATCTAGAATAGATTTGGCTGCGAGTACGCCTCACTAATTTTTCGTTCGTTCAGTGGTGTCGCATTTAAAAGGGACAATTTAGGATATGTGCAAACAGATCAACAAATGATTTCTCCATATTATATGATGAGCTGTTCTATCAAACATCTACCAATTCGACAGGTGGGCGAGTTGGGCAGTCGTTAATGTTAAAGTGAAAGAAAACTGATGTCCGAGGGATACTCTACCAAAAAAACCTCTTTCGGCTGTGATTTACTTGATGTTTTGAACCTCTATTACAGTTAATTATTCCATTCAATTACATCTCTATTCGAACATATGTTTCACTTCTACGAGAACCCTTTTTACGTGTTTATGTGCCCCTACGCCGCTTCCCCCATTCTCAAGACAAAGTTTTTGTTGGAAGGCCGTAAACTTTATGAGCTACGATAGCTCGGTCCACTTTGGATATTTTGACATCTTTTTCATTTTATAAACTGCCCCAATTTTCTTATGAAATGTACAGATGTGTCTCCATAGTACAGTTCCCCCGGCTCAGCTATGAGCATCTTTTTGAAAACGATAGAGAAATAGGATGCTCAATAGAACTGATTAATCATGATAAATCTCAATGTACCGTGTGTCTTCTCCGGCTGACCTAGTCAAAGTAACTATTATAATACACCCATATACGACTAAAGCAGAACGGCTCTAGACCAATGGCAGCAAAGCAACAATCAGAATTGCAGAAAATTCAAAGGGAAATAAATCTTATGGTATAAGTAATAAAAATGGGTGCAGTTCCGCACCCCCCCCCCCCCCCCTAGACGTCTGACACTTGCTTTGTTATCTAACACCACTGTGTTACTTTCTGGCCCATCATACTAACTATAAGTTATAGCTATAGGAACTTTGACATCACTTGTTTACAGCACAAGTCGTACGATTAATCCGAGTAATGTGATTTGTGAAAAATCTAAGTCTGGGTGCCTAATAGATACATAGATTGCACTTAAAGGGTGATTTATGTTCTGTTTATTGCTCAATAGTAATTTGAAAAGTGTGTAAAGCTTGACTGATTTTGTTCAGGATTAGTGTTGCAGCGAAGCACTGTGTTAGATGAACGCCTAAATTGGAAATAGAGATTTCTGAGATTTGTTTAGCGGTGCGCCTGTGGCCTGTCCAGAAACTGCGTCGATCGATGCTCAAAGTCAATACCACACGTCCCGCATTTCTTCTCACGTATGTTATTTATGTTGCTACATACATTGTCAAAATAATTACGATCTAACAGATAGTTTTTTTTTACAATGATTTCCAACATTTTTAAATGCGATCAATATCGGTTCGACAACTGAGAAAACAACAACTATGCCGTAAATCTAAGTTCGACAACGGAAGTCTGAGAAAATCCCAACCCCTACTGAGCGAGCCCTTGGCAAATGCTTGTTCCGGAATTTGTTGTATCCAGTATACAACTTCTTCCAGTTCAAGTGATTGTACACGCGTTGAGGAATACCTCAGTACCGATTGCCGGGTGGCGGTACAAGTCCGCCAACGGGCCACATTAGGTCTATTTAATATCATTAACACGCAAAAAGAAGGTGGTAGACAAGGACCAGTCGACCGAGGCAGTACCACCCGCTAGCTTTTCCCAGGGTGTCTTATGAATGTCCGCATGTCACCACACCTAAGATGTGCAGCGGTTATCTTCCAAAACATAAAAATTAATGATAGTGGATCCCTGGACTGTCGTGTGACAGCAGAACCTAGTAAGTCACTTTTTATCAGGTTTGAGAAATAACATATTTTCAATAAACATTCGGCTTTCGAAAAGTTTAAGTTTTATGGGTATTAAAAAAATTGTCTGAAGGGTTATGTAACTTGCTAAATTCGATAGCATCAATTTTATTCATGTGATAGTTTTGTTTATGGTAGAAAAGTGACTTACGTTTTTTTTTTTCATGGTTTCTTTTTCGATATTAAATTAAGATACTTTAGTAGAAAATGGTAAGTCAACTTACTGATTTTTACAAAATTTCGACTAGAGAAAATAAAAAAAAAATATATTGTAAGTGTACTTACTAAGGTTTTATTTGATATAATTTATGTGCGAAGGCGAACACAAAAAGTAACATATCTACTTACTAACTGGAAAATAAACATTTGAATGAAAAACGGTGGAACATAAAACAGCAAGTCTACATACAAGAAGAACAAGAACTTAAGCGCTAAGCCTCTGATACCACACATAAGTCTTTGGAATTATCATTAGATGGCAAAAACTGCCAAAATAGTTTCTTTCTTTCATCTTTGAAGGATGGTACCAATTTTTTTAAAATTGTTTCTCTTTTTTCTGGGTTCAATTCCAGTGGCTCGACAAAAGGATGTATAGGGAATTTGAGATCAACTTTTTTTTTCAAAAACTCGACTTCCTGAAAGACAGTTTCATTATGGCATTCTTTATAAAACAAGTGTCTGCATCCTTTGCGAAACTGAGCGAGCTTAATTTTTTCAAGAAGAGGTATATTATTGCTTTTTCTTTGTTTGCTTCCATCTTCAAAGAGGAAAAAATCAAAATTATTTATAGGCAAACATTTAGTTTTTTTTGAGGACTGCTCAATTATTTTCAGAAGCTGTTCAAAATCATAAATGTTTGGGTGTTTTTTCATTTCTGTGCTGATTCGGCCATGAACCGAATCCGCGGCCATAAATGAATGGCCTGGTTCAAAATATTTTAGGGTGATCTCTTCTGGACCCCATTCACAATTTACAAAAGTCGCAAAAGCAGAATATAGTGTCCAATTCTTGTTCTGAGCAGAACAGTTGTCTACCCAGAATGTAAATTTTTTGGTAACATTGTCTGAATTTTTTATTACGTTGTAGTATGCCGATGCAACATCCGTCGCGGACCTGCCTCTTATAGCCTCATGCCACATCACGCAAATATTTCCGTCCTTATGAAGTGACGCAAACGTCTCATTGAATACGACCAACCTGCAACAACAAATATAGAAGTATATAAAAGTTTAATACAATTATATATAGTTATAAACGAAGTACCTTGAAACAAAAAAAGATTCCTTGGTTGACATTTAGGGCAAGAGTAAGACTTTCTGCATATCTACAGCATAGACCTTCTCATCTTGCATTACCTCTTGATTGGAGTCATTTTCATAGTGCTGTCTTGCTTCCGTATAACTTTTCTTGTGGTTTTCGAATTGACAACAAATCTTGCAACTACTTGCGTCGCATTGGCGAATAATGTGAACTTTATGTTTTAGACACTGAGCGCATTCGTCTTGGGATGGCTTTTTAAACCCAATATTCTGTTTTTCAAAAATTCTTCTGTATAGATCATATGAAATTTTCTGTAGATTACAGAAGTCTTGCCACATGTATTTAATGATCAAGTCAGGTGGCAAGAATCGTCTATTCGGGGTGTGCTTTAAATTATAGTGAGATACTACCGGATTGAATGAGTTTATATGCCTTATGACAATTTCCTCTGTTCTCATTTTTTGTTCTTCTAGCATGCCTCTAATAACTAACCCCCTTTCATCCACTGTTTGTGCAATTCCTTCTACACTTCGCTTTTTGGAATGTATATGGCAAGTTATCATACCATCTGTTTTAAGTCCTAAAGTATGCAAAAACATTGTTTTGCACACTTGTATTTTTTCAAATTTAGCTTCAGTTTCCACTGGAAGGGGTAGAAAATATTTCAGAGAAACATTCCTGGAAGAACGCTGAGCCTCTTGCCGCCTTACTTTGATTTCAAATTGTTTGATATGAGCATCCAAAAAAAGTCTACGCTCGCCAAAGCTGAGTCTCCAGAATTTCGTTCTTATCAATTCTCTAAAGTTCTCCTCATTGATTTTTGAGCTACATTTCTGCCTGCAATTATTATGGCATGATAGCAGTAGGGGGTGCTTTTCTTGCTTGTCTGGCCTTTCTTGGGAAACTCTGCAGTTTGCATTCACATTCTCGTTGACTTTTTTCAAAGGCTGCCTGTTTTTGAGGGGCGCAAGCGATACGTCATCAAAGTCCGAAAATTTAATTTTTTTCCTTCTAGGGGATACTGACGGCTCATAATTTGGGTCTGCATCAGAATCGTCATAATCTGATATAGGTTCTTCATCATGTTGCTGACGCTCTTCGAGAGGTTCATTTCTGAAAGATAAAATAAATAGAGGTCAGCGGTTTGAATGTATATTTCAAATACGAAAACCGTATTGCAAGAATTAGCTTTTTGTTTGTAGTAATTATAATCTTTTATTTTACTGAAAAAAAAACATCAAACTGCAATGTTACTCCTGAGTTAATATTTCATTTGGCTTATATGTAATGTATGATGCTTGCACTCACCTCTCTGTAATGCATAAACTCGTTATGAATTTTCCTCTCGACATATTCTGGATATTAACTACAGTACTAACGTTAAACTAATTCGCGACTGTCCTCACCGATCCACACTCTATGCCAGTTGGAACATGACTGCGGAAACGCTGTAGCATGCATCCGTGCCTACACTCAATCGGCTTGAAATCATGGCATGAAAATTTAGCAAAAACTAGCAAGTGCGTTTACGACGGAGTCTCCCGCCAAATTTCCTACAAAAAAAAATCTTCAAAACGTAGCATGTAGACATGCCATCATTTGTTGATTTTTTAAATGCTGTTCTGATGACTTACTAGGAAACATGAGACAAAGATATACGATTTAGAGTGCGTCTGAGCGAGAGAAAAAAATTCAACTAGTAGAACTTTTTACGGGCTTTTCAAAAATGACGTAAAAATGTAAAACCTAGTAAGTCGACTTACTAGGTTCTGCTGTCACACGACAGTGGAGTACTAAGAATTCCGGATGTAAACTCACTTCCTTCTCGGAATGGACGGGTGGAGGGTGGACTCGAGGGAACATCGAAGATAAAATTTGTTTCGCGAACCTCTGTGGGATTAACAGCAACATTGATGCTGTACATCACTACTTGCAATCCAGTCGTCCCGCCATGCCTTTCTTGGCGGAGGCAAAAACCTCAGTCCGCACCGATTAACCATCTTAGCTTCTGAAACTACGAGGTGCACTCCAATCTGAGAAAGAACGGGGGAGTTGTGGCTTTTGTCCGCAGCAACCTTTCCTGTTCCAGAGACGTTTCTTTGGAATCAGACCCCAAAAGTATGTGCTGACTTTATCGCTCTCCCCTGGACCATAACTGGGATGACCTTCTTGAATACCTCGCCGTCAAGATTGACTTCCTGAACATCGATCACCACGCTTCAGAGGTAGTTCTCCTCGGTGGTTCCAATGACCATAATTTGCTTTGGTTGGGCTTAAACAAGGCCGATGCAGCAGTTGAAGCGTTCGCTCTTACTATTCCCTACTGAGTGAGGGCCTTGGCAAATGCTTGTTCCGGAAGTTGTTGTATCCAGTATACAACTTCTTCCCGTTCAAGTGATTGTCCACGCGTTAAGGAATACCTCAGTACCGATTGCCGGGTGGCGGTACAAGTCCGCCAACGGGCCACATTAGGTCTATTTAATATCATTAACACGCAAAAAGAAGGTGGTAGACAAGGACCAGTCGACCGAGGCAGTACCACCCGCTAGCTTTTAGAGGGGTCTTATAAATGTCCGCATGTTTCCACACCTAAGCTATGCAGTCGGTTATCCTCCAAAACAAAGAAATTAATGATGATGGATCCCTCGAGCACTAAGAACTCCGGACGTAAACTCACTCCACTTTCGGAATGTCCGGGTGGAGGGTGGGCTCGAGGGAACAACATCGAAGGTAAAATTTGTTTTTCGAACATCTGCGGGATTAATAGCAACATTGATGCTGTTCATCACTACCTGCAATCCAATCGTCCCGCTGTGCTTTTCTTGGCGGAGACCAAAATCTCAGAGTCGGCACCGATTAACCATCTTAACTTCCTAAACTACGAGGTGCACTCCAATCTGAGAAAGAACGGGGGAATTGTGGTTTTTGTCCACAGCAGTCTTTCCTGCCTCAACTCCAAAACATCACCCAAGTTTATTTGCTGCCTTTATCGCTCTCCCTCGGACCATAACTGGGATAACGAGCTTTGGTTGGGCTCAAAAAAGACCGACGCAGTAGGTCGTGCAGTCGAAGCGTTCGCTGTTACCCAAGGGTTGACTCAGCTGGCGACGAGTCCTACTTTTTCCCCCGCCTCTCGTCACACGCCAGTAGCCTGCTGGATCTCTTTCTGACCACGCATCCTGCCCCTTACAGCACTGCTGTCCTGTCCCCCCTGGGTAACCCAGACCACGGTGTTGTTGAGGTTAGGTTTCGGTCAGAACCCCCTGTGGCAGCAGAAACTCGTACAGGCCGCAAAACTTGGCATTACGGACATGCCGACTGGGAGGGTCTCAGAGATTTTTTCTCTAGCTTTCCTTGGAAAGATGTCTGTTTCACTGACGCGGATGCCTCGGCTGTCTGTTCTTCGATAACCGAAATTATCCACGTCGGAATGGAGGAATATATCCCTCATACAGGGAAAGTGCCAAGCAGATTGAAAAGAAACTCTCACACGGCAGCCTTCTACCACTTACGTTTCAGGATGGAACGATTGTATCAGACTCAAACGCCAAGGCGGAAGTCCTTGCCAATATCTTTGCTGCCAACTCCACCTTGGACGTCCCCTTCAACGCCCAAGTGTCGTCAATTCAAAGGGTTCCCTACACTATGCGGAAAGTAACATTCAGGTATAAGACCGTAAGGCGAGTGCTCTTGTCGCTCGACATCAACAAAGCTTCTGGACCGGCCTTGATTCCTGCCGTTGTACTGGAGAGGTGTGCAGCGGAGCTAGCTCCAATTCTTTCGCGTCTCTTCCAGATACTCTTATGAGTCTGGCACCTTCCCAGAAAACTGGAAATGCGCTCATGTCTAACCCATCACAAAAAAATTATCTAAGACCGACAGTAGGTAGGGTTTGTATGTTCTAGAACGCCCTTGAGAGTCGACCTTGGGAGCCAACCTTGAACGCATATTTAACCTCGAAATGTGACCTTGAAATGTAACCTTGAAACATGGCCTTGAAATATGACCTTGAAATGCAACCTTGAAATATAGCCTTGAAATGCGACCTTGAATCGAAATATGGCCTTGAAATATAACCTTGAAATATGACCTTGAAATGTGACCTTGAAGTCGTGAGTGGTAGACGGTATGACCTTGGAAATATGTGTTTAAATTAATGCAGCGCTCGGAGAGGAGGCAGTTGTTAGCAGACAGCACGAATCAAACAATGAGTGCAAGACAAACGTTTAAGTTGCCGACGGTGTGGGAGGGGAAGCCGGTGGCGGTTATACGCCCATTCAACAGAATACATCCTGAAGAAGAAAATTGGGACGACCCAACGCATATGGACACCACACCGCCGCATCAACCATCTGAGTCCAGAACACCTATGAACACCACACCGCAGCATCCTCCATCTGGGTCCCGAACACCCATGGACACCACACCGGTTAGCCGATATGGAGTCAGGAATCCGTCGCCGGAAGTGGCAGTGGAAGAGAATTGGGATGATGAAGCAGGTTCTAATTCGGATCAGTTGATTCAGGTGCCCATGCAGAGAAGTAACGTATACCTCCAGGCATGGGTCGTGGTGCGAGACTAAGATGGATTATACAGGAGAGAAGGAGATTACGACAGGTGCAGCAGTGAAGGAAGCAGAGTTTCAGAGGGTGGAGGTATTGTTGGCAAACGGAAGCAAGGTTTAAGAGAGTGGAGACAATGTTGGTAGAAGGAAAAGTAGTGGGGTGACTAAAAAGTGCACCAGCAAAAGTAACATGTGCAATGAAGGTGAACATATAAGTATTATTCCAAAGACCGTATCCTTCAACGAAACAAAAAACAAAGTACATATCATGTATGCATGGCAATATGCACATAGAGAAGCTCGAAGAAGTAACGGGGAGATGGCAGATAGATGTAGGTTTCAAAGGCGAGTGCAACTAGTCGAAGAAGTGTTAAAAAAATACTTGACAGTAGATTAGATTTCATTGGTAGTTGGTGTACTTGTGGGTATCCGATCGCTGTTCTCAAAATTATATTTATCGCTACTTCTGATGCTTTGCCTCTTTTGAAAATTTTCTTCTGGTATCACAGTAGACTTACTTGCTTCACGTATCGATGATTTATCCTTGAATTGTGATGCAACAGGACAGACTTCCATTTTGTCACACGTTCCACTGATTCTTTTTCGCTTGTTGATTTCCTTGTCACTTTCAGTAATAAGTTCTACAATTGCTTCAGGATCAGTGTTTGTCACTTCGCATATCGTCCCTTTAGATCAGAACTAGCCTATGTCCATTTTTGTCAAAATTGAGATTTTAGACTATATTATGCAGTAAGGTGTCGCCTATCAAGTGCAGTACTAATCTAAGTCCTAACGTTTATATTTTTCACGTACTCATTAATTAAGAATAAGCCTATGTCCTGAAGCAAAATAATTGTTAGTGCAGAACTATCCTTTTTTAGAACAGAAATTCTATGTCCATATTTGGGTAAATAATTTTTAATGCAGAAGTATCCTTTGTTGGGACAGATTACCTATACTAGTGAATTGTGTGGACTTAAGCTAGTTCTACTTTGAAACAAAATTTTATGTCCAAGAAAATGTGGACTTAGGCTTATTCTGATCTATAATTTTAATAAACCCTCACATCTTTTAGTGGACATAAACTAGTTCTGCACTGTACTGGTTTCGACTTGTTAGAAATCTAGGCATTTCAAGGCGCCACCGTACACGAATAACGCAGATTACCTCAGTTTAAAGCAGTTCTTAGTGTATAGTGATCGAGTTTGCGCAACGTAAACAAATTAAATATGAGTTCTAGAAGGAAAAAAATTTTTGATCTTCTGGCCAGGCACTGTGATGGTAAGTAGTGCTTTTCTAGCTATACAAATATTCTTAAGTAACACGTTAACATTGGAAATACGTTTTTAGCTACTGGTTCAGGATAAATTCTATTTATTTTTTTAATTGTATAAATAAAAAAACAAATAATACGATCTACACTCATAAAACTCTGTACTGAATAATGTTTACTTTATTTTTTTATAGATACCAATCATGACAAACTAACAGTATCTGCAAGACCAGAAAAAATAGACGCCCAATATTTGATGAATACAGCAAATCTTATGCCGCCTGGTTATTTACTCTCTAAGGAAACGGCTGCTTTTAACAAGAGCGATAATGCATTTTGCAGTATGAACCTCGAAAATATAAAATCAGTTTTGAGTATTGAATCCAATAAAGTTACACCGATTGTGGCCGATAAAGGAGACGCAAATGCTAGTGAAGAAGTAAGAAGTGTTCTCGAAAAATCATGGGTAAGCAAACTAACGAGTAAAAAGAATTAGTAATATTAAAAATCAAACACTTTACCAGTAAACAAGCAATTATACTCAAGGTACATGGTATACATCTTGCTTAGGATAGGATTATTGGCCAAGCATACTGAGTTTCAGTCAAATAAATGTATGTGGCCCATTTTTTAATAGAAGATAGAATAATAAGAGTGTTTATAAGGTGTGTATACTTGTATCCTCAAAAATAATATCTAAATCTCCGGTTTTGTTGATAACAGTTTTAAGGCTAAAAAAACAATAGGCTTTTGAGGCTTTTCAACAACAATATTTAGTTATCCTTGGGGTCTAGAAAGTGAGTACCTCCGGTCTGTTTAAAAAAATAATCATTTATTTATTTTTAATGTTTGTGTAAGTAATTTTGGTCTCATAAATGATTTGGTTTTATTTTCGTTGTCAATTTTAAAAGTAGGTATTTTGTTATAAATTTCTTACTGAGACTTTTTGTTCTAGATGTAATAGAAACTGACCAATTGGACCCTGAAAAATGTGGCAAACGGAAAATATTGTCGAAGAGGATCTGTATTTATCATCGGACACGGATCCTTTCCAAACTGATGATGAAGAAAACGACCCTAATTTTTAATCCACAAGAAAGCAAAAAGAAGAGAAAAAAACTTTAATTTTGAAAACAATTATCAAGAAACTGATACAAGTTCTAACACAGATGAAAGAAAGAATAAAAATGCTAGAAAAAATATCTAAAAAAAAGCTAAGAAGAGAACATACTTGGAAAGAAACATAATTAAGTCATCGAGAAATCAAGGAAAGAATACACCAACTGGAAAGGAAAAAAAACAATTAGCAAGAAAAAATGAAAACATCATGTGAAGAGAAAGTAGAATGAAGTGTCTAAATAAAATGAGTGAAGAAGAAAGACATAAAAATATTTACTGAATATTGGGATTAGGAGATGTCAACCGCCAACGTGATTTTATATCCAAATATGTTACAGTAGTTTCTAAAGCTAGAACTAGAATTCGTAAAAAGAATAAGCATCATCCCGCTGGAATTACCAGAAAAGAATGACAATACATTCTTAGAACTGTCTAATGATAAAAACAGTAGAAGAAACAGTACTTTTACATACGCTCTTCCCAAAAATGAAAACAATAAGGTGCAAATATGTAAAACTTTTTTCTAAATACACTGTCAATCAGTGCACAGGTAGTCAAAACCGTTATGAACAAAACTGGAACTACAGGTATTGTTTCCGAAGATAGACGAGGAAAAGCTTGCAAAAACACTCTTATGACGAGTCTACTAACAAAATGTTAGGGATCACATAAACTTATTTGAAACAATTGAAGTCATTACTGCAGACAAAAGACCAGTCGTAAATATTTACCCCCAACACTTAACGTAAGCAAGATGTATACCATGTACCTGGAGTATTGTCAGGAAAGAATATAGGAAACAGTAACTGAAGCAATGTATAGAACATCTTCAATAGAGATTTTAATCTATCCTTCTTTCAGCCCAAAAAGGATCTCTGCGATATTTGCCACAACGATATAGTTCTCTTGAAGAAAAATTAGAGTTGGAAGAAGATTATCGCATCCATATCCTAAATAAAAATAGGGCAAGAGAAATCAAACAGTTTGAGAAACAGAGCAGCTGAGAAAGCAGTGAGGTTGTTGCGCTGTCTTTGACTTGCAACAAGTGTTGCCAGTTCCCAAATCTAATGTTGGCCTGTCCTATTACAAATTATTAAAATCAACTTAAACTTTACTGTGTACAACCTAGCAACAAAAGAGTGCAATTGTTACATGTGGAATGAGGTAGTCGGAAACAGAGGTGCCTCTGAGATTGGAAGTTGTGTTACTTTTGTACATTATCACCAAGTAGAACAAGGAATAAGAGAATTTAGCTTCTTTTCTGACAACTGTAGCGGTCAAAACCGCAACAGATTTTTGTACTCTTTGTACAGCTATTTATCGCAAAAATATCAAATAAAAATAAACATACATTAGAAAAGGCACACTCAAGTGAAGGCGATTGCGTACATAGCGTAATAGAAAGAGCTGCTCGAAATATACCTATATACACACCAGATCAGTGGTATACGGTTGTAAGGACAGCTAAAAGAAAGGATCCTTACAAAGTAGTTGAGCTTGCACAGGAAAATATATATGATTTAAAAAGATCTACTATAACTAATAATTATAATTGTAATAATAATAATAATAATAATAGTTTTAATATAAATTATAATAATTATAATAATCATAATAATAATAATTATAACAATCATAATACATAATAATAATTAAATAATAATAATTTTTATATTATAATAATAATAATAATTGCTATATAATAATAATCTAATAATAATAATAATATATAATATCAAATATAATATTAATAATAATAATAATAATAAATAATAATAATAATAAATAATAACAATTATAATATATTTATAATATAAGAATAACTATAAAATAATATTTATAATATAATAATAATCATAATAATAATAATTAGGAGATTCACTATCACCTCTCCTGTTCTGCATGATGATGTACCCCCTGTCCAGAATGCTAAATCAAAAGCCAAAATTGGGATATAAACTACTCAAAGATGAGCAGCCAACAACCATCTTCTGTACATGGATGATTTAAAGCTATACGCGAGTTCGGACACAGCGCTTGAAGAGCAAATTAAGATAGTTCACGACTTCAGTAGCACCAATTCATATGAACTTCGGATTAGATAAGTGCGCCAAACGGACAATAAAAAACGGAAAAAGTGAAATAAAAAACGGAAAAAAAACATAAACAGTCCAGGAATCAATATTACCATCAAAAACCTAGATGCTGGAGAAAGCTATAAATATCTTGGAGTTTATGAAAACCCCAGAATTGTGTAATGATGAAATGAAAGAGACCATCAGTAAAAGAATATCTAAGAAAGGCTTAGGATTGGTACTACGTTCAGACTTAACAGCACGAAATAAACTGCTAGCCATCAAAGTATAGCGGTTCCAATAGTAGAATACAGTTTTGGAATCATAGATTGGAGTCAGAAGGAAATTGCAGACTAGATCTTAAACAAAGGAAGATGCTTACTATTTCATGGACAGCTGCATCCTAGAGCTGATGTAGACAGGCTATATGTGAGTCGTAAAGAAGGAGGGTAGAGGACTGAGGCAATTAGAGATGACTTATGATAATACAGTTGAATCCATAGCCAATTATTTAGGAAGCCGCAGAAATGATAAGTTAGTTAGACAAATTTGGAGATGTGAAAGGCACCCTCGAGTTGGAAAGTCAGTAGTCAAGTCAGCGATAAAAATTGTAAAGACACATTTACCGGAAATAGAAAATCAAGCGGTCGAGGATGAAGAAGAATTACTGTCTACAGATATTAAGTCCATGACAAGGAAGACCTTGAAGGATAAATGGATACGAAAGCAGCTTCATGGTCAATACGTGAAGAGAATTAAGAGGCCAGGGATTAATGAATGCCAAACGTTTGCGTGGCTCACGAGAGGGAAGGTAAAGGTGAAACAGAGGCCCTGATAACAGGCCGCCCAAGACCAGGCCTTACGTACAAGACATTATGAGAAACATATCCTCAAAATAACAGCAAATGATAGATGTCGAATGTGCAAACAATACTCAGAAACAATAGATCATCTTATATCCGGCTGTCCTCAACTGGCGAAGCACGAGTACTTGGTTCCGACATAATAAAATATGCATATACTTGCATCATGCCATCTGTATAAGCTTTGGGATCGCAGTGGAAGAAAAATGGTATAATCACAACCCCACTCCAGTAGTTAGTAAAGATGAGATTACCATAATATATGACTTACCAGTGCAAACAGATCGTGAGATATCCGCGAACCGCCCAGACATAATCGTCAAAAACCAACGTGACAAAACCTGCCTGCTAATAGATGTTTCAGTCCCCAACGATGAAAACGTTGTAAATAAAGAAGCTGAAAAGAAATTGAAATACAAGATCTCTCAATTGAAACCCAAAAGAATGTGGAATCTGAGGACGAAGATAGTTCCCGTAATTTTAGGTGCATTAGGGACGATCCCAGACAATCTACATGAAAACCTAAATCTCATACCAGGAAGGCACAGGGCAGCAGACATGCAGGAGATTGCTTTGTATGGTACAGCAACCCTATTACGTAAGACACTATAAGGTAATGGACTTCGTTAGGATGTGGGGTAACATCTTCGAAGTACCATAATGAAAATGACCAACCAAAACCGGCCCACATGGACAGAACCAGTTGAATAGATAGGGCTGTGGAAAATAAACAATAATAGGTTATAATAATAATAATGATAATAGTTATAATAATAATAATAATTATAATAATATTAATAATAATCATAATCATAAGTATAATTATAATAATAATAATAATAGTTGTAATAATAATAATAAATATAATAATAATAATAATAAATAACTTTACGGATGATGAAGTCTCATCCATTTGTCTGATGTTATTCTTAGCTTGCTGGTTTCGCTTCATTAAGTTTGAGCTTGTTTGCGGAGAACCCTGCTTAAACCTGGTCGAGACTGTGGGCCTCGTCAAGTTGGGTAGCCTTGGAGAGCAGAGTAGTGTCGTCTGCAAAAAGGTAGCATTTGCTATTGTTGACATTTTGTGGGAGGTCATTGATGTAGATTAAAAATAATAGAGGGCCCAAGACAGAGCCCTGGGGTACCCCGTTCGTAATCGGTAGAACCTGGATTCTACTCCATCAAGGCTAACCATCTGTCTCCTATTAGCTAAGTATGATCTCATAAGCTGTGATGACTTGCCACGGATCCCATAGTACTCCAATTTGTCAAGCAGTATAACTGCGTCTACACAGTCAAAAGCCTTGGTTAAGTCACACATAGTTGCTAGAGCAGTGGTTCTCTGGTCAATGCACTCTAAAGCATCCTCAAGAAAACTAAGCATGGCTTTAATGGTTGAACAGTGCTTTCGAAAACCAAATTGGGAAGCTGAAAGGAGGGAGTGCTTTTCAAAGTACTTTATTAATTTTTCTTTGATTACAATTTCGAATAATTTACTTATTAATGGAATTATTGTGATTGGCCTATAGTTATCGAGATCATCTTCATTCCCTTTCTTATGAATGGGAATGACCTTTGACAATTTAAAAGCATCAGGCCATACGCCTTCATTAACACACTTATTAAATAGTATTGTTAAAGGTTCAATGAAATCCTCACTGGCTATTTTCAACATAGCACGGTTCATACCATAGAAGTCGAGTGAGGGTGAGTTTTTTAGTTGAGCTATAGCACATCTCACATCTGTTTGGAGTATCGCAGACATGAAGAACGAATGCGGTGTCTTGGGAGTACGGTTGAGGAGATACAAGTAATTAATAGTAGGCTTTTCAATGCCCTCAAGAATTTTACAAGAAATAGTACTGAAAAAACTATTGAATTCATCACTTGAGACGTTTGTGTGTTTCTGTTTCCTGATGCCTTTCTCTCTATCGACTATCTTCCAGATTGCTTTAGTTTTATTTTCCGCCTGATGTATCAATTCACAGTAAAAGTTCCTTTTTTCCAATTTCAATTTTTGACGGTATATTCTACGTATATCCTTATACCTCTCCCAATCACGCTCATCCCCGCTATGCGAAAACTGGCTCTTTGCGTTCACCATATCTTTCCTTAGCTGCTTCAGTGTCTGCGTATACCACTTAACCTTGTGAGCTGACTTATCCACAGCTTTTAACGGAAAACAATTATCGATACAGTTTTGATATTAAACGGTAGATACTATTTGCCATGTTATCTGCAGAGTTAGAATCTACATTCATGTCGGACGCCATACTATGGATTCTGTTGGCAAATGAAAGCATTCTTTTTTTGTAATAATGCGTCTTTTGGGCGGTTTGATTGAATGAATCTCATCTTGTAATATAAAAAATCACAAAAAATTCCTAAGTGGTCGGAAATGTTCAAATCTATTGTCCCTGTCTCAATATTATCATTGTTCAAGTTGGTCAATATATTATCCAAACAAGACGCCGAAGTAGGTGTAACTCTGGTATTTTCATAAATACATTGGACGTAAGCCAAATGAATTTGAAATATTACATAGGTGTGTCACTGTTTGAACATTACTGCTGAAATCTAAATTAAAGTCGCCAAGTATCAATAAGTTCTTATGTCTAGAATAAATACTATTCAGTAAACTATTGAAGGCAATCAATAAATAATGAAGGATTTCCTAAACAAGGAGATCTATAAACAGTTATAATAGCAATATTGCCAATTGTTGCCCCACAAAATTCAGCATGGAATGGAACATAAACATTCTTTAAATCCAAGGGTTTAATTTGCTGATTCATTCGTGAAGATATAGCAACACCACCATGTAATCTTGGAGGGCGACAGTAAAAGGATATAAGAGAATATTGGTTTAGGTTTACCATTGCCAAATGATCATCACTAAGCCAATGTTCAGAAATGCATAATACATCTACAGGATTATCATTTAAACCACAAATTGAGATCATCAAGCTTGCTTGGCAAGCCCTGTACATGATGTGAAGGGTTCGTAGGCATTGGGCGTTGTTGACCCGCTGACGTGTTTGATCTCATTCTAGAGCGAAAAAATCGGTTGATTATTACCCCATCCGGCCATATGTCGCTCTTTAGTATATTGTCCGCTTCGGTAGCTAATAATGTCACCCTTGAATGATTTGTAACTTTCTGGATACCTGGCATTAAGCTCCTCGACCTGTACCTGATGCAGCTAAGCCCTTCAGGTAATTGGCTAAAGCCTGCATTTCAGTCTTTGGATCCAATTTTGTGACGTGGTACTGGTACTGACGGTTTTGTTGAGCTGAAATTTGCTGCTTTCAGGGGCATGCACTATCACTGGTCAATTTGCCGACTAGTAAGTTTCCAGAACGCCTCCTCCTCTCAGATTTACTTGAGAGTAAGTGTACTTTACGTATTAGTACTCGCCTGTCGCACTTCATTTGACAAATTGCTGTTCCCAATCACTTGGGTGTCACTCAACATTTTAGGTGTGTGGTCTCCTTTATTTTCATCTTTGTGTTTAGATCGCTGGCGCTCGAACAGCTGGTTAGTTTTGCTACCGGCGCTGAACTGGAGGAATGTGCGTAACTACTCGTTAGTATGCGATTTAAATTCAGTAGTTTTCCCCTGCTTTAGGTAGCGTATTTGCTCTTGCAGCGATTCAACCAGTAATGACTGGGTATACGTAATCGTTTCGTCCTTCTGTTTAATTAGTTCTTCAAGATAGCCTACCTTAGTTTTTTCTCCTGATTCAGGGTACCCTGCAGCACCACTCTCTGCTCTAGAACCAATATTTTCCTCAGCGCAGCAGATAAACAAATCGTCGTTGGTGTATTTGACGTCTCTCATCTGCTTGATGCAACCCTTGTGAGCTACACGGCCACATTTGCTGCAGGAAATTCCTGTTGGCGCTATTTTCCTACAGCGTTTGCAGGTTAGTTACTGTCTTGGTTGGTCAGATTGCTTTCAGACATGGTATGCACGTACAGATTCCAATACTAACAATCAAGGCACTAGTACACGTTTATGAGACGAATGCACAAATCCACAGAAATAATAATGATATTATATAAAATAATAATAAATATAATAACATAATATAATATAATTAATAATAAAATAAGAATAATATATAATAATCATAATAATATATATAATTATAATATAATATAATAATAATAATAAAAATAAGAATAATAATAATAATAATATAATAATTAATAAATAATAATAATTAAATTAAATAATAATAAATTATAATAATAATTACAATAATAAAATAATAATACTAATAATAATAATCAAAATAATAATAACATATATAATAATAATACTAAATACTAATAATAATACTAATAACAATAGTAATAATAAATAATAATAAATATTAATAATATATATATAAATTCATAATAATAGTTAAATAATACTAATAATTATAATATAATAATAGTTATAATAATAATAATAATAATCTCATATATAATAAAATATATAATAATAAGAATTATAATAATAATAATAAATAATACTAATTGTAATAAATAATGATAATAGTTATAATATACTTATTATATAATATAATAAGTTAAATAATAAATAATAATAATAAAATAATAATATAATAATAATTATAATAATAATAATAATTATATTATAATAATAATAATAGATAAATAATAAACTCATAGAAGTGCAAAGAATGTGGCATACAAAGGCAGTTGTTAGTCCCGTAGTGATTGGTGCAACTGGATATGTCACTCGCAACATCCTAGATAACCTAAAAGGATACCAGGAGATCATAATTTCTATCAGTTACAGAAGATCGCCTTATTAGGCACATCGCACATAATTAGGAAAGTTATAACATACCAGCCTCATAAACTACAAAGATCTGTACCCCTCAGGTCCTCGGCGAGGACCCGGTGTAGAGGTCAAACCGTTCCATATAACATACCCCTACTAATAGAAAACGGTCCTGTAGCGTGAAAAAAAAAGATGAAATAATAATAATATAATAATAATATTAATTATATAATTATAATAATCATAATAATAATAATTATTATAATATAATAACAGTAATTATAATTATAATAATCATAATAATAATAATTATTATAATAATAACAGTAATTATATTAATAATCATAATATAATTATAACAATCATAATGATAATAATAATAATTACAATAATAATAATAAATAATTGCTATAATAATAATAATATTTAATAAACATAATATAAATAATAATTATTATTATTATTATTATTATTATTATTATAAACAACAATTTGAGTTGAGTACAAGTACTATAAACTCAAACACAAAAATAGATATAGTGTAAGACAAAAAATATAACAATTGGACAATCTTAGCACTTCTGAAGTAGACAAATACAGAATGGGAACAATATGTTAAGCACTGCGGTGTCTATCGTAATTGTTTTTGAAACTGTTGACGGATTCCGAGTTCACTACATAAGATGGAGGACTGTTCCATGCATCGAAGACACGGTTTGAGATGAAGCGCTGACGAGTAGAGGTTCTAAAAGCTTCCTTCTGCAATTTGATGAAGTTATGGCCACACCAAACAAATTATGCAGTAGGGTAATTCGAGGATGATGGCGCAGAAGGTGAGATGGCGCAATGGTTTTACAGCGCCACCGCTAATGTTAGA